>CM042834.1:275116048-275735328 GCA_023653725.1 Bungarus multicinctus | reverse complement strand
TCACATTCAGAGCTCTTTTATCATACTACTCTAATATTCCTCTCTCTCCTTATAATACTCATCCTCTTTCCTCTCCTCTCTTCCTCCTAATTCCTATACTGCATACTCTCTCTCCTTTCCTTCCTCCTCCTCTTCATCATTCAGCCCTCTTATATACGACCTTAATTAATCCCCTCATTTTACTATCCTCATATACTCACCTCCGATTCTTCTACCCTCTTCTCTTCTTCCTCCTCCTCTTCTCCTCTTCCTCCTGCCTCATTCCTCCTCCTTACTCCTCCTTTCCTCTCCTCCTTCTTTCTTCCTCCTCTTCTTCCTTCTCCTTCCTTCGAGCACTGATGTTGCCTAGTTGGGTCATGAATTATCTGCATGAAAACAGCCAAGCTCAGAGACACCAAGGTGCCCACAGTCATGAGTCTGAAACCTGCTCTATTTCATGCGCAGGGCCAGATTTGGATTGCACAACTGTGGCCGCACCACCAACTTGATTTTTTGGAGGCATGAAGCTGTTGCAGATAAAGATTGCCTTTTCTTACTGGTTCCTTAAATACGGGTAGCAAGGACCTCCTAATCTACATCTTATATTTAAAACTTGATAAGCAGAATTTTGGGACTTATACCTAGAGGAATGTCCAGTATCAGACATTTCCTAGCAAGAATTAAACTAAAGCACCGAAGGAAATGAATGTTTGCATTACCAAAGACATTATATTAGTATTGAGCAACTATTGAACGTGTCTATTTTTAATAAGGATTTTTTTTACAATTTTTCTCCCTTGCAGGATGCTCACTAAATATTTAACAGTGCCATCAAGTGGTAAAGTTTTTTTGGGTTCCAACTTCTGGTAAACAGCAGTGTGCGATTTGCAATTACCATTCAGATTGAAGGAAATCATCTCATTTGTGGGATCCGGCGCTGTTTAGATTTAATGAACGATTCTCATAAGATTGCACAAGCTGGTAAAATTCTACACGATTATATGGGAACATGATTTCGCAGCGTATGTAAAATCTTAGGGAGACTGAGATGGATAGCAGTCAGTGACATAAAGCTTCCCGAGAGAGATTTTCAATTAACTCTCATGCGGAAACGCCACTTAATTTTTTTCAGTAATTTATTCAAATGATAAAAAGTTTAAAAAGAAATAGATTGCCTCAGAAATAATTAAGATTGTGGGGGTTGGGGGGTTTTGAAGCTTGACTGTTTTCTTGCAGACGTTTCATGGCCTGGCTAGGTAATGTCATCAGTGCAAGAAGGGAGTGGGGTTTGTAGGGAGGAGGAGGAGGACTGTGGGGTTCTTGGTGGGCTCTGAGCTTGATTGTTTCCTTTCAGACATTTCATTACCCAACTAGGTAACATCATCAGTGACAGAAGAGAAGGGTTGTGTGGAGTGGAGGAGGAGGAGGAGGAGGATGGCGGCGGCAATGATGACGACATCAAATACGATGATGACTGTGAGATCCTTGGTGCTCTACGATCTTGGCAGTTTTCTTGTAGACATTTCATTACCCAACTAGGTAACATCATCCATGCTAGAAGGGAAAGGGGATTGCTCTCCATTTACATACAGATAGATGGCTCGTCCTGTCAGTCTTGGATGTGAGTGTTCTTGCTGATTCTTTGGTTTGGCTATTGCTTATTCCTTGACTGTCTGAGTTGGGAATTCCAATGATTGGGGTAAATTGTTTACTTCTTGAATGTTGCTCTAATGTTAATCTATGATATCATTTCAGATAAATGGTTGCCCAACCTCTTCTTGAAAGTTTCAACCACAAGCCAACTTGAGCCCTTCAAAACATCCTAAGCAGACCAAAAGACCCAACAGCCCAGAAGGAAAAAAACATCTACAACATACAGTGTACGGACTATAAACAACCGCAACCTAGAACAAACAGGCAGAACGCATCCATGAATGCCAACAGGATGAAAATTCTATAATCTCACAACAGGCAGACAGATTTAATCATAGTTTTAATTGGGAAAATGTGACCATTCTAGACCGGGCCAAGTCCAAAAATGCCTAGAAGCCTGGCACTCTGACAAATCAGCCATTCATAGACACATTCAGATTAACTGAGTTGGAAAGGACCTTGTAGGTCATCTAGTCCAACCCCCCGCCCAAGCAGGAAACCCTACACCATTTCTGACAGGTGGGCAGTCCAGTCTCTTCTTGAAAGCCTCCAGTAATGAAGCTCCCAAACTTCCGAAGGCAATTTCTGTTCCATTGGTTGATTGTCCTCACAGTCAGAAAGTTTCTCCTTATTTCCAGCTTGAATCTCTCCTTGTTCAGTTTTCATCCATTGTTCCTTGTCTGGCCTTCAGGTGCCTTGGAAAATAGCCTGACCCCTTCCTCCTCTCTGGGGCAGCCCCTCAAATATTGGAAGATGCTATCCTGTCTCCCCTGGTCCTTCTCTTCACTAGACTAGCCATGCCCAGTTCCTGCAACCGTTCTTCGTATATTTTAGCCAAAAGACTAGAATAGACATCCAGGTCATTAATAAAAACATCAGACAATAAAAGACCCCAGGGCTTAAACCTTGCAACCCTTCATTTTCACCTTCCATACTGAGGATGAACCACAGAAAACTCAGAGCCTTTACAGAATCATCTCTGGAGGATCTGCTCCCGAAACCTCCTAGCAATCTCATGGTGAATGCTGGACTGTTCCTTCCCTCCCTCTTTTTTGAAGACAGAGACCAAAAACAATTGTTTTAGTTTAGTCATCTGTCAGCTCACATCTATCAGGAGAGCTTTGAGAAATGCTGTTTTAGCATGTGAAAAAAATAATCATCCATAATGAAATTGCCATGGGAAACAGAAAAGGTTATGCGCTAGAACTCCCCGCCATTAACGATCTAGAAGGCAGCACGGGAGTGCTGATTAAGAGCAAGCAAATAAATGCATTTACTTTTAAATAGAAGTATCTGGCTGATTGCCAAGTGCAAACTTTGTACCTCCTGGGAAACAAGTATTTTGTATTTTGCTGCGAGGTTGCCGGCAGTTATGCCGAACACGCTCTCTCGGGTTTCGTTCCGATGCAAACAAATGTGGACCTGGATAAGAATTATTTCCCCAAGCTAGTGGGGGGAATAGGGAACATTTTAAAAGGAGAAGACTCAAGATTCAAAAAGATCTTGATGGACTTGAGAACTGGGTTGAGTTATTAAGATTTAAGAGCTGACCAGCGGCAGTAATAGTTGCCAGCTGCTGGAAGTCTGATGTAATTGTAAGGCTGATGCAATTGAGAATGAATCAGCATACAATAGGTATTTCCCTTTAAGACTGGGGATGGGTTCTATCCCTTTAAGAGGCATTTATATAAAGGCAGCCATTAGAGGGAAAGTTCTTTCTCCTTGTGTCCAGTATTCAGTGCAGTTTCTCCATGTAGAGTTAAGAAGAAGATCGCTTGTTAGGGTATTTTGCCTACCCTGTATATGTCTGTATATAACTCTTGTATACAAACCACTGTTAAATGTCTAAGTTTTTTAAGAATTTTAAGTACTGAATTTTAAGGTTGGGATTTTAGATTCGGTTACAGCTCTTATTTAATTCTATTTTAACTTTTATATATATGTGGTTTTAGTAGCTGTGCACTGCCCTGAGTCCTTCGGGAGAAGGGCGGTATAAAAATTTTAAATAAATTAAATTAAAGTCTCTGTGTGCTGTGTTTTGCTCCTGGGTTGTCTCATAATAGCAGTCATGCTGCAAACGCTCTGACATACTGGGCCCTATCCAAAAAAAGAGGCTGTCACAAAGAAGAGGGGGTCAACTTATTCTCCAAAACTTCTCTAGAAAGAGTGCAGAGAAAAGCAGCAAATATGATCAGGGAGCTGGAGGCTAAAACATACGAAGAACGGTTGCTGGAATTGGGTATGTCTAAACTGATGAAAAGAAGGACTAGGGATGACATGATAGCAGTCTTCCAACTTCACAGGGGCTGCCCCAAAGAAGAAGGAGTCCAGCTATTCTCCAAAGCATCTAAAGACCTTTATACTGCATGAGTCAAAAAGAGAGCTGTTAAGATATCTACAGACCCCTCACATCCTGGACATAAACTGTTTCAACTCCTTCCCTCAAAACGACGCTATAGAGCACTGCACACCAGAACAACTAGACACAAGAACAGTTTTTCCCCGAACGCCATCACTCTACTAAACAAATAATTCCCTCAACACTGTTCAACTATTTACAAAATCTGCACTACTATCACTATTAATCTTCTCATCACTCCTTATCACCCATCCCCTCCCACTTGTGACTGTAACTTTGTTGCTTGTATCCTTACGACTTATATTGATTGTTTCCTAGAATGATTTGATGACTTACTGTACCTTATGACTATCATTAAGTGTTGTGCCTGATGTTCTTGATTCTTGACAAATGTCTCTTTTCTTTCATGTACACTGAGAGCATTTGCACCAAGACAAATTTCTTGTGTGTCCAATCACACTTGGCCAATAAAGAATTCTATCCTATCCTATCCTATCCTATCCTATCCTATCCTATCCCATTCCATCTATTCTATTCTATTCTCTATTCTGTTCTATTCTATTCCATTCCATTCCATTCCATTCCATCTATTCTATTCTATTCTATTCTATTCTATTCTATTCTATTCTATTTTCTATTCTATTCCATTCCATTCCATTCCATTCCATTCCATTCCATTCCTTCTATTCTATTTTATTTTCCATTCTATTCTATTCTATTCTAAAAACAACAGGTAGAAACTAATCAAAGACAGGAGCAACCTGGAATTAAGGAGAAACTTCCTAACAATGAGGACAATTAACCCGTGGAATGGAAGTTGCCTCCAGAAGTTGTGGGTTCTTCGCCACTGCAAACTTTTAAGAAGAGACTGGACAGCCATTTGTCCAGCATGATATAAGGTCTCTTGCTCGAGCAGAGGCTGGACTAGAAGACCTCCACGCTCCCTTCCGACTCCGTTACGCTCTGTTCTGCATCCTGTAAAACCTCAACTGCAAACCCCCTTTTCGGAAGGGAGATAAGTTGTTGGAAAGCAGCACTACTGGAAAGAGACAATCGCATTCCCAGGGCTCCCCTTGACATCAAAGGGCCGTTTTTGTGTTCAGAAGCATGCACAACTCTGCTGGGTTTTTCATCTTGTCTAAATGAGCCCAGGAGAGGATGAGAAGGCCAATCTGAAGGATTGATTGGACATCTGTTTAGTCAGCCAGAGCTCCACTTTGCAGGCTGCTGACCCAATAATGAAACACCAAGTCTAAGGAAAATAAAAGGGGAGGCTGAATATTTTGATTAAAATCAGTCTGTAAGCCAGAATAGGCACTGGGGGAATGTATTCAAAAGGCAGATAACATACAGTAATTCCCTTGTCTACCTTCAAAACCTGGAGGTCTTTTAAAACTCCTAATTCAATCAACGGAAGGACAAGCTAATGGGGAAAAAGTATATTAATATATTTGGCCAGAAAATAGATTATCTGTCTATTGCACATACAAGAAACTGTTTCAATTTTAAAAAAAAATGCTATGGAGGTAAGTCAGGCTCAAATTATCCTCCTCCTCCTCTTCATATACCCCACTCCCTTCTAACATTGATGATGTTACCTAGTTGGGTCATGAAATGTCTGCAAGAAAACATCCAGCTCAGAGAACACCAAGGACCCCACTGTCTCTTCTCTCCTCCTCCTCCTCCTCCTCCTCCTCCTCCTCCTCCTCCTCCTCCTCTTCCCCTCCTCCTCCTCTTCTCCTCCTCCTCCTCTTCTCCTCCTCCTCCTCCACACTACACACTTCTCTCCCTTCTAGCATTGATGATGTTACCTAGATGGGTCATGAAATGTCTTCAAGAAAACATCCAGCTCAGAGAACACCAAGGACCCCACTGTCTCTTCTCTCCTCCTCCTCCTCTCCTCCTCCTCTTCTCCTCCTCCTCCTCCACACTGCACACCTCTCTCCCTTCTAGCATTGATGATGTTACCTAGTTGGGTCATGAAATGTCTGCAAGAAAAACAATCCAGCTCAGAGAGCAGCAAGCTCCCCACTGTCCTCCTCCTCCTCTTCCGCCTCCACACTGCACATCTCTCTTCCTCCTAGCCCTGATGATGTTACCTACTTGGATCATGAAACGTCTGCAAAAAATACAACCAAGCACCCCTCTGTTCTTTTCCTCCTCCCCCTCGCCCTCCGTCCCTCCTCTTCCTCCTCCTCCTCCTCCTCCACATTGCATGTTACCTAGTTGGGTCATGAAATGTCTGCAAGGAAAACCACCCAGCTCAGAGAGCGCCAAGGACCCCACGGTCCAACTCTGAGCCACAAATATCTTCTATGACAGAGCAAAGAACTTAGGGAAGAAGGATCTTGCACTTGAGCCCAAACCATCAACGGCTTAAAAGAGTTTTGGTGCAGATTGGAAGAAAGGCTGATACTTTGCTGGACAAGCCATAAAGAAATTTTCTCAACCCAATCCAGGAACCTTAGAGATGAGTTGCTGCAGCCACATGAGAACCGCGTCCCTTTGGATGAATTCTATGGTCAACAACTACAATTTTTTTTGTAATGGAAAGCGGCAAACCAGGTTTCCAATCAATAACACACGTAGCAGCTTTTAGTCCTCTACTGTTTCTATGACCTTTGCAATACAATTCAGATAACACTTTTAACACTTTTCAAAAACGGTGCAGGGTCAATGCAATCCTAAATTGCATTAACAGAGGGATTTAATCAAGATCACATGAGGTACTAATGCCACTCTACAAAGCCTTAATAAGACCACACTTGGAATCCTGCATCCTGTTTTGGTCACCACACTATAAAAAAATATGTTGAAACTCTAGAAAAAGTGCGGAGAAGAGCAACCAGGAGGATTAAAGGCCTGGAGACTAAAAGATACGATGAACAGTTGCAGGAACTGAGCATAGCTAGTCTAGGGAAGAGAAGGACCAAGGGAAACATGATAGCAGTCTTCCAATATTTGAGGGGCTGCCCCAGAGAGGAGGAGGGGGTTCAGCTATTTTCCAAAGCACCTATAGGCCAGACAAAGAATAATGGATGGAAACTGAACAAGGTGAGATTCAACCTGGAAATAAGGAGGAATTTCCTGACAGTGAGAACAATCAACCGACGGAACAGAAGTTGCCTTCAGAAGTTGTGGAAACTTCATCACTGGAGGCTTTCAAGAAGAAACTGGACTGCCATCTGTCAGAAATGGTGTAGGGTCTCTTGCTTGGCTGGGGGGTTGGACTAGATGGCCCACAAGGTCCCTTCCAACTCTGTAATTATCCTATCTTTCTAAATACACTGTGGGGTACAGGATCCTATTGGCCAATTAAAAATAAAATGGATATGCAAGCGTCCGAAAAGAAATTAGGCAAAACATCGGAGAACTTAAATGTCTGAGCCACAATCAAGCTGTCAGCTAGAATTGATGGACCTCTTTGGCCATTTTTCCCCTGCCTTTGTTGGGAGAGAGACGTGTAATCTAATAAGGCCCATCTGTTTTGCACACCTGGCCACACGCGACTAATGTTTTTGGCTTAGCAAATGTATTAGTACCAGCGACCCGCATTGACAGATTTGTTAAGTCTGATTTGTAGAGGCTAATTTGGGATTGCAATCAAGAGTTTTTAGCCTGCCCTAACGATGACGTCCTGGGAAGGCTTTATGTAATCAACCCTCTTATATATCTCAAATACTGATACACACACACACACACACAGAGGAAATACCCCTCACGCATCATCACAAAATCTCCAGAACTTTAAAGCCTACAAACTTGAAATTTGGCCCATATTTCCTCTGGACTTCTAGGAGCTCATTAAGAAAGGATTTTTCCAAATGACCATCAGAACATTTAGAGTATTTCCTATATTATTATTATTAACATGCTCTGATGCTAAGGAGTTCTACTCCCCCTCCCCACCTGAAAAGAAATCTCTTCCAAAGGCAAAACACAAGCAGAGGAGAGGAGGTTCAGTTTCAGAGCCCCAAGCAGCTTTAGTCCAGAACAGTTGAGCGAAGCCACATCCAGGCTCCTTGCTGTCTCCTTCTTGCTCACACAGCAAACACTGCTTCAGTTTCCAAACAGCCCTCAACTCTCTGACACACTGACAGAACGCTAGCCAGAGGAATACCGATGGAGGCTGGTAGGCAGAGGCAGAATTTTTCCCCCTTATTGTCCTCCCCAAAAACTAAGCCCAACCACATAGTTTCACAGCAAAGCACTGGTATCGAGCTAGTATATAATATACACTGCTCAAAAAAAGGAAAGGGAACACTTAAACAACACAATGTAACTCCAAGTCAATCACACTTCTGTGAAATCAAACTGTCCACTTAGGTAGCAACACTGATTGACAAGCAATTGCACATGCTGTTGTGCAAATGGAATAGACAACAGGTGGAAAGCATAGGCAGTTAGCAAGACATCCCCAATAAAGGAGTGGTTCTACAGGTGGTGACCACAGACCACTTCTCAGTTCCTATGCTTTCCGGCTGATGGTTTGGTCACTTTTGAATGCTGGCGGTGCTGTCACTCTAGTGGTAGCATGAGATGGAGTCTACAACACACCCAAGTGGCTCAGGTAGTGCAGCTCATCCAGGATGGCACATCAATGCGAGCTGTGGCAAGAAGGTTTGCTGTGTCTGTCAGCATAGTGTCCAGAGCATGGAGATGCTATTAGGAGACAGGCCAGTACATCAGGAGATGTGGAGGAGGCCGTAGGAGGGCAACAACCCAGCATCAGGACCGCTACCTCCGCCTTTGTGAAAGAAGGGACAGGAGGAGCACTGCCAGAGCCCTGCAAAATGACCTCCAGCGGGCCACAAATGTGCATATGGCTGCTCAAACGGTCAGAAACAGACACCATGAGGGTGGTATGAGGGCCCGACGTCCACAGGTGAGGGTTATGCTTACAGCCCAACACCGTGCAGGACGTTTGGCATTAGCCAGAGAACACCAAGATTGGCAAATTCGCCACTGGCGCCCTGTGTTCTTCACAGATGAAAGCAGGTTCACACTGAGCACATGTGACAGATGTGACAGGGTCTGGAGAACGTTCTGCTGCCTGCAACATCCTCCAGCATGACCGGTTTGGCAGTGGGTCAGTAATGATGTGGGGTGGCATTTCTTTAGGGGGCCGCACAGCCCTCCATGTGCTCACCAGAGGTAACCTGACTGCCATTAGGTACCGAGATGAGATCCTCAGACCCCTTGTGAGACCATATGCTGGTGCGGTTGGCCTTGGGTTCCTCCTAATGCACGACAATGCTAGACCTCATGTGGCTGGAGTGTGTCAGCAGTTCCTGCAAGACGAAGGCATTGATGCTATGGACTGGCCTGCCCATTCCCCAGACCTGAATCCAATTGAGCACATCTGGGACATCATGTCTCGCTCCATCCACCAACGCCACGTTGCACCACAGACTGTCAAGGAGTTGGGGGATGCTTCAGTCCAGGTGTGGGAGGAGATCCCTCAGGAGACCATCCGCCACCTCATCAGGAGCATGCCCAGGCGTTGTAGCGAGGTCACACAGGCACATGGAGGCCACACACACGACTGAGCCTCATTTTGACTTGTTTTAAGGACATTACATCACAGTTGGATCAGCCTGTAGTGTTTTTTTCCATTTTAATTTTGAGTGTAACTCCAAATCCAGACCTCCAGGGGTTGCTAAATTTGATTTCCATTGATAATTTTTGTGTGGTTTTGTTGTCAGCACATTCAACTATGTAATGAACGAAGTATTTAATAAGAATATTTCATTCATTCAGATCTAAGATGTCTTATTTTTGTGTTCCCTTTATTTTTTTGAGTAGTATATATAACTCAAATATTGAGTTACATATATCTCAAAAACCCTCTCCAATATCGGCAGTATTCCAGTACTTTTGAGGGGCTGCCACAGAGAAGAAGAGGGGGGGGGATTTAACTTATTTTCCAAAGAGGACAAAACAAGAATGGATGGGAATTAATCAAGAAGAGAAGCAACCTGGAATTTAGGAGAAATTTCTTATCGGTGAGAACAATTAACCAATGGAACACCCTGCCACCAGAAGTTGTGAGTGTTTAATCAATGGAGGTTTTTTAAGAAGAGATTGGATAGTCACCTGTTTCAAATGGTTTAGGGTCTCCTGGTTAAGCAGGGGGATGGACTAGAAGACCTCCAAAGTCCCTTCTGGCTCTATTCTGGTTGATTGACTTGAGAATGAGAAAAACTCTGGAGGGAAAGACGTCAGCAATCTTCACTGAGTGTTTGTGTGTGTAGTAGGTGTTCAGTTTATCTTGATTCCTAAGGGATGCAGTGTTGCAGTTTTTACAATCTACTAATCTAGGTGTGACATGATAGCAGTCTTCCAATATCTCAGGAGCTGCCCCAAAGAAGAGGCAGTCAAGCTATTCTCCAAAGTCCATGAAGGCAGGACAAGAAGCAACGGGTGGAAACTCATCAAGCAGAGAAGCAACCTGGAATTAAGGAGAAACTTCCTGACACTGAGAACAATTAACCAGTGGAACTGCTTGCCACCAGAAGCTGTGAATGCTCCATCACTGGAGGATTTTTTAAGAAGAGACTAGACAGCCATTTGTCTGAAATGATCCAGGGTCTCTTCTCTGAGCAGGGGGTTGGACTAGAAGACCTCCAAGGTCCCTTTCAGCTCTATTCTAATTGTTGTGCTACAAATCTTTCTCCTTGCCACAACTGGAAATAACTTTAGCCAATCAGAAAAGGTGCCTTGCTGAGCAACCAGCTCATGTGCCATTTATACACAACCAAGATAGACAAAAACCCTCAGCATGTAAATGTCAGAATGCAGAATCCAGGAGGGAAAATGAAGCAACAGGACCAAAAAAATCTCTTTCGGTCTTGTTGCTTCATTTTTATCACAAAGCATTGGCATAACACAGCCGAGTCAAAACTTACAAGAGCCGTGTCCAACGAGAAACGAGTCTCTGTACTTGGGATTCCTGCAAGAATAAAGAGATGTAAATTGTCACCCTTCCAATCTTTTGATTACATTTTTAGTGTGTTACAGACACATTTTGTTCCAGGTGTTTGTTAGGGACATAAATGCATTTTTGTTGAGCTGGAGACCGGAAGGAGTGCCTCTTTCCAAGTATTGAAATACCATTGTTTAAATAATTCATACATTATTATATTTCAACACCAGAACTTCCTAACTGTTTAATGATTCAGAATTATAATAATTAATGCACGATGAAAGGTTTTGTGAGCTTGAGATTGTCCAGCAGAAGAAAAACTCAATGGATAAAATCTGCTAGCCTTGCTGGTATCTTTATCCTAAAGTTCCGTAGGCTACTTACTGGAAAGCAAATGCTTTTTTTATTTTAAAAGAGGTATTTTCCAACCTGGGCTATTCATTCATGGCCCTCTACTGTCGTAAAAGCAATGTACATCCTGTCTCAATATTAAAAATTATTATTAATGTTAATACTGAAAATGAAAAAAAAAACAGCACGTGTAGTTCCCATATTATTCACATGATTCGCAGAGTATCAGCTCTTGCGGTCAATTTCTTTATTCATTTTCATTTTTCTTTTTTTTATTATTATTAGTGAAGAGTTTTTGGTGCTCTCTGACTTTTGTTGTTTCATAACCCTATCCAGGTCACATCATCAGGGCCAGCACTGATGATGTTCCCTAGTTGGGTGGTAAAACGTCTGCAAGAAAATAACCAAGCTCTGAGGGCACCCTTCATTTCAACTCACAGTCCTTCTCCTCCTCCTCCTCCCATCTCCCCGTTCCTCCTTTCCACAACCACACACCCTTCTAACACTGATGATGTTACCTAGTTGGGCCATAAAATGTCTGTAAGAAAAATACAAAGCTCAGAGAGCATCAAAACGCCTTCATTTCAACCCGCAGTCCTCCTTCCCCATCTCCTCCTCTCTGTAAACCTACTTCCCTTCTAACACTGATGATGTTTTCTAGTTGAGTAATGAAACAAGACCACCAAGGACCCCACAGTCCTCCTCATTCTTGTGCCTCCCTCCTCCTTCTCCTCTTCCTCCTCCTCCTCTCCTCCCCTAAACCTCCCTCCCTTCTAGCATGAAGCATGCATTCTGATTAGGTTTCCTAGTTGGCTCACGAAAGATATGCGAGATATGCAAGTAAACCACCAAACTCGGAGACCAGCAAGGACCCATCATTTCAACCCTGAGCTATAAATATTCTCCTTTTTTATTTTTTTTCCTGAAGATAAAATACAAAATACTGCCTCCAGTATCCAGTTTTGGTGACAAAAAAGATGTTGAGACTTTGGAAAAAGTGCAAAGAAGAGCAAGTAAGATGACTAAAGGCCTGGAGACAAAAACCTATGAAGAACAGTTGCAGGATTTGAGTATGGCCAGTCCAGAGAAAAGAACGACTCAGCGTGACAGCAAAGCAGTATTCCAGTATTTGAGGGGCTGCCACGAAGGAAAGGGGATCATTTTCCAAAGGACTAGAAGGCGGGGCAAGAATCAATGCATGGAAACTACTCAAGGGGAGAACCAGCCTAGAATGGAGGAGAAATTTCCAGTCAATGAGAACAATTAACCAGTGGAACAGTTTGCCACCAGAAGTTGTGGGTGCTGTTTTTTTAAAGAAAAGACTGGATAGCCCTATGTCAGAAATGATACAGGGTCCCAAAGTTGTGGATGCTTTATCGCAGGTGATTTTTTTTAAACACTCCAATCTGAGTGTCATTTGTCAGGAATGGTATAAGGTCTCCTGCCTGAACTGGGGGTTGGACTAGAAGACCTCTAAGGTCCTTTCCAGCTCTATTTTGATTGTTGTGCTGCAAATCTTTCTCCTTGCCACAACTGGAAATAACTTGAGACAACCAGAAAAGGTCAATCTGATTGATTGATTGATTGATTGATTGATTAAAAAGGCAAAGTAAATGAAGATTGCCAGAGTATATTCATGAACTGGAACACAGCAGGGGAACAAGGTCAGCCAATGAACAGGGATAGCAACTAAGTCAGCCAATGAGGACTGTTTGGAAAGTGAAACTAAAAGTAGCCCAGGCGTGGCTCTATATTAAGCTCTGCAGCTATGTTGAGCTCTGAGTCTGTCTACTGAAAATGAATTTGCTTCTCTCCTCTTGCTTGCCTGCGGAACTAAAGTAAAAGAGAAACTAGCTTGCTTGCTTGCTGAAGACTGGAGGTCTGCTCTGAACTTGCAATATGTTTCTGTCTGATTTTGCTCCATGCCGGAGAAATCTACAACTGTTTTGTAAAATCTACTTATTATGTTTATAAAGATGTTAAGTGAAGCATCAGCCACCTGTGTTTATTTTTCATGTTTCTGTCTGAGTTTGCTCCATGCTGGAGAAATCTACAACTGTTCTGTAAAATCTACTTATTATGTTTATAAAGATGTTAAGTGAAGCATCAGCCGTCTGTGTTTATTTTTCATGTTTCTGTCTGAGTTTGCTCCATGCTGGAGAAATCTACAACTGGTTTGTAAAATCTACTTATTATGTTTATAAAGATGTTAAGTGAAGCATCAGCCATCTGTGCTTATTTTTCATGTTTCTGTCTGAGTTTGCTCCATGTTGGAGAAATCTACAACTGTTCTGTAAAATCTACTTATTATGTTTATAAAGATGTTAAGTGAAGCATCAGCCATCTGTGCTTATTTTTTATGTTTCTGTCTGAGTTTGCTCCATGCTGGAGAAATCTACAACTGTTCTGTAAAATCTACTTATTATGTTTATAAAGATGTTAAGTGAAGCATCAGCCACCTGTGTTTATTTTACTGGAGTTGAATTAATGCTGCAAAACTCTGAACGAAGATAACAGAAGAAAAACTATATCAAATACAACGTCAACAGGAAACCTTTTCTATTTCTCATTTCCATTGCTCAAGCATAAAAGGGAGCAGCGGGGATTTCCGTAGAGCAGCCGTCCCTTATTCCCTGCAGAGAAGGCACTCACCAGGAGAGGGCGGTGACCGCCAGCCTCTTGGCTTTGTCGTACTGAAACTTCCAGAGTGGCAGCAGCGTCCCCATGTTATCCCGGTACTCGTCGGAGGCGTCTTCGAAGTACTTGAAATCTAGCCAAAGCCAAAACAGTTTTTAAATCCGTGCACAGCAAATGACTGCACAGACTTTTAAGTTTTCAGGGACTGAGGTGTGCCAATTGTGATTGCACAACTTAAACCAACAAGTGCTATATAGGCAGTGGTTTTTGATCTTGGTTAGTTGAAGGCAGGTGGACTTCAACTCCCAGAATTAAAAGATTTTGAAGGAATACAGAGGTAGTTCTTTTTTTTTTTTTGTAAAAAGTTTTTTTATTTTTTTATCTTTCAAAGGCATGGCTTTTAGTGAACAGCATGGTTCCAGGTTTTCACATTTCCATACAAACATGACCTTAGTTACATATTCATCTTTCACATTTAGTTTCATATCATATCATTACATTTCATATTTTCTATAAATTTTCTCAGATATTCTTATATTCTTCAAACTTATTTTATGTATTTTCTATTCAACACCACAGACAATACTGCTACCCTTCAAAATGACCTTGACTATGTATCAGAATGGTCAAACAAATGGCAACTTCAAATCTCAACAAATAAATGCTCTGTCCTACATATTGGCAAAAAAAATCAGAAAATAAAATACAAACTGAATAGTCAAGACCTTGTTGATGATCCAAACTCTGTCAAGGACCTTGGAGTACTCATCTCTAATGATCTAAGTGCTAAAGCCCACTGTAACTACATAGCCAAAAAGGCATTAAGAGTTGTTAACCTAATCCTATGTAGCTTTTTCTCTGGTAATATCACACTACTAACTAGAGCATACACAATATTTGCTAGACCAATATTTGAATACAGCTCATCAGTCTGGAACCCACATTACGTATCTGATATTAACATAGTTGAGAAAGTCTGGAAATATTTCACAAGAAGAGTTCTCCACTCCTCTACTCATTGCAGAATACCTTATGCCACCAGTCTCGAAATTCTAGACTTAGAAAACCTAGAACTATGCCGCCTTTGCTCCGATCTAAGTATAGTATATAAAATCATACATTGCAATGTCCTACCTGTCAATGAATACTTCAGCTTCAACCATAACAACTCAAGAGCACACAATAGATACAAACTCAAGGTTAACCGCACCAAACTTGATGGCAGGAAATACGACTTCAGCCACAGAGTGGTCAATGTCTGGAATACTCTACCTGACTCTGTGGTTTCTTCCCAAACCCCAAAAACTTTAATCTTAGACTGTCTACTATTGACCTCACCCCTTTCCTAAGAGGTCTGTAGGGGGCATGCATAAGCACACCAATGTGCCTACCATCCCTGTTCTATTGTTTCTTTTATTTTTCTTATATGTATCCCTGTATTCATAACTATGTTTTTATTTATACCTATTATCTTGTAAGCAATTAACAAACGAAATAAAATAAATAAAAAATAAATAAATTCCTTTTTTAACTTATTTCTTTTTATTTTAAATAGTTCTCATATCTTCATATTCATTATGCTTTATATTTTAATCTGTCACATTTCCAATTTCATCACATATTCTTATTTCATTATTCCAAAAGTTCCATCTTAATTCTAATAATTCAAAAAGTTTCCCCTTTAATTACTAATTAGAGTGTACCACCCCTTTGTCTTATACATTATTTAGTTAACTCCCCTTTAATTCATAATAGTAATTTATCACAATGTAATCATTTTTTAATTATCACCTTAAGAATTAGTAATAATAATCTCCTAATAACTACTTAACACATATACATTTTAAGCCAGATTCCACATGATATTTTCCCCTTCAATTACATTAAATCATTTATAATTTCAAATGAATCAATCTATTCAATTAATCATAAAAAACTAATGTCTGTCTTTTTATAACAATCCTCATAATTCATTTTAACTCTATTGTTAAATTTATTAAACATATTTAGCATAATGATCACAGTTTCTCTTTTTCACATTTGTTCCATTTATCTCTGTATGTAATTTAATAATAACAAGTAGTCTAGTAACAAAAGAACACGAATTCCAATCTTTTCATTTTGAAAATCTATATTTTTTTATCTCTTAGATAATTTATCACTTCAAATACATTTATATTATACATTACCTTGCAGAATCCTCTTTCTTAATCCTTATCTACCCATTATCTCTATGTCTCTTGCTAAACAATTTCTTTTCATTTTTGTACAATTTCCATATCTCCTTATTTCCTGGTCCTTTCTCTTATTGCTTCTTTTTTTCTTTCATTTTTTTCCCTCCAGGAATATAGAGGTAGTTCTTGACTTAAGACCAGTTGCTTAATGGCCATTCATAGTTATGGCAGACCTCTCAAAAGCCACTTATGACCTAGTCCCTGCAGCGCCCCCGTAATCATTCACTTTTATGACCAAGAGCAGGGACTGGAAATGGAGGCAAGGGCTCACTAGAGCCAAGGAAAGCAGTGAGAATAAGTGAAAATCTGAAGAGATTCTCCATCATCCAGGTCCATGGCATCGGACCCGGATATTTACAAGACCGCATTCTGCCAGTTTCCTCTCACCGACCGGTGCGCTCTCAGCAGGGAGGGTCTCTTGCGGGTCTCGTCGGCATCTATGCGCCAGCTGCTAACCCCGAGAAATAGGGCCTTCTCTGTGGGGGCGTCCGTCCTCTGAAATGGGTTGCCTCCGGAGTTGCATACAGCCACAGACCTGGGGACCTTCAGACGTGCCTTGAAAACCTGGCTCTTTGACCAGGCTGACTTGAGCTGATTTTAGATTGGGGTTTTAAATTGGGGGTCCTTAGTGGCGATCAGAGGGTTGGGGTATTTTAATTTTAGGGTTTATAGTGAGGGTTTTAACTTGTTTATTACAGTCAGGTTATTTAATTCAGTTTTAATTTTTGTATATTTTAATTGGATGGCTGTACACCGCTCCGAGTCCTTCGGGAGAGGAGAGGTATATAAATAAATATCTATCTATCTAAATATCTATGGTTATCCCAAAGGTACCTTATTTCAGGAGGCAACTGGACTTTCTGGTTTTTCTTAAGATATTTTGCTTCTCATCCAAGAAGCTTCTTCAGTTCTGACCGGATGGTGGGGAAGGGAAGGATTGATACTCCTTGCAGAGAGCTTTGGTCATTTGCATCCTTTTAGAGGGTCATTGAGGCCACTTGGAGGTTTCTCTGTGCCCTCATGGTCACCTGAGTTTATGAAGTTGTTGTTTTGTTCATAAACGAATGGCACAACATAGGAGAACAAACCCATCAGGACTCAGATTCAGCCGTCCATCTGCATTTCAAAGATGAAGGCCACTCTTTTGAAGACAGCTAAGTTCACATTTTGGACAGAGAGAGATGTGATTTGAAAGAGGGGTCAAAGAGGTCATCTAGGTTCAAATTGAACAGCCCTCTCTCAACAGAAAGGGAGGGATTCAACATCGTCTATCTCCTGTCTACAACATGGTCCTTTCAGCAGTTCCAAGAAGGCTCCACACTCATTTTCACTAAACCTCCAAGTGGCCTCAATGGCTCTCTAAAAAGGATGCAAATGACCAGCAAGGAACATAAATCCTCCCATTCCCCACCATCCAGTCAGAATTAAAGAAACTTCTCGGATGAGAAACGAAATGTCTTCAAAGAAAAACCAAGAAAGCCCAGTTCCCTCATAAAAAAGCATGTCTGGGACAAAAGTAATTTATGTTTCTTTCTTTTATCAATTCTTGATTTCCAGAGGAAAAAATTGCAGACTACAGGAACCATTTCGCTACTCAGGTGACCCTTTATACTCCTTGCAGACAGCTGGTCATTTGCATCCTTTTCAGAAGGTCATTGAGGCCACTTGGAAGTTTATCTGTGTCCTCAGGGTCACCTGAGTAAGGCAAATGGGTATGGAGTCCACAACCTAGTCCTTTCAACAGTTCCAAGAAGGCTCCACCCCCATTTGCACCATTCAGGTGACCTTGGGGACACAGACAAACCTCCAAGTGGCCTCAATGAGCCTCTGAAAAGGATGCCAATGACCACCATCCAGTCAGAGCTGAAGAAGCTTCTTGGATGAGAAGCGAAACGCCTTCAAAGGAAAAACCATAAAGTCCAGTTGCCTCTTGCAAAAGCACCTTTGCAGGAACAAGCGAACCACTTTCAGGCAGCAGTCCGGCCAGCTTTCTGGGTCCTCACCTTGAGCGATATCGTCAAAGGTGTTCTGGTTGACCATCCGCTCCACGATCTTTGCCACCTTGGCCACTTTGTTGATGTCGTCGCTCTGTTGAAAAAAGGGAACGGGAAGATTCAAGAGCAAAGCAAGATGCGGTGCTGGCTAGCGGCCACTTTGGAGTAGTAGGATCTCCAGCTCAATTGCAGGGAGGAGAGTAACATCTTCAGGGCTAGAAGGCTTGTGGAAAGGAGGAGGAGGCTGTGAGGTTTTTGGTGCTCTCTGAGTTTGGTTGTTTCATTTCAGATGTTTAATTACCCAACTAGGGAACAGCATCCATGCCAGAAGAAAGGGGTTGTGTGGAACGGAAGAAGGGAAGGAGAAGGGAGGAGGAGAGGGAGGAAAAGAACAGGAGCAGGAGGAGCAGGAGAATAACTGTGGGGTCCTTGGTGCTATCTGAGCTTGGTGGGTTTCTTACGGATGTTTTATTACTTAACCAAGCAACATCTTCAGTGCTGGAAGGAAATAGTGCTTGCAGAGAGATAGAGAGGAGGAGGAGGAGGAGGAGGAGGAAAACAATGACTGTGGGGTCCTTTCTGCTCTCTGAAGTGGGCTTTTTTCCTTGCAGACGTTTCATTACCCAACTAGGGAACACCATCAGGTTGAGGTCATAAAATACCTGCAATAAAACCACCAAGTTCAACAAATACCAAAAAGCACAAAAGCTTTTTTTAAATAATAATAATAATAATAATAATAATAATAATAATAATAATAATAATAATAATAATAATAATAATAATAATAAATATTTATTTATTTATATACCACTCCTCTCCCGAAGGACTCGGAGCGGTGCACAGCCGTACAGTTAAAACAATAAATATGTGAAAAAATAAAACTAAATTAAACCCAAACCCTGGCTGTAAACAATTTAAAACCCTTCCCTAAAACCCTAACATTTAATAAAAAATAAAACACCCCAAAATTAATAGATTCACAAAGATTGCCAATCCAAACTTCAGCCCATAATCCTAAACCTCCACTCTAGGGTAGCTTGCAAGCTTCCTTCTGGAACCAACCTCCGCTGAGCTTCAAAAAAATAATCCTCTGCGTGGGAAGATCCCCTTGCAAGATCTGACCCCACCCTGGCCTGATCAAAGGCCCCTAATCTCGCCCTTAATGTTTCAGGGCTACGTATGCGAATTATACCCCACGGAGCCCATGGAGATCATTCCAGAAGCAAGAATCTGCCCTTGTCGGAATCACCGTGGCTTTGATTGCGTTCCTCGCCACCTCAAGCAACCAATTTATCCTGCATCTTTTTGAAGCAAAACAGCAAAAAATGGAAAATGTTAATATGCCCATTCCACACACCCCCCTCCTTTTTAAAGAGTCTTGGGGAATTGACTTCCCCAGCCAAGCTTGCTGACTTGCAAACTCTTCAACGTGAGAACTGGCTTAGCAGCACTGCCAAGTCTTCCTTTCTGGAGAATTTTCAGTTTTATCTATATATATAAAAGCGAAATGCCCCTCACGCGTCATCGTAAAATCTCCAGAACCGTAAAGCCTACAAACTTGAAATTTGGCACATATGTTCCTCTTGGTTTCTAGGGGCTCCCTAAGAAAGGAATTTTCTGAAATGACCACCAGAGCATTTAGAGTATTTCCTATATTATTATGATTATTAACACGCTCTGATGCTAAGGAGTTCTACTCCCCTTCCCCACCTGAAAAGAAATCTCTTCCAAAGGCAAAACACAAGCAGAGGAGAGGAGGTTCAGTTTCAGTTTCAGTTTCACAGCACCAAGCAGCTTTAGTTCAGAACAGTTGAGTGAAGCCATACCCAGGCCACTTGCTGTTTCCTCCTTGCTCACACAGCAAATACTGTTTCAGTTTCCAAACAGCCCTCAACTCTCTGACACACTGACAGGACGTTAGCCAGAGGAATACTGATGGAGGCTGGTAGGCAGAGGCAGAATTTTTTCCTCCTTATTTTCCTCCGCGAAAACTAAGCCCGACCACATAGTTTTGTAGCAAAGCACGGGTATCAGGCTAGTTACTTTATAAAGAGCAATTATGGAAGCCTTTGACATGATGCACAGTATCTGTTTGTGGGAATTAAACATTCCCATGGCCCAATTGCGATGGTCACCTTGAAAACAAGAAAACACACATTTATCTCGGAGCTACAGATTGCCTGCCACAAATAATCCGTGTTTTGCAGACCTTTAATTACTTAGAAATAAAATACTGATACAAATAATGTTCCCCAGGCAGGATCTCTGGAACGCTGGTATGAAACCCACCTGTTTGCCCAGAACGAATGGGATACAGCCAGAAATTTAGATGACAGTTTTTGTCCACACCAATGGAGCACTGGGAAAGGACAGTGGTTATTCTCAGCCTTTCTAAATAGGGGTTGGATTGCATGGCTGAATGCTCCAACATCCTAAAGGCAAACTTTTTTTTTTTTAACTTCTCCCCCCCAAAAAGCTAGGTAAGATCATCAGTGCTAGTGTAATGTAAATAAGTTATGTAGATGGTAATAACTAGAGCATACAAAACATTTGCTAGACCAATACTCAAATACAGCTCATCAGTCTGGAACCCACATTACGTATCTGATATTAACACAGTTGAGAAAGTCCAGAAATATTTTACAAGAGTTCTCCACTCCTCTACTCGTTGCAGAATACCTTATGCCACCAGACTTGAAATTCTAGACCTTGAAAACCTAGAACTACGCCGTCTTCGGTCTGATCTAAGTATAGTATATAAAATCATACATTGCAATGTCCTACCTGTCAATGAATACTTCAGCTTCAACAATACAAGAGCACATAATACATACAAACTCAAGGTAAACCTCACCAAACTTGATTGCAGGAAATACGACTTCCGCAACAGAGTGGTCAATGTCTGGAATACTCTACCTGACTCTGTGGTTTCTTCCCCAAACTCCAAAAACTTTAACCTTAGACTGTCTACTACTGACCTCCTCACCCCTTTTCTAAGAGGTCTGTAGGGGGCGTGCATAAGCGCACCAACGTGCTTACCTTCCCTGTCCTATTGTTTCTTTTTTATTTTTCTTATATGTATCCATGTATTCATAACTATGTTTTACTTATACCTATTATCTTGTAAACAATTGACAAATAAATAAATAAATAAATAAATAAATAAATAAATAAATAAATAAATAGTGATGTTACTTAGTTTGGGTAAACAAACATCTACAAGAAGAGGAGGAAGGAGGAGGAGAATAGCAGTGGGATCCTTGGTGCTATCTAAGCTTCCTAACTAGGTAAGTTAACATCATCAGTGCTAAAAGAGAATAGAGATTATAGAGAAGAGGAGGAGAGGAGGAGGAAGAGGAGGAGGAGGAGGAGGAGGAAGAGGAGGAGAAGGAAGAGGACGACAACTGTGGAGTCCTTGGTTGTTTGCTTGTTTTCTTGCAGATGCTTTATGACCCAATTAAGTAAGATTATCAGTGCTAGTGATGTTACTTAGTTCGGGTATACAAACATCTACAAGAAAAGGGAGGAGGAGGAGGAGGAGGAGGAGGACAGCAGTGGGATCCTTGGTGCTATCTAAGCTTGGTTGTTTTCTTGCAGATGTATCATTTCCTAACTAGGTAAGTTAACATTAACAGTGCTAGAAGAGAATGGAGGAGGAGGAGGAGGAGGAGGAAGAGGAGGAGGAGGAAGAGGAGGAAGAGGAGGAGGAGGAGGAAGAGGAGGAGGAGGGCTTGCTTGCTTGCTTATTTTCTTGCCGACATTTCATGACCCAACCGAGGTCATGCGCTAGGGATGTTTGTTACTTAGTTTGGGTCATGTAGCGTCTGCAAGAAAACCGCCAAGCTCAGGGAGCACCAAGGACCCCACAATTCAACTCTGAGCTGCAAATATTCTCCTTTAAAGCTGCTAGTGGAAAGATAAGGCAAGATGAGCACAGGGCTGAAAGAGACTCCCGAGGTCTTCTCATCCAAGTCTAGTTATTGAAAACTTCTAGGGATACAGAATATATGATAGAGTAAGGGAGTTGGAAGGGGGCCTTAGAGGTCTTCTACTCCAACCTCTTTGCTTAAAGTTGGATACCGACCACAGAATCAGCAGAAGTCTCCCCCACACACAGAATCAGCAGCACAAAACAACAGCCGATGCGCCAATTACAGCCTCACGGTGGGAATTAACGAAGAAAGCACTAATAGAGACCCTCGTGGAACAATTTCTGTTTCTTCCTAGTGGTCCATTTCTGGCAGACTCATCTTTCTGAGATGAGATCTTTTCCCCCCCTTTTAAACGTCTCTTTTGAATGGTGTGTAGACGTTGTTCGTCTCAATGTGCCTGTCGATGGCTGATTGGGGTGAATGCCAGACCTCCAGAAATTCTCGCGCGCAGCGTTTCATCTTTTAGAGCCAGTGATAACATCCCAAGCCTCCGGTCCTCGTGAGCACGAAGATTTACCACCGTTAGCTGAGACTCACTTCCCAGTGGGGACTTCCGTGACTGTTAAAGAGGCCCATTTACAGACGGTCCTCGACTTATGACATCAATGGAGCCCCAAATTTCTGCGGCTAAGGGACACATCGGTGACTTGGAGATTTTTGTCCCATTTTACAACCTTCCTGGCCACATTTGTTAAGTGAAATCACTGTGATGGGTTCAGTGAGGAACCGGGTTGGAAGCAAATCGGTCTTTCCTCATGAACCTTTGCTAGTTGGTAGGTCGCAACAGGGGATTGTGTGATCCCGGTGTCAACTCATAAAACATTTCTATGGTCTTTTTAGAGTTGCCAACAAAAAGAGAGGGGGGAAAGGGGTTTGAAAGAGCAGTACGGCAGCTTGGAAATCGAAAGTGCATTCCATAAATGTTTTCAAAGATAGTAACTAGGTGACTGAAGTTTCTGCCAGGCAAATATCTAACTGGAGAGCATGACTTGTAGAAAGTTAGCACCCACCCCTCTCGTAGAAAAATGAAATATCCTAGGAAATATTAAAAATAAAGAATATTTCCCCTAAAAAGAGTAAAAACTCAGAAGCAGAAACTCACCCCAGAAGGAGAACTTAAATGGTTGGGCCATTAAGGCTGGGCCAGAATATTTTACATAACAAAGATCTCCAGGTATAACTATAGGAATTGCCTAAAGCCTTCTCGTTACATCATCATCCAGCAAGGCTCAACCGAGCCTGGGACTCAGGACAGCCTACAGAGTTGCCCCTGCATGGCCTCATGGGAGTCTGACAACCAATCAGAATACAAGCTCAAATTCAAATCCCAACAGAGGGTATAAAACCCAGGGACTTTTAGCATCTCAGCCATGTTCTCCAATGATCGATTTTACAGAAGACAATGTTGAAAAAGAACTACGCAATCTAAAACCATCTCTTATCTATTGGACCGGATGGAATACGTGCCTACTTCTTAAAAAAAACTATGCACGGCCATAGCAGGACCTCTAAGCATAATCTTTGAAAAATCTTTCAGGACCAGCTCCTTGCCAAAACTATGGTCACAAGCCACGGTCACAACCAAGATGGTGAACCTATGGCACCTCTGCCGGCACGCGAGAAGTCGCCTGGAAAAGCCCCACTGCACATGCGCCCATGCCGCCACCCGACAGCTGATTGTTGGGTATCTGGCATGCATGCACGGAGGGGGCGGTACTCAGGAGATACGCATGCACGTGCAGCGTGCGCGGGGGGGTGAGGGGGGCCAGTATGCATTGCCTTCTGGGTGCTGGCATGCGAGCGCATACCCATGAGCGCGCATGCAACCTTCAGCACGGGAGCCGAAAAGGGTTAGCCACCACTGACCTACAAGGTCCCTTCCAACTCTGCTAATCTGGATATGGATGTGTAAATGGTTAGTTTATATTATTATGGAAAAGTAAAACGCTGTGCTTTGATGTTAACGCTTTATTCTACTGCAACAGGGGGATTAGGGCAAGTCAAATGCTTTCTCTAACCCAAACCCTAACCCGAATCCAATGTGGCTTCCTATCTGCTTTTGTATTTTATTCTATAATCGAATAAAACTGTTTAAAGATGGGGGGGGGGGGGAGGAAATGGCCGTAAGTCCCTTTTTTCAATGACGTTGTAAACTTGGAACAGTCACTAAATGAACTATTGTAAATCGAGGACAAGCCAAATCGCGGGGTTATAATTCAGCAGCGAAATCTCAGGCTTCACACGGATACAGGGAGCTGTTTTTCTCTCCAGCAATGTGAAGAAAAGGAGCCGAGCGAGGGCTTGGGGCTTAATCCATCATTAGCCCCTGCATTGTCGGTCTAATTAAATCAGCAGTCAGCTCCTTTTTTCCTTTCCATCCATTTTCTTTCCAAAAAAAAATCAATTAATAGGCTTAAATCGATCGTTGCCACCCACTGGGATCCATCAAGGGCAGCCGTAATGGGGTTTCCTCACATTTGTTTTAGTGTCCCGCACAAACTCGACTAACTCTGGTGCTAATTTATATTCAACAAACCACAGTTAAATCTGATAATCCTAGAGTCTGGTAGCTCTAGCAGGATTACCAGATTCTGTAAGGGCTTTGTTCCTTAGGCCATTCATATCTGGTAAACTCACAAGATTGCATGGATACATCTGGACTAGACTGTGTTGTTTCTCTGTGTCATATAATATATGTGGGTACATGCAAAATTTATTTTGTATTTATTTATTCATTTGCTTATTTATTTTATCATGTTCGTGTAGTGTATATTTGAGAGCCGAAGGTAACAAAATTTCATTTTAATGTATGATGATCAGTGGACAATCAAGGTGACAATAAAATTATTATTCTATTCTATTCTTTCATTCTTATTTCTATTCTATTCTTTATTCTATTTCAATATTCTATTCTATTCTTTCATTCTTTATTCTATTCTATTAACAAATCATGACTTGCAGTCATGGTAAATCCAAACAGAGTAGAGCGATGTTTTTCAACTTTAAGATATCTGGATTTCAACTCCCAGAATTCCCCAGCCATCTTGGAGGAATTGAGGTCGTAAGTCAAGAGCTAACTGTAAATGGGCCTCTTTAATAGTACGATAGTCCCCACTGGGAAGTGAGTCTTGGTGGTAAATCTTCGTGCTCATCAGGACTGAGCACTTGGGATGTTAAAAAGATGAAACACTGCATGAGAGAATTTCTGGCATTCACACCAGCCATCGACAGGCACATAGAGATGAACAAGATCTATGCACCATTCAAAAGAGACAATAAAAAAGGAAAAAAAGACCTTCTTGACCGCAATAAACACCCAGATAAGCAGAGACTAACATCAAGATTAACACTAGACCAACGATCAAGTAACAAGCAATAATCTAACCAAGGAACTGAGACACACAAGCAGACAGTAAAAATGCAGCCTAGGATTGCATTGCTTTTTGGGCAGCTGCAGTCCATGGCTGGCTCATATTGAAGCGCTGGTCCACCAGGACACTTGGATCTTTCTCATATAGCTACATCTTGGATCTTGGGCTTTTTTTTTTTTTAAGCCTTCAGTGTGTATATTTCCACTTGTGCATAAAAAGTCCAGATAGCCGCTCAGAGCTATGTTGCAGGAGAGACTGGTAGCATAAAAATCTCATAAATAAATAAATAGAAATAAAAGTGGAACTACAGGACTAGCTTGGTGTCAAGATTGAACTGCTTTGCTTCTTTCAAACCTTCATGCTTTTCAAGTTGCCAATGAACTGGGGGGGAAGGAAGGGGGGGAAAATGAATGCCAAGAATATATGCAGAGATCGTGGGAGCCTGGAAACCATCAAGGTCAGTGCTGCAGGTGCTGGAGATAGAGACGGAGTGTTCCCGTAACAAAAGGACATCTCATAATTGGACAATGTGATCACCCAAAGGTGGGGAGAAAGGGGTCTTATTTTCAGGGAAATATGGGTAATTAAATGATTATTTAACCACCTGTGTTTCCTCAAAAATAAGACCCTGTCTTATTATTTTTTTTGCCACCGAAAAAGGCACCAGGTCTTATTTTCGGGGGATGTCTCATCCACTGACTAACCTCACTTGCGCACGTCACCTCCGGTCTCCTTTTCGCTGTCCGAGGCCTTCAGGAACTTCTTTTGCAGCGGCAAGGCTTCCCTGAAGGCCTCTGCGATGGATAACAGAGCTCTGGATCGATCCTGAGCTTTGTTCTCAGTTCCAGAGGCCTTCAGGAAAGCCTTGCCGGCTGCAGAAGAAATGAGCCGGCAAGGCAGATGTTGGAGTGTGCGAGGCCTGACTACAACAGTCCAAAGATAAATAGTAGGGCAGTTCCACCCCCCTCATCCCCACCCTAGCTTAATTTTTACCCGTCCATTCTGGACTGGGTGGGATCTTAATTAGGGCTTATTTTTTGGGGGGGGTAGGGCTTACATAGGGAGCACGAGCCATCACCGACATTCAGACCTTCCGGCGTGCAGTAAAGACCCACTTTTTTCAACAGGCCGGCCTGGCCCAGTAATAATTGTGGGGTTTTAAATTTGGTATTTTAAATTTTTACCTGTTTTTATACATTTTATACATTTTGATAATTTTATAACTCGGCCATTAATTTAATCATTTTAAACTGCTTTAACTGTACAAACTCGGACTAGTCCTGAGTTCCTTTTTTGGGAGAGGGGGCATAAAAATCTAATAAATAAATAAATAAATGTGTAAAATCAAACTAGGACTTACTTTGAGAGTAGGTCATATTTTCGGGGAAACAGGGTAGGAAAGCCTTTGCACAGGAAAACCAGAGCTGGTTTTGATTCTTCAGAGCCAAAATGGTGCATCCAATGAAGTTTTACTTTTAGGAATTCAGAGCTCCTGAGAATATTTTCTTATTTTGGATATACTACTGGGACAGTTGACACCTAGTCCTTTCTGAGGTGTTTGTTTTGGGGGGGGGGATTTTGATATACAGGTAGTCCTTGACTTACAACCACAATTGAGCCCAAACTTTCCATTGTTAAGTGAGTTTTGACCAACTTTACGACCTTTCTGGCCACAACTGTTAAGTGAATCACTGCGGTTGTTAAGTCAGGAACACAGTTGTTGAGTGAATCTGTCTTCCCCGTTGGCTTTGCTGGCCAGAAGGTCTCAAAAGGGGATCACGTGACCTCAGGACACGGCGACCGTCGTAAATACGAGTCAGTTGCATAGCTGTCTGCATTTACATCATGTCACCACGGGGGTGCTGCAATGGTCGTAAGTGTGAAAAATGGCCATAAGTCACTTTTTTCAGTGCCATTGTAATTTTGCACGGTCACTAAATGAACAGTTGTAAGTTGAGGACTACCTCTATAAAATATCAACTAGCGTCAGAGTGATCAGAAGAGAAAACAGGTGTTCTGACCTCGGTTTCCCCAAAAAGCACTAAGCAGGGACTTTTTGTCCCAGCAAAACCTCTTTTATTCAACGAAGGTGAATTTCTTGCGTTCAACTTCAGCCAAAGGCCTGGCAAACAGTCTTTCAAGGGTCTAATTAGGAGCACAGACCTCATCTAGCTTGGACAACTGACAAGTAACTATTTCCAAACACAGTGCTGACAAGGAAGGTCTCAGCACAGAGTCTCTGAGGTGCACAGACAGATCTTCACGCTGCTGCAACGAATGAACCAATTGTTTCCTGCAAAAGCCCCCTCCCCTTTTGCTCCCCTTTTAATCCCTATGGGAGGGGCCATTCACCATCCACCTGCACCCTTACTTCCGAGTTGACTCTTGTTCCTTAACTGTTCCCTTCTTCTGGCAGCTCTATGCATGCGCAGGCTGGGAACTGGCTCCAGCTGCTCCCCCTCCTCACTGCTGTCTGATTCTGAAGGCAGCTGATGACTGCCAGCCTGCTCTGGCCCCATCTCTGCCTCCAATGCAGAGCCCTCGTCCAAAGCCTTCCTCGGCCTCCAGGACCGGCCCATGTTCCTCCCGAACCTCCTCATTGTCTGACTGCTGCTAGCTCTACTAGCCGCTAGCAGGCCACAACAACCAGATAGTTGGCTAATGAAAGGTGGAGATAAGGAGATGGCCTCCAGAGAGACTGGAATTAAAGCACACATGACACAACACAACACAGAAAGATGCAACAGCACCTGTGATTCCAGAGAGGTTAATTTCCTTCCCATCATCTTGTCTTCTTTCTTAGTCACAGGGGCTTTCTGTTTTTCTTTCTCCTTTGACTTTTCCAACTTTTGGAGTTCTTCCACATAAGCATCGTAGATGTTCCACTAAGAGGAAGAAAGAATGAGTCAGTCGTAGATCCACAGAGGTGGGAGATGATTTTCTTGGTTTAAGTTAGCCCTGTGTTTTTTTTTTCAAATTTGGCAGCTGTAAAAGGTGTGGACTTCTGGGAGTTGAAGTCCACACCTCTTACAGTTGCCAAATTTGAAAAAAAAACCCACAAATTTAGTCCCCATGCAATCTTCAAGAAAGGTGAGCGTGGATAACAACTCAAGCAAAATTAGAGATGTGTCAATTACTGCTGTGCAACTATACCTGAGTGCAAAGTAGGTTTGCAAAATTCGAATCCCGATGGATATCGAGACAGGATGAAGGAGAGGAAAGACCAGGCTGAGAGGCCCAAGCAAGAAAGAGCTGCAGCAAACAAGAAAGGAGGTTTAGGAAAAGAGGGAAGGAAAAAGCCAAGACGATAGAAAGCTGGGATGTGGCGGCAATGCTCGAGATCCTTTAACATTGCAAAGAAAATTTCAGAAGGGCTTATAAACTAAGGACAGTGAGGAAGAGTTAAGATCCTGCCAGGCAAATAAAAAAGAGGAAAAATAACATTAAATAGAACTTCAGTTCCATGGGTGTTACATTGCAAAAGGATGCACATGGTGTTCTTCCCAGCATCTCAACGTTCAAAATTGTTCAGACAAACTTAACCAGATTTCTAAGTCAGATTGCTGAGGGATTGTGCTTGGTTGTATGGAACAAATGCAGGAGACACAACTGCTTGTGTAATCTCTTCTTGAACCTCCATCAATGGCGCACCCGCAACTTCTGGAGGCAAGGCACTGGACTGATTAACAGAATAACAGTTGGAAGGGACCACGGAGGTCTTCTAGTCCAACCCCTTCTCAAGCAGGAGACCCTGTACCAATTCAGACAAAGGGCTGTCCATTCCTTTCTTTAAAATCTCCAGGATTGGAGATCCCACAACTTCAGGAAACTAGGCCTTCCACTGGTTAATTGTTCTCACTGTCAGGAAATGTCTTCTTAGTTCCAGGTTGCTTCTCTCATTAGTTAGTTTCCATCTGTTGCTTCGTGTCCTTCTGATGTGTTGGAGAATAGCTTGACTCCTTCCTCTTCTTTGTGGCAGCCCCTCAAATATTGGAAGGCTGCTATCATGTCATCCCTACTCCTTCTCTTCATTAGGCTAGCCATATCCAATTCCTGCAACAGTTCTTCATATTCTTTATATGTACCCTAATCATATTTCTATGCCATTTCAGACAGGTGGAGGAACAGTCTCTTCTTAAAAGCCTCCAGTGATGAAGCTCCCACAACTTCTGAAGGCAACTTCCACTCCACCGGTTAATTGTCCTCACTATCAGGAAATTTCTCCTTAGTTCTAGGTTGTATCCCTCCTGGATGAGTTTCCACCCGTTGCTTCTTGTCCAGCCTTCAGGGGCTTTGGAGAATAGCTTGACTGCCTCCTCTTTGGGGCAGCCCCTCAGATATTGGAAGACTGCTATCATGTCACCCCTAGTCCTTCTTTTCATTAAACTAGACATATCCAGTTCCTGCAACCATTCATCGTATGCTTCATCCTTCAGACCCCTAATTATCTTGCTTGCTCTTTGTTATTTAGCAGAGTATCCTTGGTGTCAAGGATTAATACAGCAGACGGAAGTAATGTTCAGATTGTAGCAGTGAGTATAGAACCAAACAAGCACAGCAGTTGAAGTGCAAAGTCTTTATATACAGTGAGTATAAACATACTACAAGCTCCAGTCCAATGTCATACACAGTTCATCCATCAGTAGATTAGCTTACTAACCATTCTTGTTCAGTAGATTTAACAGCAATACATCATCTTCAATACATCCATGCATCAATGGAGAAATATAGTTACAGTGTTGAAGATACTTGCCAAATAGCCGAGTAGCATAGTAGAAGCCTAGCAAACCAGTAGCAGCATTCCTGTAGCACTCACAGAGACTAACAACAGACACTAATCACGTGTTCTCTGGCTTCTTACTATATAGCTCTCCTGCTTCCTGTAACCAATCAGCATCGTGGCAACAAGATAGTGCTGAGTTATTTCTGACTTGCAGCCATATATGGTAAACCAATACAGTGAAGTTTCTTAAAGAAGCCTAACACTCTTCTCTGCCCTCTTTCTTAGAGTCTCAACATCTTTTTTACATCGTGGTGACCGAAACTGCATGCAGTCTTCCAAGTGTGGCCTTACCAAGGCGTTATAAAGTGGTACTAGCACCTCACGTGATCTTGATTCTTTCCTTCTGGCAATGCAACCTAGGATTGTATTCCCTCCCTCTCTTGACAAGAAGCTGGACTGCATGCACAGGTGCCCTGGCAGACCCACAACGCAGAAAGGAGGTGTTACCTGGTTAGCGGTGTCTGAGAAAGTTGCTCTGGGTGGGGGCTCCATCTGGCAGGCCCTGTCCTGAAAGAAAGAAGTTTGAAGGTAAAGGTTCATTCTCCAAATTTGTGGGTTGGTTTTCGAATGTTTCATTACCAGGCCAGGTAATATCTTCAGTGGAGTTTAGGGGATGTCAGGGTCGGTGGTTCTTCTGCTTTTGTTGTGGTTTTTTTTGTCAATTTTTTTATTTGATACAAACAATCCATCTTCCATTTAAACAGTGTGTCATCTGGGTACAAATATATTCATTGCTTGGTGTTAATACTCTTTTCTTACTTAATACTAATATATACATAGTATATCTAATTTGTTAAAATCTTGGGATTTAAGAGCTGACCAGCAGTGAAGCTGATGCAATATAAGGCTGATGCAATCAAGATGAATCAGCATTAGTACTGCCTCTTCTAAGACTGAGGATGGGTTCTACCCCTTTAAGAGGTGTTTATATAAGACAGCAATCAGAGGGCATTTTCTCTCTCCTTGGGTCCTGTAACCATTGCAGAGTTCTCCGTGTAGAGTTAAGAAGATTGACTGCTTCTCAGGTATTTTGCCTACCACATATATTTCTGCATATAACTGTTGTATATAAACCACCGTTAAACGTCTAAGTGTGTGCTGTGTTTTGCTCCTGGGTTGTCTCATAAACTGCAATCATGCTGCAAACCTTCTGACATAATTCTTATAACACTCCCCATCTTAACATTTTTAATTCTTTTCACATAGCCTGCTTTAATTTCTAACTTCCATATTTATTCTCCAAGCCATTGATAAAATAATTCCCCTATTGTATAACATTCAGTTTGTTCCTTCTCTTTAATTGCAAATGTTAGCCTAATGTTAAGTGTTCTTCTGTTTATAAGGGCTTCAGGTGTGGGTGTATCAAGGGAGGGTATCGGGATGGGTAAGGAGTGAGAAAGAAGTTCGCCAAGAATTTCAACCCAGAATTTGAGCGCCCGCAGTTAAGTCTGTTGGGTTCTTGGGGTAGGTCTAGCCAACCCACCAGGACCAATTCATCACAGGACAATTTGCCACGGCCAACCCACCTCACCACGGGACAAGAGTTACACTAATCTTGAAGAAATGGTGAACAAACTCATGAAAGAAAGGATGCCAAAGGAGGGACCAAATGAAATGTGAAGGACAAAAATAAAAATAATGTTTTAATTATTTTCATAATGAAACTGAATGGTTGAATTGTCCCACACTGAAGCGTGTTGTCCCGTGGCGATTTGGCCTTAGCCTTAGTGAGTTGGCCGTGGCAAGTTATCCCATTCTGCCTGGGATGGCCATGATGTCTTTTTTCAGGACTCAGAAGCAGTGCAGAGGAAGAAAAGAAAGATGAAAGCATCTCACCATTTAGTAATTCCTGGGCCTGCTAAAAGATATTGCCTCTGGGATTTGGTCCAATTTCCCTAAAGACAGTAGGACTTGAGGGTATTGCATTTACAACCAATCTACTTGTCCCAAAGGTGCTTTTTTTTTTCCCCAAAGGGCACCTAGACTTTCTGGTTTTTCTTTGAAGATGTTTTGCTTCTTATCCAAGAAGCTTCTTCAGCTCTGGCTGGATGGAGGGGAACGGCAGGATTTATACTCCTTGCAGACAGCTGGTCATTTGCATCCTTTTAGAGGGTCATTGAGGCCACTTGGAGGTTTGTCTGTGTTCTCAGGGTCAACAACATAATCCTTTCAGCAGTCCCAAGAAGGCTCCATGCCCATTTGCACTACTCAGGTGGCCCTGAGGACACAGACAAACTTCCAAGTGTCCTCAATGACTCTCTAAAAAGTAGAAAAAATCTGAATCCCACCAGGTAATCCTTGACTTACAACCCATTCGTTTAGTCACTGTTCAAAGTTGCACCAGGATTGAAAAAGTAATTTATAACTGTTGTGCCAACGAGTCATTGCAGCTTCTTCGTAGTCACGCGATCAAAATTTGGGCACTTGGCAACTGGCATGTATTTCTTTTCTTTTTCTTTTTCTAAATATCAATGTTTATTTATACGCTTTCACCAACTTCATACCTGACCACAGAAAATTTCATTCAGCTGGGAAACAAACTACTTTCAGAAACAAAAAGCTGTAACCGATATCGCCAATTTTTACTCTCTACTCCAAACTTAATACAAATCAGTCACGTTCAGCACTGTGATTTCATGCCAATAAAACTCCCTTCCATTAGATTATTTATTAACAGAAATCATCATCTTTTTCTGGTAATGGTTGATTCTGGGTCAGCTGCTGCTTCCGATAAAATTCAGCCACCTGAGCACTGCTAGTGGCCTCCTCTGGTTTTTTATTTATTTATTTATTTATTTATTTATTTATTTATTTATTTATTCATTCATTCATTCATTCATTCATTCATTCATTCATTCATTCATTCAATTTATATACTGCCCTTCTCCCGAAGGACTCAGACCGATGCACAGCCTACTAAAATAACATATATATAAAAGTTAAAATGGAATTAAATAAGGGCTGTAACCGAATCTAAAATCCCAACCTTAAAATTCAATACTTAAACCCCATTTAAAATCAATTTAAGATCAGCCCAGGCCGGCCTGCTCAAAGAGCCAGGTCTTCAAATCACGCCTGAACACCCTCAGGTCGATGGTCGTTCTCAACTCAGGGGGGAGCCCATTCCAGAGAACGGGTGCCCCCACAGAGAAGGCCCTGTTCCTCGGGGTCACCAGGCGGCACATAGAGGCCATCGGGACCCGAAGGAGGCCCTCCCTGTGGGAGCGCACCGGAAGGTGGGAGGAAAATGGCAGAATGCGGTCTTGTAAATATCCTGGTCCGATGCCATGGAGGAGGAGAAGGAGAGAGGAGCCGCCTGGAGAGTATTTCTGAGGGGGGTGGGGGATTCTACCGGTTTGGAGGATAGCGAGAGTCAAGCGCATGGCGCGCAAGAAGAGGAGAGACGGAGGAACTTAGAGGAGAGAAGAGAAGGAAGTGGAGGAGGAGAGAGAGGAGGAAGGGAGGAGAGGAGGAGCAGGAAAGAGGAGAAGAGGAAAAGGAGAAGAAGAGGAGGAAGAAGAAGGAGGAGGAGAGGAGAGGAGGAAGAGGAGGAGGAGAAGGAGGAAAAAGAAGGAGGAGGAGAAGAAGAAAGAAGAGGAGGAGGGAAAGAGGAGGAGGAGAAGGAGGAAGGAGGAGAGGAGAGAGAAGAGGAGGAGGAAGAAGAGGAAGGAGAGAGAGGAGGAGAAGGAGAAGAAAGGAGGAGGAGAGAAGAGAAGGAGGGAGAGGAGAGGGGAGGAGAGGAAGAAGAAGAGGAAAAGAGGAGGAGAGAAGGAGAAAAAGAAGAAGGAGAAGGAGGAAGAGGAGAGGGAGAGGAGGGAGAGAAGAGGAGAAGAAGAGGAAAAAGAAGGAGGAGGAGGAGAAGGAGAAGAAGAGGAAAGAGGAGGAGGAGAGGAAGAGCAGGAAGGGGAGGAGAAGGAGAAGAAGAGGAAAAAGGAGGAGGAGGAGAAGGAGAAAAAGTGGAAGAAGAAAGAAGGAGAAGAAGAGGAGGAGGAGGAGAAGGAGGAAGAGGAGAGGGAGAGCAGGAAGAGAAGGAGGAGAAGAAGAGGAAAAAGAAGGAGGAGGAGGAGAAGGAGAAGAGAGGAGAGGAGGAGGAGAGGAAGAGCAGGAAGAGGAGGAGAAGAAGAAGAAGAGGAAAAAGGAGGAGGAGGGAGAAGGAGAAGAAGAGGAGGAGGAGAAGGAGGAGGAGGAGAGGAAGAGCAGGAAGAGGAGGAGAAGAAGAAGAGGAAAAAGGAGGAGGAGGAGAAGGAGAAGAAGTGGAGAAGAAAGAAGAGAGAAGAGAGGAGAAGAGAAGAGGAGGAGGAGGAGGAGGAGAGGAGAGGGAGAGCAGGAAGAGGAGGAGAAGAAGAAGAGGAAAAAGAAGGAGGAGGAAGAGGAGGGAGGGAGAAGAAAGGAGGAGAGGAGAAGAGGAGGAGAAGAGAAGAAGAGGAGGAAGGAGGAGGAGGAGGCAGAGAGATGGAAGGAGGAGGAAAGAGGAGAAGGAAGAGGAGGGAAGGAGAGAGAGGAGAAGAGGAGAGAGAGGAGGAGAGGAAGAAGACAGGAAGAGGAGGAGAAGAAGAAGAGGAAAAAGGGCGGAGGAGGAGAAGGGAGAGAGAAGAGGAGGAGAAGAAAGGAGGAGGAGGAGGAGGAGGAAGGAGAGAGGAGGAGGAGAGAAAGAGAGAGGAAGAGGAGGAAGAGGAAGGAGAAGAGAGGAGAGGGAGAAGGGAGAGGAGGAGAAGGAGGAAGGAAGAGGAGAAGAGAAAGGGAGGAGAGAGGAGAAGGAGGAAGAAGCAAGAAGAGGAGAAGAAGGAGAGAAGAGGAGGAGAGAGGAAGAAGAAAGAAGGAGGAGAAGGAGACGCAGAGAGGAAGGAGAGGAGAAGAGGCTAGAGGAAGAGGAGGAGAAGGAGAAGAAGTGGAAGAAGAAAGAATGAGGAGAAGGAGGAGAAGAGGAAGAAGAAACAAAGAGAAAAGGAGAAGAAGAAGAGGAGGAGGAGGAGAAGAAGAAGAAAGAAGGAGAAGAAGAGAAGAAGCCACACCCACCCAGTCACATGGCCACGCCTACCTAGCCACGCCCACAGAACTGGTTGTAAAAATATTTGCATCCTAGCTATGCTGACGTGTACAATGTCCTGGGGGAGTCACGTGGTCTCCTTTGACGACCTTCTGGCAAGCAAAAATCACGGGGGAAGCCAGATTCATTTAACAACCATGTGACGAAGCTTAACCACAGCCGTGATTCATTTAACGACTTGTGGCAAGAAAGGTCATAAAATGGGCCAAGACTCACTTAACAACTGTGTCGCCTAGCAATGGAAATTTGGGGCTCAACAGCGGTAGAAAGTCGAGGACTACCTGCACCCTGCTTGGAAGAGTCCCGGAAAGGGGACCTTTGCCCGGTATCCAAAGGAAGCAAGGATTCCTACCCGCACGGGGTTATTGAAGGTCTGGGAGGCCCTTTCGCTGAAATTAAACTGGTTGGTGAGTTTCCGCTCTTGTGCAGCTCGCGGATGGACTTCGTCTTCTTTCTCGATCTGGATTTCCTGTTGGAGGAGGAGGTGGAAAGGAGGCGGAGATGAAAACTAGCAAGGATTCCATCTTACCGAAGGGCAGGCTAACAGATCACAGATCATCAGGGTTGGAAGGAACCTTGTAGGTCATCTAGTCCAACTCCTCGCCCAAGCAGGAGACCCTACACCATTTCTGACAAATGGCAGTCCAGTCTTTTTTTGAAGGTCTCAAGTGATGAAGCTCCCACAACTTCTGAAGGCAACTTCTGTTCCATTGGTTGATTGTTCTCACTGTCAGAAAATTCCTCCTTATTTCCAAGCTGAATCTCTCCTTGTTCAGTTTCTATCCATTATTCCTTGTCTGGCCTTCCTCCTTCCCATCCTCACTTCCATTTCTTTCCTTCCTTCCTTCCTTCCTTCCTTCCTTCCTTCCTTCCTTCCTTCCTTCCTTCCTTCCTTCCATCCTTCCTCCCTCCCTCCATCCCTCCCTCCCATCTCTTCCCTCCCTCCCTCCTTGCCTCCTTCCCTTCCTCCATCCCATCTCCCTCCCTCCCTTCCTTCCGATACAGAGATTAACAGAGTTGGAAGGGACCTTGCAGGTCATCTATTCCAACCCCCCACATAAGATGGCTGCCTGGTCTCTTCTTAAAAGTCTCAAGTGTTGAAGCTCCCACAACTTCTGAAGGCAACTTCTGTTCCATGGTTGATTGTTCTCACTGTCAGGAAATTTCTTCTTGTTTCCAGGTTGAATCTCTCCTTGATCACTTTCCATCCATTGTTCCTTGTCTGGCCTTCAAGTGCTTTGGAAAATAGCTTGAACCCCCTCCTCCTCTCTGGGGCAGCCCCTCAAATATTAGAAGACTGTTCTCCTGTCCCACCTGGTCCTTCTCTTTCCTGGACTAGCCAGGCCCAGTTTCTGCAATGGTTCATTGTATGTTTTAGCCTCCAGTCCCCTCATCATCCTGGTTGCTCTTCTCTGCACTCTTTCTAGAGTCTCAACATCTTTTTTATAGTATGTGAGCAACCAACAGTAGAAAACGAAGAGTCTATTGATGTTCATGAAGAACAACGAGGAGAAGAAATTGCAGGGGTTAAAGAACTCCAAATGCTACTGGTTAATCAAGATTAACTGAAGGAATCTAGACAGAGAAGAGTAACAAGATGATGAGGGGACTGGAGGCTGAAACATGTGATGAACAGTTGCAGGAAATGGACCTGGCTAGTCTAATGAAGAGAAGGACCAGGGGAGACAGGAGAGCAGCCTTCCAATATTTGAGGGGCTGCCACAGAGAGGAGGAAGGGGTCAAGCTATTTTCCAAGGCACCTGAAGGCCAGACAAGGAAGAATGGATGGAAACTGAACAAGGAGAGATTCAACCTGGAAATAAGGAGAAATTTTGTGACAGTGAGAACAATCAACCAGTGGAACAGAAGTTGCCTTTGGAAGTTGTGGGAGTTTCAACAGTTGAGAATTTTAAGGAGAGATCAGGTAGCCATCTTATGTAGGGGTTTGGAATAGATGTCCCTTCCAACTCTGTTAATCTCTGTATCGGAAGGGAGGGAGGGAGGGAGAGAAGGAAGGAAGGAAGGAAGGAAGAGAAGGAAGGAAGGAAGGAAGGAAGGAAGGAAGGAAGGAGGGAGGGAGGGAGGGAGATGGGATGGAGGAAGGAAAGGAGGTAAGGAGGGAGGGAGGGAGGGAGGGAAGACATGGGAGGGAGGGAGGGAAGAAGAGAGGAAGGAAGGAAGGAAGGAAATGTGAGTGAGGAAAGGAAGGAGGAAGTCCAGACAAGTAATAATGGATGGAAACCGAACAAGGAGAGATTCAACCTGGAAATAAGGAGACATTTTCTGACAGGGAGAACCATCAACCCCTGGAACAGAAGTTGCCTTCGGAAGTTGTGGGAGCTTCATCCCTGGAGGCTTTCAAGAAGAGACTGGATTGCCATCTGTCAGAAATGGTGTAGGGTCTCCTGCTTGGACTAGATGACCTTCGAGGTCCCTTCCAACTCTGTTAATCTGACCACCAGTAGTTAGAGGATTGCTCTGAAGCCTTACGGGCGATTCTGGTTTCTCTCCTACTACCACTTCCATTTCCTCTTCTTCGCCTCCTTCGGCTTCGGCTTCTTTCAGTTCTGCATCCAAGGCATCGAAGTCCAGAACCAGGGACGAAATCGGGCCTGCCACTAAGAACAAAACAGAGGAAGAGAAGGAAAAAAACGAAGAAACAAATTTATTTCAGAGGTCCCCGCAGAATATTTCCTCCTCACCAGTAGCGATGGCTTCTCTGCTCTACAGGTAGTGCTTGACTTACAACCGTTCACTATAAGTGATAACAACACTGAAAAAAAAGGGAACTGGGGTCCATTTCTTTCACACTTACGACCATTGCAGCATCCAGCATGGTCGCTTTGGCAACGGGCTCGTATTTATGACTTATTTATGATTCCCCTTTCGCGACCTGCTGACGAGCCAAGTCAACGGCGAAGCCGAATTCACTTTACAACCGTGTGACTAGCTGAATGACTGCAGTGGTTCGCTTAACAACGGTGGCCAGCAAGGTTGTAAAATGGGGCAAAACTCATTTAACAGTAGGAATTTTGGATTCCATTGTGGGCGTAAGTCAAGGATTGCCTGTAGGTATTTAAACCTGGGGCTCCGGCTAGGAAATCAGCAATAAGGACTCCATTTTCTAGCCAGAAAGCCTTTATGGAAGAAAGGAGGAAAGAAACAATAAAATTTACAAAATCCACTGCCACCATTGCAATCAATTCCGACATGGGGCAAACAGCACATCAGTTGAAAACTAGGATCCATGAAAAATGGCTGGTCTTGTGACCCTGAGGACACAGACAAACCTCCAAGTGGCCTCAACGACCCTCTAAAAGGATGCAAATGGCCAGCTGTCTGCAAGGAGTTTCAATCCTTCCCTTCCCCACCATCCAGTCAGAGCCGAAGAAGCTTCTTGGATAAGAAGCAAAACATCTTCAAAGAAAATCTAGGAAGTCCAGTTGCCTTTTTTTTTTAAAAAAAAGCACCTTTGAGATATGGATTGAGAGGAACGCTCTCTCTTGAAAGTAACACATAGCCTTCCGGATTCATTACTGTCCATCAATTAATCGAATTCTCTTGTAGTCATGCTTATTTATATAGCCAACTGTACAATTTTTGGTAGCTTCGCCAGATGATCCATCAATTAAAAGAGGGAGGAAATCCTCCCACCCACTTACCCTATTCCATGTATAATTAGCTGTATTTCAATCATTTTCCCCACTGCTCTCTTTTTAAAAAGCAGAGGAGCCTTATTTATTGTGTTGTTTCGATACAAGATGGGCGGCAAATAAATGTAATTAATAAACACAGGTACTCCTTGACTTACAACTGTTCGTTCAAAGTTATAATGGCACTGAAAAACGTGAGTTACGGCCATTTTTCACACTTATGTGATCAAAATTGAGATGCTCGGCAACAGACTCGTATTTATGACGGTTGCAGTTTCCTGGGGTCATGTGATCTCCTCAGGGGTGGGATTCAAATTTCTTAACAACCGGTTCTGTGGGTGTGGCCTAATTTGTGGGTGTGGTTTGGTGATCCCGTGACTTGGTGGGCATGGCTTGCTGACTGGGCATGGCTTGGTGGTCATGTGAATGGCTGGGCGTGGCTTGTATGTAAATATTATATTTGTGTAAATATTTAATTTTTTATTTTTTAAAAAAAGCAACTTTTACCCCAAATCAGGCAAAGCAGGCAGGCAGATTGAGTTGCTTGCAGAATCACAGATTCACTCAGAGATCTACCTTTCTGCAATCTGCTACCTGAGTCTGTCACATAAAATTTGCTAGCAAGCAAACTCACAAAATTAACTCACAACACACCATGTACGTAAATATTGAATTTTTTATTTTTTAAAAAAGAGCAACTTTTACCCAAAATCAGGCAAAGCAGGCAGGCAGATTGAGTTGCTCACAGAATCACAGATTCACTCAGAGATCGATCATTCTGCCATCTGCTACCTGAGTCTGCACTGAAAAATAGAAGCTTTAGTCCTAAGGATAGCTCAGCTCCACAGTTAATTTTCGGCTACTTTGAGGCCTTTTTTGGCCTCCCGGAGTCTTGAAAAAAGCCTCTGAAGGCTTTGCAGGATGAATAATAGGCCCGTTTGGTCACTTCCTGTAGTGATGAAACGGGCCTATTATTCGTCCTGCAAAGCCTGCAGAGGCTTTTTTCAAGACTCTAGGAGGCCGAAAAAGACCTCAAACCAGCCGAAAAATCAGCTTTGAGGTGCAGTGCAGGTAAGGGGGCGGCAGGAAGGCTGGGGGGGAATAGAGCACGCATGCGCAGGGGGTCTGGGGGCGCACGCATTGCCTTCTGGATGCTGTCATGTGAGCGTGCCTGCGCTAGCGTGCGCACAATTTTTGACACAGAAGCCCAAAAAGGTTAGCCACCCCTGGTATAGGATCTCCAGCTTCAGCAGAGGGCTGGACTAGAAGATCTCCAAGGTCCCTTCCAGCTCTATTCTGATTTTGACTGAAGTCAGCATCTTCCAACCACGTTTGACTACAACACCCAGAATGCCCCACTCAGCCTTTGGCATGCTGTCAAAACGAAGCAATGGATGGGAACCAATCAAGGAGAGAAGTAACCAGGAACTAAGGAGAAATTTCCTGACCGTGAGGACAATTTATGGCTTGCTTTCAGAACCTGTGGGGGTTTTTAAGAAGAGACTGGACAGCCACTTGTCTGAAATGGTATTGGGGTCCCCTGCTTGAGCAGGGGGCTGGGTTAGAAGACCTCCAAGGTCCCTTCCAGCTCTATTCTGATGGAATCCTGACACTGCATCAAAACTTTGCTTGGTGTGTGTGTGTGTGTGTGTGTCCCACTGCAAAGCTGAAGTTTTCAACAAGGAGTCCATCACACTCTCAAAATCCCATTCTTATTCAGCCTTTGCCAGACCGAGCAGCGTATATGTGAAGTCAGCATTATGTGTTCTTTGGCACATTGCTTTAGATTTGCTGATGGAATCACATTTGCACTAAGCTCTTTAATTGGTGTCATCAAGATAAACAAACAAGCCACGGTCCCACTTATTTTAAATGCTTTATGTGAATAAATATCAAAAGCTGCCATCAAAATAAGATTCCTGGGTGGACTGTTAAGTTCCTTAATTATACAATCGCAGAATCCTAGCGCTGGGAGGTCTTCTAGTCCAACCCCCTTCGATACCATCCTGGACAAATGGTTGCCCAGTCTTTTCTTGAAAACTTCCAATGTTGGAGCACCCACAACTTTTGGAAGCAAGTTGTTCCTCTGATTGTTCCAACTGTTAAGAAATTCCTCCTTGATTCCAGGTTGCTTCTCTCATTGATTAGTTTCCATCTGTTGTTTCTTGTCCTGCCTTCTGGGGCTGTGGAGAACAGGCTGACCCTCATCTTCTCCATTTAGCCCCTCAAATACTGGAATACTGCTATCATATCACCCCCTGGTCCTTCTTTTCATTAAATTAGGAAATAAAATAGGTATTGCAATAGGAATAGAATAGAATGGAATGGAATGGAATGGAATGGAATAGAATAGAATAGAATAGAATAGAATAGAATAGAATAGAATAGAATAAGGAATACGAATAGGAATACGAATAGGAATGGAATAGAATAGAATAGAATAGAATAGAATAGAATAGAATAGAATAGAATAGAATAGAATGCTTGATGCTCTCTGAGCTTGGAGGCGGGGGAGAAGGAGGAAGAGGAGGAGGAGGAAGGACTGGGTAGTCCTTCATGCTCTCTGAGCTTGGTTGTTTTCTTGCAGACTTTTCATAACCCACCTAGCATCATCAGTGGTAGAAGAGAATGGGGTTGGCAGGGAGGAGGAGGAGGAGGAGGAAGAGGAGGGAGAGGAGGGGAAGAGGAAGGGGAAGGAGAAGGAAGGACTGCGCAGTCCTTGATGCTCTCTGAGCTCGGTTGTTTTCTTACAGACTTTTCATAACTAGGTTACCCAACTAGGTAACATCATCGATCAGTGGTAGAAGAGAATGGGGTTTGTTCTCTGTTTATATACTAGTAGCTTATCCCATCAGCATTGGTGGGAGTGTTCTTGATGGTTCCTTAATTAGATCGTTTACTTCTAGCCCTGATGATGTTACCTACTTGGGTAATGAGACATCGGGAAGAAACCAGTTATTGGAAATGTTATAGGGTTTTATCTGTCCATCCAACATTGATCTATTCCACTTGCCTGTCACCAGAATTCCTGCTCAAGGAGGGGGTTGGTCTAGAAGGCCTCCCAGGACCCATGCAACTCTGTCATTGCCTCAGTCCCTGGCTCTTTTTCACGCTTTGTTTCTGGCTGGCGCCAGGTTTCCTGCTGGCTCATCTCTCGTGCAAAAGCCTTCCTTTTCCCAACCGGGCCTTTGGCGCTGTTTCTCGACAGTGCTGGTGATTTCTGAGATCTGAGCGCAGTTGTCACCTCCTGCTTCGGTGCTGCGCATTGGTGACTTGAAGCAACCCGAACATGTCCTGGAAAAACACTTCATCATTTTGACTTTTCCTGTTCAGCCTGCCTTACGCCAATTCCCTTGCATGAAACACACTTCCTGTTTTTAATTTCTAGGATATTCTTTGGAATGGCATCCCGTTGGAGCAAAGTGTAATAATCCGGGGCGTGTCACAAAGGCAACACAGTCAAATAAGCAAGAAGAGTCCCTTTATTATCTCCAATGTTTTTGCCCACAATGTCTTTGGCTGGAGAAAAACTCTCCCAGGAACAACCTTTGAGTGTAGAAAATTCAGTCCAAAACAAGGGACACGCAAACTGTAACTTAAAATCCAGACAAACCAAGCTGGAGTAATTAGCTTGGCAGGGCAGAAGAAGGAATTTCAGACTTGAAAGCACAGCAAAACACACACAGTTGGGAAGACACCAGGAACACAAACAAGTCACAATGAGACCAGATAAAGTCACGTTTGCTCCCAACAGTTTGCTGCATGCAGCTTGTCACACTGTGTTCCCAGTTGCAGCTAATGAAGGGAATCAGGGCTCTTTTCTCCCCCATAAGCCATGCAACTTATATTGCTCCCTTCTCCGTTCCTCCCTGTGTGCCCTAGGATGAAGAGGGGGTGGGCCTGGGTCTTCCTCTGAACTTCCTTTCCCTTGCTCTACCTCTCCCTTGCTCTGCCTAGCCGGACTGTGCCCTTCTCCAGTTTCCTCCACATCCAACGGAGCCACACTCCCACTTCCTGTCAGCTGTCCGGCTTCCTCCTCAGATTCAGACTCTGACAGGGCCATGACACAATGGTTCTCAACCTTGGCCGCTTTAAGATGGAAGGACTTTGACTCCCAGTATTCCCCAGCCATCCATTCTGGCTAGCGTTGGCTGTTGGGAGTCTCCTTTGCCTACGATGGTCCCAAAAAATGGCAGGGAGCCTGATTCCATCTTGAGAAAGGAAAAGGATGGAATTTTCTGGATTGGCCTTAAAGCTGAATGTCTCTTTAATAATCAACGGCTTCAAAAGTCCTCCCAAATGCCAAGAAAAAACATGGCACTGGTAATATTACTTAGTTGGGTCATGAAATGTCTGCAAGAAAACAAACAAGCTCAGAGAGCAGCAAGGATCCCACAGTCCTCTTCTTCCTCTTCCTCCTCCTCCTACTTCCCCCCCCAAACTCCACTATGTTCTAGCACTGATGATGTTACCTAATTGGGTAATGAAATGTCTGCAACAAAACAACCAACCTGTGAGAGCACCAGGGACCCCAAAGTCCTCCTCCTCGTCCTCCACCTCCTTTCTGCAAACCCCACTCCCTTCTAGCACTGATGATGTTACCTAGTTGGGTAATGAAATATCTGCAAGAAAATAACCAAGCTCAGAGAGCTCATAGGAACCCCCAGTTCTCCTCCACCTTCACTTCTCCTCCTCCTCCTCCTCCTCCTCTTCCTCCTCATTTCCACAAACGCCACTCTCTTCTAGCACTGATATTCCCTAGTTGGGTAATGAAACATTTGCGAGAAAATAACCAAGCTCAGAGGGGACCAAGGACCTCCCGGGCCCCTCCTCCTCCCCATTTCCACAAACCACACTGTCTGCTAGCACTGGTGATGTTACCTAGTTGGGAAATGAAACATCTGTAACATAACAACCAAGTTCAGGGAGCACCAAGGACCCCAAATAGGTTACATCCATCTATGTGGCTCATCCCCATTGCTTGCCTCCAGAGATGGCATTCAACAGGTTCTAACCAGTTCTGGAGAACCGGTAGAAGAAATTTGGAGTAATTCAGAGAATTGGCAAACACCACCTCTGACTGGCCCCACCTATTCCCTGCCTCCCGTTGAGTCCCAGCTGATTGGCCTTTGGTTGCCCTGCACCGGAGAATGGAGCTGGAAAGCAGGTTAGTGAGGTGGAGAGGGAAGGGGGATCTTGCAGTATCCTGTTCTGACCCAAACCTGGTTCCAAGGAAGCAAACACGAGACAAAGGTATCAGCACAACCTTTTAATGTTTCTTTATGAATCCTGTTCCTTCACGGGTAAAAGGCTGTTTCAAACTAATTGTCCCAGATAAGAACGAGAACCTTGCCAAGGTGGTGCAAGGCTGCCAAGAACGCTAGATAAAGTTGCCAAGAAATATTCAAACACAAAGAGTCCCCAAACACAAACTAAGAGAATCCGAACGTCCACAAGGCTTGAGTGCAAAAACTTCTTTGCTTCCTGCAAAGGACTCCGGTTTCTCAGCTGGCTTTTATCTCTTAAGGGAGGGGCCATCACCTTGCAGCCTTACTCCCGAGTCCCCCATGCTGCTGTAGCTGCTCTTTCCTTCGAGCAGCCCTGCACGCATGCACACTGGGCACAGGCTCCTCAGGGTCCTCTTCATCATTGCTGCCAGCCTCCACCATCTCCAAAGGCAGCCCTCCATTCCCTGATGGTCCTGGCCCCATCCCTGCATCCCACGCAGGCCCCTCATCCGAGTCCTCGCTCTCCGAGACCTCAGCCGTCCTCACCTGCTGCCGGGGAACTACAACATATCCTTCCCCTGCCACGCCCATCAAGCCATGCCCACAGAACTGGTAGTAAAAAAAAATTTTTGAATCCCACCACTGCTTTCCTCCCCTCTCCAAAGGTTTGCCACTCTGATCCGCAGCATATATACTCAGACCTGGCCTCTCCCACATGCAGAAGGTGTGTTGCTGTGCCTGGCTTTTGTAGGACAAAACCTACCGGATGAACTGGCCCTCATGCCCTGCCTGCGACCCTCATCCGAATCTTTGAAGATCAGGTTCCCACAAAGAGAGAAGTGAACTGCCATCTGCTCCACCACCGAGGTTTGCTTGTAAGCCCTTTCCTTCGGAGAAAGGAAGAGAGAAGAAAGCGCTTTTACTCCGGCTCTTGTTTAACCTTCCCAACATCAGACTCTTCAGGGGAAGGCATTTGCCAAAAGATCGGATCCCTTTTCGATTAACCGAGTTGGAAGGGACCTTGTGGGTCATCTAGTCCAGGGGTCGCCAACCTTTTGGACCTCAGGGACCACCAAACTCATAATTTTAAATCTCGGGGAGCACTAAAAGGAATTTTGATAGACGGTGGCTTGCTCACATTGGTGGGAGAGAGAGAGAAAGAGAGAGAGGGAGGGAGAGAGAGAGAGAGAGAGATCTGATCTAACCTCTCTCTCTCCCTCTCTCTCTCACAGACAAACACACAAAGGCAGAGGGTGGATTAAAATTTCTTAACAACCATTCCGTGGGCATGGCCTAATTTGTGGGTGTGGCGTGGTGGTCATGTGTCTGTCTGGGCATGGCTTGTATGTAAATATTATAAATATTTATATAAATATTGAATTTTTTATAAAACAAAGAGCAATTTTTACCCAAAATCTGGCAAAGCAGGCAGACAGATTGAGTTGCTCACAGAATCATTCAGTGATCTATCTATCTGCCATCGGCTACCTCAGTCTGTCACATAAAATTTGCTTGCCGTGAGTCTGCACTGAATAATAGAAGCTTCAGTGCTAAAGAAGGTTTGGCTCTGCTTAAAAGCAGAGCGAAGATCTAAAGATTAACTAGAAAGCAAGAAATCCCACCATTTCCTGCTTTCTAGCTAATCTAAATCTCCCAGCACAGCAGAACAGATGATGGTCGGGGGGGAGGGGGGGGGAAGGAAAAATAGCAACTTAGCAGGCATGTTTGCCAGGTAAGGAGTGAGTGGGCAGGGAGGGTTCCCGTGGGCCATGTGGACAGCGCAGCCTTGTGTTCCTGCGCAGCCTGGATTAATTGCTTTGGGGGGGGTGTGCTTTGGGGGTGACATTTCTCTGCGGACCACCAAAATTTTCTCGTGGACCATCAACCCCTTGGCCAAGCAGGAGACTCTATGCCATCCCTGACAGATGGCAGTCCAATCTCTTCTTGAAAGCCTCCAGTGTTTGAGGGCATTTCTCTAGTTGGATACTGCTGGAAGAAATATCCTTCTGGGTTCAGTTCCAAGTGGGGAAGAAAGACACTGGAAACATGGAGGCTGTTCAGAAAGATGGTTTAATGGTGGACAGGACCACCTGGCTTGGAGCTCCAAAGTGAAAAGGGCGATCACATGCTTCAAGGTGTTGGGTGAAGGAAAAGAAGGAGCAAGGGAGACCCTGAGTTATATATTCTCTGTTGGGCCCCACCTTAAGCGTTTCCTGTTCCTGTGTAAGAAATGTATCCCATTGGCTGGGGTCTCGGCTAACTTTGTAGACTTTGTCTGGATCACATGGCTTCACCTGAGTGCTGGCTGATGCAATCTTCCCAGGCCAGGTGGTGAGACGGGCAGAGGTCTTTGCTATGTAGAATACTCTGGCCCGCCCATTAACAAAGGTGGGGATGAGCTTCTGCTTCTGAGGGGAATTTCTGCTTCGGAGTTTCTACTCTTTTTAGGGGAAATATTCTGCCTTTTTAATATTTCCTAGGATATTTCGTTTCTCTAGGAGAGGGGTGGGTGCTAACTTCCTACAATACTATGGAAATTGTCTCTGAAGGAGTACTCTCCAAGCAGCAGTTATAGAGTCGTCTTTTGTCTGGTTGCCTAACTTGTACCTTTTGTATTTTCTTCTCCCTTGCCTCCCCTTCCCAGAAATTCCTCCCTTCCTAAACTGCTTTCCTTTGCTGCAGGTTGTGCTTCCCTGCAAGCTAGCTCAGCTCTGCAACCTTGGTTAGTGAATTAAGCACCCAGGGCTAGTTTGTGCTGCTATTTGAAACTGGCATGATCCTAATCAATTCGATCTTTCCTTTTTGTATCCTAAAGAGCTGGGAATGGAAGCTGAGAGATTCCTTTCAACGTGAACGTTCCACTGTGTGCTTGGTTACTATCTTGTAATCTCTTTCTCTCCAATGAATGTAAACCCTTTTGTTGGTTATCCTAGAACCGTGGTGAGGATTCCAAAGGGCAGGGGAAGTGGAGAAAAGGCTATAAGATTTCTCCTTTTTTCCCTCAGCTTCCTTGTGAGCTAAGTTCCAGAAAATGAACTCACCCGAGTGATTGAACCTGATGTTGTAACTATTTAGGGACAATTTCTTAATAAATCTTTTCAAACCTTTATTAGAGCTCCTTGTGTTCTCCTTCTTTGGGAGCCAAGAATTCCTGCAAATTCTAAATTAAGTGTCTATAGAAAGATGAATAGAAACCAGAGTTCTGTATCTCATTGAATGGGAACAATGCTGTTACTTGGGGTATTAAGAGGGGGTGGAATGTCTAGGACATCTCCCTACTACTGGGCTGCCACTGCTGGCTCGCTGCCACTGGCTTGCAAAGGGACTACACACACACACAAACACATACTCTGCCTCTTTCCCCATTGCTAATGAAAAATGGCTAGAGATAAATTATGGAGGGAGGAAGGGAGAGGGAGGAGAAGGAAGAAGAAGAAGAAACAGAAAGGGGGAGGAGGGGGAGGAGGAAGGAGAAGGAAAAAGGAAGAGGAAGAAGAAAGAGGAGGAGGAGGAAGAGGAGGAGGAGGAGGAGAAAGAGGAGAAAGAAGGATGATGATGGTGATGGTGATGAGGAAGAGGAAGAAGAAGAAGAAGAAGAAGAAGAAGAAGAAGAAGAAGAAGAAGAAGAAGAAGAAGAAGAAGAAGAAGAAGAAGAAGAAGAAGAAGAAGAAGAAGAAGAAGAAGAAGAAGAAGAAGAAGAAGAAGAAGAAGAAGAAGAAGAAGAAGAAGAAGAAGAAGAAAACGATGGTGACTGTGGGGTCTTTGGTCCTCTCTGAGCTTGGCTGTTTTCTTGCAGACATTTCATGACCCAAATAGGTAACATCATCAGTGCCAAAAGGGAGTGGGCTTTGCTCTCTGATTATATACAAGTCCCTTCTAGCAGTGATGATGTTACCATGTTAGAAGAAAACAGCTGTGGGTTTTTGATGCTCTGTTGGTCTTCCTGCAGACGTTTCATGACCCAACCGGATACCATCATCAGTGCTAGAAGGGAGTGAGATTTGTTCTCATTACACTATTGCCCTGTCAATATTGGTGGGGGTGTGGATTTCTTCTTGCTGGTTCCTTGATTAGGGTAATTGTTTTCTGCCTGATTGTTTGTCTGGAGTTAACCCCTGCTTATCTGCTCAGGCCGAGTTGTCCCCCGGCAAGTCACTTGGGGCGAGATGGCAGTGGTGAGCCAGGAGTAGCAATCCAGCAGCAGCAAGCCAGCCAGGATGAGCTGGCAGTGGCAACCCAGCAGCGGAGATCTGGGGGTGGCAAATCGGTGGCGGCGAGCAAGTCATGGCGACCCAGCAGGGGTGAGTTGCCCCATCCCACCCTCTTAAGGTAGGGCTAGCAATTCTGTTCCTTTTATTATTTCTCTTCCCAGGAGATCCAGGGAACGAGAAGAAAGGAAACTACTCAAATAACCTCAGGGGTACCCCTCCTCCTGCAGGAATGGTCAGTGGCCAGAAATTGTGAATTTTCAAAGCATGCCCTGATTTTAGCCAGAAACTAAAACCCATCATGTTGAATAGAATAGAATATAGAACAGAACAGAATAGAGAATAGAATAATAGAAGAGAATAGAAAATAGAACGGAATAGAATAGAAAATAGAATAGAAAATAGAATAGAGAAGAGAACTGGAATAGAAAATAGAACAGAATAGAAAATAGAATAATAGAGAAGAGAAGAGAAGAGAAGAGAAGAGAAGAGAAGAGAAGAGAAGAGAAGAGAAGAGAAGAGAAGAGAAGAGAAGAGAAGAGAAGAGAAAATAGAACAGAACAGAATAGAATAGAATTCTTTATTGGCCAAGTCTGATTGGACACCCAAGGAATTTGTCTTGGTGCAAATACTCTCAGTATACATAAAAAAAGATACATTCGTTAAGAATCAAGAATCATAACGTACGACACTTAATAATAGTCATAGGGTACAATAAGCCATCAAATCATACTAGGAAACAGTCAATGTCAATCATAAGGATATAAGCGACAAAGTTACAGTCATACAGTCACAAATGGGAGGAGATGGATGAAAGGAAGGATGGGAAGAGTAATAATAGTGCAGATTATGTAAATAGTTGAACAGGGTTGAGGGAATTATTTGTTTAGCAGAGTGATGGCTTTCGGGAAAAAACTCTCCTTGTGTCTAGTTGTTCTGGTGTGCAGGGCTCTATAGCGTCGTTTTGAGGGAAGGAGTTGAAACAGTTTATGTCCGGGATGTGAGGGGTCTGTAGATATTTTCACAGCCCTATTTTTGACTCGTGCAGTATTGATTTAGTTATTAAATTAAGTTAAATTAAATTAAGTAATTGAATTGACTTCGTGCAGACCTGCCCTACTTTTAGAGGATCAATGGTCCACACACTGCAAAATGGGTGTGTGTGTGTGTGTGTGTGTGTGTGTGTGTGTGTGTAGGGAGAAACACTTACTTTAAAACTGTATCTGACAATGTTCTGTGGAGCATGGGGGTTGTTGGCGGTCAGGATACGGGTGATTTCCTCCTTCAGTTCCTGCAGCGGAAAAGAGTTGTGTCTCACACACCATTCCCACAGTGCGTAACCGGCCGATGCATAAAAACAGACACATTTAAGAAATACGTAGGATGGGGTGTTTTTTTTTTAATGCTGAGCTTCTGCAGGAATTAGCAATTTTTTTTCCGACACGAAGTAGGCGAAATGTTAAAAAACAGCTGCCCTGGGGTTTCTGTCACTGGCTTAAAATCTGGGAGTGTTTGATACTTACGACCGTAAAACGGTGCTGACAATTTTGTTCAGACGTTGCGATGGCCGTAAAGCAGATCATCACACGACCGCTAGAGATTTTACAACCTCCTTTTTTTTTTTTGCAGTACAGGCAGTCCTCGACTTGCCACCATTCATTTAGTGACCATTGTGTCAACTCAAAAATATTTCTCTGGTCTTTTAGAGTTGTAAGCAGAAAGGCAGTGGGGGAAAGCAGTGCATTCCTTAAATGCTTCAGATAACTGCTAGGCAGCCGAACCTGTTGGCGGGCAAGATTATTACTGGAGAGCATGATTGATGACTCTTGGCTATGGAGGTGTCCCATTGGAGAAGAAACCTCCAGGGGGTGGGGTGGAAGACCAGGGTCAAGAGGGAAATGAATGGTATGTCTCAATGTCAGCTACACCCAGGTAGCACTGACATGGTCGCTCCTAATGAATCTTCTTTAAACTCTGAGAGATGCGGCTAGAAACTCATGATTTAAATGGCGGTGGATGCCGGAGGCCTGACACGTTGAAAGTTATGACGGCACTGGAAAAAGTGACCATTGCAGTATCCCGTAAATTCAGAGGCTTGGCAATACTTGGCTCATACTTATGACCATTGCTGGGCCCCAGGGTTTACGTGATCCCCTTTTTCGACCTTCTGACAAGCAAAGTCAGTGAGGAAGCCGGATTCGCTTAACAGCCGAGTTACTAACTTATCCATTGCAGTGTGTTAGCTGTCATGCCCCTGTTGGAATCTGACTTGGAGGGGGGCTGGTCACTGACAGGGAGTGGGAGTGTGGCTCCGTTGGCTGTGGAAGAAACTGGGGAAGGGCGAAGTCCAGCTGGGCAGAGCAGGGAAGAGGTAGAACAAGGGAGAGGGAGTTCAGAGGAAGACCCAGGTCCACCCTCTCTTCATCCTAGGGCACACGGGGAGGAACGGAGAAGGGAGCAACGTGGGTCGCGTGGCTTACGGGGAAGGAAAGGGCTCTGATTCCCTTCATTAGCCAAAGCTGGGAACAAGTGCTTAAAAAGGGAAGCTGCGCACAGCAAGCTGTTGGGAGCAAACATGACTTTATCTGGTCTCGGCATGGCTTATCTGTTCCTGGCATCTTCTCAACTGTGTGAGTTTTGCCGGGCTTTCAAGTCTGAAATTCCTGCTCCTGCCCTGCCAAGCTAATTACTTCAGCTTGGTTTGTTCCTGGGAGAGTTTTTCTCCAGCCTGAAGGTAACCTGGACGTTGGGGGCAAAGTTGGAGATAATAAAGGGACCCTTATTGCTTATTTAACTGTGTTGCCTTTGTGCCACGCTCCTTTGGGTCATCACATCAGCTTTGGAAGCCATATTAGCACCAGAAGCTTCCACGCTGCCACATTCTTGAGTGTGGGAAGATGGGGGGAGGGGGGGGAGGGAATTGCACGGAACATATGTGGTTAGACATAATAGCATTCTTTTTCTAAATCAGGGTCATGTTATTCCTGCACCTGGCTGAGGAATAGTAGAGGGGACAACTCAAGTTGGGACAGATGGTGATTGGGGCATGTGATGCAATGAGGGGTTCAGGGGGTGGATTTGTAATATTTTACTTATTGAAGGGAAATCTGGAACTTTCAGATTCAGGATTGCCCAGGTGTCCCAGTTTACTACTCTAATAAAGGGAACCTTTGAGAAGATGCCTGTCTCGGAGTTATTGGTTGGAGCTGAGGTTTTCTGGAACACTGACAGAGTGATTCACTTAACAATTGTGGCCAAGAAAAGTCGTAAAACGGGCCCAAACTCAAACGTCTCACTTAACAGAAATGGTGGGTTCAATTGTGGTCATAAGTCGAGGACTATCTGTCCAGTGCTACTTCGGTACTCATCATTCATTGGTTCTGGGAGGGTGACCAAAAACGATGAGTAACAACCCAGGTTTTTCCCCATAAGGAGTAACTGTAATGAGTCACAAAAGGCAGTTCACGCCAACAAGTTCTAGGTTTTGCTTTGAGTATCAAAATAATGAATAACCAGGAGGAATTTTTGGTCTCAAAATGCCAAATTTTGAGTATCAAATTTGATCCAAAGCAATTGAGTATCAATGCACCACTGTTATATTCCTAGTAATTCAAAGCCTGTAAGGATTTTAACTTGCTTGAGTTCAGCTTACGGCTGAAGTTCAGCTTATGGATGAGTCTCCTGCTGACACCGAATATCGCCAATGTGTCCTCAGAATCACAGAATTGGAAGGGACCTTGGAGGTCTTCTAGTCCAACCCCCTGCTATACCATTTCAGGCACATGGCTGTCCTAACTCTTCTCCTCCCCCTTTCGGCCTCTAGCCCAAATTTACTTACTGCATCAGTCAGGTCCAGCTGGTCTGGGGGCTTGATTAATGTCTTGGCCTGGCCCCACTCCTCGGCACCCTCACCCACTTCGACGCCCCCCTCTTCATCCTAGAAAAAGAACCACACAGCCAGTTAGCAATGGACAGGGAAGACCATCAATGCTCCAGAAAGTCCAGGGGTGCTTTCAACCGTTGCAGTCTGCTTCTGCATTGACAGACTGAAAGAGTTTGGGATTTTTGCCTTTTGAGGGGTCCCTGAGCTTGGCTGCTTCCTTGCAGATGTTTCATGGCCCACCAATAGGTAACGTCATCATCATCACTAGATGGATGAGGTTACCTAGTTGGGTCACAAAAACGTCTGCAAGAAAACAATCAAGTTCAGAAAGCATTAAGGACTCCACAGCTGCTCTCCTCCTCCTCCTCCTCTTCCTCCTCCTCCTCCTCCCTGTAAACCTCTCCTAGCACTGATGATGTTATCTAGTTGGGTAATGAAACATCTGCAAGAAAACCATCAAGCTCAGAGAGCATCAAGGACCCCTGAGCTGTAAAAATTCTGCCTTTTTGTATTATTGCCCTACGAAAATACTGCTTAGCAAAGAAGGCCGTTGCAACTGCCCTCCACTCCAGCCAGATTGATTGATTGATTGATTGTACTTATATACCGCCCTGTTTCCCTGACAGGACTCAGGGCGGTGCACAGCCAAATTAAAATACAGAGGACAATACATGCTGATGGAATGCTGATGGAACCCATCAGCATGGGGTTCAACTGTTGAAATCCATAACATCATGTTAGATGATTAAAAAGAAATAGGCTACACTCATTTGAGTCATCAGGTGATTTTGTTGTTGTTTTTGTGTGTTTGTGTGCCTTCAAGTCTGCAGGTCAGTGGCTAGATAAGTTCCCACTGTTTGCTTGGCAAGGTTTCTCCAAAGTGCTTTGCCACTGCCTCCTTCTTAGGGCTGAGAAAGAGGGACTGGCCCAAGATCAACCAGCTGTAATGCTTGTATTAGGACTAGAATTCACTGTCTCCTGAAGATTGGTCCAAAGTCAGCCAGCCAGCTTTCCTTCCCAAGATGGAGCTGGTTCACATCCTCTGGTGATTGGCCCAAAATCACACAGCTAGAATTCCTTCCTAAGGTAGGGCTAGAATTGACATTCTCCTGGTGATTGGTCAAAGTTGCCCAGCCAGCTTTCCTTCCTAAGGTGAGGCTATAATTCACAATCACCTGGTGATTGGTCCAAAGTCACCCAGCCAGCTTTCATGCCTAAATTGAGACTAGAATTCAGTCTCCTGATAGTTGGCCAAAATTACCCAATTAGCTTTTATGCCTAAGGCAGAACGAGAATTCACTGTCTCCTGGTTTCTATCCTAGTGCCTTCACCATTGCACCAAACTGACTCTTCTTCTTGTGTTACCATTATTTGAAATGTTAAAGAAAACCAAATGTGGCCAGAAACATTTAATCTGGGAGATAAGCACCTCTGCCTGAATTTCTAAAAAGCAACAAATCCATCTAAGCCACCACCGTTCCTTTGGATAATTGATTTCCGTCGTATCTTCGCTTCATTTAATAATCCTGATTTGAAGAATGACATCTGGAGTTCCTCGGACTGCCTTCTCTTCCTTTCCTATATTAATCATAATTCTGGAATCTTTCTCACAGGCCGCACGAATATATTTCAAAACGTCACTCTTGGCAAGACTGTATTTTAAATGTCTTTACAGGAAGAAGCTGGGATCATTGGACAGAAGGAGAGGTTTTAGCGTTGCTGGATAGAAAAGCAATCAAGGATAACCGGTATCTGTCTTCTTCTAACAGACACAATGAAGCTTTTGTTAAGAACTGTGCGCAACACGACAATTGTGAGCTGGCTGAGATGAAATGAAAACCATGGCCTGTGAATCAGGGCATCGTCACACAATTGTGATGGCAGAAGTCATGAGGCATGTGATTTGTCTCCAACACAGCCCTTGCAATTGTCCTGTGGGATTGGCATCCCATAGTAGGCCATCATTTCTCACCCATGTTTCGGGGACGATCTGCACTTCCTAGACAAACTGACAATTACCGACAGAAGTGAGTTTTCTGAATTGTGGGTCCTTGGTGCTCTCTGAGCTTAGTGGGGGTTTTTTTGCAGACGTTTCATTGTCCAACTAGGTCACATCATCAGGGCTAGTGAGAGTGGGGTGTGAGGAGAGGGGGGGGGGAGGAGGAGGAGGGGGAGGGAGGAGGAGGATTGTGGCTTCCTTGGCGCTATTAGAGATTGATGGTTTTCTTGCAGATGTTTCATGACCCAACTAGGCAACATCATCAGTGGTAGAAGGGAGTGGAGTTTCTGGAGAGAAGGAGGAGGAAGAGGAGGGGGGAGGAAGAGGAGGAGAATGACTATGCAGTCCTAAATGCTGTCTGAGCTTGGTGGTTTCCTTGCAGGCGTTCCATTACCCAACTAGATAACAACATCAGTGTTACTGATCATTGCATCAGCACTAATGATGTTACCTAGTTGGGTAACAAAATGTCTCCAGGAAAACAATCAAGCTCAGAGAGCCTCAAGGAGCCACAAAGTTGCAGTTATTGCCCATTTACCTCCAGCCTTGCATGCTGCAATTTCTTGCTATACTTGTATCTTATCTTTATCGAAGCATGTTTTTACAACAAATTATTTTCTTGGAAATTAGAATGCTGCCATCTATGATGTCAACTTGCCAAGGAAAGCCTTTTCTTTAATTAAAAAAATATATATTGTTCATCAAAAAAGCCCAACAAAGAATGTTCTTTCTGTGCCAACTCAGGAAGCTCAAACTGCCCAAGGAGCTGTTGATCCAGTTCTACAGAGGAATTATTGAGTCTATCATCTGCACCTCTATAACTGTCTGGTTGGGTTCTGCAACCCAACAAGACAGACACAGACTTCAGAGGATAATTAGGACTGCAGAAAAAACAATTACTACCAATATGCCTTCCATGGAGGACCTGTATCCTGCACGAGTCAAAAAGAGGGCTGTGAAAATATTTACAGACCCCTCACATCCTGGACACAAACTGTTTCAACTCCTACCCTCCAAATGACGTTATAGAACCCTGCACACCAGAACAACTAGACACAAGAACAGTTTTTTCCCGAAAGCCATCACTCTGCTAAACAAATAATTCCCTCAACACTGTTCAACTATTTACAAAGTGTACACTACTACTACTGTTAATCTTCTCATCACTCCCTATCACCCATCCCCTCCCACTTGTGATTGTAGGACTGTAACTTTGTTGCTTGTATCCTTACGATTTATATTGACTGTTTCCTAGTATGATTTGATTGTTGATTGTACCCTATGACTATCATTATGATTCTTCGGGTGCCTTGGAAAATAGCTTGATCCCCTCCTCCTCTCTGGGACAGCCCCTCAAATATTGGAAGACTGCTCTCCTGTCTCCCCTGGTCCTTCTTTTCACTAGACTAGTCAGGCCCAGTTCCTGCAACTGTTCTTCATATGTTTCAGCCTCCAGTCCCCTCATCATCCTGGTTGCTCTTCTCTTCACTCTTTCTAGACTCTCAACATCTTTTTTATAGTGTGGTGACCAAAATTGGATGCAGGACTCTAGGCGTGGTCTTACGAAGGCTTTATACAGTGGTTTTAGTACATCATGTGATCTTAATCAAATCCCTCTGTTAATGCAACTTAGGATTGCATTGACCCTACACCGTTTTTGAAAAGTGGTGGACTATCTGTATTGTATTTGCAAAGGTCGTAGAAACAGAAGGGTTGATCAAAGTAGATGATTAGGAGTGACATGATAGCAGTATTCCAGTATTTGAGGGGCTGCCAAAAGGAAGAGGGGATCAAATTATTCTCCAAAGCAGCATAAGACAAGAAGCAAAGGATGGAAACTAATCAAGGAGAGAAGCAACCTAGAACTAAGGAGAAACTACCTAACAGGGAGGATTATTAACCAGTGGAACAGCTTGCCTTCAGAAGTTATGGGTGCTCCATCACTGGAGGTTTCAAGAAGAGATTGGGCAACCACTTGTATGAAATGGTATAGGGTCTCCTACTTGAGCAGGGTGGGTTAGACTAGAAGATCTCCAAGGTCCCTTCCAGCTCTATTCTATTCTATGAAAGCCAGCTGTGTGATTTTGGGCCAGTCACGAAGAGACTGGGAGTTCTAGATCAGGTTTTACAGAGAAGACTTTAATTGTCAAAAAGCTTGGCCACTTTGTAAGAGTTAACATGCATTTGAAGGCAGACTTCTTGGGTCATGTCAACCAAAGAGAATATTTAGAGCTCAGGGTTGAACTGTGAGTTCTTTGGTGCTCTTTAAGCTGGGTTGCTTTCTTGCAGATTTTTCATGACCCAACTAGCTAACATTATCAGTGATAGAGGTCCAACTCCCTTCCTAAGCAGGAGACCCTGTATCATTTCAGATAAAACCAGTCCAATCTTTTCTTAAAAACTTCCAGTGTTGAAGCACCCACAATTTCTTGAGGCAAGTAGTTCCACTGATTATGTGATGACCCAGGGTGGGATACAAAAGGAACAAATTCACAAAAAACAGGTGAAGTCCCTTTAATTCCTTCAACTTGGCTTCAAAGCTCCAATTATCATTGACTGGGGGGAAAAAACTCCCCCACAAACAGTTGCGAAAAAGAAGAAATTCCGCTCAAACTCAAAATACATGTAAATTATAAATATGAAAAAAAACAACACAAACTACACTGAAGCAATAAGGGCTTGAGACAAGGCAGGATAAGGGCTTGAAGACGTCCACAGATATCGAAATACACACACTGGGAAGGATGCCAGAACTCAGATAAGAACAGATAGTCTAGAATTATTTATGTGCTTTGCTTCCAACACTGGGCCATGTGCAGTTTGTCCTTTAATTTAAACAGCCCTCACAGCTGCAGCCTAGGAAGGGGATCATGGCCCTTTCCTCCCCCGTAGACCATGCCATTCACATTTCTCCCTTATCTGCTCCTCCCTGCGTGCCTTAGGATGAAGAGGGGGTGGGGCCTGGGTCTTCCTCTGAATGCCCATCTGGCCTGTGCCCTTCCCCAGTTTCCTCCACAACCTCCAGAGCCACACTCCAACTCCCTGTCAGCCGTTCCTCCTCTCCCTCAGAGTCAGACTCCAACAGGAGCATGACAGATTAATTGTCCTCACTGTTAGGAAGTTTCTCCTTAGTTCCAGGTTGCTTCTTTGGTTGGTTAGTTTCCATCCGTTGCTTCTTGTCCTGCCCTCCGTTGCTTTGGAGAATAGCCTGACTCCCCACACACTGCTCTTGGCCTTCAACTATTGGAAGATGGCTATCATGTCTCCCTTAATCCTTCCTTTCATTAAATTAGACATACCCAATTCCAGCAACTGTTTTTTATTTGCTTATTTATTTATTTATTTTGTCGTGGTTATGTAGTGTATGTTGGAGGTGGTGACCCTTTGGGAGCTGTATGCAGCGATATTTCATTTTAATGTATGCCGATTAGTGTACGTTCAAAGTGACCGTAAAGTTATTCCAAGTCTAAGTCCCAATTGGTCCAGAGTTTGTCTCCCAATTGATGTCAGTGCAGTTAAAGTCCCCCATTACTACTCTGAGAGTAATTTGTTAATTTTTGGTAACTGCAAATCAAAGTGAATTGTCATTAGTAGTCAACAATCTGCCCAGCAGTTATACCAAAGGGAAACATTTTGAGGGAGAAAAATAGGTCTATATGTTTCGCTTCTATAAATTGAAATCCACAGGTGACAATGGAAGAGTTCATGTTTTGTTCTTGTGCCACAGAAGGATAACTGAACGTAAATTTAGATATGTCACCGAGAATTGCATTACTGTTGCTGGTGGGAAAACAGGATGTAAATGAAACAAAGAAAGAACTGATTGTAAATCAAATTGATTTGATAAAGGCAACTAGATTAGTGATGGCTAAATATTGGGGACGAAATTGGGATATTCAAAGAAATGAGTGGTATAATGAAATTTGGAGTATGAAAAAACAAATGAAAAAATAACAACAGAAATTAAATTTTAAAAAGGGATGATTAAAAGCAAACAATTATAATGAAATACGGGGGGATTTCATAAAAACAGTGTTGGTGGAAGGCAAAGGGAATAAACCTACTCAAGAATATATGTTGCCTTGGAGGGGATAAGGGCATAATTGGAATATACTGTATGTCTTTTAATTGTTATAGAAGAAGAAATATAAGGGAAAAAATGGTATCCATCGATTTTGTTTCTCCTTTTCTTTTGTATCTAGATGTATATGTACTATGTTTGTATTATTTGTATTTAAAATAAAATAATCTTTTTAAAAAAGGAGGATAATTGAACAAAGACTCCAAAGTTTTCAATCTAAGTCACTAAGACCAAGGTTTAGTCTTCCCAGTTTTCGGACTCGTGCTGTGATAAATTTCTTTATCACAGCATGTGTTTTGGGCTACTTTGTGCATGGTATGGTGCCTGGTTGTGTGTGGCTTTTCAGTTGTTGATTGGGGTGTTGATGGCTGGTTATTAAGTCATTGGCTGTTGTTTCCTTGTGCTCAGGGGTAAGATTCAAATTTTTTAACAACCGGTCATGTGGGCGTGGCTTAGTTGGTGGGTGTGGCTTGGTGGTCATGTGACTGGTGGACGTGGCTTGGTGGTCATGTTATTGGCTGGGCGTGGCCAACTCAATATCACTCACATCGAGGCATGCATCTCCTCGCCTGGCCTCTCGTGACTGTGGGGATGCTGCAACAGTCGTAAGTGTGAAAAATGGCCATAAGTCACTTTTTTCGGTGCCACTGTAAATTTGAATGGTCACTCCACACAAGCAAAGTACCAGCAAAGGAGGGGAAAAAACTCCAGAGAAGTTCCTGAGACAGGAAGTCTAGTCCTGCCAAGAATGTTATAAGGGTTAATGGAGAGGCAGTTTCTGTAAGCAAAACCAGAATGTTTCCTTCCTGCCTTCCTTACAGGATTAGGCCAGTAATTTCTTCTAACAACCGGTTCTTCGAACTGCTTAGAAAGTTAACAACTGGTTCTAGCGAATAGGTGCAAACTGGTAGAATCCCACCCCTGCTTGTGCTGCCATGCCCTTGGCTTCTAAGTTCCTGATAAGTGGCAAATCAGCAATCCTGGTTGACTGATGAGAGGCCTGTTTTCCAGGCTCCAACAATTTCCCTGGCAATTTTTGCCCCTGCCCGGCCAACAATCTTAATAGCTGCGAAATTGAGTATGTAACCTAGTTTGTTGCAAGGTCTCCTTGTCTAACTGCTTGCTTGTGTTCTTGGAATCTGGTGGTTAGCTCCCTCCCCGTCGGTCCTACATAGTCACAGGGGCAATCCACTCAGGGGATCCAGTGGATTACATTAGAAGTATCGCCCATCTCCAAGCAAACTTTGCAATGCACAATTTGTCCAGGGGTGGGATTCAAATTTTGTAACAACTGGTTCTGTGGGTGTGGCTTAGTTGGTGGGTGTGGCTTGGTGGTCATGTGACTGGCTGGGCATGGCCAACTCAATATCACTCACATCGAGGCACGCATCTCCTCGCCTGACCTTCATGACTGTGGGGATGCTGCAACAGTTGTAAGTGTGAAAAATGGTCATAAGTCCCTTTTTTCAATGGTAACTCCACACAAGCAAACTACCAGCAAAGGAGGGGAAAAAACTCCAGAGATGTTCCAGAGACAGGAAGTTTAGTCCTGCCAAGAATGTCATAAGGGTTAATGGAGAGGCAGTTTCTATAAGCAACACCAGAATGTTTCCTTCCTGCCTTCCTCACAGGATTAGGCCAGTAATTTCTTCTAACAATTGGTTCTCCAAACTGCTTAGAATGTTAACAACCGGTTCTAGCGAATAGGTGAGAACTGGTAGAATCCCACTCTTGAATTTGTCCCCATACATGAGTCCAAAACAGAGGTGGTATTCAGCAGGTTCTGATCAGTTCTGGAGAACTAGTAGCAGAAATTTTGAGTAGTTTGGAGAATCCCATATATTCTCCGCCTCCCGAGTCCCAGCTGATTGGCTGGGTCTTCTTTGATTGCCCTGCCCAGGAGAACGGAGCTGGAAAGCAGGTTAGTGAGGTGGGGAGGGACTGGATATTTTGCAGTAACTTTCCCCCTGAAGTGGGGAGGGAATGAAGATTTTACAGTATCCTTCCTCTACGGTGCTCACGAAGCCACGCCATACCCACAGAACCGGAAACTTTTTTTGAATCCCACCACTGGTCTGAAAGCTTGGAAGAATAAACCTTTAGTCCCAGAGTCCAACCCAGATTGGATCTTTCAATCTGGGACACATATTTGCCTTCATTCGGAAGACTCTGTTTATTTTGTAATGTAATTAAATATTTTTGACATATTAGATTAAAATTATAATTTTTGAAAACTGAAGACTGAGAAGAAACATTGAGAAAATAGATATTTGGTACTCGTGTTCACACATACAAAGGTGGGTAGGGTTGGGTTTTGATCCTTCTACTACTGCAATTGTCATTTTGACTTTTTGGATCCTTCTGGATATCTGATGAAATAGAATTCAGCTGCCATAACCATATACAACTAATAATGTCATCTAAGCTTTATCTCCAAAAATGCATCCAACAGATTGTACTTAAAGGCCAGATTTGAATGTGCATATTTATAGTGTAGCCAATTATTTTTGTTAAATTGGAAGCTGTGAGGCTTATTCCCAAGTTTATTTACTTAGGACAGTGAAAGATCAGTGCAGAAACAATCTAATTCAGATTTTTTTTTTCTTTCTTCTTCTTTGCGGTCTAAATCATCGATTTAAACCACAAAGCCAAACATACTTGAAAAAAAAAACACCACACCATCCATCGAGATTGTTGCGGTGACTTGAAAGAAAAATGCACTTAAAAATGAAATTGTTTACCCTTCTCCTGACATTTGTTTTTGAAGGTCGAATTCCAAGTTGACTCTGGAGAGGAGACAAAATAAAACAGTAATTATTTTTTGCGCGAGATCAGTGATCGTCATTGAATTAATTGCTCTCAACCTGATGAGGTTGACTAAAGCTCACGATTCATTCTAGAGAAATATTCCTAAGGCATTTCATGGTGTTATCTACTGCCAGCTCACCCCAAACTAATACTTTTCTGGTAGCAATAGGCAGGGCTGAGGTGTGGAAAGCGGTATAGCTAATCCTCGACTTACGACCCCAAATTGAGCCCGAAATTCCTGCTGGTAAGTGAGACATTTGTTTAGGGCGTTTTGTCCCTATTTTATGATCTTTCTTGACTTCTGACTTCTTTTTTTGTAATAATTTTTTTTTTATTTTTACATTTTAAAAACATCTCTTTCCGAGAACAACATGGTTCCAGGTTTTTACAGTTCAATACAAACATGGCCTTTGTATATATTTATCTTTCACCTTCAATTCTATATCATATCATTACTTCCATTTTCCAATAAATTTTCTCCCATATTCTTATTTTCTTCACACTTACTAAATCCATTTTCAATTTAAATCTTAATTCCTTTTTCTTTAAATATACTCATATCTTGTTTTATAGTCTAACATTCTTATTTTTTTATTCTAAATTCATTATTCCTTTATACTTTTATCTGTCATATTTGCAATTTTATCACATACTTTTATTTCATTATTCAATACATTTCAACTTAAGTCTAATAATTCCAAAAATTTGCTCCTTTAATTACTAATTAGAGTGTACCACCCTTTTGTATCTTATACACCCCTCAGTTTATTCCCCTTTAATCCATAATCAAAATTTGTCCAAATATAATCACTGTATAATTATCACATTCTAGTTTAATAACAATAATCTCCTAACTACTATATCACACACACACACACACATATATATACATATTTAAGCAAGATTCCACCTGGTATTCTTTCCCTCAATTACTTTCTAACTCATTTATTATTTCAAATATATTGATCTATTCAGTTAATTATAGAAACTGATATTAGTCTTTTCAGTAGAATCCACCTAATTCATTTTAACTGTATTCTTTATTTTATTAAATATAATTCATCTTCTTATCATAGCTTCCAGTTTTCACATTTATTTCAATTATGTCCATATATAAATTAACAATAACCCTTAAAAAAAAGATTGGCTTTTGACTTCTGAGGTGAACCACGGCAGTTGTTCAGTTAACAAGGTTGTTAAAGTTACTCTAACTTTTCCACGGACTTTGCCTGTCAGAACGTCACAAAAGACGATCATGGGACCGTCATAACTATGAGTCAATGGCCAAGCCTCTGGATTTTGATCATAGGACCCTGGGGGGATGATGCACTGGTTGTAAGGGTGAAAAACAGTCATCAGTCCCCTTTTTTCAGTGCTGTCCCAAAGGAGGCAACCGGTCAGAGCTGAAGAGACTTCTTGGATGAGAAGGGAAATGTACCTTCAAAGGAGAAAAACCAGAAAGTCCAGTTGCCTCTTGAAAAAAACACCTCTGGGAGTTCTTTCAACAGTTCCATGAAGACTCCACGCCCATTTGCACCACTCAGGTGATCCTGAGGACACAAATAAACCTCCAAGTGGCCTCAACGACTCTCTAAAAGGATGCAAATGACCAGCTGTCTGCAAAGAATATCAATCCTTCCATTCCCCACCATCCGGTCAGAAGGCTCCATGACCATTTGCACCACTCAGGTGATCCTGAGGACACAGATAAGCCTCCAAGTGGCCTCAACAGCTCTCTAAAAGGATGCAAATGACCAGCTGTCTGCAAAGAGTATCAATCCTTCCTTTCCAAATGGAATGGGGGTAGGGGTAGGGTAGGGGTTAAGGGGTTAGGGGTAGGACAGAGGTGACATTCAGCAGGTTCTGGCTAGTTCTGGAGAACTAGTAGCAGAAATTTTGAGTAGTTCAGAGAACCGGCAAATACCATCTCTGACTGGAGATTTTACAGTATCCTTCCCCTACCACGCCCACCCAGCCACGCCCAGAGAACTGGTAGTAAAAAAAATTGAATCCCACCACTGGGTAGGAGTAAGGGTAGGGGAAGAAGAAGAAGGCAAGGCAAGGCAAGGCAAGGCAAGGCAAGACAAGTCAAGTCAAGACAAGACAAGACAAGACAAGACAAGACAAGACAAGACAAGACAAGACAAGTCAAGTCAAGTCAAGACAAGACAAGACAAGACAAGACAAGACAAGACAAGACAAGACAAGACAAGACAAGACAAGACAAGAAAAAAATAGAGTATAGAGCAGAGCAGAGTAGAATACAGAAGAATATAGAACAGAAAGTAGAACAGAAAATAATCCAGGACAGAACAGGACAGGACAGGACAGAATAATTGAGTTGCAAGGGACCTTGGAGATCTTCTAGTTCAACCTCCTGCTCAAGGAAGAGGCCCTAGACCATTTCAGATCGGAGGGCCTTCCCCAAAATGAAAAAGCAATTCCAGAGTTACAAACTTTTTATATGCATGAATTAAAGCATTTCTTGGACTTGGGTTGCGGAAGGAAAACATTGCTTGGAATATCTGCAAGTCAGCTATACGATTGGCTCTGTAAACTTCATCTATTCCTCTTTATAGCCTCTTTTTATTCCGAAGAGTTAACGGCATTTAAGGCACGGCGCTTGGCTACCCATAAAATATGCATAGAATTGGAACATAAAAGAATTACTTATAGGCCTGAGAGATTAAAAAAAAATCTATCTATAAAAACCTGTTTCTGAAATATACTGCCCACTTGTTGGCTAATTACAGGCTCTGGATTAATAATGCATTCGCATAACTCCTGTGACGGAAATGCATTATGGAGGGATTTGGCAGTGATGAGGCCTCTGGGAATCACCGGGGAGAGTTTGTTGTGGTTCGCCGGCAGCAAGTGCGGATGGTAGAGGTCTCTGAGAGCAAGGACTCAGACAAGGGGTCTGCGTGTGATGCAGGGAAGGGGCCAGGATTATTAGAGAGTGGGATGCTGCCTTTGGAGCTTGTGGAGTCTGGCAGCAGTGATGCAGAGGACCCCGGGGAGCCTGTGCCTAGTGCGTGTATGTGCAGGGCTGCTCGAAGAAGAGAGCGGCTGAAGCAGCACAGGCGACTCGGGAATAAGGCTGCAAGGTGATGGCCCCTCCCATAAGGGATAAAAGCCAGTCCTCAGAGGTGGGATTCTTTGCAGGAAGCAAAGAAGTTCTTTTACTTCAAGTCTTGTGGAAGTTTGGACTATCCTGGTTTGTGTTTGAAGACTTTTGGTTTGATTATTTCCTTGCAATTTAATCTAGCGTTCTTGGCAGCCTTGCACAACCTTGAAAAGGCTTGCTCTTATCTTGGACAATTAGTTTTAAATGACTCTTGGCTGTGAATGCACAGAATTCACAGCAGCCGCATTAAAAAAGGTTTGCTTTTATACACAGTTTGTGTTTGTTGTTAATTTGAACAAGGCTTGGGTCAGAACAGAGTTGTATCACAGAAAAAAAAATAGGCAAACCAAAAGAGATTTTTATGCCAGAATAAGAAGATCATGATGGGACAAAGCAGATAGAAAAAACTCTGACATTGCAGGACAAAAGCTACATTACTGTTAAAACAAAAATAACCTTAAGGATTCCCCAAGTAGCACAATGGACAATGTCCACATTTACTCCCAAGTGATGGGAGCAGAAGAAGGGGGCATCTTTGAGTGCAGGAACTCCTTGACTTACGACCACAAATTGACCCCAAAATTTCTGTTGCTAAGCAAGACAATGGTTAAGTGAGTTTTTGGCCCGTTTTACGACCTTTCTTGCCAGAGTTGTTAAATGAATCACTGCAGCTGTTAAGTGAGTAACAGCTGTTAAGTGAACCTGACTTTGCTTCTCAGAAGGTCGCAAAAGGGGATCATGTAACCCCAGGATGCTGCAACTGCCATAAGTACCAGTCAGTTGCCAAGTGTCAGAATTTTGATCATGTGACCATGGGGGCGCTGCAGCGCTGCAATGGTCATAAGTGTGAAAAATGGTCATAAGTCACTTTTTCCAATGCTGCTGTAACTTCAAACGGTTACTAAATGAATGGTTATAATGAACCATGGTGGCACAGTGGTTAGAAGGCAGTATTTGTAAGCCTCCGTTTATGTTAAGTGGAAATTTTGACAATAAACTAGGTTACTCATAAGTGGGTGTGAATAGAAACATTCTTGCTTGTTACTACCAAGAAACTAGAAACTAGAAGCATTCCTTTTTACTGAGACCAATTACAGATGGATAAATAATAGCAATAGCAATTTGACTTACATACCGCTTCACAGTGCTTTCCAGCCCTCTCTAAGCGATTTACAGAGTCAGCCTCTGGTCCCCAACAATCTGGGTCCTCATTTTACCCCCCTCGGAAGGACCAAAGGCTGAGTCAACCTTGAGCCTGGTGAGAATTGAAGTCCTGGCAGTGAGGAGAGTTAGGCTGCAATATGTATTCTAACCACTGGGCCATCACAGATAGATGGATGGATGGATGGATATGATTGATAGTTGGATGGATAGAAGGATGGATGGATGAATAATGATAGAGATGATAGATGGATGGATGGGTGGATGGACAGATAGATATGATTGATAGATATATTGATGGATGGATGGATAATGATAGAGAGGATTGATAGATAGATAATAGATGTCATAAATAAATATATAGATGGATGGATGGATAACGATAGATAGATAGACAGACAGACAGACATTTCCCTGATTTGGGGGCACAAGATCACTTTAAGGGCGGGGGGGTTTATGTGGACGTTCATTCCAATCTGGAACAAAGAGGAACCATTCTGGCAATCTTTGGTGCACCCACCGGGTGACGTCACCAGGTGGCGCGATGGCGTCACGGTGACGTCACGCCCCCGCTCACTCCCCCCCCTCGTCCATCCGTACCTGCTTGCGCCGGTAGAGATCCTTCCCAGGCATGTCGAGAACAGCAACGTCCTCGGCTTTCAATCCGGTTCGTCAGCTGCCGGAAGTTGACTCCGGCACCCCTGGCAACCAACCGGAAGCCACCATAGAGGCTGCCGCCGAAGGCGAGAAGGGCCATCGAGCCGAGCCACAGCGCCGCCATCTTTCCCTCGCTTTCTCCCCCCCTCATCCTTTTTTTTTGTTTGTTTCCCTTCCCCAACGGGGGATTTCGCGCCGGGTGGCGGCAAACCCCTCTCGGGCGGGTCGAGGGAAGGATTTATATATATATATATACATATATATATATATATATATAAATTTTATATACATAAAATGAACCTGACAGGACTCCGCCCGTCAGGACTCCTCCCCGCCCCCTCATGACTATGCAAATAAGGAGGGCCCGAGCGGCGCTCCGACGGGCCGGGCTTTGCGCAGGCGCGCTGTCCTCCCTTTTCCCTCCTCCGCCTTTCCCTCCTCCTCCCTCCCTCCGGGCTGCGTCGGCGCCTGCGCAGTGGCGCGCGCTTATCCGGGGCAGGGCAAGGGGGGCTGAGTCACGACGGCCGGCGGCTCGGGCTCCTCTGGCGGCGGGGATGAGGCGGGCGCCGGCACTGGCACCGGCACCGGCACCGGCGGAGGGACATCCCTGGCCTCAGTGAGGCTGCCGAGGCCTTCCCTCCTTCCTCCTCCTCCTTTTGACCGCCCACCGGCACCATGATGGAGGAGATCGACCGCTTCCAGGTGCCCGCCGTGCGCGCAGAGATGCAGCCGTTGGTGAGTGTGTGTGTGTGTGTGTGTGTGTGTATTGGGGGGAGGGGAGAAGGAACCGTCCCCGGACCCCCCGCAGCGTCCCTTCCCTCCTCCCCCCCAGCTTGGGCAGGACCCGGCGGGAGGGGGGGGGGAAGTGCGCGATGACGTCACCCTTTTTCCCTCCCTGAGCGGGTCTCCCAAGGCCTCTCTCGCTCTCCCCCCTTCCTTCTCTCGGGGAGCTGTCCAGCGCCGTGGTGCTGAATTCTCTCTTTCTCCGCGGATGGGAATCGCAGTTCGTGGGCTTTAGATAGAGGAAAGGGGGCATCGATGTCCTTCTCTCCGCCTCCTTCCCTCCCTTCCTCCACCTACCCAGCCTCGCCCTTGGCATCCACCGAGAGCCGGCTTGCCTTCCCTCCCCCGCGTCCACTGGGGCTGAAACTGCCAGGGTTTTCCCTCTGCTCTCCCCGCCTCGGCCTCGAAAGGAGAGGACGGAGGAGACCTGTTTCAAGATGGAGAAGCGAAGCCGATTTGGGTTGAGGCCCGGATTGGAGGAACAGGAGATGCACGGAGCTGCTGTGCAAGCCAGGGTGGTCTTTGCAAGCTATCAGAATCACAGGAGCTGGAAAGGGACCTTGGAGGTCTTCTAGTCCAGCCCCCTGCTCAAGCAAGGGAACCTAGATCATTTCAGATAAGTGACTTCATCAACCTCCAGTGATGAAGCACCCACAACCTCTAGTGGCAAGCTGTTCCACTGCTTACTTTTTTTCACTGTCAGGAAATTCCTCCTTATTTTGAGTAGAACACAGTACGACAAAGATGGAAGGGACCTTGGAGGTCTCCTAGTCCAGCCCCCCGCCCTATCCCATTTCAGACAAGTAGCTGTCCAGTATCTTCTTAAAAGCCTCCAGCGATGAAGCACCCACAACTTCTAGAGGCAAGCTGTTCCACTGGTTAATTGTCCTGCCTGTTAGAAAATTTCCCCTTCTCTCCTTGGCTAGTTTCCATCTATTGCTTCTTGTCTTGCCCTGATAGGGAAACTGTCTGCAATGCACGCCATCAGAAGCATTGATGAGGTTACCTACTTGGGTAGTGCGATGGCTGCAAGAAAACGTTAGTACCGCTATATACAGATAATCCTTGACTTACAACAGTTCATTTAGGGACTATTCGAAGCCACAACAGCACTGAGAAAAAAGTGAACTGTTTTCCACACTTATGACTGTTGCAGCATCCCCAGGGTCACATGCTTGCCAACTGACTCACAATTATGACGGTTGCATCGTCCCAGGGTCACGTGGTCCCCTTTTGTAAACTTCTGGCAAGCATACTCAACGGGAAGCCAGATTCATTGAATAACCGTGTGACCAGCTCAACAGCTGCACTGAATCCCTTAAGAACTGTGGCAGGAAAGGTTGTAAAATGGGGCAAAGCTCATTTAACGACCATCTCGCTTAGCAACAGAAATGTTGGGCTCCATTGTGGTCGTAAGTTGAGGAATATCTGTAAAGGGCATATTTCTTCATAAAGTCCCTCATGTCTCCACATTGGGAATTTCCCTCCCTTTGAAAGGCACTGTGGTCCTTAGGAGCATAGACTGTTTTTCTGTCCTTTTCTTTCCACGTAGCAACAGCACTTACACTTATATACCGCTTCACAGTGCTTTTACAGCCCTCTCTAAGCAGTTTTCAGAGTCAGCCTCTTGCCCCCAACAATTTGGGTCCTCATTTTACCCACCTCGGAAGGATGGAAAGCTGAGTCCACCTGGAGTCAGTCGGTCAGGATTGAACTGTTAGCAGTGGGCAGAGTTAGCCTGTAATACTGCATTCTAACCACTGGGAGGGAGGGAGGGAGGAAAGAAAAATATGGCTGGAAAGAAACATGAAAGGAGAGGAGGAAGGAAGGAAGGAAGGAAGGAATAGCAATAGCACTTAGACTTACATACCGCTTCACAGTGCTTTACAGCCCTCTCCAAGCGGTTTACAGAGTCAGCCTCTTGCCCCCAACAATCTGGGTCCTCATTTTACCCATCCTGGAAGGAGGGAAAACTAGTCAACTTTGAGCCTGGTGAGATTCGAATTGCTAAATTGCAGATAGCTGGCAGGCAACAGAAGAAGGAAGGGAGGGAGGGAGGAAGGACGGAAGGAAAAAAATATGGATGGAAGAAAACATGAAAGGGGAAGAGGAACGAAGGAAGGAAGATAAGGAAAGAAGATAAGGAAGGAATAGCAATAGCAATTTGACTTACATACCGCTTCACAGTGCTTTCCAGCCCTCTCTAAGCAGTTTACAGAGTCAGCCTCTGGTCCCCAACAATCTGGGTCCTCATTTTACCCACCTCGGAAGGACCAAAGGCTGAGTCAACCTTGAGCCTGGTGAGATTCGAACTGCTGGCAATCTGCAGAGTTAGCCTGCAATACTGCATTTTAACCACTGTGACACAATGGCTCAGGGAAGGAAGGAAGGAAGGAAGGAAGGAAGGAAGGAAGGAAGGAAAGAAGGAAAGAAGGAAGGAAGGAAGATAAAGAAAGAAGATAAGAAAGGAATAGCAATAGCTCTTAGACTTATATCCCGCTTCACCGTGCTTTTACAGCCCTCTCTAAGCGGTTTACAGAGTCAACCTCTTGCCCTCAATAATCTGGGTCCTCACTCTAGTGACCTTGGAAGGACAGAAGGCTGAGTCCACCTTGAGCCTGGTGAGATTTGAATTGCCAAATTGCAGACAGCCAGCAATCAGCAGAAGGAGCCTGCAATACTACACTCTAACCACTGCGCCACCGAGGCTTATGTATGTGCATTATGGATCATATTTCCCTGCCTTGCAATGATTTCCCAGCCAGGTGCTGCTTCTGCTCTCTCAAACATTGATTGATGTGTGCATTTATTAAATTTATATGCCACCTGTCTGGCAGTTCCGCATCACTATGTTAGGTTTGGACATAGTAGGAGAAGCTAATAATCCATTGAGTTGAGGTCCATCTCCCTGTTGTGTACAGGAAGTTCTCAACTTACAACCACTTGTTTCATGACAGATGTTGCAACAGCACTGAAAAAAAGTAACGACCAGTTTTCACACCTATAACTATTGGTCACGTGACCAAAATTCAGGCGCTTGTCAACTGGCATGCATTCCTGACACTTGCATGTCCGGGTATCATGGAATCACCATTTGTAACTCTTCCCAGCCAGCTTGCGATGTGCAAAATCAAGGGGGGGAGGGGGGGGGAGAGCCAGATTCACTTAATGACCATATGATTCACTTAACGGCAGCGTGAGGCGCTTAAGCACTGCGGCAACAAAGGTCGTAAAATGCAGGGCAAGGGGGCAAAATCTCATTTAACAGCTGCCTTGCTTAGCAACAGAAATGTTGGGCTCAGTTGTTGATGGTGAGATCAGGAGTAGCTCGGTCTGCTTTTTATGGGAATGAGTGGCAGCTCCTAATGAGGGTTTGTGTCTTCTGGGCTGCCTGATGGATGCCTGGAGGAGAGGATTTCCTCCCTTGCCGGTGTACTTAATTGTGCCAGATGTTTAGGGAAAGAAAGAGTGATGCAACTTGTTTTATTTTATCTTGTATGTATGACAATGTGCGTACACACACACACACACCTACATACTACCAGGGTACTCATGCTTCTCTATGACACTTTGTGATCAGGCTTAGTTTATGGGGAGGAAAATAAGGGGGGCGGGGGAAATTCTGCCTCTGCCTACCAGCATCCATCGGTATTCATCTGGCTAGCGTCCTGCCAACGTGTGAGAGAGTTGAGGGATTTTTGGAAACTGAAACAGTTATTTGCTGTGTGAGCAAGAAGGAGGCAGCAAGGAGCCTGGGCGTGGCTTAGCTGAACTGCAGTTGGAACAGATTTCTTTTCAGGTGGGGAGGGGGAGTAGAACTCCTTAGCATCAGAGCATGTTAATAATAATATAGGAAATAGTAATGCTCTGATGGTCATTTCGAAAAATCCTTTCTTAGTGAGCATCTGGAAGGCAAGAGGAACATAAGTGCCGAATTTCAAGTTTGTAGCTTTTACAATTCTGGAGATTTCATGATGATGCACGAGTGGTATAGATATAAGTTGTCAGCCTTGGAAGCCATTTTTTATTTGGAAGCTTCGAGGCTGTCACATTCGTGCCTGGGAATTTCAGGGGGGGATTTCATAGAGGGTAGATAATTAGACTCAACAACATTCTTTCTCGGAACGTCAAGGACATGTCGCCCTGCACCTGGAGAGGAATGTCTCCAAGTGGGATGACGATTTGATTGAGCCATGTGATGGACTGGTAGGTGCAGGGGATGGATCTTTGATTGCTCTTTTGGGAAAGGAAAACCCGGATACTTTCAGATTCAGGTTTTCCCAGATGTGCCAGTATGACAACTCTAATAAAATGGAACTTTGAGGAATTGTTTGTCTCGGAGTTTCTTGGTTTGGAGTTAGTGAGTTGGATCATTGACATAAATACCCTCACATGGATGCCTACTTAAGCATTGGGTTTTTTTTTTTTTAAGTAACATCTCAGCTGCATTTCTCTCCTGTTCTGGTGGTTGATGTTCTATTTTTCATTGTCTTCCATTTTTAATTGTATTTTATTGACATATACCACTCTGGAAACTGGTAGGATGCAATATGTGTGTGTGTTTGTGTGTGTGTGCGTGTGTGTGTGTGCCAGAAATATTTTAAATGAAGAATAATCATTTATGAACAACACCATAAAGATGGTGTTCTATTGCCCTCTTTTGAAAGTTTTTAATAGCAGTTTAACCACAGATTGTAGTAAATCTGGAAGCTTCCAAGTTTTCTTGATAACTCTTTTCCCTTATCCTTGCAAATTATATGGATCTGAGATGAAATAGAGGTTTGGTGATAAAAATTGACGGCAACATCATTCCAATAGCAGAGATTACATTATCAGAATCAGAATAGAGCTGGAAGGGACTTTGGAGGTCTTCTAGTCCAACCCCTTGCTCGTGCAGGAGACCAGCCTATACCATTTAAGACAGGTGGCTGTCCAATCTTTTTTTTTTTTTTAAACCCTCCAGTGATGCAGCACCTACAGTGTCTGGTGGCAAGCCGTTCCACTGGTTAATTCTCTTCACTGTCAGGAAGCTTCTCCTTAATTCCAGGTTGCTTCTCTCCTTGTTCAGTTTCCATCCATTGTTTCTCGTCCTGCCTTCTGGGGTTTTGGAAAACAGGTTGATTCTTTCCTCTCTTCCCTCAAATGCTAGAAGTACTGCTATCATGTCCTCCCCAATCCTTTTCTCCAGATTACCCAAACCCAAATCCTGCAACCTATGTTTTTTGTCTCCAGGCCTTTGTTCATGCTGTAATGTTAAGAGTTTCAATGTTCAGATGGGTAATTTTGCAGATTTGGGGAAGAATTAGCTCACGAGTGAAATTTGGCTTCTGTTTTTTTTAGCAGCGTTCCCGAAAGAAAAAAAACTGCTCAGCTTTTTGTTCTGAAGAACTTTGCTTTTTAAAATCTACTTCAAGATAAGTTTTAATTACGATACTGTGTTTTAGAATTTTTGACCTTGAATTGATGCATTGGTATCTTTTGAAAGCTCCTCTGGGCTCTTTTGTAGAGAGAAGCAGCATACTAGGCTGGTTGTAACAGCAAATGATGAATAAAAAGGAAATTAAGAGGAAGGAACTGGTATCGAAAACATGACAAGGGGTGTACAAGATTGCAGGGGATTAGATACAAAACACACACACACACACACATATACGAAACCCACTAATCATAGGTTGACTGGAAACCTTGCTCAGTCTTCTCATTATTTCTGGCAGATGTTGCTTCCATATTTTGCAATGATTTATTGCAAGTCTGAAAGTTTATTTAAGAGAACCTGCACTCTGGATTTTGAACAGCAGAGTCCCTTCTTGAGAGTGTCCAAACTGTTTTATCAGTTATTCCATTCCAGCTTCTGTTTTCTCTTTCGGGGGGGATTTGTTTTGGTTTATAATTTCTCTCTCTCTTTCTCTCTCCCTCTCTCTCTTTCTTTTTCTTTCTTTCCCTTTCTTTCTTTCCCTTTCCCTTTCTCTTTTCTTTCTTTCCCTTTCTTTTCCTTTCCTTTCCTTCCCTGCCCTTCTCTTCCTTTCTCCCTTCTTTTCCCTCTTCCCTTCCCTTCTCCCTTCCTTTTCCCTTCCCTTCCCATTCACTCTTCTCTTCTCTTTCATATTTTCATTTTTTTATTATGACTTCTGGAAAGAACATCCCCAGTCCCTAGGTAGCAGCCTCTGGTTTTTAATGCCTTCCCTTGCATGCTCTTATCTCCAGTCCTGGATGCTGAAGGTCAGATTCAATCTGAGAAGGTCAAAGGAGAGCTTCTTTCTAATGTTGTCCTCATGTGTCAAATAAAAACCCATCGTATCAAGATGCCTGGGAATTTTAATCTAACCTGTCTGAAGAGAGATCCTTGAGGGCTGCCACTGTTAAGTGAGATGAATCATGAGTGCCCATCTACAGTAAAATATACTAATATCCAGTACCTCATTTACTTATTCCAATGCATATTGTGTCTTTTTGTTGCCTTTTCCCTATAGCAATCAATTTTTTTCTCTCTTGTAAACAAGAAACAGCAAAAATCCTGACTTTCCCAAGGACAAGAAATATCTCAAGGGAAGCATGGAGGCTATCAAGATTTGGCTTGATTCACTATGTCAATTTTCCCAAATAAGCAGATATGGAAATAAACATTTCATGCTTGCTCTTAGCAAGTCTTTTTAATTTTTTTTTTTTTTACTTCAGAATAACAAAATTGGAAGTGATCTTGGAGGTCTTGTAGTCCAACCCCTTGCTCAGGCAGGAAACTCTCTACCATTTCAGACAAATGGCTGTCCAACCTCTTCTTGGAAACCTCCAGCGATGGAGTACCCACAACTTCTGGTAGCAAGTAGTTCCACTGGTTAATAGTTCTCGCTGTCAGGAAGTTTCTCCCTAATTCCAGGTTGCTCCTCTCTTTGATTAAGTTTCCACCCATTGCTTCTTGTCCTGCCTTCAGGGGCTTTGGAGAATAAGTTCACCACCTCTCCTTCTTTGTGACAGTCCCTCAAATAATTGAAGATGGCTATCATGTCCCCTCCCCTAGTCCTTCTTTTCTCTGGACTGGCCACACCCAATTCCTGCAACTGTTCTTCTTCATAGCTTTTAGTCTCCAGGCCCTTAATCATCTTAGTTGCTCTTCTTTGCACTCTTGCCAGTGTCTCTACATTTTTGTTTTTATTTTATTTTATTGATACCATGGGGACCAAAGATGCAATATGCCAAGTGTGGTCTTAACCAAGGCATTATAAAGCAGATTCTTAACAGATAATCAGAGTTGGAAGGGACCTTGTAGGTCATCTAGTCCAACCCCCCGCCCAAGTGGGAGACCCTACACCATTTCTGACAAATGGCAGTCCAATCTCTCCTTGAAAGTTTTAAGTGATGACGCTCCCACAATTTCTGAAGGCAACTTCTGTTCCGTTGGTTGATTGTTCTCCCTGTCAGAAAGTTTCTCCTTATTTCCAGGTTGAATCTCTCCTTGTTAAGTTTCCATCCATTGTTCCTTGTCTGGCCTTCAAAGGTGCTTTGGAGAATAGCTTTGACCCCTTCCTCCTCTGGGGAAGCCCCTCAAATATTGGAAGGCTGCTCTCCTGTCTCCCCTGGTCCTTCTCTTCATTAGACTAGCCAGGTCCATTTCCTGCAACCGTTCATTGTATATTTGAGCCTCCAGTCCCCTCATCATCCTAGTTGCTATTCTCTGCACTCTTTCTAGTGCAGGAGTCTTCAAACTTGACAGCTTTAAGCCTTGTGGACTTCAACTCCCAGAATTCCTCCTCCAGTCATGTTAGCTCAGGAATTCTTAAACTTGCCAAGTTTGAAGATCCTTGTTTTAGAGTCTCAATGTATTTTTTCTAGTGTGGTGACCAAAACTGGATGCAGGATTCTAGGTGTGGTCTTACTAAGGCTTTATGTGAACAGCTATAAGTCGAGGATTGCTGCTACTCCATGACAAATCCCACACTTGCTAGCCACAGCAATCCATATCCAACCAGACTGGCTGAAGGTGGGCTCCATGGAGATCATTCAGACCTAGAAGTTCACACATTTTTTTCACGCCCAAATTCAGGAATAATGGACATGCCCAGTTCCTGTAACCGTTCTTGTTTAGCCTCCAGTCCCCTCATCATCCTGATTGCTCTTCTGTGCACTTTTTCTAGAATCTCAACAACTTTTTTGTAACGTGGTGAACAAAACTGGATGCAGTACTCTAGGTGTGGTCTTACTAGGGCTTTATAGAGCGGTATTAATACCTCCCTTGATCTTCACTGTATCCCTCTGTTAATGCAACTTAGGATTGCATTGGCTTTTTTGGCGGCTGCTGCACATGGCTGGCTCCTATTTAGCTGGTTGTCCACTAAGACTCCAAGATTCCTCTCCCAGTTCCTGCTATTGAGCCTGGTTTCACCGAGTCTATATGAGTACTTTGGGTTTTTCTTGCCTAAGTGTAGGACTTTACTTTTCTCTATGTTGAATTTCATTTTGTTAGATACGGCCCAGTTTTCTAGCAATATTAACCCTGCTTTGTATCTCCCAGAATGGAGAAGAAACTCCATAGCAGGATGCTGGTTTGCTTTGGATAACGTGGTTTTAATTGCCCTTCTCTTCTCTCCAGCTTGCAAGACACTCAAATTGCTTTGGTTCCCTCCCTACCCCGCTTCCAGCCAGCTGGAAGAAAACAATGAGCCCTTATTCTCAGCCCAGGGTGTCTTACAAATGAGGTGGCAGGTGGCAGCCAATTTGCTGTACTGATTTGGGGATCTGAAATCAGCTGGGTTGCAGGATCCAGTGGGAAAAGACACCCTGGGCCTCTGAAGACTGAGCTTTCTTGGGGAGGAAAGCATTTTGGCTACCTGCTTCTGATCCATCTCCCCCTTTAAAAGAATTGTTGTATTTTTAATTTGTTTTATTCATTGCAATTCACTCACAGTGACTCCAGGCCAGGGTGGATAAAATTGATGATTTTAAAAAAATTAAATAAAACAATTGGTGTTTTTTTTAAAATAAAATCGGATTTTTTTCCCATTTAAATCAGATTTTTTTAATCAAATTTATTTTAATAAAATGCTTTTGGAATAAAAAATCTATCTAAACCTAAGTTTTCTATTTAAGATACATTAATAATTTAGTTTCTTCAGCATGAAATGGGGGCTTAGTTATGTCACACGAGGCTGTATATTCTGCAGTGTTTACATTTTGGGTAAACTCCTTCCATGAATCGAAGCTCCGCAAACTGAGATAACGTGCCCTGCATTGATGCAGCCACACACTTTCACAGTAACCCTGAAACAAATCAGAAAACATAAATGTTTAGGAAAATTCTTTGATCCCATTGTGCTGCAAATCTAGGTACGCTACAAACGATATGATTGTTTGAAGAGACTGTACCACCAGGCTCTTAAGTGTGAGGAGGAAGGGCAAGTGGTAAAAATGAAAGTGAAACCTTCTAAGCAGCTTATGAATCTAATATTAAAGAGCACCTGTCATTTCAGATCCATCATGGCGGCTCCTGCTAGTGTGCATCCACTCACCTGCAGCGTGGCATGTCCTGTTGGAAGTTAAAACCCACCCCTCTCCTAGAATAATGAAATATTTTAGCATGTACTAAAAAGGCAGCATATTTCCTCTAAAAGAGAAGTAGAAACTCAGAGAGGCAGAAACTCAGGCCCCATCCCACCTCACCTTTGTTAATGGGCCACTGAGACCTGGTCCGGTCTATTCTACATAACAAAGATCTCCCTCCTTCAGGCCATTCAATTGCCATTCAGTGGCCCTTCATTGCAAAACCCAGCAACTTTCAACCAAACTTAGCACACAGACAACCTTCGGAGCTAGCTATGACCTCCGATAGCAACCACTCAGGACAGCGGTGGGATCCAATTTTTTTTTTTACTACCGGTTCTGTGGGCGTGGCTTGGTGGGCGTGACAGGGGAAGGATATACTGCAAAATCCCCCTTCCCTCCCCACCCCACTGACCTGCTTTCCAGCTCTGTTCTCCTGTGCAAGGCAACCAAAGGAGACCCAGCCGATCAGCTGAGACTCAATGGGAGGCAGAGAAGAGATGGGATTGGTGGGGCCAGTCAGAGGCGGGATTGGCCGGTTCTCCGAACTACTCAACATTTCCACTACCGGTTCTGCAGAACTGACCAGAACCTGCTGAATACCACCTCTGGCTCTGTATCCTTCTGGCCAAAAAACACCCTCAGGACCTTCCCAAGGAGTATTGTGGTGGGTCCAGTCTTATCTCCACAGGGCTGAGGTTCCTCAGAGAAGATAACCTGCCACACTTCAGCAGCTGCATAAACTATCAGAAATGATCATCGAGCTGTGACAGTTAGAGGTGATTCACGCCAGGCTACATTTGAACGCTAAGAATGAATCTAGTCTCTCTTTTTTTTTAAAAAAAAAAAAAAACCTAATAGGAATTTGGTCAGAAAGGGGAAGGGGCTTCATGGATAAGCTACATAAGGCAGACTCGATGCAATGAATTAAGGCATTCACAATTCTCTCCCTTTTCCTGTTGACTGAAGATTTAATCCTGGTATCAGGGAGGGAGGAAAGAAGGAAGGAAGGAAGGAAGGAAGGAAGGAAGGAAGGAAGGAAGGAAGGAAGGAAAAGAAGGAAGGAAATATAATCAATTTACATACCACCCGTCTTGCTGTGTGGGGCAACTAAGGTAATTGTTACTGAGACAGGTTAAAATTGATTGAGAAATCAATGTGAAATTCCTCCTCACAAGAAATGTTTAGCTCTTTTGCATTTTGAGAGGACCTTCAATTTTATATGTGTGTGTTTTCACGCATAAGCTAAATAAAGCAGAACCAATGCAATGAAGTAATCAAGGCATTCCCAGTTCTCTCCCTTTTTACATTGACTGAAGATTTAGTCCTGGTATAGGGAAGAGAAGGGAAAGGAAAGGAAGGAGAGGAAGGTGAGGGAGGGAGGAAGGAAGGGAGAGGGAGAGAGGAGAAAAAGGAAGGAAGGAGGGAGAGAATGAGGGAGAGAGGAGGAAAAGGAAGGAAAAGGGAGGGAGGGAGGGAAGGAGAAAGAGAATGAGGGAGAGAGGAGAAGAAGGAAGGATGGGAGGGAGAGAGGGAGGAAAAGGGGAGGGAGGGTGGAGGAAAGGAAAGAGGGAGGGAAAGATTGAGGGAGAGGAGAAAAAGGAAGGAAAAAGAAGGAGGGAGGGAGGGGGGGAAGGAGAGAGAGAATGAGGGAGAGAGCAGAAAAGGGAAGGAAAAGAAAGGGAAGGAGGGAGAGAATGAGGGAGAGGAGAAAAAGGAAGGAAGGATGGGAAGGAGGGAGAGAATGAGGGAGAGAAGAAAAGGAAGATGGCAGGATGGGGAAGGAGGGAGAGACAATGAGGTAGAAGAAGAAGGGAAGAGAGAATGAGAGGAGAAAAAGGAAGGAAGGATGGGAGGGAGGGAGGAAAAGGGAGAGGGTGGAGGAAAGGGAAGAAGGGAGGGAGAGATTGAGGGAGAGGAGAAAAAGGAAGGAAAAAGGAGGGAGGGAGGAAGGAAGGGAGGGAGGGAGTGAATGAGGGAGAGAGGAGAAAAAGGAAGGAAGAGTGGGAGGGAGGGAAGAAGGGGATGAGGGAGGGTGGAGAGGAAGGAAGGAAAGGAAGGAAGGAAATGTAACTAATTTACATATCACCCATCATGCTGTTTGGAGCGACTAGGGTAATTGTTACTGAGAGAGGTTAAAATACTATCAGAGAAATGTGAAATTCTGTCTAAACAAGAAATGTTTAGCTTTTGGGGGAGTTTTGAGAGGGCTTCCACTTCATGCATGTGCTTTGTGTATGTGGTTTTTCCGCTCTATTTGGCCTATTGACGTTGATCTGGGCTGGGAAACGGCTGCTTTGAATTTGCGCGTCGAATTAGTTGACGTGTGTTATGTGGGTGGTTGCATCCCATCCACTACTTCAGGTTTCCTTGTTATGTTTCCTAGGGCTTTGCCGACTAACATACTTACAACAGGTTTGTTGCAAAGAGGATGGAGAGAGAGAGAGAGAGAAAACCGTGTCCCCTCTCTTCCAGTTTGTGCCTGGTTTGGCTTTCTCTCCATTTAGTAACTTTTGTCAAATGTACAAGTTAGCTAGCCCAGGTGGGTAGCAAATACGCCCTCTCCTTGGCTGGGTGCGTAGAGTTGAGATCCAACTGGTTCTCCATCGTGGTGGAAATGGAATTGATTTGCCACATGGGGGGAAAGAGATTTCGTGCTGGGAAGCATCTAGCAATTGAGCTGCCAGAAGGCCCTCTTAAGGTTTCCACCAACGTTATGGCATGTTCTCCTCCTGTGTGAAAAAACGCAGAAATTCTTGAATTACTTCTCAAGCTACTCTCCTTTGGAGAAAGATGTGCTTTCATTAGTGACCCCACTGTCCTTGGTCGTTCAGCAGAAGACTACCCTGTTTCCTTGAAAATAAGACCCTGTCTTTATATTTTTTTTTGGTCACCAAAACAGGCACCAGGTCTTATTTTCAGGGGATGTCATCCACAGACTAAGCTCACTTGCGTACGTCGCTCGCGTCCTCTTTTTTGCTGTCACGGGCCTTCAGGAATTTCTTCTTCTGTGGCCGACAAGGCTTTCCTGAAGGCCTCTGCAGCTGATAAGAGAGTTCTGGATCAATCCAGAGCTTTGTTCTCAGCTCCAGAGGCCTTCAGGAAAGCTTTGCCGGCTGCAGAAGAAATGGGCTGGCCAGGCAGATGTCGGGGTGTGCGAGGCCTGGCTACAATTGTCCGAAGGTAAGTAGTAGGGCAACTCCACCCCCTCCATCCCCATCCTAGCTTAATTTTTACCCATCCATTCTGGAGTGGGTGGGGTCTTAATTAGGGCTTATTTTGTGGGTAGGGCATATATTGGGTGCACGTTTAAAAAAATCAAGCTAGGACTTACTTTCAGGGAAGGTTGTATTTTGGGGGAAACAGGTTAACCTGCGTTTCTCAGTTAAACCCTGAAAATTTCACATGTTGCCTTTTCCTTCAAATTGTGACCACTAGTGGCGAAAGAATTAGAACCTAGAATCCTAGGGCTGGAGAGGACCTGAGAGGTCTTCTAGTCCAACCCTGCTCAAGGCAAAAGATCCTATGCCATCCCTGTCAAATGGCTGTCCAGTCTTTTTTTGAAAACCTCCAGTGATGGAGCATCCACGACTCCAAGAGACGAGCTGTTCCATTGGTTAATTGTTCCACTGTCAGTAAATTTCTCCTTCCTTCCGGCTTGGATCTCTCCTAGATAAGCGCCTACCCATTGCTTCTTGTTCTGCCTTCAGGTGCTCTGGAGTATGTTGATATGTCGATCCCTTCCCTTTTCTTGCAGCCCCTGGATGGATTGGATGGATGGATGGATGGATGAATTGATGGATAGATAAATAGATAGATATGGATGGAATAGATAGATAGATAAATATGGATGGATTAGGTAGGTAGGTAGGTAGGTAGGTAGGTAGGTAGGTAGATAGATAGATAGATAGATAGATAGATAGATAGATATGGATGGAATAGATAGATAGATAAACATGGATGGATTAGATAGATAGATAGATAGATAGATAGATAGATAGATAGATAGATAGATAGGGATTAGATAGATAGATAGATAGATAGATAGATAGATAGATAGATAGATAGATAGATAGATAGATAGATAGATAGATAGATAGATATGGATTAGATAGATAGATAGAGATGGAATAGATAGATAAACAGATAGATATGGATGGAATAGATAGATAGATAAACATGTATGGATTAGATAGATAGATAGATAGATAGATAGATAGATAGATAGATAGATAGATAGATAGATAGATAGATAGATAGATAGATAGATAGATAGATAGATATGGATAGATAGATAGATAGATAGATAGATAGATAGATAGATAGATAGATAGGGATGGAATAGATAGATAAACAGATAGATATGGATGGATTAGATAGACAGATATGGGTGGAGATAGATATGGATAAGATAGATATTTAGATAGATAGGGATAGATGGGTGGGTGGATAGATATGGATGGACAGATAGACAGACAGGTAGATATGGATGGGTGGATGGATATGGGTGGATGAATAGATATGGATGTATGGATAGATAGATATGGATAAACAGACAGACAGACAGACTTGGTAAGGAGAGAGTGAAAGAATAACAGCGTTAGATGGGAACTTGAGGTCTTCTAGTCCAACCCCATGCTCAAGCAGGTGAAAAGCGACTGGTCTAGTCTTTTGTTAAAGACCTCCAGTGATGGAGCACCCACAATTTCTAGAGGCAAACCATTCCCCATAATTCCGGCCTGGTTCTCTCCTTGATAAGCTTCCACCCGTTGCTTCGCAACTTGCCCTCAGGTGCCCTGGAGAATAGGTTGACCCCCTTTTCTCTGTGACAGCCCCTCAAATCCTGAAAGTAAAAATCTCAGCAGCAATTGCCCAAACCTGCAGAATCAAAGCTGACACCTTTGACTCAAACTGGTTCTTTTCTTCAGGTCCTTGAATCTACATTTCCGTTCTCCAAAACCCTAATTTTCTGCACCGTTTCTTAATTTGATTTGTAAACCAAAGCTACGTAGGAGACTTGATTAAGTAGCTTCCAGGCCTCAGGTGATCACTCAAGATAAGAGGCCAGCTGCTTTGATCTCAGGAAAAGAAAAGTGATTGTCTGCTCGTATTGATTTTGATTGCTTGATATTAATCGCTTGCTAGTGAGCAATGTCGCTTCGGGGACCCACCAGGAGAAAATAATTGCCGAAGTGATAAAAGTAGAACGGTGAGATTTGTCAGCTCCTCCAAATTCCTAAGGAGGGTTAGGCATCAAAGAAAGCAAATTATTAATCTAATATGGCAGGCAAAGTTTGAATGATAAAGAAAATTTAAAAAGTCATAGAGAATTTCTTCAGTCAGATTTAACAGATAATCAGAGTTGGAACAGGCCTTGTAGGAAAATTTTGGTGGGCCGCAGAGAAATCTCAGAGCACCCCCACAAAGCAATTAATCCAGGCTGCGCAGAAACACAAGGCTGTGCCGCCCACATGGCCCGCAGGAACCCTTCCCACCCACTCACTTCTTACCTGGCAAACTTGACTGGTAAATTGCTATTTTTCCTTTTTCCGACCATCATCTGTTCTGTTATGCCGGGAAATTAGATTGGCTAGGAAGCAGGAAATGGTTAGATTTCTTACTTTTTAGCTAGTCTTTAGATCTTCGGCTCAGCACAGCCAAACCTCCCTTAGGACTGAAGGTTTGCTTGCAAGCAAATTCAGTGCAGACTCATGGCAAGCAAATTTGAGAGACTGAGCTAGCCGATGGCAGATAGCTAGATCACTGAATGATTCTGTGAGCAACTCAATCTGTCTGCTTTGCCTAATTTGGGGTAAAAGTTGCTCTTTTTTTAATAAAAAAATTCAATATTTACATGCATGGTGTGTTGTGAGTTAATTTTGTGAGTTCGCTTGCTAGCAAATTTTATGAGTTTGCTTGCAAGCAAATTTTCTGTGACAGACTGAGCTAACCAATGGCAGATAGATAGATCACTGAATGAATCTGTGATTCTGTGAGCAACTCAATCTGCCTACCTGCTTTGCCTGATTTTGGGTAAAAGTTGCTCTTTTTTAAAATAAAAAATTCAATATTTATATAAATATTTATAATATTTACATACAAGCCATGCCCAGCCAGTCACATGACCACCAAGCCACACCCACAAATTAGGCCATGCCCACAGAACCGGTTAGTGGTCCCTGGGATCTAAAATTACCGTATTTTCCGGCATATAAGACGACTTTTGAAACGAAAAAAAGTCAACCGAAAATCGGGGGTCGTCTTATACGCCCGGTCGTCTTATACGCCAGAAAATACGGTACTTCAGAGCCCGAAAGGAGTAATTGTAATTATAAAGCAGCTTTTTTCTGCTGCTCCTGGCAGATTTCACGCCTCCTTTCGTCTCTTGTGGAATAGTTTCATTGCCTTTCCTGAGCGACAAGAAGTTAGCAACTTGGACCGCTTCAGGCGGAATTTTCTCTTATGCAACGCTTATGTAAAAATGTTAAGAAAAAGTTCTCCAGAACTGTTGATCAGCCCTTTCAATTCCACCCCCCTTTAAAATAAGTGTTTCTGCAATTCCACATTTAAAACTCTTTTCGGGGCGGGGAGGGTATGTATGTGCAATAAACACTGAGGGCGAGGCTAAAGTACAATACTGTGGTGAGCAGAATGAAGTTGTGAATGAAGCTCGAGTTGTGCCACGTGATTAAAGGACACTTTGAATGGGGCTCTCTTTTTCTTTGTTAGAGTTACTGTTTACGCAGTTCTTCATCGCCAATATATGCTTAGAAATTACTAAATGTTTAATGGATAGGACTTTGTGTAATTTATTTTTTTTATCTTGTTTTCTGATGAGTGAAATCAAAGGCTGACTTCAGTTCTTTATCAGAATGGGATGCAGCTTTCTGCTGATTAGGTTAATGCACCATGGATATTCAGTAAACTTTAAGGAGAATTTAAAAAAAATATGTCATTAATAGAAAGTTGTAGAGTTCATTTATAATGCTGACTGTATTGAATTGAATAAAAATGTATTTGCCTACACACTTAAGGAGAAGCATCTTAGTTTACAAATCCTTGCAGCTTAATTTTGAATACCCGTATTTTCCGGCGTATAAGATGACTTTTGAAACGAAAAAAAGTCAACCGAAAATCGGGGGTCGTCTTATACGCCCGGTCGTCTTATACGCCGGAAAATACGGTAGGAGTTTGGTGGTCCCTGAGGTCCAAAAGATTGGCGACCGCCTGATCTAGTCCTACCCCTCCCCCCCCGCCCTAGGCGGGAGATCCTACACCATTTCTGACAGAGGGCAGTCCAATCTCTTCTTGAAAGCCTCCAGTGATGAAGCTCCCACAACGTCTGAAGGCAACTTTGGTTCCATCGGTTGATTGTTCTCACTGTTAGGAAATTCCTCCTTTATTTCCAGGTTGAATATCTCCTTGATCAGTTTCCATCCATTCTTCCTTGTCTGGCCTTCAGGTGCCTTGGAAAATAGCTTGACCCCCCTTCCTCCTCTCTGTGGCAGCCCCTCAAATATCTGTCAGCCTGTGCAGACGGCAGCAGAATTGGACAGTGGGGAAGAAAGGGGACCAGTCATGGAGTCTGGAGAGGACTCGGACGAGGGTCCTGCATCCAATGCAGAGATGGGGCCAGGACCATCGGGGGGTGGGGTGCTGCCTTTGGAGCCTTCGGAGTTTGGCAGCAGTGAGGAAGAGGAACAAGGGGAGCCAGTAAGGCTGGGCGGTGACTGCCCCTCCCATAAGGTATAAAGGACAGGCTGTCAGCTGGTGCTCCACTCAAAATTCAAGAAAGAAATACTTACTCTATTAATTAGAGAAAAGATATCTTTGACTGGAAATCAAGTGGTAGCATCAAAGGAATTCTGAGCCTGAGAAAATGAGCGTGTAAATCACATATACAAAGTGATAGCAACGTTCCCACCCACAATAGTTAGAGTGCTCATCTCTAATGACCTAAGTGCTAGAGCCCACTCTAACTATATAGCCAAAAAGGCGCTAAGAGATGTTAACCTAATCTTACATAACTTTTTCTCTGATAATATCACACTAATAACTAGAGCATACAAAACATTTGCTAGACCAATACTCGAATACAGCTCATCAGTCTGGAACCCACATTACGTATCTGATACTAACACAGTTGAGAAAGTCCAGACATATTTCACAAGAAGAGTTCTTCACTCCTCTACTCGTTGCATAATAGTTTATGCCACCAGACTCGAAATTCTAGACCTAGAAAACCTAGAACTACGCCGCCTTCGGTCCGATCTAAGTATGGTATATAAAATCATACATTGCAATGTCCTGCCTTATAGAAATCAAGACTCAGGACCACATGAAGATGAGACAAGCTTCCTTCTTTATTGTCAGATTGAAAATAAGAAGAGCTGTCTGCTCTATTGCCAGAGTTTGTTCTATATATATATATATACATAGTAGCATACTGTTGGTTAATTTATACACGTACTATACATTTATTTAGACTTGTTACTACCTGTTTCAGCAGTTTCTACATTCATCTCTAGTTAAGATTAACTCTAGTTAAGATTAATATAAGCTTCAGTTCCTGTTCTTTGTTCCGTCTTATCTGGGTTTTAAGATCTTGTTTTCTTCAAGTTAATCATGCACACGTTGTACTTTGCACGTAATACTCTTCGTCTGAGATTTGCCATCCAAGACAAGAATATTCGGCATGCACAACGCCTACACTACCTGTCAATGAATACTTCAGCTTCAACCATAACAACACAAGAGCAAACAATAGATACAAACTCAAGGTTAACCAAACTTGATTGCAGGACCAAACTTGATTGCAGGAAATACGACTTCAGCAATAGAGTGGTCAATGTCTGGAATACTCTACCTGACTCTGTGGTTTCTTCCCCAAACCCCAAAAACTTTAACCTTAGACTGTCTACTATTGACCTCACCCCTTTCCTAAGAGGTCTGTAGGGGGCATGCATAAGTGCACCAACATGCCTACCGTCCCGGTCCTATTGTTTCTTTTATTTTTCTTATATGTATCCATGTATTCATAACTGTGTTTTTACTTATACCTATTATCTTGTAAGCAATTGACAAATTGACAAATAAAATAAATAAATAGTTCAAATTGTCCATCCAATAAAAAGTTGTGTATGACGTCATGTGGGCATCTCCAGGTGGCGATGAGGCCTCTGTCCATTGACCTTGATATATTTTGATAAAGAGCAGTGCTTGCACATAGCATAAGAAAGAAACATAAGCAAGAAACTTCCCCCCCAATTTATACAGTTTTTTTTTGTAACACCTCCAGCTCACTTCCCATAACTATGTCCCCCTACCTCCGCCCTGTTACTTACGACAGCCGAAAGATGCAAAGCGAAGGAAGGAAATCTTGAAGGCTGACACAGGCAAAGATGACGAAACCTTTGCAGGAAGCAAAGTCATTCGTTCAGTTCAGATTCATTCTTGAAGCTCTTTATACTTCGCTTGGTCCTCGGGGTCACTTGAGTGGTGCAAATGGCTGTGGAGCCTTCTTGGCTGCAGGATGTTTTCTGCCCTGTGTCCCTTCACCGTTGAAGATGGGCGCCAGCTCTTGCATTACTCTGGTGACCCTGAGGACACAGACAAGCCTCCCAGTGGCCTCAATGACTCTCTAAAAAGGATGTAAATGACCAGCTGCCTTCAAGGAGTGTAAATCCTTCCCTTCCCCACCATCCAATCAGAGCTGAAGAAGCTTCTTGGATGAGAAGCGAAACGTCTTCAAAGAAAAAAAACAGAAAGCCCAGTTGCCTCCAGAAAAAGCACCTTTGGGACAGCCCTGACCTGGATGAAGGAGGATCTCCAAAGACTTTTAGCCATGCACTTTGGGATGAATACCCTTCGAATGGTGTCGGAGTATGAATGGATTTCCAGAAAAATTGCAGGGGCGGGGTGCACGTCATACAGGCGTGAGAGGCGGGTCATGTTCGCAGGTGCAGGGGGGGGTCACGTGTGCAGGCGTGGGGGCTGCATATGCCTGAGGGCATGGGGGCGTGCGTGCATTGCATTTTAGGGATGCGCACATGCACTCTTTGTGCACAAAGGTTAGCCATCACTGGTCTACATCTTTTCCCTGAGAGCCGGCTTATTGGTTTCCATTGCTCTCCTCTCCTCTCTGTGCATACACGCATTTGGGATGGGCCCCATCTGTTCCTCCCCCTCACTCAGCTCAGGCCCCAAAGACAACCCGCCTCTCCACCTGGGGGAGGATGGAAGGTCCCGACTCTGCCTCTGTTTCCTCATCAGAGCCTTCCAAAGTCTCTGAAGCCGGCCCAGGCTCCCCCTCCCCCTCCCCCTCCTCCTCATCTAACACTGCTGCTAGCTCTGCTGGCAGCCGACGGGCCACAACATACAGGGCCTGTGTTTCGGAGACAGAGGCTGGCTGCCTTCAGAGCAGCATGGGGATGGAGCCTTACCGGTCTTGGAGGGCCGTTGGCTGTGTAAGAAATAAGGAAATTGAAAAATAAAATGGTATATAAGATGCTTAAATGTCTAGAAAAACTTATCTCCCTGTATCTACTTAGCTTTGTTTTTATACTTTTGACACGCTCCGTTGTTATGCCATTTTTATATTTTTATCTTATATATAATGATGCCTATTATTAGTCTTATTAGTCTTATTAATCTTTAGTGAGATTCACAGCCTTTGGGGCTGGTTGGTAGCTCAAGTCCTAGCTCCTAACCTCCGAGTTAAGACCTTACTGTTTAAACAGGCCGGTCTGGCCAAATAAGGGTTCTAAATTTCTAGAGACTGATTTTAATTCACTGTATGTACATCAGAGGGGATATAGAAATATGAATAGTGTTCAGGTAGCGTCGGAGGATATATAAGCTGCTCCAAGTAGGGTGGTTTTTTGTAGAATCAGGGTATTCAGATCTGATAAATTCAGGATTTCCAAATAGCGAGGCAGCCCTTTAGGTATTGCTCCAGGGGCTCCAATTAAAAGTGGGATAAACACACGATTTCTTTTTCCAAAGTCGCTCAACTTCAATGATGATGATGATGATGTTTGGGGGTTTTTTTTTATTATAAACTTCTTGAAAAATGGCAGTATATGATGAGCTTTTAAAATTGTATCTTCAGAAGTTAGAAAAAGGCCCTGTGGGCAGCCAAACTAAGAGGCATGGAGGGAGGATGAGAACATAATGGAAGAAGATAATTATCCCTGGAGACATCCTAGGACCATGATGGTGAACCTATGGCCAGAGCCATTTGTGCGGGCATGCAAGCCCCAAGCAAACTTACCTCACTGCCCATGTGTGCACCTTCCGGTTGATTTTTGGCCTGCCAGAGGCTTGAGGGAAGCCTCTGCAGCCTTTGCAGGCCGAAAAATAGGCCCGTTTCGTCCCTTTCGGGAAATACAGGAAGTGACGAAACGGGCTTATTTTTCGGCCTGCAAAGGCTGCAGAGGCTTCCCTCAAGCCTCTGGCAGGCCGAAAAAAGGCCTCAAATGGGCCAAAAACCCATCTGGGAGGTGCAGTGCAGGTAAGGGCAGCGGGGGGAATCACTCAGGAGGTGTGGGGGGCCGCTTGCATTGCCTTCTGGGTGCTGGCACGTGAGCGCATGTGTGCAAGCATGCACGCAGTTTTTTGGCACAGGAGCCCAAAAAGGTTAGCCACTACTGTCCTAGGATTAGCTGCAACACCTGAGGGCAAATCCAATGATTTGAAGTTGGGAGGGTATGAGTTTCAAGAAGGAGGGAACTTGGGCGTCGAGATGAAACTCTGTATAAAGTGTTTTTTTTGGAATTCAAAGGGGTGGCTTTTGATTTGAACCTGCTTGTTGAGGTTGTAAAACTGGCACTTTGCAAACTGCCTTTTAATTTTTAAAAATAAATTCTCTTGGTTTCCAACGATCCAAGTTTCTTTCGTTGGCTTCGAGTTATTTCCAACAGCTGGAACATTGGTGGAGAGAAATAGAGGGCTCCGTAGAGGCCTGGCTTGCCTTGTCCACCTGGGTCATAACGGAGCAGCAACTTCAGAAGAGAACAAGAGAAGGATCCACTTGCTCTCTTTACGGGAATTCTAATAGTACACAGAGTCTTTGTTCTTCTGGAAGATGACCAGCTCAATATCGAGCGAGTCCATCGTGTTCCAACTTCTCCTTTTCATTCATCTGATAAGCTTCGGTCCCTGACTGAGAAGCCCGTGTTCCTTTTCCAGATTATATCGCTGGTGACCCAACAGTGCAGAAAGTTCTCACGCAGAGAAATCTCTTTTGGGGAGAGTCTATAGAGATTCTCAGTCATCCCAGGTCATCCCAAAAGTGCTTTTCTTTTTTTTTCAAGAGGCAAGTGGACTTTTCTGCTTTTTTTTTCTTTTTGAAGACGTTTCGCTTCTCATCCAAGAAGCTTCATCCCTACTGGATGGTAGGGAATGGAAGGATTTATGTTCCTTGTAGACTGCTGGTCATGTGCATCCTTTTAGAGGGTCGTTGAGGCCACTTGGAGGTTTATCAGTATCTTCAGGGTCACCTGAGTTGTGCTTCTGGTTCCTGTAGTCTGCAATTTTTTCCCCCTCTGTTTTGGGAGAGAGAGAGAAAAATCAGTATTACCTTAGATGTCCAGCCTTTTTCCGCTCTGTCCTTCTCAACCATTTGGATGGTCCACAAATGTTGTCTGTCTGTCTTTCTCTCTTTCTCTCTGTCTCTCTTTCTCTCTCTCTCTCTCTCTCACACACACACACACATAAATATAAAGCGAAATACCCCTCATACATCATCACAAAATCTCCAGAACCGTAAAGCCTACAAACTCGAAATTTGGCCCGTATGTTCCTTTTGGTTTCTAGGGGTTCCATAAGAAAGGATTTTTCAAAATGACCATCAGAGCATTAGTATTTCCTATATTATTGTTGTTGTTGTTATCATCATCATCATCATCATCATCATGCTCTGACACTAAGGAGTTCTATTCTCCTTCCCCACCTGAAAAGAAATCTGTTCCAAATGCAAAACACAAGCAGGAGTTTCAGTTTCACAGCAGCACCAAACAGCTTTAGTACAGGACAGTTGAGCTAAGCCACTCCCAGGCTCCTTGCTGTCTCCTTGCTCACATAGCAAATATTGTTTCAGTTTCCAGACAGCCCTCAACTCTCTCACACACTGACAGGACACTAGTCAGATGAATACCGATGGATGCTGGTAGGCAGAGGCACAAATTTTCCTCCCTTATCTTCCTCCCCTAAAACTAAACCCGATCACATAATTTTGTAGCAAAGCACAAGTATCTAGCTTTATTTGATTCTCATTCGATTCCATCTTCTGTTCTGTTCTGTTCCTAATTCATATTCCATTCCATTCTATGTTGCTTCTCCTTGCTTTGTTTCTATGCATTACTTCTTGTCCTGCCTTCAGCTGCTTTAGAAAATAGTTGGACCCCCTCTTCTTTGTTGGCAACCCCTCAAATATTGGAAGACCGCTAACATCTCACCCCTAGTCTTCTTTCTTCTAAACTAGACATACCCAGTTCCTGCAACCGTTTATTATATATTTTAACTGCCACCCCCTTAATCATCTTAGTTTCTCTTCTCTGCACTCTTTCCAGAGCCTCAACATCTTTTCCACATTGTGGCAACCACAGCTGGATGCAATATTCCAAGTGTGATCCCATCACCGCATTATAAAGCAGCCCTACCACTTCCAATACCACCTATTAAGAATAACCCCACCCAACGAAGGGATATACTTCTATTTTATACATCTCTCAAGGTCAAGAGAGACTAAGGCATAAGCCCCAGATGATGCAAGGGTACCTGTTCATAGGTAAAAGGATCTCACGTGACTGTAGGTAATGGAGCTCTGGTTTTACTTCCTGCAGCTGTTGTCATTCAGCAGCCAAAAGGGAGGGAGGAAAAACAATAAAATAAAGAGGAAAGCATCACCCATAAATCAAGAGGAGGGGGCAGCGTGGGAATGCCAGATGCCAAAAGAAAAAAAAAAAACCCAGATCTATTATTGTGCCGATAAGATAGCAAACAATGGCCTTATATTTCTATATGTCAGCTTGATTTAATCTATGCCGCTCACCTAAGAACTGGGGTTTTTTCCCATATTTTTTTTTAGCTTTCGATTACAATATTTGTTTACTGCATATGTGAGAATTTCCTGGCAGGAAAAGAGGAAATGTTGACCTTTTTGGAAATTGTAATTAACCTTTTCCTCACTCTTCCTCTTCTTACCTAGACTTGATATTCAACAAATACCTATAGGAGAGAATATCTGCATCTTAGAGTTGAGCTGTGGGGTCCTTGGTGCTCTCTGTACTTGGTTGTTTTCTTACAGGTGTTTTATTACCACACTAGGTAACATCATCAGTGGTTCAAGGGAGCGGGGTTTGCTGTCTGATTATATATAAGAGGCGTGCCCTGTCAGTGTTGGTGGCAGTTTGGTTTTCTTCTTGGTAATTCCTTGATGAGACTGTGGTTTACCCTTAGCTTGTTTGTCTGAGTTGGCAGTTATTTTTTTCATAAAAGAAAAGAGAAGAGAGAATATGCGGGAATTCTGTGGTTAGGGCCTTGATATCCCCCTCCCGGTGGGTCACTCATGGGAAAAGATCAGACATGGAGACCAGCTTCAGTCATGGGCAGAGTGACCTCGAGAGGCAGTCTCAAACCCCTTTTTATTGAGATTACACGTCAGCTTACCTGGTGAATGCGGAAAGCAAGTTCTATTGGTTACATTGGTATAATATTACCATATTTGGAATGGCATAGCATGTATCATATATGTAGCATATAGGTAGTATGTGATTTGGGCCTGCGCAATGGTTACAACAAGAATAGATTAGAATAGAATATAGAAGAGACTACAGAAGAGGAAAGAGAGAATAGAATAGAATTACAATTAGAACAGAATAGAATATGAATCAGGAACAGAAGACAATAGAAGAGAGAATAGAACAGAGCAGAGCAGTTGGAAGGGACCTGGGAGGTCTTCTAGTCTAACCCCCTGCTTAGGCAGGAAACCCTATAGGGTCTCCGACCTGAGCAAGTGGTTGGACTAGAAGACCTCCCAGGTCCCTCACAACTCTGTTCTTCTGTTAATTAATCAGTGAAACAACTCACCACCAGAAGTTGTGGGTGCTCCATCACTGGAGGTTTTCAAGAAGCGGCTGGATATTTGTCTGGAATTCTATAAGGCCTCCTGCTTGGGCAGGGGGCTGGAGCATAAGATCCGTGTGTCTGACGGTGACTTGAAGTTCTACTAAGCATCCGAGAAAAGACAAATTCCTCCTTATTTCCAGGTTGAATCTCTCCTTGTTCAGTTTCCATCCGTTATTCCTTGTCTGGCCTTCGGGTGCCTTGGAAAACAGCTTATCCCCTTCCTCTCTGTGGCAGCACCCCAACTGAGAGTGAATAAATATTTAAGAAGAGTTTAAGTCGAAATGTTTTAGTGCTGGCCGACGAAGACCGAGCATTAGAGAACTCGGCATTTTGCACAGGCTGTTCTCATTTTGCTAACCTGAACCTGCACATCTGTTGGTTGTCAGCGAGGTGGTTTTTAAATAATGCAGCTCATGGTGCTTACAGTAAAGCGATCGATTTTTATTTCCAGCTTATGTTTTCCGATTTTGAGAGACGCCAAAAAAAGCTAGGATGCCTACGCAGCTGTCTCCTCAGCAGGAATAGGTTTGGGTGACTTCTAGTATTGCCTTAGGCATGAAAGCTGGCTGGGTGACTTTGGGCCAATCACCAGGAGACGGTGAGTTCTAGTCCCGCCTTAGGCATGAAAGCTGGCTGGGTGAGTTTGGGCCAATCACCAGGAGACTGTGAGTTCTAGTCCTTGCCTTAGGCATGAAAGCTGGCTGGGTGACTTTGGGCCAATCACCAGGAGACTGTGAGTTCTAGTCCCGCCTTAGGCATGAAAGCTGGTTGGGTGACTTTGGGCCAATAACCAGGAGACGGTGAGTTCTAGTCCCGCCTTAGGCATGAAAGCTGGTTGGGTGACTTTGGGCCAATCACCAGGAGACTGTGAGTTCTAGTCTCGCCTTAGGCATGAAAGCTGGCTGGGTGACTTTGGGCCAATCCGAGGAGACAGTGAGTTCTAGTTCCGCCTTAGGCATGAAAGCTGGCTGGGTGTCTTTGGGCCAATCACCAGGAGACTGAGTTCTAGTCCCGCCTTAGGCATGAAAGCTGGCTGGGTGACTTTGGACCAATTGTTCTCTCTCAGTCCAACCCACCTCACAGGGCTGTTGTGTGGAAAATAGCAGAAGAAAGACAGGTTGGATATATTCACCGCCTTGAGTTCTTTGTATAAATAATAAAGTTAGATATAAATAGCAACAGCACTTGGACTTATATACCGCATCACAGTGCTTTTACAGCCCTCTTTAAGTGGTTTTACAGAGTCAGCCTATTTGCCCCCAACAATCTGGGTCCTCATTTTACCCACCTCGGATGGATGGAAGCCTGAGTCAACCTTGAGCCTGGTGAGATTTGACCTGCTGGCAATCTGCAGAGTTAGCCTGCAATACTGCATTTTAACCACTGTGACCCAACGGCTGAAGGAAAGAAGGGAGCGAGGGTGGGAGGGCAATTGCACTTAGACTTCTATACCGCTTCATGGAGCTTTGCAGTCCCACTCTAAGCCGTTTACAGGGTCAACCTCTTGCCCCCAACAATCTGGGTCCTCATTTTACCCACCTCGGAAGGATGGAAGGCTGAGTCCATCTTGAGCCAGTCAGTCAGGATCAAACTGTTGGCAGTGGGCAGAGTTAGCCTGCAATACTGCATTCTAACCACTGGGAGGAAGGAAGGAAGGAAGGAAGGAAGGAAGGAAGGAAGGAAGGAAGGAAGGAAGGAAACATGATAGGGGAGGAGGAAGGAAGGAAGGAAGATAAGGAAGGAATAGCAATAGCACTTAGACTTATATATCTCTTTACAATACTTTTACAGCCCTCTCTAAGCGGTTTACAGAGTCAGCCTCTTATATATATATAAAACGATGGCAGTCCTGATGGGTTTTGTGGTATTTTTTTTTTTCTGCCCTCCAATAGGATCCAGCGGCTGCCTCCATCTCGGACAGAGACTGTGATCCTAGAGAGGGCGAGACCGTAGCCATGAATTACAAACCGTCTCCTTTGCAAGTGAAACTAGGTAAGTCTTGGCCGAAGAGGTTTGCAATGTCTCCTTTAGCTCTTTGGGTCAATATTCTCTTTGTACGCATAGACGCCTCTCCCCGAGCCATTCCATCCGCAGACACATCAACCGACAATCAGCCTACGAACCCCTTTAGAATGCAGATCAACCCCACAACCAACAGCACCGACCCTCACCCAAACTATGGACCTCACCCCTCCCTCAACCAGCATTTCAACTCCCAGGTACCCTCACCTAACTGTGATCTCCCCAACTCACCTGCAGGGTGGATTTGATTTAAATCAACTGGATTTAAATCCCGATTTTAAATCCCGATTGAAGTCATTAGGAAAAAGGCTTGATTTAAATCAACTCGATTTAAATCATAATTTTGGAAGAGCAACTGTCATCTCTGTGACCTGCTGTTAACTCACCAACAATCCCAGTTATTGCAGAATATACAGCCTCATGCTACATAACCAGGGGTGGGCTGCTACGGGTTTGCGGGGGTTTGGCCGATCCTCTAGCTAAGATTCTGAGCAGTTCGGTGAACCGGGAAATCCCACTCCTGGCTGGTCCTCGCTCACCCCGCCCCTCCCAGGAATCCACATGGGCCGTTTTTGGATCCCAGGTAATTGCAGGCCTGCGCAGAGGCTCAGGAACGGCGAAAAACGGGCCTTCTGGAAGTTTGGGAAGGCTGGAAATGGGCTTCCAGCTTCCAAAGAGCTGTTATGATTCTCCGGCAGCCTGTGCAGATGGCAGCAGAATCGGACAGTGGGGAAGAGAGGGGATCAGTCCAGGAGTCTGGAGAGGACTCAGATGAGGGTCCTGCATCCAATGCAGAGATGGGGTCAGGACCATCTGGGAATGGGGTACTGCCTCCGGAGCCTTCAGAGTCTGGTAGCAGTGAGGCAGGGGAGCCTGTTCTTAGTGCGCATGTGCACAGAGTTGCTAGAAGGCAAGAGCAGCTGAAACAAAAGGGGCGACTCGGGAGTAAGACTGGGAGGTGATTTCCCCTCCCATAAGGTATAAAGGACAGGCAAAGGTGACGAAACCTTTGCAGGAAGCAAAGTCATTCGTTCAATTCAGATTCATTCTTGGAGCTCTTTGTCCTTTGGTTGGGTTTTTTTCTACTTCATTGGACCCTTCTGTTCTTGGCAGCACTTCACAGGAAAGAAAGGTGGGTGCTGATCTCGAGGGACTATTTGAGATTCATTTCCGGCTGGGAATGAAAATAGTTCCCAGCATTGCAATAAAACAAGACTTGTTTTTAAGATAGGCGTGTGCGTAATTACAGTCTCAGAAGCCTTGGTCAGAACAAGAGCCTCCGGGCTCTTGGGGAGCCGTTTTCACCCTCCGGGAGACTCGAAAAAAGCCTCCAGAGTCCAGGGAAGGTGAAAATGGCCCCACCGCCATGGTGCAGAAGGCCGACTAGGCCACGCCAACCCAGCAACCAGGCAGAGAACTAATTGCTAAAAATTTTGAAGCCCATCCCTGTATGTAGCTAAGCCCCATTTCATGCTGAATAAATTAAATTATTTATGTATCTTAAATAGAAAACTCTCCTTAGTTAGATGTGTACTCCAAAAAAGCATTTTATTAAAATAAATTGGATAAAAATAAAAAAAATCCCAATTTAATTTTTTTAAATCTTATTTAAAAAAATAAAAAGCATTGATTTTTATCCACCCTATTCACCTGACATGACCTTCCCCATCCACAAGAACTACTGACCACACGAAGCCCTTAGAAGAAGTACATTGACACCAACATCCCCCGAAGAGGTTACCTGGCATGGTAACGAAAAGTTCTTTTGGAGTTCTTTTGTCATCAATTCTCTTCTACCTTGATTTCCTCCTGACCCTTTTTCTCTTCCTTCATCTATTTGTTCATTTATTTTTTGGCTTCGTCTATTTATATATATATAATGGTCTACAATATGTTTGTTGTGACCCGCTGGCGACTAGTGGAGCTGGCAGCAGAGTCGGACAGTGAGGAGGTTGGGGAGGAACCTGGGCCAGTCCTGGAGGCTGAGGAAGGCTCTGCGTCAGAGGCAGAGAAGGGGCCAGGGCAGTCTGGCAGTCATCATCTGCCTTCGGGCTCAGGCAGCAGTGAGGAGGGGGAGCAGCTGGAGCCAGTTCCCAGCCTGCGCATGCACAGAGCTGCCAAAAGAAAAGAACAGTTACGAACTCTGGATTGATGTGGGAGTAAAGCCACAGGTGGATGGTGAATGGCCCCTCCCATAGGGATTAAAAGAGGAGCAAAAGAGGAGGGGGCTTTTGCAGGAAACAATTTGTCCGTTCATTGCAGCGGTGTGAAGATCTGTCTGTGCATCTCAGAGACTCTGTGCTGAGACCTTCCTTGTCAGCACTGCGTTTGGAAATAGTTACTTGTCAGTTGTCCAAGCTAGATGAGGTCTGTGCTCCTAATTAGACCCTTGAAAGACTGTTTGCCAGGCCTTTGGCTGAAGGTGAACGCAAGAAATTCACCTTTGTTGAACAAAAGGGGTTTTGCCGGGACAAAGAGCCTGCTTAGTGCTTTTGGGGGAAGCCTAGGACAGAACAATGTTCTTGATCTGTGACCAAACTACGAGTATTTTCTTTCAAATGGGTTACTTGTTTCTTGCATTCAAGCCACGTTCTTTCAGGAAGCCATTCATTCTGCTCCTTTTACACACCCACTTCGAACACCGCACCTCTGCTGCACTCAAGTTAACTTCTTATGTTTTTCTTGTGGTACCTGGCCTTCATTTCCATATATCAAAAGGGCAGGAGCTCTCACACATAGCTATTTGCATTTCCATCAACAAGCATTAATGCCTTGCAATAAATCTCAGACAACACCCATCACCTCTCTTACCATCCTTTGTGCATCTTCACATTTTTTCCACCTGTTTACCAAGGTGCACGAAATCATCCCTTTTGCTGTAATGTTTTGTCACTTATGTAAAACGTGCATCCTTCCCTTCGAACACGCAGCCTTGGTCTCCGATATATTCATGTTTAGGTCCAGGCCTCTCACTTGCATGACTGCCAACTACAGCTGCCAAAAAGGCCAACACAATTCCTAGGCTGCATCAACAGAGGGATAGAATCAAGAACACGTGAAGTGTTAATACCACTTTATAAGGCCTTGGTAGGGCCACACGTGGAATAATGGATCCAGTTTGGGTTGCTACGGTTGTAAAAAAAGGTGTTGAGACTCTGGAAAGAGTGCAGAGAAGGGCAACAAAGAGGATTAGGAGACTGGAGGCTAAAACATATAAAGAACTGGTTGCTGGAATTGAGTATGTTTAATTAATGAAGAGAAGAACCAGGGGTGACATGATAGCAGTGTTCTGATATCTGAGGGGCTGCCCCAAAGAAGAAGGAGTCAAGCTATTCTCCAGAGCCCCTGAAGGCAAGACAAGAAGCAATGGATGGAAACTAATAAAGGAGAGAAGGAATTAGAACTAAGGAGAAATTTCCTAACAGTGAGAACAATTAATCAGTGGAACAACTTTCCTCCAGAAGACTTTCCTCCAAAAAACTTAGTTTTTAAGAAGAGATTGGACAACCATTTGTCTGAAGTGCTGTAGTTCTCCACTCCTCTACTCGTTGCAGAATACCTTATGCCACCAGACTCGAAATTCTAGACCTAGTAAACCTTGAATTACGCTGTCTTCGGTCTGATCTAAGTATAGTATATAAAATCATACATTGCAATGTCCTACCTGTCAATGAATACTTCAGCTTCAACCATAACAACACAAGAGCAAACAATAGATACAAACTCAAGGTTAACTGCACCAAATTGACTGCAGAAAATACGACTTCAGCCACAGAGTGGTCAATGTTTGGAATACTCTACCTGACTCTGTGGTTTCTTCCCCAAACCCCAAAAACTTTAACCTTAGACTGTCTACTATTGACCTCACCCCTTTCCTAAGAGGTCTGTAGGGGGCATGCATAAGCGCACCAACATGCCTACCGTCCCTGTCCTATTGTTTCTTTTATTTTTCTTATATGTATCCATGTATTCATAACTATGTTTTTACTTATACCTATTATCTTGTAAACAATTGACAAACCAAATAAAATAAAAATAAATAAAATAGGGTTTCCTGCCTAAGCAGGGGGTTGGATTAGAAGACCTCTAAGGTCCCTTCCAACTCTGTTATTCTATTCTATATTATGCAGTTTGCTTAACATTTGCTGAAAACCATTCAGGTTCTTTAGCTGACATCTAAAATGTTATCAGCTGCATATAAAAAAAAAAAGTGCCTGTATTGATGTTCCCAAGCAACACTACAAAATCCCACTGCTTAATGTGTAAATTGCCAAATTGGATAGTGAACATTTGCCTCCAGAAGTTGTGGGCGCTCCAATAACTGGAGGTTTTTATGAAGAGACCGGCCAATCATTTGTACAGAATGGTTGAGGGCCTCCTGCTTGGGCAGGGGGTTGGAATAGAGGACCTCCAAGGTCCCTTCCAGCTCTGTTTTTCTATTACATGTTGTGCTCCGCTGGCAGCCTGTGGAGACTGGCAGCAGGGGAGGAACATGGGCCAGTCCGGGAGTCTGGGGAGGGCTTGGATGAGGGCCCTGCATCCGACACAGAGATGGAGCCAGAGGCATCTGGGAGTTATGTGCTGACTCCGGAGCCTCCAGAATCTGACAGCAGAGAGGAAGAGGAACAGCGGGAGCCTGTTCCCAGTGTGTGCATGCACAGAGCTGCCAGAAGGCAAGAACAGTTAAGACAAAAGGGACGACTCGGGAGTAAGGCTTGGAGGTGATTGGCCCCTCCCACAAGACATAAAGGAGGAGCAAAGGGACAGGAGCCTTTGCAGGAAGCAACATTGTTCGTTCTGGTTGGTTTAAACTCTGAAGCTCCATGTGGACTTTATACTCCGTTTGGCCTTGTAGTACAGCTAATGGGCAATTTAGTCGTTGGCAGCATTTCAAGGGAGATAAAGGTGGGTGCTTATCAGCTTTGTCCCGAAGGATTGTGGCAGACTTCTGTTGGACTATTCACAAACTGTGTGGGACTCATTGCAGGCTGTGAATGAATATGATTAACAGCTGTTGAACTTTTTAAAAAGGGGGGGGTTTGGGGAACAGCGTGTGATTGTTACTTTCCCAGGATGCCTTGGTCAGAACGTTATATGTGACTAACAGGAGGAAACAAGAAGAAATATAAGCCTTAGGAGAGGATTAGCCTTGGAAAACAAACATCAATTAAAATGGACATGCTCCTTTGGAAAAGGAACTTGGGGTTTCTGCAATCCTGACCTCTGTGTTGGTGCCTATTTTTTGAGTTGCTGCCTGGGAACATTTGCAACAAACAGAAGCTTGTAGGAATCCCCCAAGTCCAAAACCAATTGGAGCAACACACGGCAGCGTTTGAGATGATAAAAAAACACTTGAGAGGTTTATCAAAGAAAGAACGTGTTGCAATAGGAAACTGGCAGAGGATATAATTCTCTGAGAAAGACAGCCCAGTTGTGTGTTGCAAGAAGATTAAAGACTCTCGGCCGGTGGCTACACACCCGTATGAATAATTGAAACAAATGGGTAGCTTTGGAAGCCCATCAGTTTGTAGAACATATTCCAAGGTTTAGTAAGCCCAGGGGCAACTATTCCTCCCTGCTAATCCATGTGGGGGCCGAGGATGTTGGCATGAACAGCTATAACTAGATTACAGTGGTCCTTGGACATCCTGGAAAGGACATTCAGGAGAAATCAGCGGGATTCCATCCATCCCTCCAATGCAAAGAACATAGAATGATAAGATTGGAAGGGACCTTGGAGGTCTTCTAATCTAATCCTCTGCTTAAGCAGGACACTGTATACCATTTCAGTCAAATGTCTGTGGAGATTCTTGGTCATCCAAGTCGTGATTGTCCCAAAGGTGCATTTTTTTAAGGAGGCAACTGGACTTTCTGGTTTTTCTTTGAAGATGTTTTCTTCAGCTCTGATAGGATGGTGGGGAAAGGAAGGATTTTATACTCCTTGCAGACAGCTGGTCATTTGCATCCTTTTAGAGGGTCGTTGAGGCCACTTGGAGGTTTTTCTGGGTCCTCAGGGTCACCTGAGTAGTGCAAATGAGTGTGGAGCCTTCTTGGAACTGCTGAAAGGACTGTGTTATGTAGTCCATACCCATTTGCATTACTCAGGTGACCCTGAGGACACAGATAAATCTCCAAGTGACCTCAGTGATTCTCTAAAAATAAAGAGTCACCTGAGTAGTGAAATGGTTCCAGTAGTCTGCAATTTTTTCTTCTGGAAATCCAGAGTTGATCAAAGAAAGAAACACAAATGTCTTTTGTCCCAAAGGTGCTTTTTTCCCGAGAGGAAACTGGACTTTCTGGTTTTTCTCTGAAGACATTTCGCTCCTCATCCAAGAAACTTCTTCAGCTCTGACTGGATGGTGGGGAAAGGAAGGATTTGTATTCCTTGCAGACAGCTGGTCATTTGCATCCTTTTTAGAGGGTCGTTGAGGCTACTTGGAGGTTCATCTGTGTCTTCAGGTCACCTGAGTGGGGTGCAAATGGATGTGGAGCCTTCTTGGGACTGCTGAAAGGACTGTGTTGTAGACTAGAGATAGATGATGTTGTATCCCTCCCACTCTGTTGAGAGAGGGCTGTTCAATTTGGACATAGATGACCTCTTTGACTCCTCCTTCAAACCAGAGCTCCTCTCTGTCCAAAATATGGACTTTGTTGTCTTCAAAAGAGTGGCCTGAGTCTTTTTGATGGACTGCTTAATCTGACAAATAGTTGCAGGATCCAATCTGAGTTGGTCACGGGGACCAGCTGTTTAGCCCTCCAAACTTTTGGACTTGCACTGGAATCCATCCTTAGGGAACTTCTCTCTCACCAGAATGTGTCAGAGATTTGTTTTATTTATTTATTTATTTAATTCATTTATTTATTTGATTTGTCAATCGCTAACAAGATAATAAGTATAAGTATAAACATGAGTATGAATACAGGAAATAGGTACGATTAAATGGGGACAATAGGACAGGGACAGTAGGCACAATTGGTGTGCTTATGCATGCCCCTTACAGACCTCTTAGGAAAGGGGTGAGGTCAACAGTAGACAGTCTTAAGGTTAAAGTTTTGGGGGTTTGGGGAAGAGTCCACAGAGTCAGGGAGTGCATTCCAGGCATTGACCCCTCTGTGGCTGAAGTCGTACTTTCTGCAATCGGGTTTGGAGCGGTTTACATTGAGTTTGTATCTGTTGTTTGCTCTTGTATTGTTGCGGTTGAACCTGAAGTAGTCATTGACTGGTAGGACATTGTAACGGATAATTTTGTGTACTACGCTTAGGTCCAACTGTAGGTGGCATAGTTCAAGGATGTCCAAGCCCAAAATTTGAAGCCTGGTGGGTGTAGGGTATTCTGTTGTGAGCAGAGGAGTGTGGTACTCTTCTTGTAAAATACTTCTGGACTCGCTCAATTGTATGAATGTCTGATATACAGTGCGGATTCCAGACAGGTGAGCTGTATTCGAGTATTGGCCTAGCAAAGGTTTTGTATGCCTTAGTTAGCAAGTGAGCTCTGTCTCTGACGATGGGCTCCAGCACAAGTCCAAAAGCTCGGAAGACAAAACTTCTGGTCCCGGTAACCGACCCAGATCGGATCTGGCTGTCGGGGTTCCAAATAATAGATCCACTGCAAGCAAAACCTCTGAGGCAGGTAGGTTCCTCAAAGAATAGCTTTGTTGGAAATACCATATTGGCACAGGTTTGGTGAAAACCGACTCTGAAGTTTCCTCCGATTTTCACCTAATTAAAAGTAAAAAGTTTTCCCACTTTCTCAAAGCAACGTCACATGGCCTCATCAAGGCAGCATCTGCTGGTCTGGTGGCGTCACTCCTCCTTCCTCCGGCCAGGTGTGAGAATGTCCTTGGTTCCCAGGAGAAAATAATCAAAGTTGGAAGGGACCTTATAGGTCATCTAGTCCAACCCCCCGCCCAAGCGGGAGACCCTACGCCATTTCTGACAAATGACAGTCCAGTCTCTTCTTGAAAGCCTCCAGTGATGAAGCTTCCACAACTTCCAATGAGTAAGAATACTTATAACTTCCAAGGGCAAACTGTTCCATTGGTTGATTATTCTCCCTGTCAGAAAGTTTCTCCTTATTTCCAGGTTGAATCTCTCCTTGTTCAGTTTCCATCCATTGTTCCTTGTCTGGCCTTCGGGTGCCTTGGAGAATAGCTTGACCCCTTCCTCCTCAAATATTGGAAGACTACTATCCTGTCTCCCCTGATCCTTCTCTTCATTAGACTAGCCTAGCCCAGTTCCTGTAATGGTATTTTGACTACACAACCCCAGCTATCTATAATCCTCCCCTGCCTTTCCCTCAGCTCCATTGTGGCAGCACTGAAGGCCCAAGGTGTAGTGGTGGGATTAAAAAAAATATATATTTCCGGTTCTGTGGTATTGTGCCTTGGTGGGCATGGCAGGGGAAGGATACTGTAAAATCCCCATTTCTTCCCCGCCTCACTAACCTGCTTTCCAGCTCCATTCTCCTGTGCAGGGTGGGATGACCCAAAGGGACGTGGCACAAAGGCAACACAATCAGATAAGCAATAAGGGTCCCTTTATTATCTCCAACTTTGCCCCCAACGTCCATGTTACCTTCTGGGCTGGAGAAAAACTCTGCCAGGAACAGCCTTTGGCTGCAGGAAAATTCAGTCCAAAACAAGGTACACACAAACTGTAACTTAAAGTTCAAACAAGCCAAACTGAAGTAATTAGTTTGGCAGGGCAGGAGCAAGAATTTCAGACTTGAAGGCATGGCAAAACTCACACGGTTGGGAAGAGGTCAGGAACACAGATAAGCCACAACAACACAGGATAAAGTCACATTTGCTCCCAACAGCCTGCCACATGCAGCCTGCCTTTCTTACCAACTCTCTTTCCAGGTATGGCTAATGAAGGGAATCAGGGCCCTTTCCTCCCCTGTAAGCCATGCAACCCACATTGCTCCCTTCTCTGTTCCTCCCTGCGTGCCCTAGGAATGAAGAGTCTTCCTCTGAATTCCCTCTCCCTTGTTCTACCTCTCTCCTGCTCTGCCCAGCTGGACTTTGCCCTTCCCCAGTTTCCTCCACAGCCAATGGAGCCACATTCCTGCTCTCTGTCGGCTGTTCAGCTTCCTCCTCAGATTCAGACTCCAACAGGGCAAGCAAAGAAGACCCAGCCAATCAGCTGGGACTCAGGAAGCAGAGAGTATATGCAGGCAGGGGCGAGTCAGAGGCGGTATTTGCCAGTTCTCCAAACTACTCAAAATTTCCACTACCGGTTCTCTAGATCCGGTGCGAACCGCCTGAAGGCTGCCTCTGCCAATATGGCTTCAGTCAGACCAGCTTCAGGGTAGACACCTGCAACGTTATCCCAGGACACGTAGATTCGCCTTTGTTCGTCACACAACTGGCTGTCATTATTATTACTACCTTTATTGTCAGAGTACAACAGGTGTACCATGAGAGTGGCTGAGCCTCCCTTCGTGCACGCACCCCCCCAACACAACTCACAGGGAGGACAGAAGTCCCTGGCCCAGTCCCAATCTCATTACACTGTGTGACCTTGTTGCACAACGCGCCAGTCCCACACATCTATCGTTCTATGCGGACATAAAGGTATTTTCCATCCAGGAGTCTGACAGCCCACAGGTAGAAACTGTTCTTCAGCCTGTTGATGCGGCTGGTTATGCTTCTCTATCTCCTTCCTGATGGTAGGAGAGTGAAGAAGGGCTGACCGGGATGCGAGTCGCCCCTGAGGATTTTCCTCACTCTTCGCTAGGTAGCGAGCCCTAGCGAGGTCATCTAGTGGTGCCCACGATGTTTTGTGCTGTGGTCACCCCCCTCTGTAGTGTCTTTCTATCCACGGCTGTCAAGCCAGCATATCACCCCGTCATGCAATTTATTTATTTATTTATTTATTATTACACTTTTATACCGCCCCCTCTCCCAAAAAAAGGGACTCGGGACGGTGTACAGCCAAGATAAAAACGACATAAATAGTAAAAAAAATTAAAAGAGATTTAAAAGGAATTAAACTAATGGCTGGAATAATATTATAAAAACAGAATAAAAGGGTAAAAAGTTAAAAGTTAAAAGTATCCAAAATTTAAAACCCTAATAATTAATACTAGGCCAGACTGGCTTGTTGGAAAAGGTGGGTCTTTAATGCGCGCCGGAAGGTCTGCAGGTCAGTGGTGATATGTGAGGACACTTTCTATCGTGGACCGGTAAAAGGAGTTCATCCACTGTATTCTTTTGAAAGACCTGGAGGAAACCCTGGAGTCTCTGTTGAGCCCTTCTAGCCACCTGGGTTGTGTTGGTTTTCCAGGTGAGATCTTCGCTGAGGTCGACTCCCAGGAGTTTCAAGGAGGAAACTCTCTCTACACAGCCCCCCTCGATGTAAAGTGGGGCGGGTTCCTCTCTCTCCTTCCAGATGTTCTTCCAACATCTTCTTGAAAACCTCCAGTGAAGGAGCATCCATAACATCATGGAAGCAAGCCACCTCACTTCTGAATTAATTAATCAATCCAGAATTAATTCTGGAAGCCAGCCATTCCACTGATGAATTCAAAGCCTCGAAAGCCAAATGAGATGACGGCAGAAGGAGAAAAACGGGCTTCAAAAATGGAAGAAAACGGGACCGCCATCTAAATTATCTGAGTGAGGTAGTGCAGGTCGTAGTCCTTGACTTACGACCTCAGCCGAGCCCAAGATTTCTGTTGCTAAGCGAGACAGTTGTGAAGTGACTTTTGCCCCATTTTACGACCTTTTCTTGCCACCCTTGTTAAGCGAATCCCTGCAGTGGTTAAGTTCGTCAGACGGTCGTGAGGTGAAACTGGCTTCCCCGTTGACTTTGCTTTGTCAGGAGGTCGCAAAAGTGAAATCACGTGGGACACAGCAATTGTCATAAATACGAGGCAGTTGCCCAACATCCAAATTTTGATCACGTGACCACAGGGATGCTACAACGGCCCTAAGTGTGGGGAAAGAAGGATTGTAAGTCCCTTTTTCCAGAATTAGGATAGAATAGAGCTGGAAGGGACCTTGAGAGGTCGTCTAGTCCAACCCCCTACTCATTAATAATTATAATTATTCCACTTCAGATAAGCGACTGTCTAGTCTCTTCTTAAAATCCTCCAGTAATGGAACACTCACGACTTCTAGTGACAAGCTGTTCCACTGGCTAATTGTGCACACTGTTAGGAAGTTTCTGCTTGAAGTGAACCGTTGTGGCCCACTGGTGGTTATCAGAGCTGACAGCAGAATCAGACAGTGAGGAGGATGGGGAGGAACCTGGGCCAGTCCTGGAGGCTGAGGAAGGCTCTGCATCAGAGGCAGAGATGGGGCCAGGGCAGGCTGGCAGTCATCCGCTGCCTTTGGGCTCAGACAGCAGTGAGGCAGGGGAGCAGCTGGAGCCAGTTCCCAGCCTGCGCATGCGCAGAGCTGCTGAAAGAAAAGAACAATTACGAACTAAGGGTGTAAAGGCCACAGGTGAACGGTGAATGGTCCCTCCCGTAGGGATTGGTCCCATAGGAGCAAAAGGGGAGGGGCCTTTTGTAGGAAACAGTTTGTTGCAGCCGTGTGAAGATCTCTCTGTGCACCTCAGAGACTCTGTGCTGAGACCTTCCTTGTCAGCACTGTGTTTGGAAATAGTTACTTAGCAGCTCTCCAGGCTAGATGAGGTCTGTGCTCTGAATTACCGTATTTTCCGGCGTATAAGACGACCGGGCGTATAAGACGACCCCGGATTTTCGGTTGTCTTTTTTCAAAGTCATCTTATACACCAGAAAATACGGGTATTCAAAATTAAGCTGCAAGGATTTGTAAATGCTTCTCCTTCCTTCGCGCTCGCATCAGCCGACCGTACAACCTTCCTCCTCCGGCCCCAGGGCGGCTCTCTCGGTCTCTCTCCCACACACACGGAAGACGACCAGGCCTCCCGCGGAGCATGATGGGCCGGCAGAGCGGCCGCCATCTTGTTCTCTGAAGGGGAAGGAGCGTCTCCCGGCGACGCCCGTAATATTTTCCGGCGTATAAGACGACCCGGCGTATAAGACGACCCCGGATTTTCGGTTGTCTTTTTTTGGTTTCAAAAGTCGTCTTATACGCCGGAAAATACGGTACACCCTTGGAAGACTGGTTGCCAGGCCTTTGGCTGAAGGTGAACGCAAGAAATTCACCTTCGTTGAATAAAAGAGGTTTTGCCCGGATGAAGAGCCTGCTTAATGCTTTTTGGGGAAGCCTAGGACAGAACAAATAACTTTCAATGAAGTTGTAACTTTGAGCGGTCACTAAAAGAACTGTTGTAAGTCAAGGACTACCTGTAGCTGGAAATATATTCTACTCCGACATGACTGGTGGGAAAACATGCTTAACTTAACGGATAGCAAGGTTAATCCACGCAGTCTTTGAAATTCAATTGTGTCCCAGTTAGAAATAAAGAGATTTACTGAAGATGGAACAACAGCAGGTTTGGTACAATGGAGCCTCTCTTACGAGTCTTTGAAAAATCAGAAAGAACATTGGCTCAGAAAGTTCATGGTCTAGCTTGAATTAAGTAGAATAAAGTTATATGGTGGGCGGACTTTTGATTGGAATATAAGAATTGAAGGCTACGGTCTGTTCAAAAGGAAGAGAAGCGATGAAGAAGGAGGAAGAAGATTTATATTGTATTTTAACTCCAGCTGAGAAATACGAGCGGTGACAGTGGGTCTAAAATAGAAAAGGAAGAACAAAGAAAAGCAGGATTATTGAGGGCGGCTATTCTTACCCACCCAAACAGGGAGGGGGAAAAAAATGAGAATAAGGCTTTTCAAATGGGAATTGCAAGGAACTTTTAAAGAGGTGTGAAGTCATAGTCCTGTCAGCGTTCCAACTCACCAACTCCAAAGCAATAAACTCTGAGACAACCAGTTCCTTAATGTTCCATTTGATTAGAGTTGTCATATTGGCACATCTGGGAAAACCTGAATCTGAGAATTCCGGGTTTTCCCTTCCCAAAAGAGAAATCAAAGTTCCATTCAATGCACCCATCAGATAACAAATAATCAGAGTTGGAAGGGACCTTGTAGGTCATCTAGTCCAACCCCCCTGCCCAAGTGGGAGACTCTACACCATTTCTGACAAATCTCTTCTTGAAAGCTTCCAGTGATGGAGCACCCACAACTTCGGGTGGCAACTTCTGTTCCATGGGTTGATTGTTCCCACTGTCAGGAAGTTTCTCCTTATTTCCAGGTTGAATCTCTCCTGGTTCAGTTTCCATCCAGTTTTCTTGTCTGGCCTTCAGGTGCCTTGGAGAATAGCTTTGACCCCCTCCTCTTCTCTGTGGCAGCCCCTCAAATATTGGAAGATGCTCTCCTGTCTCCCCTGGTCCTTCTCTTCACTAGACAGCCAGGCCCAGTTCCTGCAACCGTTCATTGTATGTTTCAGCCTCCAGTCCCCACATCATCCTGGTTGCTCTTCTCTGCACTCTTTCTAGAGTCTCAAACATCTTTTTTATAGTGTGGTGACCAAAACTGGATGCAGGACTCTAGGTGTGGCCTTTGATGGCAGCCCCTCAAATATTGGAAGACCGCTATCATGTCAGGTTTCCAAAGCACCTGAAGGCCAAACAAGGAATAATTTATGGAAATCGATCCAGGAGAGATTCAACCTGGAAACAAGGAGAAATTTCCCAACAGTGAGAACCATCTACTCATGAAACAGAAGTTGCCTTCAGAAGTTGTGGGAGTTTTATCTCTGGAAACTTTCGAGAAGAGACTGGACTGCCACTTGTCAGAAATGGTGTAGGGTCTCCTGCTTGGGGCAGAGGGCGGATTGGACTAGATCAGTGGTAGGGAACCTTGGCTCTTTTATCACTTATGGACTTCAACTCCCAGAATTCCTGAGTGAGCCATAAAAGGTTCCCCATCCCTGGCCTAGTGGTTTTTCAGTTGTGAGGGAAATCAATTTTTGACTTGAATGGGACTGTTTAATATACAAATGTAGGACATATAAAGAATATTGATCATTCAAGTCAAAAATTAGGACATTTGTATATTGAACAATCCCATTCAAGTCAAAAATTGATTTCCCTCACAACTGAAAAACCAGTAGGCCAGGAATGGGGAACTTTTTATAGCTCATTCAGGAATTCTGGGAGTTGAAGTCCATAAGTGATAAAAGAGCCAAGGTTCCCTACCACTGGACTAGATGATCTCCAAGGTCCCTTCCAATGCTGTTAATCTGTAAACTGTAAACCCCTGGTCTTTCTCTTCAATAGATGAGACATACCCAATTCATTGTACGCTTTAGCCTCATAGATTTTTGCTTGAATGCTGCCTCTGCCCTTAGCTGAGATGAGACGAGGCCATGAATAATTAACATGGCAGCTACGCTCCGAAAATCTATAATTAAGCCACAGGATGCGGCCAGAGGCTTAAACCAAGGAAGGAGAGGACGGGCCTGGTTTTCGTTCGTTTCCATGTAGGCAGCACCGAGAGGGACAGAAACCAGTCGACCGAGAAGGCCCAGCACCATGGAGTTGCCTCCTGCTGACTGAGGAGTGGAAGGAGGCGCTTCAAACCACACCAGCGCACAAGCCTCTTTAGATGTAGCTCCAGGCCTTTGTCCCCTGGTCCCTGCTTCCCCTTCCCATTTTGAGAAAGCACAGGAGGGTTCTACGTAGGAATAAAAACGACCCTTAACAATGTACAAAAACCATTTCTCTGGTTTCTCTTCAACGTACCAAGGGAACATTGAGAGAAGAGAAGGAAACATGTACATAAATATAGCAATAGACCTTAGACTTGTATACCGCTTTATACCGCTTTCCAGCCCTCTCTAAGCGGTTTACAGAGTCAGCCTATTTGCCCCCAACAATTTGGGTCCTCATTTGACCCACCTTCGGAAGGAGGGAAGGCTGAGTCAACTTGGAGCCTGGTGGGATTCGAACTGCCAAACTGCAGGCAGCTGGCTGCAGAAGTAGCTTGCAGTACTGCACTCTAAGCACTGCGCCCCAGAGGCACCACAACCATCATATACCACATATGAGTCAGTTGCCAAGTATTTGGATTGTAATTGCGTGGCCACGAGGATGCTGCCGTGGCTGTGTGAAAAATTATCATGCTGTAAGTCCCCTTTTTCCCATTTTACCTTCAAATGATTACGAAACAAACTGCTGTATGTTTAGGACTATTTGTATGGCCTGACTTGATGAAGCCTTAGGAGCATCATGTTCCCATCTCTGGGTTGTTGTTGTGTTGTTGTCGTTTTGTCCTCAAAGTGTGGCTGAGATAACCAGAGGATGCTGATGTAGCTTCTTCAGAATTAAAACCATGAGTAGTACAGTTGCCACAAATCCTAGTGACCAGATGCAGGTTGCAGACAATTTTTTAAAACTAACTTTAACTTTAAGATAACTTTATAACTTTAACGTCATTTCTTTACGGTGAGCTCACTGGCTCACATTAAAAATGAAATTCGGTTGCCTGCTCTCAAAATAATGTGTATATCTACGCAAATGCATATATAACACACTTATACACAGGCGGTAGACATACATAAATTTATACCTGCACCATATATATGTGTGCGTGTGCATCATCTGCCATCTTCAGGCTTGTGTATTGGAGTTGTCTGTGAGTCAGGCTTTCACAGCCATTTCTGTTTTAAATTTGGTGCTAGCCTGCTGCTGTGTTAGAATGGTTTTTTTTCTTCATCCTGACATCATACATATAAGTACGCGCGAAAACTTAAGAAAAAAAATACACACACACACACAAACTTGTGTTTCCCCAAAGATAAGGCCCAGCCAGAAAATAAGCCACAGCATGATTTTTCAGGATGCTTGTAATATAAACCCTACCCCAAAATAAACCCCAGTTAAAATCATCAGCCAGATCGATGCATTTAGTACCGTATTTCTCCAAAAATATGACCTAACCAGAAAATATACCCTAATGCCTCTTTTGGAGCAAAAATTAATATAAGACCCAGTGTTTTCTTTGGGGACACACTGTGTGTGTGTGTGCGTGCGTGCATGTGTGTGTGTGTATGTGTGTAATGTTATGTTACATTTTATATATATGAATAAAAATGACTGTCCATTTTGAATAAGTAGAAGGAAGAGTAAACTTGAGAGTTCACAAGGTTGATGTTCTGTGGAACAAAAAAAAAAAAGCCATTTTTAAGGACTTTTTAACGGTTCTTCAAAGGCAGGGAAACCAAAGGCTCCTGTCTTCATTTGGCTCCTTTCAATAAAGCGAAGTGGGGAAGATGAATGGATCCAGGTCATGACCCTACCTGTCGATCTATCGATCTGCTGCTTCTTCAGAGGGGCACGAGAAAGGGCCTTTCATGCTTCTCCAGGAACGCAGCGAGATCGATCAGCCTTTCAGAAAGTGATTTGATTTCTACTGTTTCTCTTTCTTTTTTGCCTTCTTCCCCATGGATGGATCGGCTGGAAGAGGACATTATTCTCATCGAACCCGCAACTCCGGGCTCTTAAAATTTACAGGGATTTTAGGTCTGTTACTGCAAGGGGGAGGACCAGCAGCTAGCTAATTTAATTTTTAGTCCCCTTCTGTTCGCTTTCTTTTCTTTATCTTTTGAAAAGATTAGAGACGGTCTAAACTTGGGCGGCCTACAACCATCAATCCTGTAATATATTGTGTAATACAAAAGCCTCGACCTCCCCATACAGACGGACCTTGACTCATTTAGTGACCATTTGAAGTTACGATGGCATTGAAACAAGCAACTGAAGGGCTCCTCGGTGATTTCCTTGCAGATGTTTCATTACCCAAACTAGGTTACATCATCAGGGCTAGGTAACATATGGTATTTTTTTTTTCACACTTCTGTTTTTTTGAAATACATGTTTTATTTATTTTTTGTTTCTATATACACATCATTGTGTGAACAGTGTGGTTCCAGGTCATTTTGCATTTTAAAACAAACATGATGTCAACATGATAAAACATTTTGTATGCACGTTGTATAGTTGACACCGGAAAGAAGCGGGGGGAGTTTCAAAGAGCAGGCGGCAGTGTGGAATGGAAAGTACATTCCATTCATATTTTCTTCAAAGACTGATTAGATGACTGAAGTTTCTGCCGTGCAAAAATCTAATTGGAGAGCCTGATCGATGACTCTGGGCTATGGATGTGTTTCGTTGGATGATACACCCAGAGGGGTGGGGGGAAAAGCAGGATCAAGGGTGACAGACAGTGAATTACATATCTCAGAGTTGGCTACACCCAGGTAAATGCTGGACGTAGAATTTTACCTTCAAATAAATCTTTTTTAGTTTTGGGAGTATGGCTCAAGGATCATGATTTAATTGGAGTAACTGCAAGAATCCTGACACATGACAATGGTTTCACATTGATATTATCAACTTTCTTACATAATTTGATATTAACACATATTATCGATCTTAATTATTCAATGTTCCTCATGTACTGTTTTGTGTCAATCTCTATATTCTTAACATCACTTCTTTTATTATAAATTCTATATTAGAAGTCACGTTTGCGGTATTTAACATATTATATAATTCAAATAGCCGTTCATAAATTCATGTTAATTTGTATTTTCTAGTATTTATCCCCTTTTTTAGTTCTTCGTTGTGCCACCATTACACTGAAAATAAAGTTCCTTCCTACTCCCAGTTGTAATAAAACAAACGATGTTCATCCTGTTAACATTTAACATATCATACCAGTAATGGTGAACCTTTTTGTTGTGGTGTGCCAAAATCGTGTGTGCTGGCACCCACAATGCAATGCGCCCCGCCCCCTGCTCACGCGCGCGCAACACCCCCACCCCAACCCTTAACCTGCGCATACGCGTACCTCTCAGCTGATTTTCAGCTCGTTTGAGGCCATTTTCACCCGTCTGGAGGCTCGAGGGAAGCCTCTGCAACCTCGGGAGGCTGAAAAACGGGTCTGTTTCAGCACTTCTGGTATTTCCAGAAGGCCCATTTTTTGGCCTCCCGTGGCTGCAGAGGCTTCCCTCGAGACTCCGGGAGGGCGAAAACGGCCTCAAACGGGCCGAAAATCAGCTGGGAGGCGCACGCGCCGGATCTTATTTTCTTTTGGGTCCCAAAATAAATACTAGGGCTTATTTTCAGGGTGTTTCTTATTTTTTCCCATGTACGGGAGACCCGCTTCTTCTACTCGCCTGTGGCAGGGCAGGAGGCCACACAGTGTGTTAGTGCTACCGCCACGAGGCCGAGGATTTGAGCTGCCCCACATGCCCCACATCAACTTACCTCAGAGCCCCCGCAGCCAGGCCACTCATGCCCTGACGCCTGTCTCACCTCGTGGTCATGGGACCAACACACCACTCGGCCTCCTTCGTTGCAGCCAAGAGCAAGCAGAAGAAGTGGACCAGCACAGCCACATGGCCCCACTGCTGCATGTGGCTGCTAGTGCTGCCGCCACGAAGCAAGGGTCAGGGCCTGGCTGCAGGGACCCTGAGCTAACTCAGGGTGCTTGGGGCAGCTTCACACACTCTCCCGCCTCACCTTGTGGCCATGGCACCACGAGCAACCAGATGGAATTGGCAGCCAGCTGGCTGCGCAGGCTCTTAAGTAGGGCTTATTTTGAGGGGTAGGGCTTATATAGGCACACGTAAAAATCATGCTTATTTTTTGGGATAGGTCTTATTTTTAGAAAAACAGCATAATTATTTGTTATTAGTTTGTTATTATTTGTAATATATATTGGTTATAACCCCAAAGACTTGACGTTGTTCCCTTGCAGATAATTGTGTCTGCGGGGCAAACTCTGGCTCACATTGCTCTGCAGTTGGCTTCCAAAGGAGAGGCTGCCTTGCCTAATTCTCTTCCTGTGTGTCTGTCTGTCTTTGTCCTGCAGAGAAACAGCGAGAGCTGGCTCGGAAGGGGTCCCTGAAAAACGGCACCATGGGGAGTCCAGTTAACCAACAACCCAAGAAGACCAACGTCATGGCTCGGACAAGGTAGATGCTCCTTCCACATGAGAGTCTTGGTGTGTCTACAAGCAAGGGTCCCCAATTTTGCGGGCACCAGCCCACTACTGGTGTGCAGCCTATTCCCAACCGGGCTGTGTGAGTGGCTGGCTAGTTGGTGCGTGCATGTCCGTGCATAGCCCAAGAAACGTGAACATCAGGGAGGGGTATTAGGGCCTCACTCACGTGAGTGTTGCGGGCACTTGGGACCCCACTCATGTAGCCATGAGGTCTCCCTCTCCCACAAAGCTATTCCTTCTTTCCCCCTCTGAGCCACCAACCTGGAACGCTGATCTATAGCAGTGTTTCTCAAACATGGCAGTTTTAAGAAGTGAGGGGAGCCGAATGTCAACTCATAACATATTTCTATGGCCTTTTTAGAGTTGCCAACAGAAAGGGAGGGGGGAATAGTACAGCAGCTTGCAAACCGAAACTGCATTCCAGTTAGATATACGTAGTTTGGATAGAAGGGAATGTTTGTAGCTCCGGGTTAACAGATAATCAGAGTTGGAAGGGACCTTGTAGGTCATCTAGTCCAACCTCCCACCCAACCTTTGAACTGTGAGGTGCCTGTACTCTAAGGTTGATTGTTTTCTTGTAGGCATTTCATTACCACCTAAGTAACATCATCAACACAAATCCCACTCACTTCTAGCACTGATGATGTTATTTAGTTTGGGGCATGAAACGACTGCAAGAAAACAACCGAGGACCCCACAATTATTCTCCTCCTCCTCCTCCTTAAACTCCATTTTCTTCTAGCATTGATGATGTTACTTAGTTTGGGGCACGAAATGTCTCCAAGCACCAAGCTCAGAGAGCGCCAAGGTCTCCAAGGAAGAAACCATGATCCAGAGAAACCTCTCCTAAACCCAGCTCCATTCTCACGACATGTTTTGGAGTGATTCTTTGTGCCAATCCACTCATTCCGCTTCGGTCAGCTTATTATCCATACATGACGCGGAGCGAACCCAGGAATATCGTCTCTACAATTCCGACCCGTTCCCCCAAATAAAATTCAGAAGAAGCTAGCCACCAATAATCATATATTATTCATGTTTCTCCCCCCGCCCCTTCCGGAGGCTGTGCAATTTGCCTTGGAAATTAGGCTTAGGCATGGTGTGCTGCTGTCAGCAGGATGGCGCCGATATTATATTCTATTTAATTTTTGTTTCCTGGATGGTTAGAGCCACCCAGTTCAAAATAAAGTGACTCTGGGTTGCCTTTCACGGAAGCAAACAATAAATCAAATCAAAGCACCTTAAAAGGCAAACAGCCTGATGTAAAAAAAAAATTTTGCGCCAGTCTTATGCGCTCTCTAAATAAACGAATTTATTAGACTTGCATAATCCATTTTGACACACGTGCCAGCGTGTTTTCAGCTTCTATTTGTCCCCAGCTGGGGTTTCAGTGGGAGGATGATGACAGGCTGAAAGTCAAGGACACAAAGCCCTTGTAAGTTCCTTTTTACAGGTAGTCCTCAACTTACAACCACAGTTCGTTTAGGGACTGTTCGAAGTTACAACGGCACCGAAAAAACTTGACTTATGACCTGTTTTTCAAGCTTACTATCAAGATTCTGGCAGTGACCCCCATTTCAATTGTGAGTCTCGAGCCAAACTTCCAAAACTTCCAAAGGATTTATTAGGAGTTAACATATCCGGCACTGCCTGAGTGCAGCCAACTCTGAGACACATCATTCATTGTCACCCCTGACCCTGGTTTTCCCTCCAACCCCCCTGGGTGTATCATAATTCATATTCTCCAATGGGACACCTCCATAGCCCAGAGTCATCAATCAGGCTCTCCGGTTAGAATTTTGCGCGGCAGAAACTTCAGTCACCTAGTGACTATCTTTGAAAACATTTATGGAATGCACTTTCGGTTTGCAAGCTGCTGCGTTGCTCCCTGCTCCCTTTCTGTTGGCAAGTCTAAAAAGACCAGAGAAATATTTTATGAATTGACACAATCTTTCTAGCAGCCCCAGGGTCCACGTGATCAAAATTCAGAGACTGGTTCACACTTAACATCTATTGCTGTGTCCCGGGGTCAACGCCTCTCTGAAAGAATGCAAATGACCAGCTGTCTGTCTGTGGTCCTGGACTTACGATCTCAATCGGGAACAGAATTTTCACTGCTAAGTAAGGTGTCCCAAAAGTGCTTTTTCAGGAGGCAACTGGACTTTCTGGTTTTTCTCTGAAGGCATTTCACTTCTCATCCCAGCAGCTTCTTCTGCTCTGACTGGGTGGTGGGGAAGGGAAGGATTTTTATTCCTTGCAGACAGCTGGTCATTTGCATCCTTTTAGAAGGTCGTTGAGGCCACTTGGAGCTTTAATGCAAATAGGTGTGGAGAGCCTTCATGGAACTGCAAAGAAGAATGTGGTCTGGATGGAAGATCGATAATGTCGTATCTCTGTTGAGAGGGGCCTGTTCAATTTGGACATAGATGACCTCTTTGAACCCTTTTCTCAAACCAGCAGTCCTCTCTTTCCAAAATGTGGACTTTGCTGTCTTCTAAAGAGTGGCCTTCATCTTTTAAATGCAGATGGAAGGCTGAATCTAGTCCTGGTGGGTTTGTTCTCCTGTGTTATGCCATGCCTTATGAACAAAACAACCACCTCATAAACTCAGGTGACCCTGAGCACACAGATAAACCTCCAAGTAGCCTCAATGACTCTCTAAAAGGATGCAAATGACCAGCTGTCTGGAAGGAGTATCAATCCTTCCCTTCCCCACCATCTGCTCAGAGCTGAAGAAGCCTCTTGGATGAGAAGCGAAAAGTCTTCAAAAGAAAGAACAAGAAAGTCCAGTTGTCTCCTGAAAAAAAAAGCTCCTTTGGTGCAGCCATCATAAATACAGGCCAGTTCCTGGATGCCCGAAGTTGGATCCAGTGGCGATGGGGATTCTGTGACGGTCGTAAGGACGAGGACGGGTCGTATATCGCATCTTTTCAGTGTTGTTATCACTTTAAATGTTCACTAAACGAATAGTTGTAAGTTGAGGACTACTCTCTGTACTGCAAACCATTAAGACACTTAACGCAGGTCTTTCTCTCACCTAGGAGAGCCGTTCAATTTGTACTAGGTAGGCCTGTCCACACCTGTGCATTGTGCTGCGAAAGTAGTCCTTGACGTACAATCACAATTGAGCCCAATATTTCCGTCGCTAAGCAAGGCAGCTGTTCAATAAGCATTGTGTCCCCCTTTACGGCCTTTTAGCCACAGTTGTTAAGCAGAATCACTGCGGTCATTCAGTGAGTCATGGTGTTGTTAAGCAAATCTGGCTTCCCCCCCATTGCTTCTTGGAAATCGCTGGGAAGGTTAATGACCCTGGGACTGGGCAACCGTCGTAAGTACATGCCAGCTGCCAAGCCTCTGAATTTTGATCACATGATGGTGGGGATGCTTGAGGGTCACATGTGGGAAAACGGTCATAAGTCCCTTTTTTTCCAGTAACGTCATAACTTGGAACGTTCACTAAGCAAATGGTTGTAAGTCAAAAACTACCTGTAGCAACGAAGAAGCCTTTCTTTTGCTTCGGATTGTCTCTAACTTTGTAGTTGTTCTGACCAAGACAGTAACAATCACACGCTGTTCCCAAAAACCTTTGTTTTAATTTCAATGGCTGTGAATTGTATGCATTCACAGCCCATAATAAGTCCCAAACAGTTTGTGAATAGTCCAACAGCAGTTCTGCCACAATCCTTTATCTCCCTTGAAATGCTGCCAATGACTAAATGGCCCATTAGCTGTACGAGGCCCAACGGAGGACAAAGTCAACATGGAGCTTCAGAGTTTAAACCAACCAGAATGAACAAAATTGCTTCCTGCAAAGGCTCCTGTCCCTTTGCTCCTCCTTTATGTCTTGTGGGAGGGGCCAATCGTCTCCAAGCCTTACTCCCAAGTCGCCCCCTTTTGTCTTAACTGTTCTTGCCTTCTGGCAGCTTTGTGCATGCACACACTGGGAACAGGCTCCCTCTGTTCCTCTGCCTCGCTGATGTCAGATTCTGGAAGCTCCAGAATTAGCACCTAACTCCCAAATGGTCCTGGCCCTATCTCTGTGTTGGATGCAGGACCCTCATCCGAGCCCTCCCCAGACTCCCGGACTGGCCCCTGTTCTTCCTCACAGTCCGACTCTGCTTGCAGCTCCGCAACAGTATCACGAGAAAGCATTTCATTTCTTCTTTGTAGTACATTTCACTTCATTTCATTTATTATTGGGTTTTATTTTTGCCCACCTTTGCCTAATCTGAAACCCAAGGCACCATTCCTCCTCCCCCCCATCCTTTTATTCTAAATCTGAGCTTTCCACATATCCATGACAGTCCATATAATGTTCCTTATTTATTCCAGGCTGGTTGTTCCGAATAAAGGCTACTCCTCATTAGATCAAAGTCCTGATGAAAAACCATTGGTGGCGCTGGACACAGACAGGTAGATATGGACTCACAAAACTCACCTATGTAATTATATTGTTTAGAAAGTAGAAAAATAAGAGCTGGAAGCGTCCTTGGAGGTCTTCTAGTCTAACCCCCTGATCGAGCTGGAAACCCAATATAGCATTTCAGACAAATGGTTCTTTCAAACTTCCAGTGTTCGAGAATTCATAACTTCTGAAGGCAACTTCCATTCCACCAGTTAATGGTCCTCACCGATAGGAAGTTTCTCCTTAGTTCCAGGTTGTTTCTCTCCTTGATGAGTTTCCATCCGTTGCTTCTTGTCCTGCCTTCAGGGGCTTTTGGAGAATAGGTTGAAGAAGAAGAGTCCAACCTCTGTCTCAGTCAAACTGTAAGAGTAATAGAGTTGGAAGGGACCTTGGAGGTCTTCTAGTCCAACCCCGTGCTTATGCAGAAGACCCTTATACTATTTCAGACAAATGGTTATTCCGTGCCCGGTCTCGTTTTGAAACCTTCCAGTGATGGAGCACTCACAGTGAATTAATTAATTAATTCTTTATTGGCCAAGCTTGATGAGACACCCAAGGAATTTGTCTTGGTGCAAATGCTCTCAGTGTCCATAAAAGAAAAGATACATTCATTAAGAATCAAGAATCATCAGATACAACACTTAATGATAGTCATAGGGTACAATAAGCAATCAAAGCAGATAGAGAGAGAGAGAGAGAGAGAGAGAGAGAGAGAGAGAGATAGGAAGGAAGGAAGGAAGGAAGGAAGGAAGGAAGGAAGGAAGGAAGGAAGAATGAATGAATAGAATACTTTATTGGCCAAGTGTGATTGGACACACAAGGAATTTGTCTTGGTGCAAATGCTCTCAGTGTACATAAAAGAAAAGATACATTAGTCAAGAATCAAGAATCATCAGATACAACACTTAATGATAGTCATAGGGTACAATAAGCAATCAAAGCAGATAGATAGATGATAGATAGATAGATAGATAGATAGATAGATAGATAGATAGATAGATAGATAGATAGGAAGGAAGGAAGGAAGGAAGGAAGGAAGGAAGGAAGGAAGGAAGGAAGGAAGGAAGGAAGGAAGGAAGGAAGGAAGGAATAGAATTCTTTATTGGCCAAGTGTGATTGGACACACAAGGAATTTGTCTTGGTGCAAATGCTCTCAGTGTACATAAAAGAAAAGATGCATTAATCAAGAATCAAGAATCATCAGATACAACACTTAATGATAGTCATAGGGTACAATAAGCAATCAAAGCAGATAGATAGATGATAGATAGATAGATGATAGATAGATAGATAGATAGATAGATAGATAGATAGATAGATAGATAGATAGATAGATAGATAGATAGATAGATAGATAGATTGGAAGGAAGGAAGGAAGGAAGGAAGGAAGGAAGGAAGGAAGGAAGGAAGAATGAATGAATGAATAGAATACTTTATTGGCCAAGTGTGATTGGACACACAAGGAATTTGTCTTGGTGCAAATGCTCTCAGTGTACATAAAAGAAAAGATACATTAGTCAAGAATCAAGAATCATCAGATACAACACTTAATGATAGTCATAGGGTACAATAAGCAATCAAAGCAGATAGATAGATGATAGATAGATAGATAGATAGATAGATAGATAGATAGATAGATAGATAGATAGATAGATAGATAGATAGGAAGGAAGGAAGGAAGGAAGGAAGGAAGGAAGGAAGGAAGGAAGGAAGGAAGGAAGGAAGGAAGGAAGGAAGGAAGGAAGGAATAGAATTCTTTATTGGCCAAGTGTGATTGGACACACAAGGAATTTGTCTTGGTGCAAATGCTCTCAGTGTACATAAAAGAAAAGATGCATTAATCAAGAATCAAGAATCATCAGATACAACACTTAATGATAGTCATAGGGTACAATAAGCAATCAAAGCAGATAGATAGATGATAGATAGATAGATAGATAGATAGATAGATAGATAGATAGATAGATAGGAAGGAAGGAAGGAAGGAAGGAAGGAAGGAAGGAAGGAAGGAAGGAAGGAAGGAAGGAAGGAAGGAAGGAATAGAATTCTTTATTGGCCAAGTGTGATTGGACACACAAGGAATTTGTCTTTGGTGCAAATGCTCTCAGTGTACATAAAAAGAAAATATGTATTCGTCAAGAATCATCAGGTACAACACTTAATGATAGTCATAGGGAACAATAAGCAATCAAATCCTACTAGGAAACAGTCGATATAAATTGTAGGGATACAAGCGACAAAGCTGCAATCATACAGTCACAAGTGGGAGGGGATGGGTGATAAGGAGTGATAACAAGGTTAACAGTGATAGTAGTGCAGACTTTGTAATAGTTGAGGGAATTGTTTGTTTAGCAGAGTGATGGCATTCGGGGAAAAACTCTCCTTGTGTCTAGTTGTTCTGGTGTGCAGGGCTCTATAGCGTCGTTTTGAGGGAAGGAATTGAAACAGTTTATGTCCGGGATGTGAGGGTTTTTTTTTTTTTTTTTGAACTTCTGATTTCTGGCCGTACGGTGAAATGTGATTGTCCTGCACGGAGTTTTCTGGGCATCTATTCCTGGAGAACCTCAAGTTTTTCCAGCTTTTGATTTGACCACTTGTCAGCTAGCAAGGCTGAAAGTGAACGTTTGTAAGTTATAAGATTCGCTTTGTTGAAGGTGTTCCATGTGTAGCTTTCATTTTTTCACAGTTCTCCCACCTCAAAGTGAGTACTCCCCTAATACATAAGACCACCATTGTCTTGCACATCTGTCTCCAATTTGGTGCCCTCCAGATGTAGCTGGACTGCTTTGTTGGGAAATTTTGTGAGCTATTTGGTGGTGACAGAGTGTTTAATTGTTTTGAGATAACCGAGGAGCACAACACAGCACACAGGCTTCGTCATTTAACAGTGGTTTATATACAAGACTGCTATATACATACATATACGTGTTAGGCACATACCAGGCAAACAAGCAATCTTCATTACTCTGCACTGAGAACTGCAATGGAGATAGAACACAAAGAGAGAGGGATACACCCTCTCGTGGCCGCCCTTATACAGACAGCTTCTTAAAGTGGCAATAGCCCTGTGGACCCATCCTCAGTCTTAAAGCGGCAATAACTTTGCTGACTAATCCTCATTTACACCAGCATGTAAATGAGCATTTACAGCAGCATTTACAGCAGCCTTACAACAGCGGGTCAGCTATTAAATCAATACCTTGACAGGTGGCATTATGAATATACTCACTGCTACAAGTCACAAGCTCTGAGGTTATTTAAGATGGCTGAGAAGATTGCTTCTGGATTAGCTTCCATCCATTGCTTCTTCTCCTGCCTTCTGGTGTCAACCATAAGTTGAGCCCCTCTTCTCTGTGACTTCTGGGTGAGAGAACAGTTACATTCATATGCACCACAAGTAGATCCAGCATGGTGGGTCCCATAGGGCTATTCTCTCCTTGTCTGTGAAAATGAACATTGATTTTGCTACCCCAACATGCTCTTTTGCTTGCTGGAACTGCCATTGCCCATTGTGTTCTTGTCTTGTTTTGCAGCGATGACGACTTTGACATGTCCAGATATTCCTCCTCGGGATATTCTTCAGCTGAGGTGGGTCCGATTCCATCCCCTTGCATCTCATCAAGAAGAAACTTGTCTTTCTCTTAGTCTATGGAAATTCTCCCTCACCCAGGTCATGGTTGTCCCAAAGAGGCTTCTTCAGCATTGACTGGATGGTGGAGAAAGGAAGGATTTTATACTCCTTGCAGACAGCTGGTCATTTGCATCCTTTTCGAGAGTCCTTGAGGCCATCTGGAGGTTTGTCTGGGGTCACCTGAGTGGTGCAAATGGGTGTGGAGCCTTCTTGGCTGCAGGATGTTTTCTGCCCTATGTCCCTTCTTTGTTGAAGGTGGGCGCCGGCTCTTGCACTAATCAGGTGACTCTGAGGACACAAACAAACCTCCAGGTGGCCTCAATGACTCTCTAAAAAGAATGCAGATGACCCACTGTGGAGCGTTGTATAAATCTCAAGTGCTAATTGCTATCATATAGCAACATAGAGTGGCCATTGGACAGTTGTTATAGATTGTTATTGGATTGTTCTCATATCTTAAGGAAGCTGACCATCTAATCAGGTGTCAGGGCTCCGACAAATCCACCCCCATTCAAATCAAAAATCTCTAGCTGCATCTCTGAGTATTTTTTTACTCAACGCCGACCATGTTGGCGTTACCTGGGTGTATTTTCCCTAACATTCAGGGCAACTTCAGCTGCACTGTGACTGGGTTGATGGCCTTTACTATGGGGAAAGGTCATAGGGAACCTTCTCCCAGCCAACGCCAATATGGTCACTCCTAATAAATCAGTTTTTTTTACTCTGAGAGATGCAGCTAGAGACTTATGATTTGAATGGGGGTGGTTTGTCAGAGCCCTGACAGCCAGCCGTCTCTAAGACACACCATTCATTTCCCCCTTGACCCTGGTTTTCCCCCCACCCCCTGAATGTATATTCTCCAATGGGACACATCCATAGCCAAGAGTCATCAATCATGCTCTCCAGTAATAATCTTGCGTGCCAACAGCTTCAGCTGCCTAGCCATTATCTGAAGCATTTAAAGAATGCGCTACTTTCCCCCTGTCATGCCCTTGTTGGAGACTGATTCCAAGGGAGAGGAGGAACAGCCAACAGTGGAAGTGTGGCTCCGGAGGTTGTGGAGGAAACTGGGGAAGGGCACAGGCCGGCTGGGAATCAGAGGAAGGACCCGGGCCCATCCCCTCTCCATCCTAGGGCACGCAGGGAGGAGAGGATAAGGGAGAAACATGAATGGTGTGGTCTACGGGGAGGAAGGGGCCTTGATCCCCTTCATGGGCTGCAGCTGTGAGGACTGGTTAAAAGGACGGACATGCGTATGAGCCAGTGCTGGAAACAAAATATGAAAATACTTCTAGTCTATCCGTTCTTACCTGAGTTTGGCATCCTTCCCAGGGTGTATTCTGATATCTATGGACGTCTTCAAGCCCTTATCTTGCCTGGTTTCCTTAATTGCTTCAGTGTGGTTTGTGTTGTTTTTTTTCTAGTTATAATTTATAGGCATTTTTAGTTTAAATGGCATTTCTTCCTTTTCGTAACTGTTTGTGGGGGAATTTTTTGTCTCCAGTCAAGGATATTTGGAGCTTTAAAGCCAAGTTGAAGGAATTAAAGGGGCTTCACCTGTTTTTGGGCCTGTGTTTATTTTGTATCCCACCCTGGGTCATCACACCCCCACTTCCTTTCTGCTGGCAACTAACAAGACCAAAGAAGTATTTTGTTAGTTGACATCATGAAGATTAGAATCCTTTCGAACGTCACCTACCATTCTGCTCCAGGTGCCTTTCGGGGGGGGGGGGGGGGGGGGGGGCAGAGGGGGAGGAAGACTCCAGTTGGACGGTTGGTGGGTTGACCTCTGGTCTCTTTGTCTGCAGCAGATCAACCAGGACTTGAACATCCAACTTCTCAAGGACGGCTATCGGTTGGACGAGATTCCCGACGACGAGGACCTCGACCTGATCCCGCCCAAGTCGGTCAACCCCACTTGCATGTGCTGTCAAGCCACCTCTTCCACCGCCTGTCACATCCAGTAACGCCAGGCCGAGCCGAGGGCGACCAGGCGCGTTCCATTATAACTGTAAAACTTTTAAACAGCCATGGCTTCCTCCTATGGTAGGACCTCTTTGTGTTCATAGAGTCAGGAGAAACCAAAAAAAGAAAAAAAGAAAGAAAAAAGAAAAAAAAAAGAAAATTAAGAATAATATTAATAACCATTTTAAGATCCTCTTCTCATTTTATATTTTTATTTGGGGTTAGGGTTAAGCCTGCAGGAAGGGAACTCTTATACAGGAAAAAAGTCCGTCTGTCTCTTGGGAATTCAAGGCTGGTTTTAAGAATCGCGCTTAGAGTTCCAGAGAGGGATGGATGGATTGGCTGAGGATGCTATAGGGCAGAGCTATCCAGCCTTGGCAACCTTAAGACCGGTCTTAAGGTTGCTAAGGTTGCACACCTCAACTGTCGGGCGTCTCTACCTGACATTCCAGGTGCAGGAGGCTGAATGGAGAAGGAACACAAATCTTTGACCAGAAATTAAAAAGGATTTTATTTTGGGAGCAGGGGAAGCTGAATGAGAGGGGGAGGAGGAGGAGAACAAGGACGAAATACGAGATTTTTTATTATTATTATTATTATTTGCTAAAGAGGAATTGGCCAGCATGAATCCACGCCAAACATGGATTACAGGGGACCTGAAATGAAACAATGGTAGCCACTAAAACATGAGAAAAAAAAATGTAGCATAGAACCAGGGCTCACCCTTCCCTTCAACCCCAATAGTTTCACCTATTCCCTGAATGCAAACCCTACCAACACCGAGAAGGAGCATTGCTCAGAGTGGAAATCTTGGTTCCTTCAACCTTGAAGAGCAAACGAGGAGATCTGCATTGGGCTGTTTTCTTCTTCGCATTTGCAAATTAAGAGATCCTTTAAGGATCTCTTAATTTGCAAAAGCAAAGAAGACCAGAGGGTCAAGCTGCTGTCCTATGCTGATCTTGGTTTGTAGAATGCCATCGTTGTTGGGGTCCTTGGTGCTCTCTGATCGTGGTTGTTTTCTTGCAGACGTTTCATGAGCCAGCTAGATAACGTTATCAGTACTGATGATGTTACCTCGTTTGGGCAAAGAAAAGTCTTGAAGAAACCCCATTGTGATTAAAAAAAAATCAAACCATTCAGGTATTCAGACAGCTGGAGACATGTGAACAATAAATAAGAGCTTTATTATGAAGCTTTGGCAAAAGGGAATTCTGCTCATGGGCAGAAGACATGGTTCCCAGGAAGACTGGAGTTTCTATACAGGTTCAAATATACAGTCTTTGCCCCTTTCCGCGTTCACAATCTATTCAGCTACGCAACACTCCTATTATTGTAGCATACCATCTGTTTCCTCGTCCTGCTTACCCGTTTCCATTTTCAGTAATCCCCATCGTTAACATGACACTGGACAGCGTGACCCGCCAAATATATAACCTTCATACAAAACAATACAGAATTCTTACATAATACTCCAGTAAATTATCTTAGGTTAACACAGAGGTTTAAAATGGCGCTACCGTTGCTTTATATTTTCCCAGGTATAATTTTACATACCACACCCGCCAAGCTCAGAGAGCACCAAGGACCCCTTATTATTTCAACCTTGAGCTACAAATATTCTCCTTTGTCAGGGCCCACTGGGTTCAAACACAGGACTGTGGCTGCCAACAGATGTTCCTGATGAGTCCGGAAGGCTTTTGTCCCAAGATCCAGCTAGCCAGACCCAGACCCTGCCTCCCTTCTGGACTCCGAGTCTTATGACAATTCACCATCGCCAACTCGCCGTGGTCAGCTCACCACAGCCAACTTGCCATGGCCAACAGGCTGCAGGACAACTCACCAATGGCCAAACCTGCCACGGGACAAGAGTCCTCCAAGAAATAAGAAAGGATGCCAAACTTTTAAAATATCTTTTTTAAATTACTTTAAATAATTCAGTTGAATTGTTAAGAGTGGAGCGGTGGCCTTGAGGTGGAGCTCTTGCCTCTCAATCAGGAGGCTGTGAGTTCGATCCTAGGCAGAGGAAGATATTTCTCTCTCCGAGCACAACGTATCGGCTGCCAACTCCTCAGTGGCGACAGGAAAGGCATCTGGTCAGAAAATACTCAGGTCCTTTCAGTTGTCCTGACTTCACCCCGCAAGGAATTATGGGGTTGTTAAACAGGAAAAATATTAATTAAATTGAATTGTTAAATTGTCCTGGCGTGAGTGGCCACGGCGAGTTGTCCCATTCTGTCTGAAGCCAGGAGAGGGGCAGGCTGGGCTTCCTTAGAGACCCCTTAGCCCAATTCCTGTCCTGTTCTTCGACGCCAGCTAGCGTGCTCTTCTCATTGACAGATTGATGTCCCGTTGGGTCATCGCCGTTGCTTGTAAATAGGTTGCTTTTGCAGCATTTGTAAAAACTACCAGCTACCCGTAGTAACGGAGAGAAAAAATAATAATAATAATAATAACCAAAATGGATGATTATTATTCCGCTTTGCTAAACTTCGGATCGTTTCCCAGCTTTGCAGCCGAATGGGGAAAATGTTTTTTTTTTTAAAAAAAAAAATATATATATATATATATAGGCACAAAAACCAACATGGTAAGAGTCATCCTCCCCCTATCAAAGCTGGATTTCCTGCTCACCTCCAGGAACTTCTGCTCCCAAGTTGGGTTTAAGGATTTGTCCCCGTGGCTCATCAACTCTCCCCTTCCTGAGCGACAATTCGGACCGCTGTCTTCTCCTGGTAGAGCATTTATGTAGGTGGATACTCCATATCCCATCCTGGTTTAGCCGGGCCACCCCGTGGTCCGTGGATAAAGTTGATCCTGGGTTTGTGGAAGCAGAGTTTCTTTCGTGGTCCCTTCGGAGAAGATGTAAGAGGGGAAAAAAATAGGATACTTTGGAAACGAGATACAGATCGCAGGTTTCTTCTGTTGAGCTAGTGTTTTGAGTTGAGGACCAGCCTCATGGGACGAGTAAAACCGTAGCAAAAGGCTGACCCTTTTAACTGAGTGAACTCTGACCACCACTACCCCAAGTAAAATGACCTTATTAGTGATGAATCTAGACCAGAGAAGTTTGCCTTTTAAAGACAAAAAAAAGACACCCTTAATTTCCTTCGAAAAGCTTCTACCTAGAGATTAACTCATCCGTATTTGATTTTTCACACGTGGTTCGTTCACACGGATAACAGTAATTTTTTTTTTCTTTAAATCCTTTGCACTGTTTAAGGCTATTTGGATCCCCTGCCTTTATGTTTCTAGCCAAATGCTTTGTCGGATTTTTTTTTTTCTCCACCAGAATTTTGGGGGTTGCAAAAGGACTGTGCTTTGAATTTTACCTTGTTCATATTCGTGTCCTAAAGAGATTAGATTGGTATAAATATTACAGCCCACCCACCTTCTTGTTTTGATCTGTGACCAATTAATCAGAATAGAGCTGTGGAAGGGACCTTGGAGGTCTTCTAGTCCAACCCCCTACCCAAGCAGGAGACCCCATACCATTTCAGACAGGTGGCTGTCCAGTCTCTTCTTAAAAACTTCCAGTGATGAAGGAAATCCATAACTTCTGGTGGCAGGCTGTTCCCCTGGTTAATTGTCCTCATTTTTAGGAAGTTTCTCCTTAATTCCAGGTTGCTTCTCTCTTTGATTAGTTTCCATCTATTGTTTCTTGCCTTCAGGGCCTTTGGAGAATAATTTGACCCCCTCTTCTTGGTGGCAGCCCTTCAGATACTGGAAGACTGCTATCATGTCTCCCATCCATGGATGGACAGATGGATGGACGGACAGATGGATAGGTGGATTAGATAGGTGGATGGTAGCTGAATGGTGGGATAGTGGGAAGGAGGGATGAATGGATGGTGGGATAATGGGAAGGAGGAATGGATGATGGGATGGATGGATGGATGGATGGATGGATGGGATGGATGGATGGATGGATGGATGGATGGATGGATAGTGGGATAATGGGAAGGATGAATGGATGATGGGATGGATGGATGGATGGAGGTGAATGGTGGGATGATGAAATGGATGGATGGATGGATCTCCTATGTTCTCCCTCTTAAGGACCATTCACCCAGATGGAAATGTCCTCATTTTGGGGGGCTTTAGGCAGTTTAGGAATCCTCCATTCCCACCTGAGGGTCTGTCTTCCTGCTTGTGTGGCATGGTTATTCACAAAGGCAAGCCTTTGTGGTCCTCCATGCATGCTTTCCTGCTGTTCTTCCCTCTCCAGGCCCAACTTACTTGTCTGAAGGAATCTTGGCACCCGCGTCCAGTGGTTAGATCTGGAGTTGTAAGCGCTGCTGAATTGCACACAGCCTTCGTTCTTCAGCTCCTGTTGCCTCTTCTCAGGCCACACCTGTTCTGCTGAAAGTTTGGCAGCTCCTTCTCTCTGCCTTCAGCATATTCTCCTCCTGACCCTTGGAGGCAGCTCAAAACACACGCACACCCCAATAAAACAGCTGCCCCACATTTATCCCAAGGGTGACCCATAGTGCATCTCCAGGGAATTCAGGAGCGAAGATGGAGGGGGCGCATATTTGCCAGCCAAGCACCTTAACAGAACAACCTAGTTGGAAGGGACCTTGGAGGTCTTCTAGTCCAGCCCCCTGCTCAAGCAGGAAACCCTAGAACATTTTAGACAAATGGTTGTCCAATCTCATCTACAAAACCTCCAGGGTTGGAGAACTCATCACTTCTGGAGGATCTGCTGAGGTTCTTCTCTGTTTTGGGGTAGAGGGTCTCCGTTGCTGCAGGGGGTTCTTGGCCTAGAATGTGTGGGTTCCTCCCCCCTATTCCTTCCCCCATCTCTCCAGTCCCCTCCCTCCTTTGGAGAGTGGGAGAATGTTACTACACAACTCTTCTGTCCCCCTGAAAGCCATGGCATCTTCGATTCCTTCGAAGATAAAAAGAACAGAGTTGGAAGGGATCCTGGAGATCATCTAGCCCAACCCACCTGCTCAAGCAGGAGACCCTATAGTACCATTTTAGACACGTGGTTGTCCATGCCCTTCTTAAAAAGCCTCCAGTGTTGGAGCAATTCCTTCAAAAAGTCCGCGTTTTCCTGCTTAATAAGCACCTTACGACCAACCAAGAGATTCAGTAAGTTCATCTGTCCCCTCTTCTCTTTTTTAAAATAAGGATTGATTTGCACCCAAGGGGGAGCCAGAGGATGATCCTGCCTCCCAAAACTGCAAGGGGATCATTTGGACTTCATTCTGATTTGAGGGGCTTGGAAACCCCTTTAGATTTTGCACTATTTGAACTGCCCCCTTCCCTATCAATCCCACCCACCCACCTATTCCCAGTAGCTCCATTAATTAGATAAAGTGATCAGGACAGCTTCAGTGTGTTCCTTGCTGGGAGAGGGCAGATACTCTGCAGATACTCTTCTGAGTAACCCACAACTCTCCTGGTCCTGAAATTGTGTACCATGAGGGTGTGGGAGCAAGAGGGTGTTCTGCAGAAAACTGCTTCAAGAAACTTAGTCTGTTCACTCTTCCTCTTTTAAGTGTCAGTGGATCAGGGCTGTTAGCTCTCAAACTGTCTGTTCTCCAGGAGCAAAACAAGAGACCCAAGGCATATAGTAAAACCCTACTCCTATCCTTAAGGGCAGAAGAGATCAGCTGAGGAGGCCCAAAGATTTCTCCACCAGCCTCCTCTGTCCTTGTGACCAGCTGCCTGTTGGGAGAGGGGTTAGTAAAACCACCTTATCCATGTGGGGTGCTCTCTGCTAGGTGGTTTTCTTGCAGACATTTGGTGACCCAATTAGGGAACACTATCAGTGCTAGAGGGAAGTGGGGTTTGCAGAGAGGAAGAGGAGGAGGAGGAACAGGGGGAAAAGGAAGGAGAAGGAGGAGGAAGACTGGGTGATCCTTGGTGCTCTCTGAGCTTGGCTGTTTTCTTGCAGACATTTCATGACCCAAGTAGGTAACATCATCAGTGTTAGAAGAGAGTGGAGTTTGTCTAGTGGAGAAGAAGGAGCACTATGAAGTTCTTGGTGCTCTCTGAGCTTGGTTGTTTTCTTGCAGACGTTTCATGACCCAAGTAGGTAACTTTATCAGTGCTAACAAATGTGGAATTTGTGCTGTTGTTATTTTTTTTTAATTTCAGAAACACATCCCCTCCATCAGTCGACACCCAGATAAGCAGGAATTACTTCCAGACAAACAAACAAGCAGAAAACAGTACCCTAATCAAGGTACTACCGAACTATATAGCACTAGTAAATAAATTGGGGTCCTCGGTGCTTCTTGAGCTGGGTAAATGTTCTTGCAGACATTTCATTGCACATCTGGCTGACATCATCCCTACTAGAACGGAGCGGGGATTGTTCTCTGTTTACCCCAATCAAGGAACTGTCCGTTCAGTAAACAGCCTAACCATGGAAACACCAAGAAGAGAACAGCATTCCCACAAAAAGGACAAGCCACTAATCTATAAAAAGAGAGTAAAGCCCACTTCCTTTCGCCCTGATGATGGAAGGTAGTTGATAGATGATAGTTTGGTAATGAAATGCCTGCGAGGAAACAAGCTCAGAGAGCACCAAGGACTCGGTAATTGTCGTCGTCTCCTCCTCCTCCTCCTCCTCCTCCTCTCCCTTCTAGCACTTACAATGGTACCTAGTTTGATCATGAAATATTTGCAAACTACAAAGTTCAGAGAGCACCAAGGACCCCACAGTCATCATTCTCCTCCTCCTCCTCCTCCTCCTCCTCGCACTTACAATGGTTTCTAGTTTGGTCATGAAACATTTGCTAAGCACTAAACTAAGCACCAAGGACCCCATAGTCATCCTTGTCTTCCTCCTCCTCCTCCTCCTCCTGAAACTCTACTGGCTTCTGGCACTGATTTTATTGCCTAGTTGGGTCATGAAACGCCTGCAGGAAAACTGCAAAGCTCAGCGAGCACCAAGGAGCCAGACCGTTGAGCCCTGAGCTGCAAATTTCCTCTTCTGTTGGTCCTTCCTGCCATGCCTGACTTGTGTGTGCTTGAAAGAGGCAAAGAAAAGGAAGGTGTCAAGAGTCCCAAACTGTGTTTGGTTTGGGGATAATCCACCCACCTGCTTGAAACTCTTGACGAGACATTGGCCAGTAAAGCCAGCTCTTTGTTTTCTAGCAAAGCCCAGTCTCAAATTTTTATTTTTATTTTTTGCTTCCCCCAGTCTGAGTGACGTAGCACAGTCCTTTCTCCCATCATGTAGATGACTGCCTTAAACCCATCTGTTGGGTTGTTGGGTTTTTTTTATTTTTAAATTCTTCTTCTTCTTATAATTTACCGTCGAGTTTACACGTTAATTTATTTTTACACTTGTGGTTTTTGGAAGACATGTTACATGTATAATATTTTGATTTTTTAACATTTCCATTGCAGTATTTATCATTGTTACTGGTTGTGTGTAGTGTTGACAGAATTAATATTAAAAGGCATACATATGAAACCGAAACCGGCTGGTCTCCGTGTGTGAAAACCTCCCGTCTCCGGAAAAGGGAAGGAGAGAATTCTGTTTTCTCAAAGCAGTGTAAGAAACGAAAATAGAGCAGCAAAGGGGTGTGTGTGTGTGTATGTGTGTGTGTGTGTGTGTGTGTGTGTGTAACAGAGAGGGGAGGGTCAGAAAAACACTCACAAAACATCACTTTTTTCAATGCCGTTGTAACTTTTGAACGGTCACTAACTTAGAGTTGGAAGGGACCTTGGAAGTCATCTAGTCCAACCTCCCACCGCCCAAGCAGGAGACCCTACACCAATTCTGACCAATGGCAGTCGAGTCTCTTCTTGAAAGCCTCCAGGGATGAAGCTCCCACAACTTCTGAAGGCAACTTCGGTTCCATTGGTTGATTATTCTCACTGTCAGAAAATTCCTCCTTAGTTTTATGTTGCTTCTCTCCTTGATTAACAGCTTAACAGAGTTGGAAGGGACCTTGTAGGTCATCTAGTCCAACCCCCTATCCAAGCAGGAGACCCTACACCATTTCTGACAGATGGCAGTCCAGCCTCTTCTTGAAAGTCTCAAGTGATGAAGCTCCCACAACTTCCGAGGGCAAAGCTGTTCTATGGGTTGATTGTTCTCCCTGTCAGAAAGTTTCTCCTTATTTCCAGGTTGAATCTCTCCTTGTTAAGTTTCCATCCATTGTTCCTTGTCTGGCCTTCAAAGGTGCTTTGGAGAATAGCTTTGACCCCTTCATCCTCTCTGTGGCAGCCCCTCAAGTACTGGAAGGCTGCTCTCCCGTCTCCCCTGGTCCTTCTCTTCATTAGACTAGCCAAGTCCATTTCCTGCAACCGTTCATTGTATATTTGAGCCTCCAGTCCCCTCATCATCCTACTTGCTATTCTCTGCACTCTTTCTAGTGCAGGAGTCTTCAAACTTGACAGCTTTAAGCCTTGTGGACTTCAACTCCCAGAATTCCTCCTCCAGTCATGTTAGCTCAGGAATTCTGGGAGTTGAAGTCCACAAGTCTTAAACTTGCCAAGTTTGAAGATCCTTGTTCTAGAGTCTCAATGTATTTTTTCTAGTGTGGTGACCAAAACTGGATGCAGGATTCTAGGTGTGGTCTTACTAAGGCTTTATGTGAACAGCTATAAGTCGAGGATTGCTGCTACTCCATGACAAATCCCACAGCAATCTATATGCAACCAGACTGGCTGAAGGTGGGCTCCATGGAGATCATTCAGACCTAGAGGTTCACACATTTTTTTCACACCCAAATTTCATGTCTTTTTCATGCTGGGGAACAAAGGCTTCCATGGGATGCCCTCAAGGCTTTTCTGTTGGAAAAAATCAAAAGTAGGCCCCCAAAAACGTTTTCAGGCAAGTCACACAACCCCCATCAGGAGTCTTCACGCTTGGCAACCCCAAGACTTGTGGACTTCTTAACTCCCAGAATTCCCCAGCCAGCCTTTAAGTCCACACATTTTAAAACTTCCTGACTGGGGAACGTTGAGAGTCGAAGTTGAACATCTTAAAGCAGGGCTGTTGAAACTTGACAGCTTTAAGCCTTGTGGACTTCAACTCCCAGAATTCCTCCTCCAGTTATGTTAGCTTAGGAATTGTGGGAGTTGGAAGTCCTTAAGTCTTAAACTTGCCAAGTTTGAGGAGGACCCTTGTCTTCAAGCTTGATGACTGGGGAACTCTGGGAACTGAAGTCCAGAGTTTCCAGGCTGGAGAATTCTGGGAGTTGAAGTCCACACATTTACAAGATGCTGAGATTGAGAAGCGCTACTTTAGAGCAAAAGAAGGAGCTGGCTGAAAGATTCACCGGCCTCCAAACTTGGCAACTTTAGAAACTTGTGGACTTTTTAAGTCCCAGAATTCCCCAGCTGGCAAGTGTAAAGATCAGTGGACGATCAACTTTCAGAATTCCCCAGTTAGCCAAGGTTTTGGAAGTATGGACATTCACGCTGGCTGAGATTCTGTAGAGATTCTCCATCATCCAAGTCATGGCTGTCCCAGAGGTGCGTTTTTTCAGGAGGCAACTGAACTTTCTGTTTTTTTCTTTGAAGACGTTTCGCTTCTCAATCAAGAAGCTTCTTCAGCTCTGCCTGGATAGTGGGGAAGGGAAGGATTTATGCTCCTTGCAGACAGACCTGGTCGTTTGCAACCTTTTAGAGGGTCGTTGAGGCCACCTGGAGGTTTAGCTGTGTCCTCAAGGTCACCTGAGTGGGGCTCCTGATTCTCGTAGTCTGCAATTTTCCCTCTGGAAATCCATTCCCACACCAGTCAAAGGGTGTCCATCCCAAATTTTATAGCTTTTCAAGTATGTAGAGATTCTCAAGTCATCCATGGTTCTCATGGTTGCCCCAAAGGCAAGTGGGCTTTCTGGTTTTTCTTAAGACCTTTCACTTTCTCATCCAAGAAGCTTCCTCGGCTCTAACTGGGATGCTGGGGAAGGGAAGGATTGATACTCCTTGCAGGCAGCTGGTCCTTTGCATCCTTTTTAGAGGGTCGTTTGAGGCCACTAGGAGGTTTATTTGTGTCCTCAGGGCCACCTGAGTAATGCAAACGGTTCCTCTGGTCTGCAATTTTTCCTCTGGAAACCCGTTCCTACTCCCACACCTTCGAAAGGTCTTAATCCCAAATTGTACAGCTAAAAGTCGGTAGAGATTCTCGGTCCTCCAGGTCATGGTTGTCCCAAAGGAGCTTTATTTTATTTTTTTTCCAGGAGGCAACTGGACTTTCCTTTGAAGATATTTTGCTTCTCATCCAAGAAGCCGAAGAAGCTTCTTGGATGAGAAGCGAAACACCTTCAAAGAAAGCGTTCTTCAAAAACAGAAGCTTCCAAAAAACCAAGACAGTCCCGTTGCCTCCTGAAAAAAGAGAGCACTTTTGGGACATGCTGGCGGAGGACATCTGGGAGTGGAAGCCCACACACCTTCAAGCTACCCAGGTTGCAAAAACTGTGCCTTGGGCCCCAGGTGGATGGGTTTCCCTGACCCATTTCTGCCCTGCCAACTGTGACATCACGCGTGATGCCAAGGCTGACTGTTGGGAAGAGCTGTGGCCTTCAAGGGGGAAAAAGTCTTAATTTTGCCTTCCCCTCCCCCTGGCCTGACGAGCAGCACCACTCCCTTTCCCAGCATCCTTAGGGAGAGAAATAGCCCCAGACTTCCACGAAGCTGTGGTCCCAAGATCCCACGCCAAAAAAAGTGTCCTTCACTCCCACTCCTTGCACTGACGATATTTCTGAAGAGCTGCCCCAGATCCATCCAAGATGTTCCTCTTTGCCACAAAAACCAAGACCCCCATCAGCACCTACACCGACTCCTACCGGCCTCCGAACACCATGAAGAAGGTCTTTGAGGAAGCGCCGATGACCCTCTGGAGCGAGAATAAGTTTGTGACCCAGGTAAGTCTTAACGTGCATGGGACTGGCAGGCCAGGAAGCTGTGGTCCCACCACATCTGGAGGGGCGGGTGACCGTTTGAGAAGGTAGCAAGAGGATTCCTTCTACTGAGGAGGGGAACACAAGCTGAGCCAGCAGGGAAGGCCAGCCCGCTGGGTCGGTCTAAGGTCATCGAGCTCAGGTGGTCAACCAGGTTTCTTGAATGCTCCCTTTTCTGGCCAACACTGAATCCGGAGGGCACCACAAATGGTTGTGGTGTGGGGTCCTTGGTGCCCTCTGAGCTCGGTTGTTTTCTGGCAGACATTTTATTACCCAACTAGGGAACAGCATCAATCCTGGAAGGTGATGTTAACCAAGTTGTGTCATGAAACAGCTGCAAGAAAACAACCGAGTTCAGAGAATACCATGGACCTCACAGTCTTCTTCCTCTCCCTTTTAGCAAAAATAGTGTAGGGTCTCCTGCTTGGGGGGGGGGGGGGGTTGGACTAGATGACCTCAAGGTCCCTTCCAACTCTGATTAACTGTTATCTGTTATACCCCTTTTTGTGTATGCCCGGTATACCCCCCCAAAAAAGCAAAGCTTTGATGATGCGGAAAAAGCCACCATTTGACTTTTGGGGGCTCCCTCTATCCTCCTGCAGACACGCGCACACACACACATACACAGACAGACAGACAGGACAGACAGACAGACAGAGACCTGGAATCCCAGTGCATCAGGATTCAGCGTTTCAGGAAAAAGCCATCACCAGAAAGAAATAACTATAAGAAAGAAGATTCGTGTGAATTGGCTTCAAGGCAACCAGCTCTCTTGTTCCCAAGTCATCCTTGTGAAACACCGCCCTCTATTGGCCAGGATGGGCATCTCAGCCTTCCCAAACATGGCCACCTGGGATGATGAACTGGGGGTTATATAGGTGGCCCAGTTCCCGCCCAACCCACACCTGAAGGCTGGCCTGTGTAAGCAAGATTAATTTTGGACAGAGGTGGCCCAGGTCTACCTTGCTCATTCCAAAGAAACCTGAAATTAAAGGATACAGAAAAAATTATTTCTGCTTCTTGAGGGTTTTGCACATCATCGGCTTGTGACACACACACACAGGTGAAAGAGAAGAAACGAAAATTGAGCAGGCCAACTCAGAGCCAACAATGTTGGCCAAGCAAACATCCATGGAGCGGAGTTACGCCTGTGCTCTCTGCTTCCTTAATTCAGATGGAAGAGGTTAATATGGGGTCATGAAATGTCTGCAAACAAACCATCAAACTCAAGAGAGGAGTAAGGACCGCATAGTCCTCTTCCTCCCCCTCCTCCTTTCCTCCTCCTCTTCTACCTTCTCCCTCCCTCTCCTCCCCACCTCCTCCTCCCTTCCCCCTCCTCTCTTCAAACTACACTTCTTTGTAGCACTGCTGAAGTTAACCTAGTTGGGTAATGAAACTTCTGCAAGAAAACCACCAAGCTCAGAGAGCATCAAGGACCCCAAAATCATTTCCTCCTCCTCTTCCCGTCTTCCCCCTCCTTCTCCTTCTCCTCCCTCTGTGCAAACCACACTGCTTGTAGCACTGATAAAGGTACATAGTTGGGTAATGAAACAGTCTGCAAGGGAACAGTCAAACTCAGGGAGCACCAAGGATCCCACATTCCTCCCCCCTCCTCCTCTCCCTCCTCTTTCTCCTCCTCTCTGCAAACCACACTTCCTTGCAACACTGTTTTTTTACTTTATTGTCATTGCACCTCGTACAGTGAAATTAAATACCATCTTCAGTGTACATTATGACTGAAAACAAACACAAACACGCCTCCTTCGCCTTCTATGCATTGAAGTTGAAGTTATCTGATTGTCTAGTGATGAAACGTCTGCAAGAAAGCAGCCAAGCTCAGAGAACATTAAGGATCACACAGCCATTTTCTCCTCCTCCTCCTCCCCCCCCCTCTCCTCTCCACAACTTTCCCTCCCTTCTAGCACGGATACTATAACCTAGTTGGGTCATGAAATGTCTACAAGAGAGAACACATGTTCTTCAATGCAGTCTTCTGGGATGAGACCTTTGGCCCTGCCATGAGATGGAGAGACTGGCGGTGGGGATGGGAAGGAGGTTTACCTGAGGCCCAGCTCCCACAACCATATTTTAACAGGCTGACATTTTCTCTTTGAACTAGTCAAAATAAATGCAGGTAGTCCTTAACTTATTTATTTATTTATTTATCAAGTTTATATACCGTCCCCCCCTCTCCCAAAAAGGGACTCGGGGCGGTGAACAGCCATGATGAAAACATACAATCAGCAAAGTTAAAATAAATTTAAAAGTTATTAAATAAATGGCTGGATTAAAAACTACGAAGCCAATAAAACCCAATAAAAATTTAAAAATTAAGTTAAAAATTTAAAACCCTTTTCATAACATTAGGCCAGACCAGCCTGCTTTGAAAAGGTGGGTCTTTAGTGCGTGTCGGAAGGCTCGCAGGTCAGCAATGGCTCGCATCTCCGTAGGTATTTCGTTCCAAAGGGAGGGTGCTCCCGCAGAGAAGGCCTGCACCCTCGGGGCCTCCAGCCGACATCGTCCAGCCGGCGGCACCCCGAGGAGGCCCACCCTGTGAGAGCGCACTGGCTGGAGGGAGGCCGATGGTGGCAGCAGGCGGTCCCGCAAGTTACCGTAACTTACTGTTTGGATTTACAGCAAACCTCAGAAAGCCAGTGGTGGGATTCAATTTTTTTTACTACCGGTTCTGTGGGTGTGGTTTATTTGGTGGGCGTGACTTGGCAATGATATGATTGGGTGGGCATGACTTGGAGTCATGTGATTGAGTGGGTGTGGCTTGGTGGTCATGTGACTAGGTGGACATGCAATTTCCCTCTCTATTTATTTACTATTACTGAACATCCAAAATACACTATTTAATGCTATGTATATATGCCATATGTGTACAACATACATATTGCATAGTATAGTGTGTGTAAAGGCACACAAAAAGATACATTATCTACTATATATACTGTATGTGTATGTACATACACATACACACAAACACACATATACACACCTCTTCTAAAACTATACACATTCAGCCTCACTGTGTTTGGGAAAACACACCCAGAAAGCCACTGTAAAATGTTGTGCTGCCCTCATGGTCCCATGAGCAAATTTTGACCACCAGTTCACAATTACTGGCAAAAACAAAACAAAACACCCATTCCAGAGAATGGGTTCACACTTAAGACCACGATTCAGACTTAACAACCGTGGGATTTGTTATAATGGCCAACCTAAAAATGGTTATAAAACCAGTCTGGTCAGGTGAATGTCTTCTGATTCTCACACCATCAAAATTTCAGTCCCAATTCAATCCCAAACTATTACACTGTTTAAACCAGGGGACTCCAACCTTGGCAACTTTTAAGACTTGTGCCTGGGCCTCTCTCTCTCTCTCTCTCTCTCTCTCTCTGTGCCACCTCCATTCTCTCTTCCCCCTTGGAACTCCCAGGTTGCCCTGATGCTGATCCTGACTCCCATGCGTCCTCTCTCCTCTTCTTCCTCTAATTCGGCTGCTGGAGGGGCCAATAGGCCACAACAATTTCTCTTTATCACATCATATGAACTTGGATATGATCCCCAAACAGGAGAGCCCAAAATCATATTTCTAAATCCCCTCAAATATATGGCAGCTTTAAAAGGTTGACCCACATCACTTCTTAAATATCCATTGATCATCCAATAAACTGAAAAAAATATCCATTTGGGAATTAGGCTAGCTTAAGAGCATAGGAAACGTGGTTTTAACCTTTTCCCAAAAAAATATGAGACCGTTAGATTCAACTCTCAAAAGTTTTTGCAAACATGCCAAAATCTACCTGAGTAATATTTTTCAACTGTCTATAAAAAAAAAAAACGCTTACAGATTTAGCTTCTTGCCAAATAATTTTCCAGTAAAGCAACTAATTTAAGAATTTCATAAGCCGCTAATACATGGGATCCAACCGAAAATTTTAAAAAATATTGTAATGGAGTATATATTGTTCTCCAGCATATTTATGACATTTAAGTTCTTGCGACTGGGGAAAAATGATTAAATTAGTGAAGGAATCACTTTTCTCGCCTAAATTCTCCAAAAATAATGAGATAGGGAGAGAGATGATAGGTAAATATGATATGAGAGAGAGAGAGAAAGATGTAGACATTTCGTGACCCAACTAGATAACATCATCAATGCTAGAAGATAGCAGGATTTGGGAGGAGGAGGAGGAGAAGAACTGTAGGGTCCTTGGTGCTCTCTGAGCTTGGTCGCTTTCTGGCAGATGTTTTATGACCCAAGTAGGGGACATCATCAGTGCTAGAAAGGAGTGGGTTTATGGTGAGGAGGAGGAGGAGGAGGAGAAGGAGGTTTGAGCAGTCTTTGATGATCTCTGAGCTGAGTACTACTGCGAGTAGCATTATCGATACCGATAGCCCTGATGATGTTCCCTAGCTGGGCCATGAAACGTCTGTCAGAAGATCCCACAGTTCAACCCTGAGCTACGAATACTCTCTTCTCTCAATTAAACCTTCCGGATGCTCCTCACAACAACCACCGTTACATAACAGTGAGGTCCCCTTTGCACAGGGAAGCAACCCAAGAGGGTGGGGCTTGAGTGGGGTGGGGTGCCCAAATCCAGGTTCCCCAGGAAAAGCCCCTGTTCTTCCAACCATCTCCCCTGCCACCATCTCCCCTGCTCCCCTGCATTATGGCTGCTCTCCATGACTGTGACATCACAGCTGAGGTAGAGCCCGTGTTAGGCTGAGCTTGGAGGGCCATGAGCAGCAGCCAGTAGTTGTTTGTTAGTAGAGTACGAAGAGTCCCCCCACCCTTTTTATTTTCTTATCTGTGGGGTGAAGGTGCAACGTTCACCCCGAACCCCTTTTTGGATAGGCATTAGAGAATTAGCCATAGAGAATTAGGTTGACGTCCGAAGAGGCACTTCCGGAACCATGTTCCTCTTTGCGCATAAAACAGAAACGCCACTTAGCACCTACACCGACTCCTATCGGGTGCCGGTGGTGAGGAAACACATCTACGAGGAGCCTTCTGTCAAAGAATGGAGCCCCAATGAACGTATCACAAAGGTAATCCGTTCTGGGGTATCCGCTGAGGACTCTCTGGAAGGGATGGATGGATGGAGATCAGGATGGTGAAGAGCTTCTAAAGGTTAAGATGAAAACTCAAGCAGAAGGATCGAGGGTGGGGCGGTGGGGGGGGGGGTGGCTGGTTTGTAACTAACTCTTCCCACCCTCTGGGGTTTGGAGATGTGTGTATGTCGGAGCCAACTCACAGGACCTTCTGGCCAAATCAGCAAGACTCTGAAGGGCTGGTTGGAAAAAAAAAGAATAGGATATCAGAGGAGGGACCTTGGAGGTCTTCAAGCCCAGCCCCCTGCCCAAGCAGGAGAACCTCTACCATTTCAGATAAGGGACTGTTTAAGGGAGTGGTCGCCAACCGGAGGGCCAGGGACCACTGGGGGCCCGTGAGAAAATGTTCGCAGAGAAATGTCCCCCCCCAAAGCAATTAATCCAGGCTGCACAGGAACACAAGGCTGTGCCGCCCACATGGCCTTGCGGGAACACAAGGCTTGCGTCGCTTCTATTAGGAACAACACGATGTAGTGAGGGGAGGGGGGGAAAGGGTGGAGGGGGGAACTTGCCCCACTCACCCCACGTGCCTAGCCTGGCCAGGCCACCGGGCTGCTTCTTTCTTCTTCTGCTTTTGGCTGCACGCAAGGAAAGCAGCCCAAGTCTTTCTTTCTCTCCCCCAAACTCCGCCAGAAATGAGTCCTTGGGACCCTGCAAGGCCTCCTGCTCCAAGAGGCTATGCCAGTTCAACAAGTCTCACAAAGACTCATTTCTGGCAGAGTTTGGGAGAGAAAAAGAAAGACTTCTGCTGCTTTCCTTGCATGAAGCCAAAAGTCTCTCTCTCTCTCCCTCTCTCTCTCTCCCCCTGAGAACAGAGCTAAAAAGCAGGTTAGGAATGTGGCTACCTTGGAGGGGGTGAGGGTGTATGAGGGACTTGTGTCTGTGTGTCTATGTGTCTGTGCCTTTGTCTCTCTGTGTGTGTGTGTTTGTGTGTGTGTGAGAGAGAGAGAGAACATCACTGCCAGCTCTCCGAGGTTAGATCGGATCTCTCTCTTTCCCACCAACGTCAGCAAGCCACCGTCAGTCAAAATTCATATTAGTGGTCTGCTGGAGTTAAAATTATGAGTTTGGTGGGTCCCTGAGGTCCAAAAGGTTGTCAACCCCTGGCTTAAGTGACTGTCTAATCTCTTCCTAAAAACCTCCAGTGATGGAGCACCCACAATTTCTGAAGGCAAAGCTCTTCCATTGGTTATTTGTCCTTCTTATTAAGAAGTTTCTCCTTAATTTCAGGTTGCTTCTCTCCTTGATTAGTTTCCATCCATTGTTTCTTGTCCTGCTTTCTGGTACTTTGGAAAATAATTTGACCCTCTCTTTTTTGTGGCAGCCCCTCAAATATTGGAAGACTGCTACCATGTCCCACCCCTTGTTCTTTTCTCTAGAATGGCCAAGCCCAAATCCTGCAACCGTTCTTCAGATGTTTTAATGTCCCGACCTTTAATCGTCTTAGCTGCTCTTCTTTGCACTTTTCCCCAAAGTCTCAACCTCTTTTTTGTAGTAGGTGACCAAAATTGGATGCAGCATTCCAGGTGTGGCCTTACTAAGGCTTTATAAAGCGGTACTATTACTTCACGTGATCTTGATTCTACGCCTCTGTTTCTACAACCAAAGGTTGTAGTTACTGATTTTGAGCCAGGAGGTGCCCAATCTGCATTTATACCTTTGATTTTTCCTGCCTAAATACGTATAAAACTTGGCTTTTCTCCACATTGAAATTCATTTTGTCGGATAGGACCCATTGTTCAAGTTTGTCAAGATCTTTTTTGGATCCTGAGCCTTAATCGTTTCCCCATCAGGAAATTCCTCCTTGGTTCTAGGTTGCTTCTCACCTTGGTTCGTTTCCATCCGTTGCTTCTTGTCCGGCCTTCGGGGGTTTTGGAGACTAGTTTGATTGCCTCTTCTTTGGGGCAGCCCCTTAGTGATTGTTTTTGGGCCTAACTAGGAGACCTTTTCCTGGAGTTGATTGCAAAAGACAAGGAGCCCAGAGTCTGGAGGTACTTCGTGGTCCTAAATGTGTGGGATTGCTAAACTTCCGAGACCAGGGCTCTTGCTTTCTAAAGCTGGGGAAGAACCCGGCCGGTGGCTTGGCCAAAAGTTTAGGAGTTAGTTGTCTTTGAGACATTCTGGAGAACTGGAGACGTTCCAGATGGGAAGAGAAGAGCAAACATTGGTATCTATGAAAAGAGGGGAGAGAGCCAGCAAGCTGCCAATTACTCTTATCTCAAGAGAAAACCTCTAGAGGAGATCTTAAGTACACCCATTTGTGGGTGTCTTGAAAACCTTGTAGTAGTCATCCAATTTCAGCATATCTAGAATATCTCTCTCTCCCCTACCCCGTCTCTCCCCCCTCCCTCTCCCTCTCTCTCCCTCCCCCTCCCTCTCTTTCTCCCTTTCCCTCTCCTTCACCCTCTCTCCCTCCCTCACCCTGTCTCTCCCTCTTTCTCTATCTTCCTCTCTCTCCCTCCCTCTCTCACCTCCCTCTCCCTTTCTCCCTCCCCCTCTCCCTCTTTCTCCCTCCCTCTCACCTCCCTCACCCTCTCTCTTCCTCCCCCACTCCCTCTCCCCTCCCCCTCTCCCTCTCTCTCTTTCTCCCTCCCTCTCTCTCACCCCTCTCTCTCCCTCCCCTTCCCCCCTCTCTCTCCCTCCCTCTCTCCCTCTCTCTCACCTCCCTCACCCTCTCTCTTCCTCCCTCTCTCTCTTCCTCCCTCTCTCTCACCTCCTCTCTCCCTCCCCTTCTCCCTCTCTCCCTCCCTCTCACCTCCCTTGCCCTCTCTCTTCCTCCCCCACTCCCTCTCTCTCCCCTCCCCCTCTCCCTCACTCTCTTTCTCCTTCCCTCTCTCATCTCCTCTCTCTCCCTCCCTCTCTCACCTCCCTCTCCCTCTTTCTCACCTCCCTCACTCCCTCCCCCACTCCCTCTCTCTCCCCTCCCCCTCTCTCCCTCCCTCTCTCCTCCCTCGCCCTCTCTCTCACTTCCCTCACCCTCTCTTCCTCCCTCACTCCCTCCCTCTCTCTCTCCCCCTCCCTCCCTCTCTCTCTCAGCTTTCTATCTCTCCCTCTCCCTCTCTCTCTCTCTCACCTCCCTCTGCCTCTCTCTCACCTCCTCTCTCTCCCTCCCCCTCTCTCTCTCACCTCACCTCCCTCCCTTTCTCTCTCTTTATTTAATCTACATTTTTTTTTCAGTTAGGAAAAATAGGCAAAAAAACATGATTCATTTAACAACTGCCTTGCTTAGACAGCCAACTGTGGTTGTAAGTTGCAAGGCAAGGGCCCCCTCTGCCTCTTGATGGCTTGTGTGGAGCACATGCATCAAGATCTCACCCTGTAAAGAGGCTTGGAGATGACCTTGGAGAAACCATGCAGAGATGGTTACTACAACACCCAGCCAAACATACTTTAAGCCAAGGAAGGAAGACTTAGCTCCACCCCAACTCCCTGGATTATAAGAGGAACCGACGGGAAAACTCAGCTGGAACTTTCAAGGTCCTCTCCAGTGGTGGGATTCAAATTTTTTTTACTACCGGTTCTGTGGGAGGGTCTTGGTGGGCGTGGCAGGGGAAGGAGATTGTAAAATCTCAAGTCGGAGGTGGGATTTGCCAATTCTCCAGACTACTCAACATTTCCCCTACCAGTTCTCCAGAACTGGTCAGAACCTGCTGAATCCCACCTCTGGTTCTGTTACTCCAAGCGACCTCGATAAAAGACTGTTCCTTTCCGGTGTGTAGAATTGGTTTTTCTGGTCTTTGCTACCTGGAAGAGTTGACAATCCTTCACAACTGTGAGCCTCCTAGTAGCAGCTTTTCCTTCGCAGTGGAAACCTTTGGTTTGCGGATCCCTCTGGAGTTGAGGGTCCTTCCCAGCGTGTCCTGGAGAGGCTGTGTAGGGTCCTTGGTGCTCCTGAGGTTGGTGGTTCCCTTGCAGACTTTTCATGACCCAACTAAGTCGCATCATCAGCGCTAGAAGGGAGTGGGTGGTTGTGGAGTGGAGGAGAAGAAGAGGATGAGGAAGTGGAAGAGAAAGAAGAGGAGGAGGAGGAGGAAGAGGAGGAGGAGGATAAGGAGGAAGAGGAGGAAGAGAAGGAGGAAGAGGAAGAGGAGGAGGAAGAGGAGGACTGTAGGGCCCTTGGTGCTTACTGGGCTCGGCAATTTTCTTGCAAATGTTTCATGACCCAACCAGTTAACATCATCAGTGCTAGAAGAGAATGGGGGTTTGCAGGGGGGAAGGGGAGGAGGAGGAGGAAGTGGAGGAGGAAGAAAAGGAGGAGGAGGAGGAAGAGGAAAAAGAGGAAGAAGAGGATGAGGAAGTGGAGGAGGAAGAAGAGGAGGAGGAAGAGGAAGATAAGGAGGAAGAGGAGGAAGAGGAGGATAAGAAGGAAGAGGAGGAGGACTATGGGGTCCTTGGTGCTCCTGAGGTTGGTGGTTCCCTTGCAGACTTTTCATGACCCAACTAAGTCACATCATCAGCGCTAGAAGGGAGTGGGGGGTTGTGGAGTGGAGGAGAAGAAGAGGAAGGAGGAGGAGGAGGAGGAGAACAATGATGTCCTTGATGCTCCATGAGCTTGTCTGCTTTCTTGCAGGCATTTCATTACCCAAACAAGTAATATCAGGAGGAGGAGGAGGAGGAGGAAGAGGAGGACTGTGGGGCCCTTGGTGCTTACTAGGCTCGGCAATTTTCTTGCAAACGTTTCATGACCCAACCAGTTAACTTCATCAGTGCTAGAAGAGAATGGGGGTTTGCAGGGGGGAAGGGGAGGAGGAGGAGGAAGTGGAGGAGGAAGAAAAGGAGGAGAAGGAAGAAGAGGAAAAAGAGGAAGAAGAGGATGAGGAAGTGGAGGAGGAAGAAGAGGAGGAGGAGGAGGATAAGGAGGAAGAGGAGGAAGAGGAGGATAAGAAGGAAGAGGAGGAGGACTATGGGGTCCTTGGTGCTCTCTGACTTTGGTTGTTTTCTTGTGGATGTTTTTTAATAATCCAACTAGATCACATCATCAGAGCTAGAAGGGAGTGAAGTTTATGGAGGAGGAGGAGGAAGAAGAGGATGAGGAAGTGGAAGAGAAAGAAGAGGAGGAGGAAGAGGAGGAGGAGGATAAGGAGGAAGAGGAGGAAGAGGAGGAGGAAGAGGAGGAGGAAGAGGAGGAAGAGGAGGAAGAGGAGGAGGAAGAAAAGGAGGAGAAGGAGGAAGAGGAAGAGGAGGAAGAGGAGTAGGAAGAGGAAGGGGAGGATGAGGAGGAAGTGGAGGAGGAAGAAAAGGAGGAGAAGGAGGAAGAGGAAAAGGAGGAAGAGGAGGAGAAGGAGGAAGAAGAGGATGAGGAAGTGGAAGAGAAAGAAGAGGAGGAGGAAGAGGAAGAGGAGGAGGAAGAGGAGGATAAGGAGGAAGAGGAGGAGGAAGAAAAGGAGGAGAAGGAGGAAGAGGAAGAGGAGGAAGAGGAGTAGGAAGAGGAAGGGGAGGATGAGGAGGAAGTGGAGGAGGAAGAAAAGGAGGAGAAGGAGGAAGAGGAAAAGGAGGAAGAGGAGGAGAAGGAGGAAGAAGAGGATGAGGAAGTGGAAGAGAAAGAAGAGGAGGAGGAAGAGGAGGAGGAGGATAAGGAGGAAGAGGAGGAAGAGGAGGAGGAAGAGGAGGAGGAAGAGGAGGATAAGGAGGAAGAGGAGGAGGAAGAAAAGGAGGAGAAGGAGGAAGAGGAAGAGGAGGAAGAGGAGTAGGAAGAGGAAGGGGAGGATGAGGAGGAAGTGGAGGAGGAAGAAAAGGAGGAGAAGGAGGAAGAGGAAAAGGAGGAAGAGGAGGAGAAGGAGGAAGAAGAGGATGAGGAAGTGGAAGAGAAAGAAGAGGAGGAGGAAGAGGAAGAGGAGGAGGAAGAGGAGGACTCTGGGGCCCTTGGTGCTTACTGGGCTCGGCAATTTTCTTGCAAATGTTTCATGACCCAACCAGTTAACATCATCAGTGCTAGAAGAGAATGGGGTTGTGCAGGGGGGAAGGGGAGGAGGAGGAGGAAGAAGAGGATGAGGAAGTGGAGGAAGAAGAAGAGGAGGAAGAAGAGGAGGAGGAAGAGGAGGAGGAAGAGGACTGTGGGGTCCTTGGTGCTCTCTGACTTTGGTTGTTTTCTTGTGGATGTTTCATAATCCAACTAATCACATCATCAGAGCTAGAAGGGAGTGAGGTTTATGGAAGAGGGAAGGAGGAGGAGGAGGAGGAGGAGGAGGAGGAGGAGGAGGAGGAGGAGGAAGAGGAGGAGGAGGAGGAGGAGGAGGAGGAGGAGGAGGAGACAACGACTGTGGAGTTCTCAGGATTCTCTGAACTTGGTTCTTTTCTTGCAGACTTTTTATTACCCAATTAGATAACATCATCAGTGCTAGAAAGAAGTGTAGGTTTTGCTCTCTGCTCATGTCCTGTGTGTTGGTGGGAGGGTCCTTGATGGCTCCTTGATCAAGCTGTTGTTTACAATGTGATTGTTGGTCTGAGTTGGTAGCCTCTGGATTGAGATATGGTTTACTTCTTGAACAACATTCAAGATCATTATTAATCTTGGTCTTAATTTGCTCATCTGAGTGCCAATTGCTGGGGAGAGCTATTTTGGTCTTTCAACTGACTCTCTTGAATGGTGTGTAAATGTTGTTTCTCCCTCTGTGCCTGTTGATGGCGGATTCGTCTGAGTGCCAGGCTTTCTCGAATTCTCTAACTTTAGGTTGAGAATCTATAGTTTCTAAGTCAGAACACATGATGAAAAGTCGGAAGACATGATCAAACTTGCACAAACACATGGACAGAGTTCACCATAGTTTTTCAACTAGGAAGCTATGAGAATCCTAGAGCAAGTTAACCCCACAGTTCAACCCTGAGCTACGAATATTTTTTTTCCATTGGTACTTTTAGTGTCTTCAGGTCATTCCTCAGGTGCCTGGCAGGAATACCTTAGAAGAGGAGAGAACATTTGAAGGGTATTTTTTTTTCTTTAGTAATGTGTTATTCTGCTGAAACTATGGTGAAGTTTCTCCATGCATTCTGCAAATAAAATATTCCCCATGCTGACTGGGGAATTCTGGGAGTTGAAGTCCACCCATCTTAAACTTGCTACAGTTTGAGAAATGCTGCACTAGACTTCCAAATGTGGAGAGAATGGGACACAGCCAGCGGAATTCTGGGAGTTGAAGTCCTCACATGCGGGCAAGGGAATTCTGGGAGATGAAGTCCACTCATGTTAAATTTACTAAGCTTTGAGAAATGCTGGACTACACCTCCAAATATTGAGAGAGTGTGACCCAGCCGGCTAGTAGTTGAAGTTCACAGATGCTGGCTGGGGAATTCTGGGAGTTGAAGTCCACCCATCTTAAACTTGCTACAGTTTGAGAAATGCTGCACTAGACTTCCAAATGTGGAGAGAATGAGACCCAGCCAGTGGAATTCTGGGAGCTGAAGTCCATACATGTGGGCAAGGGAATTCTAGGAGTTGAAGCCCACTCATCTTAAACTTGTCAGGGTTTGAGAAATGCCAGACTAGTCTAGACCTCCAAATATTGAGAGAGTTTGACCCAGCCAGCAGGACTCTGGGAGTTGAAGTCCACCCAAGCTGGCTGGGGAGTTCTGGGAGTTGAAGTCCACCCATCTTAAACTTGCCAAAGTTGAGACACACTGAACTCAGCCTCCACACATGCAGAAGGTGGGATCAAGCAACTAGAATGCTGGGCCTTGAAGTCTACACATGGTGGCTGGGGAATTCTGGGAGTTGAAGTCCGTGTTAAATTCACCAAGGTTAAGCAACATTGGACTAGTAGAGGAGAATCAGGGCGTCCTGCCAATTCTACAATTCTAGGTGTCTACATTCCCCTCTTGAGAGGTTGTCCGCGTGGAAATGACTCCTCCCAGGCTACCAGTCTTCTTCCTCATCTCAACCAATTGACTTGCTCTCCTTCCTGTCTGCAGGGTTTGACCATACCCAGAGTGGACCAACCAATTGACCAATCCCACCTGGAGAAGATGGTGAAGAAGGCAGTCCAGGAATACTCCTACAAGAATTCGATAGAACCAACGGCTTACCGGCCGTACAAGTATTGGGTGTCCCGCGAAGAAGGTACTCGAATTGTCCTCCACAACTCCTTCTCTTTGATTATGTTACACGCCGGGACAGAGGTAGATCCCGGCTTACGACCATAATTGGGACCAGGGTTTCCATTGTTAAGCAAAGTGGTTGTTTAAGTGAGTCGTGGCCAGTTTTATTATCTTTTTTTGCCACCGTTGTTAAGCGAATCACTGCAATTAAGTGAATCAAGTTGTCAGGATTGCCCTAATTAAATCATGAGTCTTGGGCCAAGCTTCAAAAGAAACCAAAAGATTTATTAGGAGCAACATGTCCAGCATTAACCAGAGGTGTTATATTCAGCCGGTTCTGACCAGTTCTGGAGAACCGGTAGTGGAAATTTTGGGTAATTTGGAGAACCAGCCAATCCCACCTCTGACTGGCCCCACCAACCCCACCTCTTCTCTGCCTCCCATTGAGTCCCAGCTGATCGTCTGGGTCTCCTTTGGTTGCCCTGCCCAGGAGAACGGAGCTGGAAAGCAGGTCAGTGGGATGGGAAAGGAATGGGGATTTTGCAGTAACTTTCCCCTGCCACGCCCACCAAGGCACCAAGCCATGCCCGCAGAGCACCACTTCCACCAAGCCACGCCCACAGCTGATCGGCTGGGTCTTTTTTGGTTGCCCTGCACAGGAGAACGGAGCTGGAAAGCAGGTTAGTGGGGTTGGGAGGGAAGGGGGATTTTGCAGTATCCTTCCCCTGTCATGCCCACACCCACAGAACCTGTAGTAAACGTTTTTTAATCCCACCACTGCCATTAAAACTATATGAAGCCAATTCTGGCCTATTTATTTATTTATTTATTTAATCACACTTTTATACCGCTCCCTCTCCCAAAAAGGGACTCGGGGCGGTGTACAGCCTACTAAAAAATATACAATAAATATACAATAAATATAATTAAAAATAGATTAAATAATTTGATCCGGCTGTCTATTCAATTCCATTAAAAATTAAAAACCAATAAAACCCCAATTAAAATTAAACCAATAAAACCCCAATTAAAACCAATAAAACCCCAATTAAAATTAAACAGTTACTGGGCCAGGCCAGCCTGTTTAAAAAATAGGGTTTTCACTGCGCGCCGGAAGGTCAGAATATTCGTCATAGCCCGTATCTCCGGGGGGAGATCATTCCATAGGGAGGGAGCTCCCACAGAGAAAGCCCGAACTCTCGGGGCCGTCAGCCGACAGCGGCCAGGCGGCAGAACCCCGAGTAGGGCAACCCTGTGGGAGCGTACTGGGGGGCGGGAGGTTGACGATGGCAGTAGGCGGTCCCATAAGTACCCAGGTCCCGAGCCATGGAGCACTTTAAATACCATCAGTACCACCTTGAATCGAATCCGGTAGGCCACAGGAAGCCAGTGCAGCCTGCGGAGAAGCGGTGTAACGTGGGAGCTCCAAGGGGCACCCACAATCACCCGCGCAGCTGCATGCTGGACCAACTGTAACCTCCGGAGACTCTTCAAGGGGAGCCCCATGTAGAGAGCATTGCAATAATCCAGGCGGGAAATAACGAGGGCGGACGTGACTGTGCGAAGTGCGCCCAGATCCAGAAAGGGCCGCAACTGGTGGATCAGACGTATCTGATAAAAAGCCCCCCTGGCGACGGCTGCAATGTGCTCTTCTAAAAACAGCCGTACATCCAGGAGGACACCCAAATTGCGCGCCCTTTCCACGGGGGTCAAAACCTCTCCCCCCACGGCCAGCGAAGGAACCAGCTGGCTGTATCTGGGCGCAGGAAACCACAGCCACTCGGTTTTAGTCGGGTTGAGCCGGAGCCTGTTACGACCCATCCAACTCCGCATGGCCTCCAGGCACTGGGACATCACTTCGACGGCTTCGTTGGGGTGGCCCGGGGTGGAAATGTACAGCTGCGTATCATCAGCGTACTGATGGAACTCCACCCCGAAGCCACGGATGATCTCACCCAGCGGCTTCACATAAATGTTGAACAGCAGGGGCGAGAGCACCGACCCCTGAGGCACCCCACACAGTAGGGGCCTCGGGGCCGACCTCTGCCCCCCTGTCAACACAGATTGCGAACGGTCGGAGAGGAAGGAGGTGAACCACCGCAACACGGTGCCCCCCACTCCTAACCCCTCCAACCGCCGCAATAAGATACTGTGGTCGACAGTATCAAAAGCCGCTGAGAGATCCAATAGGACCAGGACAGAGGAACAACCCCTGTCCTGAGCCCTCCAGAGATCATCAACCAACGCGACCAAAGCTGTCTCCGTGCTGTGCCCAGGCCTGAAACCCGATTGGAGGGGGTCAAGATAACTCGCTTCATCCAGGTACTGCGGGAGCTGACGTGCCACCACACTCTCAACAACCTTCACAACAAAACGAAGGTTGGAGACAGGACGATAATTAGATAACAATGCTGGGTCCAGGGACGGTTTCTTGAGGAGGGGCCGCACCACCGCCTCTTTCAAGGCAGCAGGCAGCAGCCCCTCTCTCAAGGAAGCGTTTATAATACCCTGGAACCAGCCTCGTGTCACCTCCCGAGTGGCCAAAACCAGCCAGGAGGGACACGGGTCCAACAAACAGGTGGTGGCCTATGTCATTCATGGTCCCCTGTGACCCTGTTTCCCCCCTCCCCGCTGGGCATGTCATAAATCAGATTCTCCAACGAAGCACCTTCATGGGCTGGGTGTCATCAATCACGTTCTCCAATTAGCTACAATCTTTGTAAGGTAAGTGTTGGAATGTACTTCTGGTTTTAAACTGCCAGCCCTGCTCCTTCAGATTTCCTTCCGTCCCCACCCCTCCCCTTGTTTATGGCAACTCTAAAACAGGCATAGGAATGCTTTACGAGGTGACACAAGTGGTCATTAAGTAAATCCACCATAAGCTGGCTGAGAAGGTCACGAATGGGGAATTCTGGGAGTTGAAGTCCATCCATCTTCAAGCTTGCTGGTTAGGGAATTCTAGGAGTTGAATTCTAGGAGTTCAAGCTTGCTGGTTAGGGAATTCTAGGAGTTGAAGTCCATCCATCTTCAGGCTTCCTGGTTAGGGAATACTGGGAGTTGAAGTCCACCCATCTTCAAGCTTGTTGGCTGGGGAATTCTGGGAGTTGAAGTCCATCCATCTTCAAGCTTGCTGGTTAGGGAATTCTAGGAGTTGAAGTCCACTCATCTTCAAGCTTGCTGGTTAGGGAATTCTAGGAGTTGAAGTCCACCCATCTTCAAGCTTGCTGGCTGGGGAATTCTAGGAGTTGAAGTCCACCCATCTTCAAGCTTGCTGGTTAGGGAATTCTAGGAGTTGAAGTCCACCCATCTTCAAGCTTGCTGGTTAGGGAATTCTGGGAGTTGAAGTCCATCCATCTTCAAGCTTGCTGGTTAGGGAATTCTAGGAGTTGAAGTCCACCCATCTTCAAGCTTGCTGGTTTGGGAATTCTAGGAGTTGAAGTCCACCCATCTTCAAGCTTGCTGGCTGGGGAATTCTGGGAGTTGAAGTCCATCCATCTTCAAGCTTGCTGGTTACGGAATTCTGGGAGTTGAAGTCCACCCATCTTCAAGCTTGCTGGTTAGGGAATTCTGGGAGTTGAAGTCCATCCATCTTCAAGCTTGCTGGTTATGGAATTCTGGGAGTTGAAGTCCACCCATCTTCAAGCTTGCTGGCTGGGGAATTCTGGGAGTTGAAGTCCATCCATCTTCAAGCTTGCTGGTTAGGGAATTCTGGGAGTTGAAGTCCATCCATCTTCAAGCTTGCTGGTTACGGAATTCTGGGAGTTGAAGTCCACCCATCTTCAAGCTTGCTGGTTTGGGAATTCTAGGAATTGAAGTCCACCCATCTTCAAGCTTGCTGGATAGGGAATTCTGGGAGTTGAAGTCCATCCATCTTCAAGCTTGGTGGTTAGGGAATTCTAGGAGTTGAAGTCCACCCATCTTCAACCTTGCTGGCTGGGGAATTCTGGGAGATGAAGTCCATCCATCTTCAAGCTTGCTTTCCAGGGAATTCTGGGAGTTGAAGTCCACCATTTGTAAAGGGCCTCAGTTGTCAACTCCCAACATAGACCTAGTACCTGCAACTCTCCGGCCCAGCCAAATGTTGGGAGTCATCTTCCCTGGTGAGAATTCACAGCTAAAAAGGACTTCTCAGCATTTGTCCTCCCCCAGCAATTTGGAGAGTTTCCAGGTGAAGCAAACTCTACGCGGGTTCTATTCTCGTACCAATTAAAGAATCTTGAGTCACCCAACTCGGATATGCCGCGCGATGAATCCATTCGATCCCAGTCTGTTCTCGTTGAGGTTGACATTTCAACATCTGTTGTCACGAAACATTTTGGAGGGGAGATATTCGTTCTACTTTTAGCAGCCCAAAGAAGGAAGACACAGCTTCTTTAGCTGAAAGAGCCGAAGGGAGAACACATAAGGCATAAGAGCTTACGATTCGTTTAACAGATAACTAATAATCAGAGTTGGAAGGGACCTTGTAGGTCATCTAGCCCAACCCCCTGCCCAAGCAGGAGACCCTACACCATTTCTGACAAATGGCAGTCCAACCTCTTCTTGAAAGTCTCAAGTGAGACTTTCAAGTTTAATGCCCACTCCAAGTTACAACCGCATGATACAAAAAGTGACTTGTGGCTGTTTTCCCACGCTGCACGACCGTTGCAACCTCCCCTGTGGCCACCAGATCAAAACTGAGATCATTTGGTAAACGGCTCATATTTATGACAGGTGAGCGACCCCCTTTTTGTGACCTTCGGACAAGCAAAGTCAATGGGGAAGCCGGACTCACTTAAACAACTACGTGACTAACTTCACAATTGCAGTGATTCAAGTTAAGAACGGTGGCAAGAAAGGTCATAAAATGGGACGAAACTTCCTTAACAACTGTCTCTCTTAGCAACCAACAGAATAACAAGAGTTGGGAAGGGACCTGGGAGGTCTTCTAGTCCAACCCCCTGCTCAACCAGGAAACCTGATCCCAGTAGTCCTCAACCTTTGTGGCTTAACGGACTGGCTGGGGTGGGGGTGGGGGGCTAAGAGGGGAACTGGGCCCCGTGAGTGGCGGAGCAGGGCACACGCACGTGGAACTCCATTCACGTAAGAGAGAAGCTTTCTGGGTGCCGCTCTCACGAGTTCGGCTGTGTGAGCCAGCGCCCGCCGTTCGTGCAAGTGAGCCTGCGTACACACTCGTACCATCCCACCTCTCACCGACCTGGTTACAAATAGGCCGCAGGTTGGGGGCCCCTGCTTTATACCCAGGGGTGGGACTCAAAAAAAGGCAACTCCTTATAAACCTCTTGGCTCCCCTACTTTATATATTAGCAGAAGAGACCCTACTGGTGCAAATCCAAAAAAATCAAGAGATCAGGGAATTAAAAGTGAAAAAAGAGGAGTACAAACTTCAAGCATTTGCTGACGATATGGCATTTATAGTGGAAGATTCCCCTGGAAACGACACCCATTTTAATGAAAGAAATAGAACAATATGCAAAGGTGGCAGGGCTGAAAATTAATAAAGAAAAAAACAAGAGTGATAACCAAAAATTGTACAAATGAACAAAAGGAAGAACTAACAAAGAGATTAGGGGTACAGGTGGTAAATAAAGTCAAATATTTGGGGATAGGGCTGACAGCCAGGTGCTCGTCAATTAAAAAAGATAATTACAATAAATTAACAATTCAAATATTTAAAGACTTAGATAATTGGGCTAAATTACAAATATCTCTATTAGGTCGTATTGCTATAGTAATAATGAATATTTTGCCAAAATTGTTGTTCCTATTTCAGACGGTGCCAGTCAAGTTGGGAAAAAGCTTTTTTGAAGAACTAAATAAACATATATCCAAATTTATATGGCAGAATAAAATATAAATTGTTACAGGATGAGAGAAAGAAAGGAGGCTTTGGTCTTCCAGATTTCGAATAGCAACCTGGCTCAAAGACTGGGTTAATTTGATAAATAAAAGGATCTTAACATTAGAGGGCTTTGATCTCCAACTTGGATGGCACTCATTTATGTGGGGCGGAAAGAGTAAACACCACTTGTACTTTCAAAGGCATTATATAAGGAGTGTGTTATTAACTATCTGGGAAAAGATTAAAAAAAATACATTGCTGTAAGGTCCCACTTTGGTGGTCTACAATGGAGGCAGTTACACATCCAAACGTTTTAGATTTTGATAATATTGTAAGATATAAAGATCTATTACATGAAACCGGAGAATTAAAGGGTAGGAATCAAATACAAATTCAAGGAAAAGAGACAGCATGGTGGTCCTATGCGCAGATACAAACGCATTACAAAAAAGATAAAGAACAATTTGGTTTTAATATGACCTATCAAGAATTAGATAAGATTTGACATGGAGAGGAAAGGAAATTGATTAGTAAAATATATAAATATCTTTTGGATTACAAACTGAAAGAAGAAATAGTCAAGGAGTGTATGACAATTTGGACAAAAAATGTGGGCCACAGTATTGAATTAGACAAGTGGGAACACATTTGGGAAATAAATTACAAATTAACTATGTCAGCCACGTACAAAGAGAATATATATATCTGTATAAAATGGTGTATCGTTGGCACTTGCCACCCGCGAGACTGGCTAAGATGTTTCCGAACCTCCCCCCAAATTGTTGGAAGTGTAATTGCATCCAAGGAACATACTTTCATATGTGGTGGACATGTCCATATGCCCAGAAGTTTTGGAAAAATATTAAAAATTGGATTCTAAACATAACTAAACAAGATGTAAAACTTGAACCTGAACCTTTTTTCCTGGGTATGATAGATTCAAAAATAGGAAAAAAATACCAATATTTAATCTTGCACATTATAACGGCAGCCAGAATAAGTTATGCACAAAATTGGAAACTGTCTATTGTCCCTTCAGAGGAGATGGTCATTAAAAAAAATCACGAGTGTGCAGAGATGGATAGCCTAACCAAATTACTAAAAAAACAATAAAGGTAGTGAATACTATAAAGTTTGGAACTGTTGGTATGAATGGTTCAAGAAAAAGCAACATTTGACAACTGAATAAGTTATGAAACTATGAAGGACGTGCGTTTAATCATAAAGTATTCTGTGAAATTAAAACATTAAAAGAACGAGGAAGGTGTTGTAACAAGGTAGATCACGTCAATGTTATGGGGTAAAACAAAGAAAAGAAAAGTGTAACCAATGCTCAATACCTGCTGCAAAATGTGTATATGTATATATATTTGTTTATATGTTTGTTTGTTTCTTAAATGTTTCAAATATATGAAACTTAAATAAACTTTTATTTTAAAAAAAGGCAACTTCTGGTGGCGGGGGGGGGGGCATTTTTCACCTTCCCCAGAGCCTGGAGGCTTCCCTCGGGTCTCTGGGAGGGAAAAACGGTCTCCCAGAGTTCCGGAGGCCCTCAGGAAGCCAGAAACAGGCCCGTTTCCTGACTTCCGGAAGTTCCGGGAGGGCCGTTTTTCGCCTTCCCCAGAATCCGGAGGCTTCCCTCAGGCCTCTGGGAGGGCAAAAATGGCCTCCCCCAGGTGCCAGAGGCCCCCCGGAAGCTGGAAACAGGCCCGTTTCCTGACTTCCAGAACTTCTGGGAAGGCCATCTTTCACCCTTCCTGAGCCTCCGTGCACAACCTGCACTTACCTGCATACAAAATGGGCCTCGTGGAGATTCCTGGGAGGGGCGGGGATAGATGGGGTGGGTGAGGCCATCCAGTCAGTTCCAGTACCTCTTTGGCGAACCAGATGTAAATTTAACATCGCCCAAACCGACCCGAACCGTCTGAATCCCGCCCCTGCCTATACCATTCCAGACAAATGAGTGTCCAGTTTTCAGTTGTGGTCATAAGTCAAGGACTACCTCTATGTGCTGCGTCTTCTTTCAACTACCGTAGGAAAACCCAAAGCGTTATAGAGGTGTTTCAGTAATAACAGATCCCATCGCTCTCTCCCACTCCAGCCCTAGGTTTAATATCTTTTTTTATGTTTTTAACTGTGTATGTACTATAACTTATCTATGGCCAATAAATTTTATAAACAAACAAACAAACACATAATTTACACCCTCACATCCCGGACATAAACTGTTTCAACTCCTTCCCTCAAAACGGCGCTATAGAGCCCTGCACACCAGAACAACTAGACACAAGGAGAGTTTTTTTCCCGAATGCCATCACTCTGCTAAACAAATAATTCCCTCAACACTGTCAACTTATTTACTAAGTCTGCACTACTATTACTGTTAATCTTCTCATCTTTACTTTCACCCATCTCTTCCCACCTGATGATCCTTGACGAATGTATCTTTTCTTTTATGTACAACTGAAAGCATTTGCACAAGACAAATTCCTTGGGTGTCCAATCACACTTGGCTAATAAAGAATTCTATTCTATTCTATTCTATTCTATTCTATTCTATTCTTCCTTCCTTCCTTCTTCCCTTTCTTTCTTTCTCTTTCCTTCCTATCTATCTATCTATCTCTCTATCTATCTAAATATCTATCTGATTTGATTGCTTATCGTACCCTATGACTATCATTAAGTGTTGTACCTGATGATTCTTGACTCTTGATGAATGTCTCTTTTCTTTTATGGACACTGAGAGCATTTGCACCAAAGACAAATTCCTGGTGTGTCCAATCACTCTTGGCCAATAAAGAATTCTTCCTTCCTTCCTTCCTTCCTTCCTTTCTTTCTTTCTTTCTTTCTTTCTTTCTTTCTTTCTTTCTTTCTTTCTTTCTTTCTTTCTTTCTTTCTTTCTTTCTTTCTTTCTTTCTTTCTTTCTTCCTTCCCTTCTCCTTCCTTCCTTCCTTCCTTCCTTCCTTCCTTCCTTTCTATCTATCTATCTATCTATCTATCTATCTATCTATCTATCTATCTATCTATCTATCTGATTTGATTGCTTATTGTACCCTATGACTATCATTGTGTTGTACCTGATGATTCTTGATGAATGTATCTTTTCTTTTATGTACACTGAGAGTATTTGCACCAAGACAAATTCCTTGTGTGCCCAATCACATTTGGCCAATAAAAGAATTCTATTCTATTCTATTCTATTCTATTCTATAATTTCACCCTTCCCTCAAAGCCTTGCTTGCCACTCCCACCAGCCCCTTCCATCTGGGGTCTCCTGCTGCCTCCTCCTTTCCTGAAAACCCTCCATTCTCTTCCAAACCCAGAAAAATTCAACCCGGTGTTCGTCGGCAACGACAGATACGCAACCTGGAGGACGGGGCCCTACAACAGCGCCTCCTGGAATCGATATACCACGTACCTGCCACGGATCCCCAGGGTAAGCCACGCTCATGCCAGGGCTGGTTATCTCCAGGGGTGGGGAAGAGGTTAAGAAACAGCTGGGGGTGCAGGATGGAATCTTATCCTGGGGAGGAGATGGAATGCAATACATAGGAAATCTCCCCACCTAATTGTCCTTTAAGCATAGCTCCAGGTGTCCCAAAAGTGCTTTTTTTTTCAAGAGACAACTGGACTTCCTAGATTTTCTTTGAAGACGTTTCGCTTCTCATCCAAGAAGCTTCTTCAGCTCTGACTTGATGCTGGGGAAGGGAAGGATTTATATTCCTTGAAGACAGCTGGTCATTTGCATCCTTTTTAGAGGGTCATTGAGGCCACTTGGAGGTTTATCTGTAGCTCTCAGTGTCACCTGAGTTGTGTTCCGGGCTCCAGTAGTCTGCAATTTTTTCCTCTGGAAATCCACTCCTACTTCCACACCATTTAAAGGCTGTTCATCCCAAATTGCATAGCTAAAAGTCTGTAGAGTTCCTCGGTCATCCAAGTCATGGTTGTACCGAAGGTGATTTTTTTCCCAAGAGGCAACTGGACTTTCTGGTTTTTCTTTGAAGACCTTTCACTTCTCATCCCAGAAACTTCTTCAGCTCTGACTGGATGGTGGAGAATGGAAGGATTTATATTCCTTGCAGACAGCTGGTCATTTGTATCCTTTTAAAGGGTCATTGAGGCCACTTGGAGGCTTATTTGTGTCCTTAGGGTCAGCTGAGTAGTGCAAATGGTTCCTGTAGTCATTTCCAGAATGGATTTCCAGAGAAAAAAATTGCAGACTATAGGAACCAAGTCAAGGACTATTTATATCCTGTTTTGGGCTCTGATTCAATTGCTGATATATTTGGTTTGTAAACTCCCAACATTAGAGGAATGGGCTGTGAAAATTTTAATGACATCCCATTTCAAAAAGGGAATGAGCTGTCTGGGGAATTCTGGGAGTTGAAGTCCACCCATCTTAAAGTTGTTGAGATTGACAAATACTGACTTTAACTGAAGGCTGAACTCTATTACTAATCTTTTCAAGTTCTTCTTCTCTGGAGCTATTGCCGTCCATCTTCTTTCGAGCAGAAATGGACTTACCTGTTGCAAATCTGCCTTTCAGGAAGCTGGCATGGACGCCATTCTGTGCGGGATGCCCATGGAGTACCCTCCGAAACCTGAGCGACTCAACAATTACGGTACCTCATTCTGAAGCTTCCCACCCTCACTCCCAATGTAGGGATAAGAAAAGCTAGCCAATCTGGGCTACGAGGGGTCCTTGGTGCTCTCTGAGCTTGGCTGTTCTCTTGCAGACATTTCATGACTCAACTAAGTAATGTCATCAGTGCGAGAAGGGATGTAGAGATTTGTAAAGTGGAGGAGGAGGAGGAGAAGGAGAGGAGGAGGAGGAGGAGGAGGAGGAGGGAAAAGGAGGAGGAGGAGGAGAAGAGGAGGAGGAAGAGGAGGAGGAGGAGAAGGAGAAGGAGAAGGAGAAGGAGAAGAAGGAAACGATGATGACTATGGGGTCTTTGGTCCTCTCTGAGCTTGGCTGTTTTCTTGCAGACATTTCATGACCCAAATAGGTAACATCATCAGTGCCAAAAGGGAGTGTGGGCTTTGCTCTCTGATTATATACAAGCCCCTTCTAGCAGTGATGATGTTACCAAGTTAGGTAATGAAAAGTCTGGAAGAAAGCAACCAAACTCAGAAAGCATCAAGGAGCCCACAGTTCTCCTCCTCCTCCTGCTCCCCTTTCCCCTCCTCCCCCTCCTTCTCCTCCCCCTCCTTCTCTTTTTCAATCCTGAACTATAAATATTCTCCTTTATTGGTAATCTGAAAACCTGGTTGTGAAGCCTTGAGCCTCAGGTTGCTCTCACTTTAGGTCTGGAGAATTTTAAAGGACAGGAGGCTAAAACATGTAAAGAACGGTTGCAGGAATTGGGTATGTCTACTTTAATGAAAAGAAGGACTAGGAATGACACGATTGCAGCCTTCCAATATTTGAGGGGCTGCCACAGAGAGGAGGACGGGGTCAAGCTATTCTCCAAAGTACCTGGAGGGCAGGACAAGAAGCAAAGGATGGAAACTGACCCTTCCAACTCTGTTATTCTGGATATTGAGTTCTCAAATTTTGCAATCTGAGAAGGGGGTCTTCCTGAGCCAGTCAGAATAGATGTCAGAGTGTTTACAGGGTGACTACTATTGTGAGACAAGCTAGGAGCAAACACAGAGGCTTCGTCTTTTAACAGTAGTTTATATACAAGACTACTATATACATACACGTGTTAGGCAAATGCCAGGCAATCAATCAATCTTGAACTCTACACGGAGAACTACAATGGAGATAGAACATGAGGAGAGAGAGAGAGAGGGAGAGAGAGAGAGTGAGTGAGAGAGAGAGGGAGAGATACCCTCACATGGTCTCCCTTATATAGACAGCTTCTTAAAGTGGCAGTACCCTGCTGACTCAGTTCATCATCTTGGCTTACAGTCTCACAGCAGCTGGTCAGCTATTAAATCTTCAAAATCCACTCTGTCTTCTGGATTTGACTGGCCTCCGAAAAGTTGCGACATCAACATGCCTAGTCTAAGTTTCCAGCCCTCAAGATATTTTGATGGCTTGTTCCTGCTGTTGGGTAGTTATGGCTGTTTTAGAATAGAATAGAATAACAGAGCTGGAAGAGACTTTGGAGGTCTTCTAGTCCAACCTCTGCTTCAAAGCAGGAGACTCTAAACCATTTGAGACAAGTGCCTGTCCAGTCTCTTCTTAAGAACCTCCAGGGATGGGGCACCCACAACTTCTGGTGGCAAGCTGTTCCCCTGGTTGATTGTCCTCCCTGTGAGGTTGCTTCTTGAACCTGCTGCCGATGGAACGAACCTCTCTCAGCTCTGCCTTCCAACCCTCCTCTCTCTTTCTGACCTCTTTTCTCCAGAGCGGGAAGTCGTGGTCAACATGTTGAACAGCTTGTCTCGGAAGCAACTTCCGTATGTCCGGCATCAGTACCCCATCCCGGGTCGGATGCCGTACCAAGGTTACTACAGCCCTTGCACCGGCCGCCATTACTGCTTACGTGGCATGGACTACTACGTGGACGGAGCCCCCAGCACCGAGAGGCAGATTAGCCAGCTAGTTGAGAAGATTGTAAGGTTCGGAGGGTTTGGTCCGATAGCCTTCCCTTCCTTCAACTCCTCCTGGGGAGTGGGGTCTTTTGGGGGGTGGGGGCTGAGGGGCTTGAACAGACCAGTGGGACATGGCAGTGACAGGTCTCCGGAGGCAGAGAGCAGAGTGTCACCCTGGAGTTAGAGTTAGGGTCCTTAAGGTGGAGATTTCAAGCTGGAGATCAACCAGTTTTGGTGAAGTTCCCTCCAAAATTTACAATTTTTAAGACTTGTGGACTACAACTCCCAGAATTCCTCAGCCAGCTGGCTGAGGAATTCTGGGAGTTGAAATCCACAAGTCTGAAAGCTGCCAAAGTTGGAGACCGCCACCTTAAGGTCCATCATGGGCAGTTTTTTTCTTGACCTCAGCAATGTTATGATGGGCAGACATGCTGGCAGGGGAATTCTGGGACTTGAAGTCCATCAGTGTTAAATCATGCTGGCTGGGGAATTCTGGGAATTAAAATCCAGCCATCTTAAAGCTTGCTGACTGGAGAATTCTGGGACTTCAAGTCCATCAGTCTTAAATCATGGTGGCTGGGGAACTCTGGGAATTAAAACCCACCCATCTTAAAGCTTGCTGGCTGGGGAATTCTGGGACTTGAAGTCCATCAGTCTTAAATCATGCTGGCTGGGGAATTCTGGGAATTAAAATCCACCCACCTTAAAGCTTGCTGGCTGGGAAATTCTGGGATGAAGTCCATCAGTCTTAAATCATGCTGGCTGGGGAACTCTGGGAATTAAAATCCACCCACCTTAAAGCTTGCTGACTGGGGAATTCTGGGACTTGAAGTCCATCAGTCTTAAATCATGCTGGTTGGGGAATTCTGGGAATTAAAACCCATCCATCTTAAAGCTTGCTGGCTGGAGAATTCTGGGACTTGAAGTCCATCAGTCTTAAATCATGCTGGTTGGGGAATTCTGGGAATTAAAACCCACCCATCTTAAAGCTTGTTGGGAATTAAAACCCACCCACCTTAAAGCTTGCTGGCTGGGGAACTCTGGGAATTAAAACCCACCCATCGTAAAGCTGGCTGCTTGGGGGAATCTGGGAGTTGGAGTCCACCGCTCTTAAAGCATGCTAGCTATGGAATACTAGATGTTGATGTCCACCCCATCTTAAAGTTGCTGAGGTCGAGAAATGCTGGGCCAGAACACCAGCCCTCCTGCTCTCCTTTCTTCAGAATTATCCTTCCCACGGCCTGAAAATGTTCTCTCACCAACAGCGGAGGTCAGCATTGTGCTTCCATTGACAGAAGGCAGGCAAAATTCTTGCTACAGGAGCCCTGGTTTCAAATAGCCAGCTGTTGTTCCTGGGATGAGAGCTTCCTCTGATGTTTTTTTTCCCACTTGAGGGGTTGGGGGGGGGGGAGGAAGAGGAGGAAGAGGAAGAGGAAAAGGAGGAGGAGGAGGGGTTGCATTGAATTTCCCAAACTGCTTCATGAACAAATTTTGTAAAATGGTTTACAAGCAACGGGTTCCATCTCCACATGCCAATTGACCCATCAAGAGTTTTAGAAGATCATCCGCATGGATGCAAAGGAAGCTTTATGAGAGAACCCACAATTTTAGTTGCTAAATAGCAACTGTGTCTTTTTTAAATAAAAGATTAATGGGGTAGATTTCATGAAGATCATGCTGACTGGGGAATTCCGGGAATTGAAATCCACACACCTTGAATTTACTAAAGTTGAAGAACAGTGCTATATACTGGGGTCATATTTCCCTCCTACACAAACAGAGAGAGGGGGAGGGACAGAGAAAGATGGAGAGAAAGATGGAGAGAGAAAGAGAGAGATGGAGAGAGAGAGAGACAGAAATGGAGAGAGAGAGAGAAAGATGGAGACAGCAATGGAAAAAGAGAGACGGGGAGAGAAAGAGAGGGACAAAGAGAGGGATAGAGAGACGGAGAGAGAGAGATGGAGAGAGAGACAGCAATGGAGAGGAATAAAGAGATAGAGAATGAGACACAGATGGAGAGATGGAGAGAGAGAAATGGAGAGAGAAAAAGAGAGAGAGAAGATGGAGACAGCAATGGAGATAGAGAGTCAAAGATGAGGAGAGGCAAAGAGAGGGACAGAGAGATGAAGAAAGAGATGGAAAGAGAGAAAGTAAAGGACAAACAAGAGTGAAAGAGATGGAGAGAGAAGGAGAGAGAGAAACAGGTGGTGGACAGAGAGAGAGAGAGACTTGCATTTAGCACTGGAAAAAAAAAACCCATGTCAGTGGAGACTTCAACATACAAATATTAATTTTTTTCATCAACACCACAGAAACGGGTGGACATTCTCTATGTTTATCTTGTCCTCCTTGTGTGCAGAGCATCCGTCCTAACTTTTAAAAAAATGTAGGCTAAATTAAAAATTAGCTCTAAAGTCTACATTTCAGAGCCGATAAGCTCACTATCTCAATGAGTCCGTCGGTTCCAAAGTCTGAGTTATGCCTGTCTAAAGCTTACCAACGATGGGACCAGAGGAAGGAAATACTAGAACGGCCATAAAGGGATTAGATATCCTGACATTCTTGGAAGAAAGAGGAATGCCATCCTATTAAGTCAGTTCTTGGGAGCGTGGCAGGATTCAGCAAATACTTCAGGAAGGCATTTGATAAGGTAGACCCCAACCTATTTCTTGGCAAGATAGGAGAATGTGGGATATGGCAACCCAACAGGACAGACACAGACTTCAGAGGATAATTAGGACTGCAGAAAAAATGATTACCATCCACCTGCCTTCAATCGAGGACCTGTATCCTGCACGAGTCAAAAAGAGGGCTGTGAAAACATCTACAGACCCCTCACATCCTGGACATAAAGGGTTTCAACTCCTTCCCTCAAAACGACGCTATAGAGCACTGCACACCAGAACAACTAGACACAAGAACAGTTTTTTCCTGAAAGCCATCACTCTGCTAAACAAATAATTCCCTCAACACTGTTCAATTATTTACAAAGTCTGCACTACTATTACTGTTAATCTTCTCATCACTCCTTATCACCCATCCCCTCCCACTTGTGACTATAACTTTGTTGCTTGTATCCTCTGTTTCCTAGTATGATTTGATGTTGATTGTACCTTATGACTATCATTAAGTGTTGTACATTATGATTCTTGATTCTTAACGAACGTTCCTTCTTTATGTATACTGAGAGTATTTACACCAAGACAAATTCCTTGTGTGTCCAATCACACTTGGCCAATAAAGGATTCTATTCTATTCTATATTTAGCAACTCTGCCACAGGTAGTTCTTGACTTACAACAGTTCATTTAGCAACTGTTCAAAGTTAGATTTATGTAACAAATGGGGCAAAAAGAGTTCTAAACTGTCTTTTTACTTATACCTATTATCTTGTAAGCAATTGACAAACCAAATAAATAAATAAAATAAATACATGTATTCATAACTATGTTTTTACTTACACCTATTATCTTGTAAGCAATTGACTAATCAAATCAAATAATTTTTTTTAAAAAGAGAGTAGGCAGCACTGTGTGTCTAGTCTAGTGACACTTCTAATCATGCTCCTTTCCCTCCTCTTGTCTTGTAGGAGTTTCCCATACTACGACCACCAGGTGGACATGATGCTCTGTGCACGGTTGCCAAGCCTGCCTCCATCTTTCCCGTATATGAACCTTAAGTAAGAAAATCCAAAGCATTGTGAAAAAACAAAACTGCCCTATATAATGAAATGCAGCGGTCCCCAACTGGTGAAGGAGGGGGGAGGAAATAGTTCTGTGGGGAGGACAGGCACACACACACACGCTCAGTTCCATTTGCACAAGCAGTGGGCAGGGGTGGAATTCTACCGGTTCGCACCTATTCACTAGAACCGGTTGTTAACATTCTAAGCAGTTGGGAGAACCGGTTGTTAGAAGAAATTCCTGGCCTAATCCTGTAAGGAAGGCAGGAAGGAAACATTCTGAGGTTGCTTACAGAAACTGCCTCTCCGTTAACCCTTATTACATTCTTGGCAGGACTGGACTTCCTGTCTCTGGAACATCTCTGGAGGTTTTTTTCCCCTCCTTTGCTGGTACTTTGCTTGTGTGGAGTGACCATTCAAAGTTGCAATGGCACTGAAAAAAGTGACTTATGACCATTTTTCACACTTACAACTGTTGCAGAATTCCCACAATCATGAGAGGCCAGGTGAGGAGATACGTGCCTTGATGTGAGTGATGTTGAGTTGGCCACACCCAGCCAATCACATGACCATCAAGCCATGCCCACCAACTAAGCCACACCCACAGAACTGGTTGCTGAAAAATTTGAATCCCATCCCTGGCAGCGGGCATTTGCACACGCACATGGAGCTGGTCAAGAAACAATGGATGGGAATTAATCAAGGGGAGAAGCAACCTGGAATTAAGGAGAAACTTCCTAATAGTGAGGACAGTTAACCAGTGGAACGGACTGCCACCAGAAGTTGTGAATGCTCCAGCACTGGAAATTTTTAATTAGATGTTGGATAACCATTTGTCTGAAGTGGTGTAGGGTTTCCCGCCTAGGCAGCGGGTTGGACTAGAAGACCTCCAAGGTCCCTTCCCAATGCTATCCTGTTATTTAATGGATGGAAGCTTCAATTTAGAATTAAGGAGAAACATCCTGACAGTGAGAACAGTTAACCAGTGGAGCTACTTGGCCAAAGCCAGATCCGCTTAATGGCGGTACACTTCACTTAACTACGGCAGTAATTTGCTCAACCACTGCAGGGAAAGAAAAGTAAAACCAGGCATGGCTTAATCATCGCCTTGCTTAGCAGTGGAAAATCTGGTCGCAATTGGGGTCATAAGTCAAGTACTCCCTGTGGAAACATGTCCCAGGGTGAGTTGGAGGCTCTGTCAAAATCCACATTTTTGGAACCTGTCTTCCGGATTTGACCGGCTTCCGAAAAGTTGTGACATCAACACGCCTGGTCTAAGTTTCCAGCCCTCAAGATATTTTGATGGCTTTTTCCTGCTGCTGGGTAGTTATGTCCGTTTTAGAATAGAATAGAATAATGAATCAGGAATAGAATAAGGAATAGAATAGAATATGAATAAAATAGAGTAGAATATGAATAGAATAGAATATGAATAGAATAGGGAATAGAATAGAATGGAATCAGAAAAGAATAGAAATAGAATAGAATAAAATAAAATAAAATAAAATGAGTTGGAAGGGACTTTGGAGGTCTTCTAGTCCAACCCCCTGCCTAGGCAGGAAACTCTACACCATTTCAGACAAAATGGTTATCCAACATCTTTTTAAAAACTTCCCATGTTGGACCCTTCACAACTTCTGGAGGCAACATTGTTCCACTGATTAATTGTTCTTTCGAGAAGCTGTGCCTGGTTTGACACAACTGGCTAAGAGGAAATATACAATATGCCTCCCAAGTTAAAATTAATTGACTCGTCCAATTAAATTTCAACAAGGCTCGTCCAAACTTGGTAACTTTCAGGCTCGTGGATGCCAACTCACCGCAAAATCACAAGGACTAGTAACTTGTCCTCAAAATTAAAATAGAGAGGAAGGGAAGAATGGGGGAGGGGTGAAATTAATTAATGCCAGAACCTCCACAGACAAAATGTCCCCTTGTCTGAAATGGTATATATATATATAAGCCCTATGCCATGATAGGGCCGTGATCGCGAACCGATGCCATGCATGCCGGAAGTGGCATGCAGAACCATCTCTCCAGACACGCCAGCCGTCGCCCTTTGATCTTCCGGGTACCGGTGCACACATGTGCACCGAACAGCTGGTCTTAATGCGTGTGGGAGCCCTGGAAATTGGGAAAGCAGCTCCAGTCATGTGCAGGCACGCCGACCACCTGGCCTTCTGGTTTTTAACATGCATGCATGCACGAAGACCAGCTGGCTGTTGTGCAAATGCACGTTCGAAACTGGTCTTCGCATGTGCATGCGTGTTAGAAGCTGGAAGACCAGGTGGCTGGTGCAGCTGTGTGTGCCAGGAGCTGCTCTTCTGGTTTCCGTTGCGTACCCATTTCGGCACTCAGTGCCCTTTTGTTGCACATGCACATGCTCCTGTTTTGGCTCTCAGTGCCGAAAAAGTTAACCCCCAGTGCCATAGGGTCTCCTGCTTGAGCAAAGGGTTGGACTAGAAGACCTCTAAAGGTCCCTTCCAGCTCTGTTATTCTGTTAATTAATCAGTGGAAAGTTTGCCTTCACAAATTGTAGGGGCTCCATCACTGGAGATTTTGAAGAAGAGATGGGACAGTCAATTGTCTGGAATGGTGGAGGGTTTGGTGCCTGAACAGGGGGTTGGACTAGATGACCTCCATGGTCCCTTCCAACTCTGTTATTCTAATGACTTAGATTAGATAGGGGTGTGTAACGGGCGTGCATAAGCGCACCATCGTGCCTACCGTCCCTGTCCTATTGTCCTCATTTATTCGTACCTATTTCCTGCACTCATGTTTATACTCATTCCTATTATCTTGTAAGCGATTGACAGATAAAATAAATAAATAAAATAAAAAATAAGGAAGGAAAGAAGGAAGGGGGAAGGAAGGAGAACAGGAAAGGAAGGAAGGAAAGAAAGAAAGGAGAGAAAATGGAGGAAGGGAATGGGAGGGAGGAAGGGAGGGAGGGAGGCGAGAAAGGGAGAGAATATCCATTCCTAAGAGGTCTGTAAGGGGTGTGCATAAGTGCACCATCGTGCCTACCGTCCCTGTCCTATTGTCCCCATTTATTCGTACCCATTTCCTGTATTCTTACTCATGTTTATACTCATTCCTATTATCTTGTAAGCAGTTGACAAATCAAATAAATAAATAAAATAAATAGATCCCTTTAGAATGTTGGAATGTTCTGGCATGATGGAGGTTTGGAGAGGCAGCCCTGGTGGGTTTTGCTGGGGATGCTAATTCTCTTTTCTCTCCTTGCAGGTGGGACACAAGTCACTTTAAGAAGTCTGGAGGGCCAGAGAGGGACAGCTATATAATTCATCCTGAGTTTGTTTCAGAGGCTTATCCCACTCCGCCATGTTGGTATTAAGAGAGTCGAGAGAGACTGCCATTAAAAAGTGCCACTGGTGACGAAGTACGCCGTGGGCTCGGTTGAATTCTCTTTCCCCCGTAACACCACCACCAAAAAGGCAGAGGGCCAAAGAAACATGTCTTTGTGCGGCCCTCTCTGAGCTTGGTTCCTTTCTTGCAGACGTTTCATGACCCAACTAGGTAACAGCATCAGTGCTAGAAGGGAGGGGGCTTGTGGAGAGGAAGAGGAAGGGGAGGAGGAGGACTGTGGGATCTTTGATGCTCTCTGTGATGACCCAGGGTGGGATACAAAAGCAACATAAAAACAGGTGAAGTCCCTTTAATTCCTTCAACTCGGCTTCAAGGGTCCAATTATCATTGACTGGAGAAAAAAACTCCCCCACAAACAGTTGCGAAAAGAAAGAAATGTCGCAAAAGCAACACAAACCACACTGAAGCAATAAATGAGACAAGGCAGGATAAGGGCTTGAAGACGTCCACAGATATCGAATTACACACACTGGGAAGGATGCCAGAACTCAGATAGAGAACTGAAAGACTAGAATCATGTCACACTTTGCTTCCAGCCATGCACAGTTTGTCCTTTTAAACAGTCCTCACAGCTGCAGCCCTTGAAGGGGATCATGGCCCTTTCTTCCCCCATAGACCATGCCATTCACATTTCTCCCTTCTCCGTTCCTCCCTGCGTGACCTAGGATGAAGAGGGGGTGGGGCCTGGGTCTTCCTCTGACTGCCCAGCCGGCCTGTGCCCTTCCCCCAGTTTCCTCCACAACCTCCAGAGCCCCACTCCCACTCCCTGTCAGCTGTTCCTCCTCTCCCTTGGAGTCAGATTCTAACTGGGTCATGACCCTCTCTGATCTTGGTTATTTTCTTGACCCAACTAGGTAACAGCATCAGTGCTAGCAGGGAGGGGGGTTGCTCTTATCAGCATTGGTGAGAGTATTCTTGGTAGTTCCTTGATTGGATTGTGGTCTTGGCCGCTGGCCCCTCCAGCAGCCAAATCAGAGGAGGAAGAGGAGGAGGAGGGGTCAGCATTAAGGCAACCGGAGAGCTCAGAGGAGAAAGAGGGAATGGAGGTGGCACAGAGGGGGGGGGGTGACTGGGCCATCCATCAGCCCTCAGATGGAGAGTCAATAGCCTCCAGGACTGGAAGGGGCTGATGGGGAAGAGGAGGAACAGCCGGGTTCAGTGCCTGACGCGTGGATGCGCAGAAGGCAGAGGAGAGGAGAGCAGTGGAAATGTATGGGCCGGTTCTTCAGACAGAAGACCCACCACTGCTAGCGAAGCCCCACCCTAACTCTGGGGATAAAAGGCAGGGAGCGGAGATGAATAGGGGTGGCAGACAACGATTTATCTCCCGGCCGGACAGACTTGTTAGCCTGCAGTGAGAGAGAAACTTTTTGCCGGGGCTGCTGACGCTCCTAATAAAGGAATCGTTGATTTAACTACAGAGTTTGTTGTGTTTGGGCCAGAACAGTCTCATAATAATCCAATCAAGGAACAATCATGACCTAACAACTAGTTGAGTCATGAAATGCCTGCAAGAAAACAATCACAGCTAAGAGAACACCAAGGACTGCATAGTACTTCCTCCTCCTCCTCCTCCTCATCACCACCACCATCACAAATCCCTCTAGCACTGATGACGTTACCTAGTTGGGTCATGAAACGTCTCTAAGAAAACCAAGCTCAGAGAACATCAAGAATTCCACAGTCCTTCCTCCTCCTCCTCCTCCTTCTCCTCACCACCACCACCACCATTACAAACCCCACTCCCTTCTGGCATTGATGATGTTACCTAGTTGGGTCATGAGACGTCTCCAAGAAAACCACCCAGCTCAGAGAATATCAAGAATTCCACAGTCCTTCCTCCTCCTTTTCCTCCTCCTCCTCTTCCTCTTCCTCCTCCTCCTCCTCACCACCACCACGACCATTACAAACCCCCCCTCTCTTCTGGCATTGATGATGTTATCTAGTTGGGTCATGAAACGTTTCCAAGAAAACCACTAAGCTCCACAGTCCTTCCTCCTCCTCCCCCTCCTCCTTCCCCCTCCTCCTTCCCCCTCCTCCTCCCCTTCTCTGCCAACCCCATTCCTTTCTAGCACTGATGATGTTACCTAGCTGGGTCATGAAACGTCTGCAAACTCACACAGCCCCAAGCTCCCCAGTTCAAGCCTGAGCTGCAAAGATTCTTTTCTATTGGAATATCTTTTTCTAGCTAGCAAGGGGGAGGGGAAAAACCCTCTCCTCCCCCAGCACCAACCCCAGCCTTCACCTCTTGCAAAACAGGATGCAACCTAAGTGGAATTTTGCGTCTCTGAGCCCAGAGCACCACACTTAATCCCTGTTTTTAAGGCTTGGTTAGAGACGGTTGGAAAAGTCATCTGAATTGCCTCTCTCTGTTTGTTTCCGCTGTTTAATTATTCCCCCCTTTAAAAAAACCCTCCTTATCTGGAAAACAAGCCATAAAGAAACGCAACTCGAGGCCCCGACAGGTGGTCATAAAGAGATTGCAATTTCAGGACCGATTAAGAAAGAAGAAAAAAATCCACTTAATGCACACTGATAAAAGCCATAAAATCCGAAGGAGCCCGGGAAACCGGCTAGTCTAAAGGTCGTTAAAAACACACAGCACGGAAGGAAGGGCGGTTCAACTTCAGAGGACTCGGCATGTGTGTGGGTTTTGTGTGTGTGTGTGTTTGTGTGTAGGGAAAAGCTCGTAACACATGTGACAATCTGTGCAAAGCGGTCTCACCATCAATCCACCTTCAGGGTCAGTAAAAGATCTAACAGGATTACCAAAAGAGCACACGTGGGTACGTAAAGACACATGCACAAACACACAAATGCATTTTATTTTATTTTATATTTTATTTCCAGTGTTGACTCCTGGCAATGGCCTGGCCTGGCCTCTTGGCAAGGTTTTCTTGGCAAGTGGTTTCTCAAGTTAGCCTTCCTTCCCAGGGTTGAGAAATGAAGGACCGACTGGTACTTGTTTGCTTACTTACTTATTCGTGTGAAATTATTATCGACTTTATTTCTTCTTGCAAGGGCTTGGAGGCTTCGATCAAAGCCTGAATGTAAACAGGAGGTTAAAACAAAACACCCAGCACACACAAATCACACTTTGCAAACCATAGGACAGTGGTGGCTAAATTTTGGCTCCTATGCCAAAAACTGCGTACGCCAACACCCAGTGCCAACACCCAGAAGGCAATGTGCGCGGGCCCTTCTGCGCATGCGCACACGATTCTCCCTCCACACACACTGCTGCTCCCTTACCTGCACTGTACCTCCCAGCTAATTTTCGGCCGGTTTGAGGCCTTTTTCGGCCTCCCAGAGGCTCGAGGGAAGCCTCTGCAACCTTTGTAGGCCGAAAAATGGGCCCGTTTCGTATTCCGGAAATACAGGAAGTGATGAAACTGGTCTGGTTTTCGGCCTACGAAAGCTGCAGAGGCTTCCCTCGAGCCTCTGGGAGGCCCAAAAAGGCCTCAAACCGGCCGAAAATCAGCTGGGAGGTGCAGTGCAGGTAAGTTTGCCAGGGGCTCGTGTGCCCGCACAAATGGCTCTGCGTGCCACCTGTATTAATAAACACTCTGGCTGTAAATCAGAAGGCGTCTGACAGCAAAACTCATTTTTATCAAAAAGGCACAAGCTTGGCCTTTCAATTTTGGGCTACCAGCTTTCTCCTCAATTCTGCAAAATTGCTATAAATCGTCTTAGAATCACCCACTGCATCTTAGAAGAGACAGTCTTCGCAAACCCTGAATCCTGGTTGGATTAAAAAAAATCAAGAGTTTGCTAATACAGATATGTTAATAAAATTCCCCAGAACAGACCCAGCCCAGAACCAATGTGAGGAAAATGCCAAGTGCCAGGCATGAAGCCATGATGCAAATCTTCCATTGTATGGATGAAGTTTGCCAGATACCTTGTGTGTGTGTGTCTGTGTCTCTGTGCATTTAAAATCAAACATTTCTTGCTTATGAAAAGTAGTTGAGGAATCAAGATAACCAAGAAGAATCAAGCCTTCTTTCTTCTCTTTTTCTTTCTTTTCTTCCTTTCTTTTTTCCTTTTTTCCTTTCTTTCCTTCTTTCTTCCTTTCCTTCCTCCCTCTTCTTTCTTTTCCTTTCTTCCTTCTTTTTCTCTGCTTTTCTATTTTTCTCTTTCTTTTCTTTCTTCTTCCTTTCTTCTTCTTTCTTTCTTCCTTTCCTTCCTTCCTTCCTTCCTTCCCTTTCTTTTTTGTCTTTTCCTTCCTTCCTTTTTTCTGTTTTGCTGTTTTGCTGTTTTTTCTTCTTTTTCTCTTTTCCTTTTCTTCCTTTCCTCTTTTTCTCTTTCTTTCTTTTTCCTTCTTTTTCTTCCTTCCTTTCTTCTTTTCTTTCTTTCCTTATTTCTTCCCTCCCTCCCTCCCTCTTTTCTTTTTCTCCCTCCCTTTCCTCTTTTTCTCTGCTTTTCTCTTTCTTTTTTCTTATTCTTTTTTCTTTTTCTTCCTTTATTCTTTCTTTCTTTCTCTTTCTTCCTTTCCTTTCTTCCCTCCTTCCCTCCCTTTCTTTTTTGTCTTTTCCTTCCTTCCTTTTTTCTTATCTTTTTCTCTTTCTTTTCTTCCTTCCTTCCCTCTCTCTTTCTTTTCTTTTTCTTTTTTCCTTTCTTTCTCATTGATTTGCATGGTACCTTTATTATCCTGTTTACAAATGACTCACCGTCTCCTGGCGATTGGCTGGAAGACATGCAGCTGGATTTGGTGGCTAGGGTGGCACTAGAACTCAGAGTCTGCGCGTGATTGACCCAAAGTCACCCAGCCGGCCTTCAGGTCTAAGGCTGGACTAGAACTCCCTGTCTCCCGCTCTTTCGCCTGGTACCTTAATCCTGAGACCAAACTGACATTGTATGTCTCTCTTCCACTTCTCCAGTTCCCGGCACGGACTTCAACGTGATGAAGTTGTTTCCTAAGCTGAAGCTTTGCTGGGAATCTGCCACTTTTAGTAGCACTCATTCCCTGGCACCTTGGTTGTTCTAGTATGTCGCCTGGTGTCTTCCCCTCAAGGTGCTTTTTGATTTTCCCTTCATTTTCCTTTCGACCAGACTTCAACTCCCAGAATCCCCCAGCCAGCATGTTTTAAGATGGGCGGACTTCAACTCCCAGAATCCCCCAGCCAGCATATTTTAAGATGGGCGGACTTCAACTCCCAGAATCCCCCAGCCAGCATATTTTAAGATGGGCGGACTTCAAATCCCAGAATCCCCCAGCCAGCATGATTTAAGATGGGCGGACTTCAACGCCCAGAATCCCCCAGCCAGCGTGATTTAAGATGGGCGGACTTCAACTCCCAGAATCCCCCAGCCAGCATGATTTAAGATGGGCGGACTTCAACTGCCAGAATCCCCCAGCCAGCGTGATTTAAGATGGGCGGACTTCAACTCCCAGAATCCCCCAGCCAGCGTGATTTAAGATGGGCGGACTTCAACTCCCAGAATCCCCCAGCCAGCGTGATTTAAGATGGGCGGACTTCCACTCCCAGAATCCCCCAGCAAGCGTGATTTAAGATGGGTGGACTTCAACTCCCAGAATCCCCCAGCCAGCGTGATTTAAGATGGGCGGACTTCCACTCCCAGAATCCCCCAGCAAGCGTGATTTAAGATGGGCGGACTTCCACTCCCAGAATCCCCCAGCCAGCATGTTTTAAGTGAACTGAGTGAACTGGGGGTTTCTGGGAGTTGGAGTCCACCAGTTTCCAAAGTTGGGAAAGCCACCTGCTTGAACAGGGGGCTGGACTAGAAGACCTCCAAGGTCCCTTCCAGATAGGGTCTTCTTGGGATGGGGCAATTAATAAATATGCTTTAAATCAGGGGTATCCAACTTTGGCTATTTTAAGACCTGTGGACTTCAAGTCCCAGAATTCTGTCTTAAAAGTTGCTTAGGTCGGACATCCCTGCCTTAAATAATCCACTTTTAGGACTTAAGACATTTTGCCTCCTTTTTTTTCTTTCTTTTTTCCTTTCTTTCTTTCTCTTTCTCTTTCTTTTCTTTTTGGTTTCCACGTTGCACAACTCCTCCCCGCAAGCCATTTCCTTTCCGGAGTGGGACATCTTTACCTACATTTTGCAAGCGACAAACCTCGGTTCTTAAAGTCACCCGGGAAAAGTTCAAGTGGCATTTCAGACGACCCTGCGTGACCCGAAAGTTTATTTTTAAAGCACGTGTGAACACGGGGCCGGGAGGCAATAAAAAGCTCGCAACGATGCCTCGGCTGCATTTCCAACCCCCAGAAAGTTTGGATCCCATCGGGATTGAATGAATTAACCCATGTTTCATTGATTGAGTTGCAGCGGATCGGATGCAATTACAGTCATACCTGGCGGGGCAAAGTAAGCCTTTCCTGCCCTCGCGGGAGGCGCCAAGTAGACTGCTCCTGCCTCTGGAGGCTCCGCATGAGGGATGGAGGGGAGAGAGAGAAAGCGCAGCCGAGTTGAAGGCAGAGGCTGCTTGGATGCAACCCCCAAGTTCCCCGGGCTGGACAAAATAACTCTTATTGCGGGTGAAGCCGGCGCCAGGTAGACTGCTCCTGCCTCTGGAGGCTCCGCATGAGGGGGGGAGAGAGAGAGAGAGAGAGAGCAGCCGAGTTGCGGGCAGAGGCTGCTTGGAAGTAGCTCCTAAGTCCCTTGTTCCGAGTGAAGCCGGCGCCAGGTAGACTCTTCCTGCCTCTGGAGGCTCCACATCGGGGGAGAAAGATGGGGGGCGGTCTCGGGCGGCAGCTGAGTAGCGGGCAGAGGGTGCTTGAAAGCAGCCTCCCTCCCCCCCCCCCCCCCCAAGTTCCCCCGGCTGGGCAAGGGAAATCTTTCCCGCCCTCCCGGACGGCGCCAGGTAGACTGCTCCTGCCTCTGGAGGCTCCGCATGAGGGATGGGTGGGGCGGGGGGAGAGAGAGAAAGCGCAGCCTAGTTGCAGGCAGAGGCTGCTTGGATGCAACCCCAAGTTCCACCGGCTGGACAAAATAACTCTTGTTGCGAGTGAAGCCGGCGCCAGGTAGGCTGCTCCTGCCTCTGGAGGCTCTACATCGGGGGAGAGAGTTGGGAGGGGGCGGTCTCCGGCGGCAGCTGAGTAGCCGGCAGAGGATTGAAAACAGCCTCCAAGTTCCTTCGGTTGAGCAAGGGAAGCCTTTCCACACACACACACACACCCCCACGGGCGGCGCCAAGTAGACTACTCCTGCCTCTGGAGGCTCCGCATGAGGGGTAGGGGACGAGAGAGAGAGAGAGAGACAGCAGCCGAGTTGCGGGCTGAGGGTGCTTGGAAACAACCCCCCAAGTTCCCCCCGGCTGGGCGAAATAACCCTTGTTGCTAGTGAAGCCGGCGCCAGGTAGACTGCTCCTGCCTCGGGAGGCTCCACATCGGGGGTGTGAGAGAGAGAGAAAGCGAGAGGGCCGATCTCGGGCAGCAGCTGAGTCGCGGCACCTCGGGCAGCTCCCCCGCCGCAAAACTACAACTCCCAGAGTCCTTTTCCTTCCTTCTCTCCCTCCCCTTGTCCCCCTCCCTTTCCCCCCCACCCCGCCCAGCCACCTCCGCGCACCTGAAGAGCAGCCCCGCCTGCAGCGCCGCGGAGCCCGCAAACGCCCCCGGGCCGAGCTGGGGAAGGTCCCGCTGCAGCCCCGCCTGCAGCCGCCGCCTCCTCCTCCGCCTCCTCCTCCGCCTCGCCTGGGCCAGCTCCAGCTCCAGCTCCAGCTCCAGCTCCTTACTCCGGGCCAGGCGTAAACAAGCCGGAGCCCCGCGCTCACCTGCGGCCGCCAGCACCAGCACCAGCAGCGGCGCCCCGAGCCAGGTGAGTGGCGGCCGTCGAGCTGCAGGTGGACGGCCGGGAGGGTCTGGAACGGGGCGGGCTGCCCGGGAAGTTGCCGGCCGTGGACGGAGGGGACGGGACGGGCTGAAGGGGAGCAGCGAGGAGAGTCGGGGGTCCCGGCTTTGGGACTGAAGGGGCGGCGGAGGAAAGTTGCTCCGCTTCCCAAAGTCAACCGGGAGCCAGTTTTTCTCCGGGAGGGGCTGGAAAGAAAAAGGGGAGGGGGCTCCCTGCACACACACACACAACACAGATCCACAAACATACAGAGAGACACACACACAGACACGCGGTGTGAGAGTGATACACACCATCACACAAACGCAGTGACAGCCAAACACACACACACTAAGACAGAAAGACACAGGCAGATACAGACTCACAAACACACAACACAGATCCACAAACATACAGAGAGACACACACACAGACACGCGGTGTGAGAGAGATACACACCATCACACAAACGCAGTGACAGCCAAACACACACACACTAAGACAGAAAGACACAGGCAGATACAGACTCACAAACACACAACACAGATCCACAAACATACAGAGAGAGACAGGGACACAGAGAGAGAGAGACACACACACCAACACACAGAGACACAGTGTGAGAGGGAGATAGACACCATCACACAGTGACAGCCAGACACATACAGAGACACAAACACACACACAGAAAGGCAGAAAGGCGCAGACAGATACAGACTCACAAACTCGCATAGACACAGAGGGAGAGATTGATAGATACAGCCAGAGACACACAAATACACAAAGACACACACAGAGGCATGCAGATGGAGAGAGAGAGACAGTTGCACAGAGTGACAGCTACACACACACACACACATACACACAAAGAGAGAAAGTCAGAGACGGGCAGATCTGCACGGACTCACAAACACACACCCAAACACACTCAAAAAGAGAGACACACAGATACAAATACGCAGAAACAGACATGCAGGGAGTTTATGTGTGTGAGAGACATACAGTTACACAAACACAGGCAGACACACACACACATAGAGAGAAAGACACACACACAGAGATAGGCAGTGTGAGAGAGATGCACACCTTCACACAAACTCAGTGACACACACACAGATACAAACTCACACGCACACAAATACACTCACAAACTCGCACACACAGAGGGAGAGACAGATATACCCAGAGACACACAAAGACACACACAGGGACACGCAATGAGTGAGAGAGAGATACACAGTTACACAGAGTGACAGACACACACAGACTCACACACACACACAAAGAGAGAGACAGAAACACAGAGTTACACAAACACTCACAGAAGGGGAAAGAAAGTCTGAGCCACATAGACCCACACAGACTCACCAACACACACCCAAAGGCACTCAGAAAGAGAGAGACAGACACACAAATACACAGAAACACACAGACACAGCGCATGTGTGTGTGTGAGAGAGAAAGATACACAGTTACACAAACACAGCCAGGCATGCACTTACGCAAGGAGAAAGACAGAGGCACGCAGACATACAGACTCATAAACATACAAACACACACACACAAAGCGACAATACCCAGAAACTCGCACACACAGAGATACACAAACACAAACACAGACACACAGAGACCTGCACACACACACATACACACACACACACTCTCCGCCTTCGCTGCTGAGCAAGAAGCGGGGCGCGATCCTGTGGGATTCAGCTACCCAGAGTTGGAGGGGACCTTGTAGGTCATCTAGTCCAACCCCCGCCTAAGCAGGAGACCCTACACCATTTCTGACAAATGGCCCGCTTGCTATCGTTTCCCCGCCCCTCACCCCGGAACCAGGACTCTCTCCTTGGAAGGCAGCCCCCCCTGGGCTCCCCGGGAGAGAGGAAACCCGATCCGCCCTGCTTGGCCCAGGACCCCCAATCCTCACCAAGCCGGGCCTTGTCCTCTGTTCATGCTCCGAGCCGGGAAACGTTGGCTCCAAGGAAGCCTCCCTTCTCTGAAATTAGGGGAGAAAACTGGGGGTGGGTGGGTGCAACCATTTAGGGGAAAGGGGGGTTCAGGGGCCTCTTCTCAACCCCACACATTTGATTCGGAGGGAAGCAGCTTTGGGAGGGGAAGGGGGGTGGTTTCCTTCCACCCACCCACCCCTTTTTTTTAAAATGCCTTTTGGGACCAGGGGACAAAAAGGGGCTTCCAGGGCCCCCCCCCACTCCTCCCAGCTGATTTCTGGTCTCGGGTACATAGTACCTAGAACATAGTACAACAGAGTTGGAAGGGAACGTTTGATGAGTTGACACCCACTGTGATCCTCCTTAGACCAGGGGTGTCAAACTCAAGGCCCACGGACCGGGCCTATGGGGTGCTTAAATCTGGTCCGTGGATCCGGCCTTGGAACTTATCAAAAGGACCGGCCCGCGGTGCCTCTGCTGGCCCAACAGGCTGTTGGGGGGTGGGGGGGGGGATGCGTGCGGCCCAGTGGTTTGTATTTGGTCGGTTTGGGCCGGTTTACACAAACCGTTAGTAAAAAAAAAGAAAAAAAAAGTGGCTTTTCCGACGATCAGCTGCGCCGCACAATTTAGATTAGCTAGAAAGCAGAAAACCATTGGATTGCCTGCTTCCCAGCTAATCTAAATCGCGCGGCACAGCTGATCCCCTCGTACTTACCTCACCAGGAGGCTTCCCTGAGGCCCAGGAGGCAAAAAAAAAACCCCATGTGTATGTGTGCGTGTGTGTGTGTGCGCTGCAAAAGGCGGGGGGGAAAAACCCACATAGCCATGGCCACCCAGTCCCATGACCACCTGGCCACGCCTGCAGAACCGGTAGTAAAAATATTTGAATCCCACCACTGGTACGGCCGCCGTGCGGCCTGTTTTCGGCCTCCACCGTCTCCTGCAGCCCGTCTCCAGCCTTGCAGAGGCCCAATTTTTGGCCGTTAGGGCTCCTGGAGGCCGAAAACGGGCCACGTAGGGGCCTCGCAGGGCCTCCACGTGGCTCTTTTTAGGCTAGCAAGCAGAATGCTGCTGGGGGCGTCCGTCCCATTTCCCTACTTCGTCCGCCCCCACCAGCCCGAGGAAAAGAACTACAAGTGATGATCCGGCCCTCGGAGAAATCCAGTTTGACACCCCATCCTGAACTTAGCATCTGCCTGCCTGAGGAGCAGGTAGCAGCCACAGCCGGGACCGTTTTGTCTTGGGTGCCCTTTGTGGTCGGTTCCTGGATCTGCCGCCCCCCCCCCCCCCCCCGGCTTACTCTTACTATTCATTTGTCTGCCACCCATCTCACCACAAGGCCCTGGTCTAGAAGTGGTGAATTCAGCTGGTCCTGACCGGTTCTGTAGAACCGGTAGCGGAAAGTTTGAGTAGTTTGGAGAACCAGCAAATCCCACCTCTGACTGGCCCTGCCAACCCCATCTCTTCTCCGCCTCCCATTGAATCCCAGCTGATCAGCTGGGTCTCCTTTGGTTGCCCTGCACAGGAGAACAGAGCTGGAAAGCAGGTTAGTGAGGTGGAGAGAGAATGGAAATTTTGCAGTATCCTTCCCTTGCCATCCTCACCAAGCCACACCACACCCACAGAACACCACTCCCACCAAGCCACGCCCACAGCCGATCGGCTGGATCTCCTTTGGTTGCCCTGCACAGGAGAACAGAGCTGGAAAGCAGGTTAGTGAGGTGGGGAGGGGAGGGAAGGGGGATTTTGCAGTAATCTTTCCATGCCACGCCCACCAAGCCACATCCACCAAGCCACGCCCACAGAACCAGTAGTAAAAAATTTTGAATCCCACCACTGCCCTGGTTCCTTCCAGACTGGACTACTGTATTGTGCTCTACATGGGGCTGCCCTTGAAGAGTATCCAGGAGCATCAGCAGATACAGAAAGCAGCGACACACACTGTGTGAAAACACACATGTGTGTTTTCGGCCGCTGTTCGTTCTCTGAGTTTGCCATTTAGCTCCTGGACGTTTCGTTACCAAACTAAGTAACATCTTCAGGGAGACTTGGAGTGAAGTGTCTTATTCTGTTTTTCTTCCCTTTATATGGGTTTTGAGTGGTGTTGTGGTCAAGTTGATCCCGTGAATGGTTGTGAAATCCAAACTGGTAAGGAGGTGGTCTGTTCTGTGGCTGACTGGACGGCCTGGTTTCTTATAGGTTCATACGTGTTGGTTGGTGGATCCGTTGGCGAATGCTGGGCTTTGACAAATTTGCGTGGGTTTTTGGGTTTCGTGCCAGTCGAATTGGTGGTGTTCGTTGTCGACGTGACTCGGGGATTTCTGGTCATGCCGCTCGACAGCCAGCTGCTGTTCGTGAATTGTGGTTTTCAATTGTCATCCTTCTGTGTCCTCCAGAAGTTGTGGATGCTCCAACACACTGGAAGTTTTTAAGAGTCTGGTTAACCATTTGTCTGAAGTGGGTAGGGTTTCCTGCCTAAACGGGGCTGGACTAGAAGACCTTCAAGATTCCTTCCAACTCTGTTATTCTATTCTATTCTATTCTATTCTATTCTATTCCTTTCCATTTCTTTCCATTCCATTCCATTCCATTCTATTCTATTCTATTCTATTCTATTCTATTCTATTCTATTCTATTCTATTCTATTCTATTCTATTCTAGCACTGATTATGTTACTTTGTTTGGGTCATGGAACATCTCCCAGAAAAGGGTTTGCCAAATTTTTGGACCTCAGGGACCACCAAATTCATAATTTTAAATTCCGGGGACTACTAATATGAATTTTGACTGTCAGGGCTTGCTGATGTTGGTGGGAGACAGAGAGAGAGACAGAGAGAGAGATCTGATCTAACCTCTCTCTCCCTCCCTCTCTTCCTCTCTCTCTCTCTCTCTCTCTCTCTCACACACACACACACACATACACACACACAGAGGCAGCGGTGGGATTCAAATTTCTTAACAACCGGTTCTGTGGGCATGGCCTAATTTGTGGGTGTGGCTTAGTGGTCATGTGACCGGCTGGGCATGGCTTGTATGTAAACGTTATAAATATTTATATAAATATTGCATTTTTCATAAAAAGCAACTTTTACCCAAAATCAGGCAAGACAGGCAGGCAGTTTGAGTTGCTTGCAGAATCACAGATTCATTCAGAGATCTATCTATCTACCATTGGCTAGCTCAGTCTGTCACATAAAATTTGCTTGCAAGCAAACTCACAAAATTAACTCACAACACACCATGTATATAAATATTGAATATATATATATATATATATATATATATATATATATATATATATATATATATATGTGTGTGTATATTAAAAAGCAACTTTTACCCAAAATCAGGCAAAGCAGGCAGACAGATTGAGTTGCTCACAGAATCATTCAGTGATCTATCTATCTGCCATCGGCTAGCTCAGTCTGTCACATAAAATTTGTTTGCTGTGAGTCTGCACTGAATAATGCAACCTTCAGTCCTAAGGAAGGTTTAACTCTGCTTAAAAGCAGAGCTGAAGATCTAAAGACTAGCTAGAATAGAAGAATCCAACCATTCCCTGCTTTCCAGCTAATCTAAATCTCCTGGCACAGCCGAACAGCTGATGGTCAGAAAAAGGAAAAATAGCAACTTAGTAGTCAAGTTTGCCAGGTAAGGAGTGAGTGGGAGGGGAGGGTTCCCATGGGCCATGTGGGCGGCGCAGTTTTGTGTTCCCGCGCAGCCTAGATTAATTGCTTTGGAGGGGTGCTCGGGGAGTGAGATTTCGCTGCAGATCACTAAAATTTTCTCGTGGACCACTGGTGGGCTGCGGCCCATTGGTTGGCAAACACTGTCCCAGAAAACATCCAAGTTCAGAAAGCACCAAGGACTTCCCAGTTCAACCCTGAGCATCAAAAACCTTCCCTTCTATTGGTAAAAAAGCATCTATCCAGTTGGAAGATTTGGACAGTGGGGCTAGCTTTGACAACCAGAACAGGGAAACTCTTGAGTCCACATCAATAGGCTTAAACGTTGCACCAATAATAATCCAATAAAATAATATTTTCCAAAGCACCAGAGGGCAAAGCAAGAAACAGTAGCTGGAAAACTCACCAAGGAGAGAAGCAACCTGGAATTGAGCAGAAACTTCGTATCAGTGGGAGCAATTAACCAGTGGAACAACTTGCTTCCAGAAGTTGTGGGTGGAAGTTTTTAAGAAGGGATTAGATTACAGATTAACAGAGTTGGAAGGGACCTTGTAGGTCATCTAGTCCAACCCCCCTCTGCCCAAGCAGGAGACTCTATACCAGGGGTCTCCAACCTTGGCAACTTTAAGACTTGTGGACTTCAACTCCCAGAGTTCCTCAGCCAGCTGGCTGAGGAACTCTGGGAGTTGAAGTCCACAAGTCTTAAAGTTGCCAAGGTTGGAGACCCCTGCTCTACACCATTTCTGACAGAGGGCAGTCCAGTCTCTTCTCGAAAACCTCCACTGACGAAGCTCCCACAACTTCTGAAGGCAACTTCTGTTCCGTGGGCTGACTCTAGTCTAGACCGTCGCTTATCTAAAATGGGAAACGTTCTCCTTTTGCTTGAGTCGGGGGCTGGACTAGAAGACCTCCGAGGTCCCTTTCAGCTACATTCCGATTGATCCTACCACGTGTCTCTCTCTGAATGTGGCTCGCTTGAGGGATGGCACCAGCCTGCCTTCCTGATGACCCAGGCAGGACCAACTCCTTATTCCCCATGGCGGCCTCTTCCTCCTCCCAAGTAGGCCCAGCCAGCCAGCCGTGCCCAGTGGGAATGAATAGACGTGTGGGAATGGCATGCCGTTCCCTGCAGACTCTTGTCTCGGTCTAATTAGCTGTCCCAAAGGGTTCAAGGACTGTAATGTGTTTTTAATAGCTGGGCTGGGTGGCTGAGATGCCTTTTAATCTGCCTGCCTGCCTGCCTGCCTGGCGTTTCCCTCCCAGCTCTGTAATTGTCGCGGAGCTGCAGGAACAAAATGAGAAGATGCTTTTGCTCTTCAGGCTGCAATTATATTCTCTCTGATTCAGGGGAAGGGGAGGGGAGGAGAGAAGCCCTCTTCCATGTGGGGTTTCTGTTCTCCTCCTTTGAGAGAGTGAGGTTAGAATAGAATAGGAGCAGAGTAGACCGAAGATTTTTAAGGACAGCCACTGAAATGAATAGGGGTCGGACTAGAAGACCTCCAAGCTCCCTTCCAACTCGACTGCATTCTATCCATTAGGTTGGGTCCTTCCTAAATGCCTTCCTCTGGTTGTTGAGCCGCTGGGGGCTCCTGTCTCTCTTCTCTTTAATTGTCTCCCAGGCAGCCTTTCTTCCCCCCAAGGCCATTCCCACATCCCTTTACAGCCTCCGTCACCTCAAAGCTGAACCCGGAAACCCTTCGAGGCAGCAAAACAGGTGGCTTCTGTGTGTGCAGGGCTGGAAAGACACACCTTGAAGCCACAGCTTGCTTCCCTGCCTGTGGTCCGTTCCCGCAAAGATGCTTCACAGCGTGGGTTGCGGTTGTGTCTTCGCAGAGCCAGCCTGCAAAAGCTGCAGAATCCACATGGTGTGAACAGACGCGGCTTGGCTAATTTGATCAAACCTCCGCCTGTTCGTCTTTTTCCTGGCCACCCCCGCGATATTTTTTTTTTTTTTTAAAAAAACTTCTTCCAGGCTGGAACACGTTTTGTCCTCTTTCTCTGTCCGAAATTACCCTTTCTCGTTCATTCGTTCTTTGCCAGAATTCAGGCCTCGAGGTCAGATGATCGCAAATCACGGAAGCCAGTGTGGTTTCGCCATCGGTGGTTGGTTACCATTCTTCCAATTTCACAATTTAATATGTGGTAATTATTTCCTGCCCTCAATTAACCCTAAGGAGCCTACAAGTGCTAAGGATAGATAGATAGATAGATAGATAGATAGATAGATAGATAGATAGATAGATAGATAGATAGATAGATAGATAGATAGATAGATAGATAGATAGATAGATAGATAGATAGATAGATAAATAGATAGACAGACAGACAGACAGACAGACAGACAGACAGACAGATGAGACAAAAGATAGATAGATAGACAGACAGACAGACAGACAGACAGACAGACAGACAGACAGATGAGACAAAAGATAGATAGATAGATAGATAGATAGATAGATAGATAGACAGACAGACAGACAGACAGACAGACAGACAGACAGACAGACAGACAGACAGACAGATAGATAGATAGATCCTAAGCAGGAGGTTGGACTAGAAGATCTACAAGATCCCTTCCAACTCTATTATTGTATTTTATTCTGTTCTGTTCTAGATAGATAGATAGATAGACAGACAGACAGACAGACAGACAGACAGACCGACAGACAATTGATAGATTAGAGGAAGAGGGAATAGAGAGATAGATAGATAGATAGATAGATAGATAGATAGATAGATAGATAGATAGACAGACAGACAGACAGACAGACAGACAGACAGACAGACAGACAGACAGACAGACAGACAGATGAGACAAAAGATAGATAGATAGATAGATAGATAGATAGATAGATAGATAGATAGATAGATAGATAGATATTGATAGATGAGAGAAAGAATAGATATAGATGAGAGAGAAAATATTGATAGATGATAGAGAGCGAGAAAGAGTAGATAGATGATGGATGGATGGATAGATAGATAGATGTGGATAGGTAGATAGATAGTAGATAGGTAGGTAGATAGATATGGCTTTTATTTTATTTTTATTTTTCTACCTGTTGCACATTAGGTAGGCAGGAAACAAGAGAATAGAAGTTGGAAGGGACCTTGGAGATCTTCTAATCCAACCCGCTGCTTATGGAGGAAATAGCTATTGTGGGTGCTCCAATACTGTAGTTTTAAAGAAGAAACCGGACAGCCACTTGTCTGAAATGGTACTATAGGATCTCCTGCTTGACAGGGGGCTGGACTAGAAGACCTCCAAGGTCCCTTCCAATTCTGTTTGATTGATGTGCCCAGAAATAAGGAGGAATTTCCTGACATTGAGAAACAATCAACCCATGAAACAGAAGTTGTCCTCAGAAGTTGTGGGAGCTTCATCCCTGGAGGCTTCCAAGAAGAGACTGGACTGCCATCGGTCAGAAATGGTGTAGGGTCTCCCGCTTGGACAGGGGGGGTTGGACTAGATGACCTACAAGGTCCCTTCCAACTCTGATTACCTGTTAATCTGTTAAGAGTCTAAACGAGAACTTGCCTCATAGATCTTGACCCTCCCCATCCAGGTAATTCTGCAAAAGTTTAACTAAGGCCCCAGGTCTCTTGGCCAAGGTTTGTTTTTTCTCTCCTTCTGGGGCCTTTGCCAAGCCTTGGCACTCCCACGCTTGCCAGGGAAAAAAGGAGATGCCATTTGTCTCTGCCAAACTCAGCCTTCGCCAGCCTTATTTTTAAACCAAGTGTTTTAAACACCCGGCAGATGGGACTGCTTTCGTCTTGGAAGATAAGGCGGAGTGGCTTTTAAGAGGCCAAGCAGAAAGAAAGAAAGAAAGTTCAAATACACCGATGGAAGTGAGACAGGGGCATTCTGCACACAGATAGTCCTCAGGCTACGACCACAACTGAGCCCAAAACATCTCTTGCGAAGAAAAACCTTGGTTAAAAGTGAATTTTGACTCATTTTATGATCTTTCTTGCCACTGTGGTGAAGTGATTTAGTCACACGGTCGTTAATCTGGCTTCCCCGTTGCCTTTGCTGGTCAGAAGGTCAAAAAATGATAGAAAATGGGAGGCAAAGTAAGAAGAGATGAAGAAATATTGAAAGGTGAGCAAGAGATGAGGGTTAAAGAGAGGAAGGAGAGAGAGTCTACATGAAGGGATGTTGTAGGAGTTAAGGTATATAGTGATTAATTTTGATAAAATGACAAATGGGAAATCAAGACTTATTATTAAAGACAAGGGTGGAATTCAAATTTCTCTAACAACTGGTTCTGTGGGCGTGTCCTAATTTGTGGGTGCGACTTGGTGGTCATGTGACTGGGTGGGCGTGGCTTGTATGTAAATGTAAATATTTATGTAAATATTGGATTTTTTTATTTAAAAAAAGAGCAACTTTTACCCAAAATCAGGCAAAGAAGGCAGGCAGATTGAGTTGCTTGCAGAATCACAGAGTCACTCAGAGATTTACCTTTCTGCCATCTGCTGCCTGAGTCTGTCACATAAAATTTGCTTGCAACCAAACTCATAAAATTTGCTAGCAAGCAAACTCACAAAATTAACTCACAATACACCATGTATATAAATATTGAATTATTAAAAAAAAAGAGCAACTTTTACCCAAAATCAGGCAAAGCAGGCAGGCAGATTGACTTGTTCACAGAATCACAGATTCATTCAGAGATCTACCTTTCTGCCATCGGCTACCTGAGTCTGCACTGAAAAATAGAAGCTTCGGTCCTAAGGAAGGTTCAGCTCTGCTTTTAGAGCTAGAAAGCAAGAAATCCAACCATATCCTGCTTTCTAGCTAATCGAAATATCACAGCTGGTAGTTGGAACAGCTGATGGTCGGGGGGGAAAAAAGGAAAAATAGCAACTTACTAAACGCAGGCAAGTTTGATGGTGCGCATGCCAGGTAAGGAGTGAGCGGGCGGGGAGGGGAGGGGCCAGCCAGTGGCATGATTTGCTGGTTCTTCAAACTGTGCAGAATCATAATAATCGGTTCTATAGAACAAGTCCAAACCGGTTAGAATCCCACCCCTGATTAAAGATACGTAAATTGTTAATCAGAAGAAATACAAGGCTGAATATTTTAATTGGAATATATATGGAATTAAGCTTTTTTATTATAAGACTACTGTTAAGATATGTAATTGTTAATGGAATATATGTAAAATTAATATATTATGGAGGAAAGAAAGTAATGTGGAATCTGAGGGGGGAAATATGGATATAAGGTATAGTAATATATATATACATTATATATATATATTTATTAAAATGTAAAGACTGTTAAATGAATATAAGATGGAAGATATGACTTATGTACTGTAAGGAGATTAGAGAGGGACTTGTGTTAAAAATATAACAGTGGCACAACTACCATTAAAAGGGGATAAATATTGGATAATACAACCTAAGATGAATGTATGAATGATTACTTGAATGATATAATTTGTTAAACTTTGCAAATATGACTATTGAGAGAATATGTATAACACAAAAAACGATATTAAAAAGATAGAGAATGATACAAAGCAATATATGAGAATATTGAATAACAAAAGCTGGTACATGTAATAATATTAAATTAGATAAGAAAATGGATAATATGAATATGAAATTAGGGTCATGTTTGTTATTGAAATGTTAAATGACCTGGAATCAAACGGTTCACCCAATGATGTTGTCAACTATAAAACATGTACACAAAATGTTTAATTGGAGTAACTGCCGGAATCCTGATAGATGTATGTAAAGGAATACAAATAAAATTTTATTTAAAAAAATAAAATAAATACGAGTCAGTTGCCAAAATGTCTGCTGACTAGAGGGATGCTGTAATGGTTGTAGGTCTGAAAAACAGTCATAACTCTCTTTTTTTCATTGCCGTTGCAAGTCGAGGATTATCTGTACAGGTAGTTCTCGTGTCAGGGCTCCGACATTCACCTTCATTCAAATCATAAGTCTCTAGCCACATCTCTCAGAGTAAAAAAAACTGTAGGAGTGACCATGTCAGCGTTACCTGGGTACAGCTGACTCTAAGACACCCCATTCATTTCCGCCTTGACCCTGGTCTTCCCCCCCCACCCCCTGGATGTACATTCTCCAATGAGACACATCTATAGCCAAGAATCATCAATCATACTCTCCAGTAATAATCTTGCGCGCCAACAGTTTTGCCTGCCTAGCAGTTATCTGAAGCATTTAAGGAATGCACTGCTTTCCCCCACTGCCTTTCCGCTGGCAACTAAAAAGACCAAAGGAGTATTTTTTAATTGACATCTCCTTCTACAACCGTTCATTGACTGACTGGTAACAGCAATGAAAAAAAAAAGGATAATTATCATTTTTCACACTTAATGACCATTGTAGCATTTCCAGGATTCTGTGATAAAAATTCAGATGCTTGGCAACTGACTCGTAGTTATGACGGTCACCCGGGGTTGTGTGATCCCTTTCTTTGAGGCCTTCTGACAAGCCAAGCCAACAGCGAAGCCCAATTCACTTAACAACCAACTTGAATGCTGTGATTCGCTTAACAACAGTGGCAAGAAAGGTCATTACAATGGGGCAAAAACCTAAGAACTCTCGCTTAGCGTCAGAAATTTTATGCTCAATTGTGGTCATTAGTCAAGGATTACCTATATGCCCTCTGTTGTAATAAATAAAATATATAGAGCTTTTTGAATTTCCTTGGACTGGACAGTCCATTTAGCAATTCATTAACATCCAAAGTGCTTGGGGAAAAAAGCAAGGAGCACGATTGGATTAAACTGAGTTAAATATTGGTGACAGCAAAGCTGCAAAATAACTGAGAATAATGTGCCAAGCTAATCCCACAGCATCTAGTTGTCCTTGGCTGGTCTGGAAAAACAAACTGACCAGGGTCAAACTTTATTGTCCCATTAATTAATTTGGTTTCCTTTAAGATTGGACGTTGGCTCTTCTGGTTGGCCGTGTGACTCTTTTTTATTTGCATTTTTTAAAATGTTTTATTTGTAAGCCGCCGCGCCCGCCCCCCCCCCGAGTTGTCGAGTCAGATTTGAATAAATATTTGGGGTTTGGGGGCCCTCAATAAACATGATTTTAAAAATGGGTATTTGGATAGGAATGTTGTGGTCCGCCAGAAACTTGCAGAAACGGCAGCAGAGTCGGACAGTGGGGAGGAACAGGGGCCAGTCCGGGAGTCTGGGGAGGGCTCGGACGAGGGATCTGCATCCGACACCGAGATGGGGCCAGGGCCATCTGAGAGTTATGTGCTGACTCCGGAGCCTCCAAAATCTGACAGCAGCGAGGCAAAGAAACAGGGGGAGCCTGTTCCCAGTTTGCGCTTGCACAGAACTGCCAGAAGGCAAGAACAGTTAAAACAAAAGGGGCGACTCAGGAGTAAAGCTTGGAGACGATTGGCCCCTCCCATAAGACATAAAGGAGGAGCAAAGGGACAGGAGCCTTTGCAGGAAGCAACTTTGTTCATCTGGTCAGTTTAAACTCTGGAGCTCCGTGTTGATTTTGTGCTCTGTTTGATCTTGTACAGCTAATGGGCCATTTAGTTGTTGGCAGCATTTCAAGGGAGATAAAGGTGGATGCTTATCAGCCTTATCCGGAAGGACTGTGGCAGAACTTCTGTGGGTTTATTCACAAACTGTTTGGGACTCATTACGGGCTTTGAATGCCTATAATTCACAGCCATTGAAATAAAACAAAAGGTTTTGGGGAACAGCGTGTGATTGTTACTGTCTCAGGAAGCCTTGGTCAAAACAAGGAGACCACCGGGAAATTTCTAAAGCTGTAGACTGGATTAAAAAGTCATAAAACTATCTTGGAAGAAGACAAGGAGCAAACCAACTCTCTGCATAATCAATTGGTGGTTTTCTTGTAGACATTTCATTACCAAACTAGGCAACCTCATCAATGCTATGAGTGAGTGCTTGTGGGTGTTTTCTGAGCTTGGTGATTTTCTTCCAGACATTTCTTTACCCAACGAGAAAACACCAGCAGTGCTATGAGAGTGGAGGGTTTACAGAGAGGAGGAAGAGGAGGCGGATGACTGTGGGGTCCTTGGTGCTCTCTGAGTTTGGTTGTTTTCTTGCAGACTTTTCATGACCCAAGTAGGCAACCTCATCAGGCTAGAAGGCAGAGGGGGTTGCAGGGAGGAGGAGGAGGAGAATGACTGTGGGGTCCTTGGTGCTCTCTGAATTTGATTGTTTTCTTGCAGAAATTTCATGACCCAACTAGGGAACACGATCATGATTAATTCATTTCCAGAAGCTGCTTCTTCCCCTTTTTTTCCAGAATTACTGGAACATCTGCACAATCGCTTAGAGTCACTCTTGTGGGCAGCAAACAAATTTAATAAAAAAAATAAACAAATGAACAAGGGTTCTAAAGGAAACAGCGAAGTCACAGGGAGGAAAAAAGCCAATTAAGAATATATATATTCTTGTGTGTGTATATACACGCACACACAGATATTTGATGTTTTTGCACTGTGGAACAAAGGTGAGTTCCTGGGTTTGCTTTGCTTTCTGTGCAAACAGCAAAGGTGGTGTTGAGTTGTGCAGAAGTCACCTTTCTGTTTGTCCTCCACGCGTTCCAGTCCTGCAATAAAGATTTACAAGGGACGTTTGTTCCTTCGGGGAGACGAGAGGGAGTTCTTTCTGTAATGTTTTGCAAAGTTACCCACTTGAAAATGGGTGGACTTCAAGTCCATAGCTGGCTGGGGGATTCTAGGTGTTGAAGTCCACCCACCTTCAATTAGACAAGGTTGGGGGATTCTGTGTGTGGAAGTCCACCCAAGAGGAACCTACGTGCCAAATTTCAAGTTCGTAGGTTTTACAGTTCCGAAGATTTTGTGATGATGCTTGAATGGCATTTTGCTTTTATATATATAGATAAGGGTATCAGGGCATAGGGTCTCCTGTTTGAGTGGGGGTTGGACTAGAAGACCTTGCAGATCCCTTCCAATTCTGTTCTTCTGTTAAGCATGCCCATGTCCAGCGGCTTGATTTTCTGACCCTGCTGTCTCCGTCTTTTAATTTTTCTCCTGTTTTGGGTGGACAGCAAGGTGAGTGCTTGGCATTGTTAAATCTCTTATTTCTCTGAAGTCAGGATTTGCAGCATTTAACGAAAAGGAGACAGTTGGGTGGGCCTGGAAACACCCAATTTAATGTCAATCAATGAAAATGTGAATTTTTAAAATGAAAACTCGGTGTCGATTAAAAAGGCTGCAGGTCAGGCAATTTTGGCAAGGGGAGATCTCACGCCTACAGGTAGTCCTTGACCTAACGATTGCCACCGAGTCCAAAATTTCTGTTGCTGAGCGAGACGGGGGTCAGTTTGGCCCCATTTTACGACCCTGTCATGACCCTGGTAGAGACTGACTCTGAGGGAGAGGAAGAACAGCCTGTTGGGAGTGGAAGTGTGGCTCCAGAGGAGGAGGCTAGGGAAGGGTAGAGGCCGGCTGGGCAGTCAGAGGAAGAACCAGGCCCATCCCCTCTTCATCCTAGGTCACGTAAGTAGGAGAGGGCCATGATCCTCTTCATGGGTTGCAGGTGTGAGATCAGCATAAGAGTTTGGACCTGCGTGCTAACATATGCTGGAGACAAATTAGTGTTTTATTCCTAGAGGAGTTTATATAGCCAAGTTTATGTTGGTTGGCGTTCTTCCAACGGACTGTACCTGGTTATCTTCCTGAAATTGGTAATTATTTATCCTGGTCTGTTGTGGAACTGTATACAGTGTATACTTTGTTTTTGGTTTTTGCTTCGTTATCTGCTCTTTGATTTTGAACTGTGTTTCTTCGTTTGGAATGTTATTTTGAAAATAGTTTAATCTACAACTGTGAACAATTAAACAGTGAAGGCATTCAAGGACCTTTATATACATTTTGGTTTTTGTTATATTTTTGCTACACTCCGGGTTATCACAGACCCCTCTTGCCACGGTTGTTAAGTGAATCTGGCTTCCCCGGCTTAACAAAAGGGGAAAAATGTGACACACACCCCCCCCCGGGGATACCGCAACCGTCGTATGTCCATGCCAGTTGCCAAGCATCTGAATTTCGATCACGTGACCGACCAGGGTCGCAAAGTGTGAAAAACGGTCCAGAGTCCCCCTTTTTCAGGGCTGTCGTAACTTCGAACAGTCACTTAACAGATAACACAGATCATCAGAGTTGGAAGGGACCTTGTAGGTCATCTAGTCCAACCCCCAAAACGAATCACGATAAGTTCAAGGCGTGCCGTTATGTGATTCTTGGCTCGGCTCTTGACTTTTTTCCAGCTTTTTTGTCGTTTTTTTTCTTTTGCAAGATATTTTCTAGCTGACTCATTCCGAGCACATGCTCAGCCGTCACACATCGCGCTCGCACCGGCTTTCGCCCACATTGGGTTTTTTTTTTTTGGGTGGGAGGAAAGATAAAGCGAGCATCTTTGTCACAAATGGGTTTCACAAAGGCCTCCCGAAGACGCGGGATACAACGGAGTGTTCATACAGGGAAGTTGAAGGAGGAGGATGGGGGGGGGGGATCAGTGGCTTCCGTGAGAGGAAATGGGAGGGGAGGCGAAAAAGGCAAGATGGTGGCCCCTGCAGGTACCTGGGTCCAAAGTCTGGTTATGGCTCAACTCTGTCTCGGCTGGGTTTCCCAGGCCTCACAGTGGGATCTGCCTGGTTTTGAGTTCCATGTTCACATTCAGACATGCTGCTCTCTATCGAACTTTTATCTTCTGTCTTTTTGTCGTCTGTCTTAACATCTTTATCTTTCTGTCTCTCTCTGTGTCTCTGTCTCTCTCCCTCCCTCCCTATCTACCTATCTCACCTGCCTGCCTATACGGTATGTCTATTGGTCTGTCTGCCTATTTATCAATCATCTATCTGTCTATCTGTCTGTCTGTCTGTCTGTCTGTCTGTCTGTCTGTCTGTCTGTCTATCTATCTATCTATCTATCTATCTATCTATCTATCTATCTATCTATCTATCTATCTATCTATCTATCTATCTACCTACCTACCTACCTACCTACCTACCTACCTATCTATCCCTATTTACCTACCTACCTCTCATCTGCCTGCCTATGTGTCTGTCTGTCTCATGTATAAATACCATCCATCCATCCATCTATCTCATCTGCTTGTCTGCCTATGTTTCTGTCTATCTGTCTGTCTGTCTGCCTATCTGTCTGTCTGTCTGTCTGTCTGTCTGTCTATCTATCTATCTATCTATCTATCTATCTATCTATCTATCTATCTATCTATCTATCTATCTATCTATCTATCTATCTATCATGTATAAATACCATCTATCTCTATCTGTGTATCTATCATGTATAAATACCATCTATATCTATCTATCTATCTATCTATCTATCTATCTATCTATCTATCTATCTATCTATCTATCTATCTATCTATCTATCTATCATGTATAAATACCATCTATATCTATTTCTATCTATATCTATCTATCATGTTTAAATACCATCTATCTATATCTATCATGTATAAATACCATCTATATCTATCATGTATAAATACCATCTATCTATCTATCTATCTATCTATCTATCTATCTATCTATCTATCATGTTTAAATACCATCTATCTATATCTATCATGTATAAATACCATCTATCTATCTATCTATCTATCTATCTATCTATCTATCTATCTATCTATCTATCATGTATAAATACCATCTATCTATATCTATCATGTATAAATACCATCTATCTATCTATCTATCTATCTATCTATCTATCTATCTATCTATCTATCTATCTATCTATCATCTTCCTACCTATTTACATATCATATCTTCCTTACTTTCATCTGTCTCTCTGTCTCTCTCTCTCTATATAAATATACATCTACCTGTCTTCTATCTATCAACTATCTATCTTTATCTACATATTTACATGTCACCTATTTATCTATATACCTGCACGCATATGCACACACCTCCCTCCCTCCCTCTCTCTCTCTCCCATATCTATTTGGAACTCTCGTCAGATCCAGAGTCCTCAATGAATGTTTGGCGTCTTCCCTGCAGGGCGGCTGAAAGAGCCCTTGTCCTGGGCTGCCTTCCCTTCCAAGATGCTCCTCTTGTGCATCTTTTTAAAAATAAGATTTTTCAGCTCGTTAGGCATGCCGGAGAGCCACCGCTATGCCAAGGAAGCCTGAATGGGGAATGCAGCTTTTTCCTTAAACCCCCAAATGAATTTGCTCGCAAGAATTTGGAGTTTCAATGCTGTTTTTGTGTGTGTGACTCCTACATGGTTTATTCCCTGCCTCCCGAGGGTTTTCCTGGGCTTAGCACCCTTTTCTTTGAAACAGGAGCAAAGCTGGAACTTCATCCGCCCGCCCTTGTAGCTTTTGTTTTACTCCTTGGCACAATCAAAGGCAGCCCAATAATGTTGGAAAATCTCCGTGTTTCTAGTCCATTGTGCATCCCATTTCCGGCAAAAAAAAAACCCCACCCATTTGGGAGACTGGACTCCTTTAATGACCACAGCACTGGCTTAATGACCACCCTAAAACAGTTTGTGAAATCGCGCACGCTGTCATGGTGACCTGCTTAATGACTGCCACGATTGAATAATGACTGTAATTCCGGGCTACAAATTCTGTTGAGAACCCCCAGCTGGCTGGGGAATTCTGGGAGTTGAAGTCCACCTATCTTAAAATTGCAAACACCGAGCTAAACCACTTGATGCCATCAGCAACCATGAATGTTTTCTGGAAGGAATTCCTCCCTTCATCCTAAATGTTCAAAATGGGTCCAAAAAAAAAAAAAAGTCACAATGATTTTAAAATTGACTGAATGACCCTGAAAATAAGACCCTGTTTTATAGGTTTTTTGCCACCAAGAAAGGCACCAGGGGTTATTTTGGGGGGGATGTCATCCACTGATTAACCTATGCGTGTCTCCCCGGCCTCCTTTTCGCTGTCGGAAGCCTTCAGGAAGTTCTTCTGTGGCTGGCAAGGCTTCCCTGAAGGCCTCTGCAGCCGATAAGAGAGTTCTGGATCGATCCTGAACTTTGTTACCAGCTCCAGAGGCCTTCAGGTAAGCTTTGCGGCTGCAGAGGAAATGGGCCAGCAAGGCAGGTGTTGGGATGTGCGAGGCCTGGCTACAATTGTCCGAAGGTAAGTAGTAAGGCAGCTCCACCCCCCATCCTAACATTAGCTTAATTTTTACCCATTCACTCTGGAGTGGGTGGGGGGGTCTTCATTAGGGCTTATTTTGGGAGCACGTGTACAAATCAAGCTAGGACTTACTTTCGGGGAAACGGGATAGCAGAAATGATGAAACTAACAGTCTTGGTTAATGGACAGATAACAGATAATCAGAGTTGGAAGGGACTTTAAGGTCATCTAGTCCAACCCTCCACCCAAGCAGGAGACTCTACACCATTTCTGACAAAGGGCAGTCCAGTCTCTTCTTGAAAGTCTCGAGTGATGGCGCTCCTACAACTTCTGAAGGCAAAAGCTGTTCCACTGGTTGATTGTTCTCACTGTCAGAAAGTTTGTCCTTATTTCCAGGTTGAATCTCTCCTTGTTCAGTTTCCATCCATTATTCCTTGTCTGGACTATAGGCACTTTAAAAAATAGCTTGATCTCTTCCTCCTCTCTGTGGCAGCCCCTCAAATATTGGAAGGCTGCTCTCATGTCTGCCCTGGATCTTCTCTTCCCTAGACTAGCCAAGCCCAGTTCCTGCAACCGTTCTTCATATATTTTAGTCTCCAGTTCCCTGATCATCCTGGTTGCTCTTGTCTAGAAAAAAAGAGTCTCAACATTTTTTTATGATATAAAAGCAAAATACCTCTCATGCGTCATCACAAAATCTCCAGAACCGTAAAGCCTACAAACTTAAAATTTGGCACATATGTTCCTCTTGGCTTCTAGGTGCTCACTAAGAAAATTTTTTTCCAAATGGACATCGGATCATTAGTATTTCCTATATTATTATTAACACGCTCTGATGCTAAGGAGTTCTACTCCCCCTCCCCACCTGGAAAGAAGTCTGCTCCAAATGCAAAACACAAGCAGAGGAGAGGAGGTTCAGTTTAAATTTCACAGCATCAAGCAGCTTTAATACAGAACAGTTGAGTTAAGCCACGCCCAGGCTCCTTGCTGTCTCCTTACTCACACAGCAAATACTGCTTCACTTTCCAAACAGCCCTCCACTCTCTCACACACTGACGGGACACTAGTCAGATGAATACCAATGGATGCTGGTAGGCAGAGGCAGAATTTCCCCCTCCCTGCATATTTTCCTCCCCAAAAATGAAGCCCGACCACATAGTTTCATAGCGAAGCACGGGGACCGAGCTAGTAAATATTTTTATTTTTTAAATGACAACCGCAGTGGGGCCGTTTGAAGCTCGTCCTTCTTTTCATCAACCTCACAAAGAATGATATTGTGCATTACTTTGGTCGTTGCCAAAATTTGTGATGAAGACCTTGGAAAGAAATCCCCGTCAAATCAGGAGGGCTTAATAGACCCAATAACTCCAGCGTGCATTTCTCAATATTTGGCTTGGGGATCAAGGGAAGCTCATAGTCAGAAATTATGAGACTAATAAGCAGAAACAGCTGGATTTTTTTCAAAGCAGCACAATTTGTTGTTGACGTTAATTGTTCGATCACTTCTGACTTCATGAATGTCGATAATCCCACTTTGAGTGTCTTCGGAGCTGCTGCCTCTTGTCTCTTCAGCAATGGCATCTAACTGTAGCTATTCCTCGGCTTAGGACCACAGTGGAGCCCAAAAATCTCTGTTGTTAAGTGAGATGTCCGTTAAGGGAGTTTTGCCCCATTTTCTGACCTTCCTCGGGTACAATTTTTCATCGAAGCACTGCAGTTGTTAAACTAGTGACACGGGGGGTTCAGCGGATCCGGCTTCCGCGTCGACTTTGCTTGTCAGAAGGTTGCAAAAGGGGATCGCGTGAACACACGCACACACACACATACACGGGATGCTGCAACCGTCATAAGTATGAGTCACTCGTCAAGCGCCTGGATTTTGATCACGTGACCAGGGGGATGCTTTGCCTTCAGAAATCGTGGGCGCTTCATCACTGGAGGCTTTTAAGAAAAGACTAGACAGTCACTTATCTGGATAGCTGGATGCCCATTTGGCATAGGATCTCTCCTGCTTGAGCAGGGGGCTGGACTAGAAGACCTCCAAGGTCCCTTCCAGTTTCTATACTGTTCTGTTCCATTCTTCTATTCTACTCTTTAATTTGTGATTTGGGAGAGAAAAATTTTGAATATTTTTTGGAATATATTCTATTCTATTCTTATTCCTATATTCTACTCCACTCCTAACACTTATTCTGTTCTAGTCTAGTCTATTCTCCATTCCATTATATTCCATTATTCTATTCTATTCCTATTCTTCATTATTCTATTCTATTCTGTTGTATTCTATTCTTATTCTATTCTGTTGTATTCTATTATTATTCCTATATTCTACTCTACTCCACTCCTAACTCTTGTTCTGTTCTACTCTACTCTACTCTACTCTACTCTACTCTACTCTACTCTACTCTACTCTACTCTACTCTACTCTACTCTACTCTACTCTACTCTACTCTACTCTACTCTAACTCTACTCTTACTCTATTCCTATTCCATTCTAGGTATCCTGCCTGAGCAGGAGGTTGGACTAGAAGACCTTAGATAACAGATAATCAGAGTTGGAAGGGACCTTAATAGGTCATCTAGTCCAACCCCCTGCCAAGCGGGAAACCCTACACCATTTCTGACAAATGGCAGTCCAGTCTCTTCTTGAAAGCTCCAGGGATGAAGCTCCCACAACTTCCGAAGGCAACTTCTGTTCCATTGGTTGATTGTCCTCACTGTCAGAAAGTTTCTCCTTATTGGTTGATTGTCCTCACTGTCAGAAAGTTTCTCCTTATTTCCAGGTTGAATCTCTCCTTGTTCAATTTCCATCCATTGTTCCTTGTCTGAGCTTCAGGTTACTTGGGGAATAGCTTGACCCCCTCCTCCCCTCTGTGACAGCCCCTCAAATATTGGAAGACTGCTCTCCTGTCCCACCTGGTCCTTCTCTTCCCTGGACTAGCCAGGCCCAGTTCCTGCAACCGTTCATCGTACCTTTCAGCCTCCAGTCCCCTCATCATCCTGGTTGCTCTTCTCTGCACTCTTTCCAGAGTCTCAACATCTCCAAGGTCCTTTCTAAGTCTGCTATTCTACTATTCTACTAATTGATGAGATCGCTATTAATTAAAGCTTTTCAGAGGTTACACCTTTAGAGTAATCATCCTGTGCTTTTCTTCACCATGAGTCCAGGCCGGTGTTAATAGTATTTTGGCTTCCAATCATTTAGTTGGCAAAAACCATTTTTGTGGCGGTTGATATCTTCTAATGCTGTCGTAATTCCTTGGAAGCAGCCCAAAACTTAAGCTGCTTTATTTAATCCCTATTGGCAGGACTTGTGAAAAATTATTATGTGTTTGTCTTCATCAGTTGGGTTTAACCTAAAGCATGTTTCAAAATCTCAGTAACTTTAAGGAGGATGGACTTCAGTTCCCAGAACCCCCCAACCAACATGTTTTAGGATGGGTGGATTTCAATTCCCTAGAACCCCCCAACATTTAAAGAAGGGTGGACTTCAACTCCCAAGATTCCCCAGCCAGCAAAGTCCAGCCATCTTAAAATTAGACTGGGAACACTGATGTATAATATAGGCAAAGTGGTTGAAATCATTATCATTGTCATTATTATATTAATTAAATTCATTGGCCACCTAATTTGGTATTTTACAAGAAGATAAAATGATGAAATGTTCAGGATTTTGGTTGCCAAGCAAGGCAGTTATTAAATGAGCTGTGCCCAATTTTATGACCGTTTCTTCCAGGGTTCTTAAGCGAATCACAGGGTCGTTAAGTGAATTTGGTTTCCCCCATTGACTTTGCTTGTTGGAAGCCAACTGGGAAGATCACAGATGGTGATCCCATGACCGCTAGGGACAGTGCAACTGTCATAAGTACATGCCAGTTTCCAAATGCTCAAATTCTGAGCAGGTGAGCCTGACAGTTGTAAACATGAGGCCATGTTGCAAAGATATTTTTTTTTAATGTCGACGTCGCTGCAGTCACTAAAGAATTGGTCGTAAGACAAGGATTACTTGAAAACAAACTCAGTTTGTTCAGAAGACTGCATCACCCACATTCTAGCCAAGGTGACCTCATGTTCTGACCCAAAGTTTGTTCCAAGGAAACAAACACGAAGCAGAAGTAACAGCAAAACCTTTTAATGATTCTTTACGAATTCCATTCCTTCCCGGTTAAAAGGCTGTTTCAAACGAATTGTCTCTGATAAGAACGAGCCTTGCCAAGGTGGTGCAAGGCTGCCAAGAACACTGGATAAAGTTACTAAGAAATATTTCAAACACAAAGAATCTCCAAACACCAACCAAGATATTCCGAATGTCCACGAGGCTTGAGTGCAAAAACCTCTTTGCTTCCTGCAAAGAACTCCGGTTTCTCAGCTGGCTTTTATCCCTTAAGGGAGGGGCCATTACCTTGCAGCCTTACTCCCGAGTCGCCTGTGCTGCTGCAGCTGCTCTTTCCTTTGAGCAGCCCTGCACGCATGTACACTGAGCACAGGCTCCTCAGGGGCCTCTTCGTCACTGCTGCCAGCCTCCACAATCTCCAAAGGCAGCCCTCCACTCCCTCATGGTCCTGGCCCCATCCCTGCATCCCATGCAGGCCCCTCATCTGAGTCCTCGCTCTCCGAGACCTCAGCCGTCCTCACCTGCTGCCAGCGAACCACAACACCACAGAAGAATGATTTGGGGCTCCTGTTCTGACCAAAACTGAGACACCAACAAACACATATAAAATCCAAAACTCTTTTATTTTACTTCACTGGCTGTCAATTATCATCATTCACAGCCCGCAATGAGTCTCACACAGTTTGTAAATAGTCCCATGGAAGTCTGCCAAAATCCTTCGGGATAAGTCTGATAAGCACCCACCTTTATCTCCCTTGAAATGCTGCCAACGACTAAATGTCCAATTCGTTATACGAGGCTAAAACGGAACACAAAATTCAACACCGAGCTTCAGGTTTCAAACCGACCAGTAGGAACAAAGTTGCTTCCTGCAAAGATTCCTGTCCCTTTGTTCCTTCTTCATGTCTTATGGGAGAGGCAATCACCTCCAAGCCTTACTCCCGAGTCGCCCCTTTTGTCTTAACTGCTCTTGCCTTCTGGCAGCTCTGTGCAAGCGCAAACTGGGAACAGGCTTCCGCTGTTCCTCTTCCTCACTGATGTCAGATTCTGGAGGCTCTGGAGTCAGCACACAACTCCCAGTTGGTCCTGGCCCCATCTCTGTATCAGACGCAGGACCCTCGTCCGAGTTCTCTCCAGACTCCTGGACTGGCCCGTGTTCTTCCTCACTGTCCGATTCTGCTGCCAGCGAACCACAACAGCTCCAACTCGAGTCAGGGTTGCACACAAATCAGAAGGATATCCAGACAGCTGTGTGGAAAGGAGATGTATCTATTCCGAAAAGCAAAGAGGTTTGCCTATAGGAGGTAGCTACCACGAAAATGGAGTATAAAAGGGCTAATTTATAGGTGTCATTAAAAAATACCAATAGGAAACAGACAGCAATACAAACAAAAATTCTTACTTTAAGATCAGAGGTTTATTGTTTCTAATAATTTGGAACATAACAAATGAATAGATATAAAAGATAATTAATAAGCCATTGCAATAGGGCCCAACTATATATAGCAGGTCCTGCAAGGACTGCCATAAATCAAAGGGTCCCAAGCTGATTTCTAACCTATCCTTTATACTTTTCTTCTAACCACATACACGCTTCACAACTTCACTAACTCTCACTTTCTGTAAACACCATGTACATTATTTTCATTTCCTCATTTCCAACAGTTTCACTCTTCCTGTTCGAAACCTATCCATCCAAGTGCATACTTTGCAAAAATACATTTTCACAGTTTGCAACGGCTCAGCAGGATTACAAATTGTTCTATTTTGAAACCATCCTAGCTGAAAACTTTGGTTCATGTCTCTTCCTTCTGGGGCCTGCTATCACCGATAGGACTTATTGTATCTAATAGATCAATAAGCTTTATCCCTGATTCTCACAAAGGAGGGACTAGTCCTTGGTGTGCTTTTGAGGGGAGGGTGTGTACTGTGTTTAGGGCAGTGGTAGGGAACCTTGGCTCTTTTATCACTTATGGACTTCAACTCCCAGAATTCCTGAATGAGCTATAAAAAGTTCCCCATCCCTGGCCTACTGGTTTTTCAGTTGTGAGGGAAATCAATTTTTGATTTGAATGGGATTGTTCAATATGCAAATGTCCTAATTTTTGACTTGAATGATCAATATTCTTTATATGTCCTACATTTGTATATTAAACAGTCCCATTCAAGTCAAAAATTGATTTCCCTCACAATTGAAAAACCAGTAGGCCAGGGATGGGGAAACGTTTATGGCTCACTCAGGAATTCTGGGAGTTGAAGTCCATCAGTGATAAAAGAGCCAAGGTTCCCTACCGCTGGTTTAGGGTGACACTTGAGGGACGTATGTGTGTGTGTATGTGTTGACCTGGACAAAGGGTTGATTAAATCAGCTGATGTGGATTCTGTCTTTATGTTTGAACTATGAGCGGTATAATTGCGTTTAAGGTAATGGTTCCCCTCACATATCCGTGCTGGTCATTTCCAGCTCTAGGGGGCGGTACTCACCTCCATTACAAAACCAAAGAAGAGCCAGCGCTGTCCGGAGACGTCTCCGTGATCATGTGACCGGCATACTGAACGCCGAAGGTGCAAGGAACGCTGTTCCTTTCCCACCAAAGGGGTTCCTATTTTTCTACTTGCATTTTTTATGTGTTTTCGAACTGCTAGGTTGGCAGAAGCTGCTGGGGCAAGGAACGGGAGCTCACTCCGTTCCACGGCGCTCGGGATTCGAACCGCCGAACTGCCGACCCTTTCTGATTGACAAGCTCAGCCTCTTATCCCAGGAGCCACCGCGTCCCATAATTGTGTTTACATTGTGTTAATTGAGTTTTGTGTGTTCGCTTGTATGTGTTTACAATTTGAAATCAGGAAGTGTTTAATTAGTTCTTCTGTTCGCTGTAAGTTTAAAGGAGTTGCTAATCAGTCATTTTGTTGAAAGCCTGGACTGGTTAACCTATGATATCCTATACAAGTCGTCCTCGACTTAAAACGGTTCACTTAGCGACCATTCAGAGTCTCAACGGCACTGAAAAAAGTGACTTATTTTAGGACCACATTTCACACTGACGACCATTGCCGCATCCCCCACGGTCACGCCATTTACATTCAGCTGCTTGACAATACCTCACATTTACGACGGTGGCAGTGTCTCAGGGTCACCTGATCCCCTTTTGCGACCTTCTCGCGAGCCAAGTCAGTGAGGAAACCAGATTCCCCTTAACAACCGCGTTGCTCATTTAACGAATGCAATGGTTCCCTTAACAAATGTGGCCAGAAAAGTTGTAAAATAGGACAAGCTCGCTTAGCGACATGAATTTTGGGGGGCTCAATTCATGGTCGTAACCCAAGGACTGCCTGTACAATATTTCTAACACAGTTCTATAAGTTTATACGTTCTTCCCACGAATGACTACAACCGAATGGAATGAATGCAAACTTTTTAAAGTTTTCCCCAGAGCTGGTTAAGGGCGTGGGGTGAAGTTATCCGAAGTGTTGGCACATGTTTCAAGGACTTGATGACTCAAGAATCCATTTCTGTACTCAGCTGGGTGTCTGGCCAAAGGAGAGGGACACCAGCCAAGTGGAAAAGTTAAATATTCAGCCTTAGTGGAATGGAATTAGCACCCTCAACTTGGCAGCTGCTGTCGCTGCTGTTCGAAGCAGCCGCTGCGAGAGTTGCGAGAAGCCACATCGTGCCAGGAGAAGCCTCCATGTTGTCTAGCAAAGACAACTGAGCTCTCTGCCTGGTGGCATTTGGCTGGGAGGTCCTGCAGGGAGGGTTCCCCTGTTGTGGCCTATACGACCGGACGCCGGCCTCACCAGCAAGCAAAGGAATCGGAGGAGGAGGTGTGAGAATGAGGGTCAGCATCAAGATAACCTGAGAACTTCGAGGGGGAAGAGGGAATGGAGCTGGCAGAGAGAAAGGGGAGGGGGTGGACCCTGGGCCATCCGGCAGTCCTCGGATGGAGAGTCAACAGCCCCCAGGTCTGGAGGTGGCTTGATGTCTTGGATCAGTGATGGCGAACCTTTTTGTTGTGGTATGCCAAAAGCACCCACACGCAGCACCCACAATACAATGCACTCCGCCCCCCCCCCCTTTATTTGCACTGTGCATGCGCGCGCCTCCCAGCTGAGTTTCGGGCCGTTTTCTCCCTCCCACAGGCTCAAGGGAAACCTCTGCTGCTTCGGGAGGCCGAAAAGTGGGCCCGTTTCGGCACTTTGGTATTTCCGGAAGGCCTGTTTTTCAGCCTCCCGAGGCAGCAAGCCTTCCCTTGAGCCTCCGGGAGGGCAAAAACAGCCTCAAACAGGCCAAAAATCAGCTGGGAGGCATGTTCATGCGCAGTGCACGTAAGTTTGGCTGGGGCTCACACAAAAGGCTCTGTATGCCACAGGTTTGCCATCACGGTCTTAGATCATCATCTTCATTTAAGCAACCCCTTAACCCCTTAAACCGAATGCATCTAGCAGTGTGTTTTAATGCCCGGATGCCCTTCCTGTCACCAATGCAGAGTTTTGTTCAGCAGATACATTCCCAGTATGCCTAGAGAGAGAAATATCTGCCTCTGCCTAGGATTGAACTCACAGCCTCCTTGATTGTGAGGCAAGAGCTCTAATCCAGTGGTTCTTAACCTTTTTGAAAGAATCGCCCCCTTGAGCCATTGAGGAAGTTATCATCGCCCCCCCCCCTCCCCCAACATAACCTCTCAATCGCAACACAGGGAAATAATTCTTCAATTTATGCAAACACGGTTTTTGTTTTCTTTAAAATAGTCATCAGCACATATCGATGCAAATCATTTACTTCCAGTCTTTTTCCCATATCTCAACTGTGTGAAAAATTCTGATGCCACCCATCACTTTCCTCCCAAACTTCGTGATACATATATTTCATTATTATCTTATTTATTCAAGACACTTAAATGCAATGACCACTGAAAACAAAATTCAATTGCAAGAAAATGAAATGCCCCCCAAAAACAGTAACACTTAATGATTTAATTACAAGTGAATTTTAAGACGCAAAAGGAAATATAAAAAGGGAATAAGAGCAAACCTCAATGCAGGAACTAAGAATTTCAAGATGAAAACTCTGAAACCAAATTAAGATTCGAGGAAAATATATATTCATACACACTGTAAAAAGGGTTAAAAAGACACAAAGAAATTTTTTACAGAAGGAAAGCAACAAGAATCAGAGCGACAGATTTAACGGGTAGAGTGATAGAGGCTGCTGCGCAACGCGCAGGAAGCTGAGCGGTGCGTATTCACATATGTACGGCGTTCTGTACTGAAGCTAGCTGGAGGAACATTTTAAAACACAGTTCAATCCACTAATAGTTCGGGACCAGGATATTTGCGAGACCGCCTCCTGCCATTATCGGCCTCCCGCCGACCGATAACGCTCCCATAGAGTTGGCCTCCTCGGGGTGCTGCCTGCTGGACGACTGGCGACCCCGAGGATGCGGGCCTTCTCATTGGAGGCACCCTCTCTCTGGAACGAATTACCCCTGGAGATGAGGACCATCCCTGATCTCCTGACCTTCCGCCGTGCGTTGAAAACTCATTTATTTCACCAAGCCGGTCTGGCCTAGGGGTTTTTAAATTTTTTAATCAGGTTTTAAATTTCTTAATTCCCTTATTTTTAATATTTTGTAAGGGCCAATGTATTTAATTCTTTTAATTTTTAAATATTGTATATGTGTTTTATATGTATATTTTATCCTGGCTGTTCACCGCCTCGAGTCCCTTAGGGAGAGGAGGGCGGTATATAAATTTAAATAAATAAATAATAGCGAACGATCTGATGTTTTTGTACGACAGATAAACGGCGGTTCACTGTACGAAAAAAGTCACAAAAGGGCCCCCAAAACTTCTCGCTCCATCGCCCCCTTTCCGTTCCTTCGCCCGCGCATCACCCCTTTTCGTTCCATCGCCCCACTGAAAAACGAAATGATATCACCCAGGTTAAGAACCACTGCTCTAGACCAGTGGTAGGGAACCTTGGCTCTTTTATCACTTATGGACTTCAACTCCCAGAATTCCTGAAGGAGCTATAAAAAGTTCCCCATCCCTGGCCTACTGGTTTTTCAGTTGTGAGGGAAATCAATTTTTGATTTGAATGGGATTGTTCAATATACAGATGTCCTAATTTTTGACTTGAATGATCAATATTCTTTATATGTCCTACATTTGTATATTAAACAGTCCCATTCAAGTCAAAAATTGATTTCCCTCACAACTGAAAAACCACTAGGCCAGGGATGGGGAAACGTTTATGGCTCACTCAGGAATTCTGGGAGTTGAAGTCCATCAGTGATAAAAGAGCCAAGGTTCCCTACCACTGCTCTAGACCACTGCACCCCTCTGCTTCTTGATGTCTTAGATGATATGGGCTATTAAGAGAGTATCTAGCTGACCTGTCTTCAACCTACTTCAGCTTTTTGTCTTCTTTTTTTTTTGGCAGATGATGGCGATCTGTTCAGTGTCCTCCTTCGGATAGGACCACATGCCTTGGTTGAAGGAGATGAATGAGCTGGCCAGCCACCCCTGAAGAAGCCGGTGAAAGGAGACCGTCACCCAGCATCTATGTTTCCAGCTTTGCACCTAAAATCAGAGACTGCTCCTGCCTTGGGAAGCAATCCGACATAAGAGGGGACGATGTATACCTTCCTGCCGGAGAATTTCACGCCGGTGAAGCAGAAACCTGCCAAGGAACTGAAGCCCATGATCGGTGCCATCGTGGTGGGCCTCATTTTGTTCATTGCCGCCGTGGTGGCGTGGTGCTACTATGTGGCGTCCCTCCGGAAGGCAGAGAGGCTCAAGACCGCGGAGATGGATTTGCGGCAGGATGGCTTCACCATCAAGAACCAGAACGGCGAGCTGGTTTTCAAGGTGGCCTTCCAGTCAGGGCGCCTGGACCTGGAGTCCTGCTCCAGGGAAGGGGCCAATTTAACCTGCACGCGGACCGACAAAGGGAAAGTCAACTTCTTCATCAAGATTGTCAACCCCAAGAACACCGTGATCTGCTACCGTGTGCGCTGGGAAGAGTTTGTGGCGGATACGGTGGTGGATCATAAAATGTTCTGGGGAGATGCTCTCTGGTACGGGGGCTGTGAAATGAGTGTCCAGCATTGGCCGATCAAGCTGCCCGGGTACCAAGAGCCCATGCCTTTTGTGACCAGCGATGTCTATTCTTTTCGGAACAGTTTTGGAGGCATCTTAGAGAGGTACTGGTTGTCTTCCAAAGCTGCGGCCATCAAGATCAATGATTCGGTGCCCTTCCACCTTGGGTTCAACGCCACGGAACCCTCTCTTGTCTTCCAAGCCAGGTATAAAGACTCACCGTACAAACCTCCGTTGGGTCAGCAGCCTTTTCCTGAGCTGAGTTACCGGGTCTGCATAGGTTCCGACGTCACCTCCATCCACAAATACATGGTGCGGAAGTACTTCTACAAGCCGTCCAAGATACCTTCAAGGAATGCCTTCAGGTACCCCATCTGGTCCACCTGGGCCTTGTACAAAAACGACATTGACCAGGAGAAACTCCTGCGTTTTGCCGAAAACATCAAGAAGTACAAGTTCAACTGCAGCCATATCGAGATCGACGACACCTACACCCAGGCGTATGGCGACTTCGACTTTGATGCAGCCAAGTTCCCCAACATGACCGAAACCTTCAGGAAACTCCGAGAGGACGGCTTTCAGATCACCCTCTGGACTCACCCGTTCATCAATTACAATTCCTCGAATTTTGGGGTGGGGATAGAGAAACAGCTGTTCATCAAGGAACCCACCGGACGGCTGCCCGCGATGGTGGAGTGGTGGAACGGCATCGGCGCCATCTTGGATTTCACCAACCCAGCCGCCCGAGATTGGTTCCAGAGCCAACTGAGACAACTCCGCAATAAATACGGCATCTCGTCCTTCAAATTTGATGCCGGGGAGACCAGCTACCTTCCCAAACAATTTAGCACTTTCCGGCCTTTGTCGGATCCCAGCATCTGGTCCAGGCGCTACACAGAAATGGCCATTCCGTTTTATGAACTGGCGGAGGTTAGGGTGGGCTATCAATCGCAGAATATCTCGTGTTTTTTCAGGATCATTGACCGGGATTCCGTGTGGGGCTATGAACTTGGTCTGAAGTCTTTGATCCCCACTGTCCTGACCATCAGCATGTTGGGGTACCCATTCATATCGGCCGACATGATTGGAGGGAATTTCTTCCCCAACAAAACCGACGGGGCTATGGAAATCCCGGACCGGGAACTCTACATCCGTTGGCTGGAGTTGTCCGCCTTCATGCCGTCCATGCAGTTCTCCATCCCGCCTTGGCTCTACGATAAGGAGGTCATCGAAATCGCCCTGAAGTTCACCAAGCTTCATGAGTCCTTGGTGGCCCCTCTCTTGTTGGAACTGGCCGGGGAGATCACGACCACAGGGGATCCCATCATACGGCCTATCTGGTGGATCTCTCCTGGGGACGAGTCTGCCCACAAGATCGATTCCCAGTTTCTCATCGGAGATACCTTGATGGTGGCTCCGGTCTTGGAGGTGGGAAAACAGGAACGAGACATCTACATCCCGGCGGGAAGATGGCGAAGTTACAAAGGAGAGTTGTTTGAGAAAACTCCCACTTTGATCACGGACTACCCCGTGGATCTGGATGAGGTGGCTTACTTTGTCTGGGTCTCCTAAGCTGCCTCGGTGGATGTGTTTGAAGATCACAAGAGTCACCTTGCCTTATTCTGATCATCCTAACCTGAAATAATTCTAATCGGTTCCGAGGGTCGAAAAAAGGGGAATCAGGACACAATTATCCGTTAATTCTTCGAACCAAGACTGAATGACGGACGTGTGATGAAACAGGCTGCTGAAAGATGAATATAGGTAGTCCTCTACTTACAACAACAACTTAATCCTGAAATTTATGTCGCTAAATGAGACAGTTTAGTGTTAATTGAATTTTGCCACAATTTACGACATTTCTTAGCCCATTAAGGGAATCACTGCCATTAGTTAGTAGCGGTTGTTAAATTAATCCAGTTTTGCTATTGCTTGTCAGAAGGTCGCAAAAGGGGATCACATGACCCCAGGACACTGCAACTGTCATAAGTACATGCCAGTTGCGAAGTCTCCAAACGTTTATCACGCAACCACAGGAATGCTGCAACGGTTATAAATGTGAAGGAAACGGGTCCTAAGCCACATTTTTCAGTGGTGTTGTACCTTTGAACGGTCACGAAAGGAATTGTTGTAAGTCGAGGACTACCCACCCTTATTGTCCCCAAATTTGCACACAGCAGCAAAAAGGCCTCGTATGGACGCTGAGAACCGTTGTTTCTGAATTGTGTGTGTGTGTATGTTGGCACTCTCAACGGTTTGTCTTCCGTTTTCTGGGGCTTGTAATGCCAAAATCCTTGAGTGATTTATCAATCATTTCACCTTCTTAGTTTTTCCCGGATGGTTTACGATCAGGAGCTGGGAAAATGAGGAGGAGTTTTACTATAAGCTGCTGAGACTTTTGCTCCAGGAGGAACCATGTTGTGTTTCAATTGGGAAGGCATCTGATATTGCTCCAACCAAGGCTTGTCTGCAGGAGGGAGAGGTTAAAAAAGAAATCAGGAAGGGGAGGGTCACACATACAGGCCACATTTTTCAGTGATGTTGTAACTTTGAACGGTCACTAAGGGAATTGTTATAAGTCAAGGACTTCTCGACTTATCTCGATCCTCATTTTTACATGTGTGATACAGCACAGGTAGTCCTCGACTTAACGACCCCAATTGAAGCCAAAAATTTCCGTTGCCTAAATTAAATGAGTCTTGTCCCCATTTCACAACCTTTCTTGCCACAGCCATTAAGTGAAATCACTGCAGTTGTTAACTCAAGTCACGCAGTGGTTATGTGAATCCTGCTTCCCCGTTGACTTTGCTCATTGGAACGTCTCAAAAAGGGATCACGACCCCAGGCCACTGCAACCATCATAAATATGCTGTCAGGATTCCAGCAATCGCCCTAATTAAATTCATGATTCTCGAGCCAAACTTCAAAAAACTTCAAAGGATTTACTAGAGGCGACTTACTAGCACTGCTCTGTAGGAAGCCAACTCTGGCCTATGTCACTTACAGTCCCCTGTGACCCTGTTTCCCCCTTTCCCCCCTGGGTGGGTCATAAATCAGATTCTCCAATTGAGCACGTTCACAGCCTGGGTGTCATCAATCACATTCTCCAATTAAACATATTTGCGGGAAAAAACTCTGGTAGTTTAGTTACAATCTTTTAAAGATAAGTGTTGGAATGTACTATTGCTTTCCTCGCCTTTTATGGCAACTACTAAAACAGGCATAGGAATGTTTTATGAGTAGATAGATGAATCCGTTGCACAGCGTCTGCATTTTGATCACGTGACCCTGGAGATGCTGCAACCACAGATGGTTCTCACAAACCAGTAGCAGAAATTTTGAGTAGTTCAGAGAACCAGCAAATCCTACCTCTGGTTGGTCCCACCCACCTTCCCCTGCCGTTACCTCTCCTATATTCCCTTGTTTTTTTTAGCTCAGCTGATTCGCGCGGCAGAGTGAATTGCTGCGCCTCAGCTGAGTTAAAAAACAGATCAGTGTCAGGGCTCTAACATGCACCCCCATTCAAATCATAAGTCTCTAGCCGTATCTCTCAGCTAGAGTAAAAAAGATTGATTTATGAGGAGTGACCATGTCGGCGTTAACTTGGGTGCAGCCGACACTAAATACATCAATTCATTTCCCCCTTGACCCTGGTCTTCCCTCCACCCCCTGGATGTATATTCTCCAATGGGACACCTCCATAGCCAAGAATCACCAATCATGCTCTCCAGTAATAATCTTGCGCGCCAACAGCTTCGGCTGCCTTGCAATTATCTGAAGCATTTAAGGAATGCACTGCTTTGCCCCACTGCCTTTCTGCTGGCAACTAAAAAGACCAAAGAAGTAATTTTTAGTTGACACTCAGCTCAGCTAAGCAGCGTTGACACAGAGTATGGTTTTTGAGCCCTGCACTCTCTCTCGCGCGCAATCTGCACTCTCATAGAACAGATAGGAAAAAAATTTGGAAACCCACCACTGACTGCAACGGTTGTGTGAAAACGGTCGTAAGTCACTTTTTTCAGTGCCGTTGTTAACTTTGAAGGTTCACTAAATGAACTCTTTAAGTTGAGGACTACCTCTTAGTATAAAAAGCTGGGCTTCGCACAAACGTGACTACCAACCTTGTCTTTTCAAATCCCTCTCTGGGGATTCCTTGGCTACAGCACAACCAGCCTTAAGTTTTAAAATACCGTAAGCTATTATTTGAAATGAGCTCTGTTCTCCGAAAGGGAATAAATTGAATTAATACAGGGATGTATTTATAGAAATACGAGGCTATCTTCCTCTCTGATTTTGGGAGGAGGCTGCTATCCAGGGAATGAACCAGCCACATAGGTTGGGCTGGTTCCTTGGCTCTAGGCTTTGGGAAAGATAGAAAGGCTGTGGATTTGCCTTATATTTTCCAGTTTTGCACCTCGAAAGATTTATAGAGATTTGCTTCAGTTGTGTGGAATTCTGGGGCTTGTAGCTCCAACACATCTGGAAGGCTACCTGTTGGGGAGAGATTCATTTGTTTGTCCCTCCCTCTGCTAGTGACTTTTTTATCTAGGTAATTAATCCATCCATGCACAATATAGTTAGAATTTCACGCACAGCATCTGGTAAGATCCAATTTAGAAGATAATATTTGTAACTCTGGGTTGAACAGAGTGGTGCTCTCTGAGTTTGATTATTTTCTTGCAGACGTTTCACCACCCAACTAGAGAACATCATCAGTGCCAGGAAGTAGGGGGTGTTGACCTCTGTTTATATGCAGGTGGCTTGCCCGGTCAGTGTTGGTCAGGAGCGTTGTTTTGTTCTTAGTGGTTCCTTGACTAGGTTTTTGTGCTCTGTTGCCTTATTTGACTGTTGATCCACAGGCACATAGAGATAAAGAGTGTCTACACACCATTCAAAAGAGATGATTAAAAAGCTAAAAAGGAAACCAAAACAGCTCCTAACCAGTGATCAACCCCCAGATAAATAGAGAAAAGCACAAAGATTAATACTAGACCAACAATCAAGAAGTGAACAATATTCCAATCAGGGAATTATCCATTCACACAAATAATGAAACAGCTTAATCAAGAAACCAATAACAGCACTCGCACCAATACTGACAGGACAAGAGCATAAACAGTGCAAACCCCACTCTCTTCTAACACTGATCAAGTTACCTAGTTGGGTAATGAAACGTCCAAAGAAATCACTTACTTCACAGAGCACTAAGAACCACACAGTCTTCCTTCTGCTCTTCCTCTTCTCTGCAAACTCTACTCCTTTCTAGCCCTGATGAGGTTACCTAGTTGGGTCATGAGATGTTTACAAGAAAACCACCAAGGTCAGAGAGCATCAAGGACCCCACAGTCCTTTTTCTCTTCCTCTTCCTCCTCCCTGCAAACCCTTCTCCCTTCTTTCATTGATGATGTTACCTCATTGGGCCATGAAACGTCTGCAAGAAACCACCAAATGTCTGCAGGAAAACAACTGAACTCAGAGAACACCACACACCTCGCAATCCTCCTCCTTCTCCTCCTCCTCTTCCTTTTAGCACTGAAGTTCTCTAGTTGGGTCATGAAACGGTCTGCAAGAAAGCCACCAAAGTCAGAGAGCACCAAGGACCCCATAGTCATTGTCGTCCTCCCTTCTAGCCCTGACGATGTTACCTAGTTGGGTCATGAAACGTCTGCAAGAAAGCCACAAAGCTCAGAGAGCACCAAGGACCCCACAGTCCAACCCTAAGCTGCAAATATGCTCTTCTATCCATAGGACAAACCAATTTTTGCTGTACCAAAAAGGGAGAATTATGAGTTCTCTGTCTGGAAGACAAATGTAATCTTAGTGCAGTCCGGATACTATTAAAGTTTTGATTAAACTTGGCAGGAGTCTTCATTTGATTGTGTCTGTCTGAATTCAGGAAGGGATTTAATTTCTCCATTCACCTACCTGTAGTTCTGGGGTAACTGAGCCATCCTTGGAAAAATGGATGAAAGATATTTTCATATCTCCTTGACCTGAAGATGTCTTGACAGTCCGCCCCTCGCACATCATTCCTTCAGAAGGTGCCATGATTAGATTGCTGAAATCTAAAATAGACCTTGATGACGGCAAAGTGTCTGAGAAGATCTCAGGTAGTCCTCGACGTACGACCACCATTGAGCCCAAAATTTATGTTGCTAAGTGAGACAAGGTGAGTTTCGCCCCATTTTATGACCTTTCTTGCCACCATTGTTAAGTGAATCACCACAGTGGTTAAGTTGGTCACACGGTGCTTAAATGAATCTGGCTCCCCCATTGACCTTGCTTGTCAGAAGGTCGTAAAAGTGGATCGCGTGACCCTCGAACACGGCAACCTGTCAACTCATAACATTTCGTATACACGTTTTATAGTTGACAACAGTTTCAAAGAGCAGGCGGCAGTGTGGAATCGAAAGTACAGTCCATTCATATTTTCTTCAGAGACTGATTAGATGACTGAAGCTTCTGCCGTTGCAAAAATCTAATTGGAGAGCATAATTAATGACTCTTGGCTATGGATGTTTTTTGTTGGATAATACACCCAGAGGGGTGGGGGTGGGGGTCAAGGGTGATTGAATTACATAATCTCGGAGTCAGCTACACCCAGGCAAATGCTGGCATGTTAACTTCTAATAAATCCTTTGTAGTTTTGGGAATGTGGCTCGAGGCTCATGGTTTAATTAAAGTAACTGCCGGAATCCTGACACAACCATCATAAATATGAACTGGTTGCCATGTATCTGAATTTTGATCACGTGGTCATGGAGATGCTACAGCACTCTGTGTGAAAAATGGTCGTAAGTCACGTTTTTCAGCCCCGTGGTGACTGAACGGTCACTAAATGAACGGTTGTAAGTCGAGGACTACCTGGAATGTCCTGTTGTCGTCTCTGGCCCAGATCCAGGGTTCTGCACTTCCTACAACTTGTGCAGATTTAAGGACTTAAAAAGCAATGCAACAGGAAATCACCATCTAGGCCCATGATGGTGAACCTATGGCACGCGTAGCACTCAGAGCCATTTGTGCTGGCACACGAGCCGCAGGCGCACTCTGCATGCGCATGCCTCACTTCTGATTTTCGGCCTCCCAGGGGGTTGAAGAAAGCCTTTGCAGGCCGAAAAATAAGCCAGTTTCATTACTTCCTGTATTTCCAGAAATACAGGAAGTGATGAAATGGGCCCATTTTTCAGCCTGCAAAGCCTTTCCTCAACCCTCTGAGAGGCCAAAAATCAGCTGGGAGGCAGTGCAGGTAATGGGGGCGGCAGGAGGGGGGGAATTGCATATTCAGGGTGCGGGGAGCACGAACATTGCCTTCTGGGTACTGGCACGTGAGCACACGCGTGCAAGCACGCGTGCAATTTTTGGCACAGGAACCCCAAAAGGTTAGCCACCACTGATCTAGGCATAGAAAAAAATTGGCAATCTGAGGAAACGGAGAGAAGGATGAGGGCAAGTGTGAAGATGCTGAGTTGAGAGGTGGGGAAGATGAATATTTCAGTTTAAATGAAATTATCTTGTGGTTCTAATCCAGGGGTGGAATTCAGCCGGTTTGCACTGGTTTGAGCGAACCGGATGTTAATTTTACACCTGCTTCGCCAAACCAGTAGTTCCAATGACTGGCTGGCCCCGACCCTCCCAGGAGTCCCCACGTAGCCCATTTTGGATCACAGGTAAGTATAGAGCCCGCATGGAGGCTCGGGGAGGATGAAAATGGGCCTCCTGGAGGCTCTGGAAACAGGCCCATTGTCAGGATTCCGGCAGTTACTCCCAATTAAATCCTGAGTCTCGAGCCAAACTTCCAAAACATCAAAAGGATTTATTGGGAGTTAACATCTCCGGCACTGCCTGGATTCAGTCGACTCTGAGACACATCATTCGTTGTCACCCTTAACCCTGGTTTCCCCACCCCCACGCCTTGGCTATATCGTAATTCATATTCTCCAAGGGGACACCTCCATAGCCCAGAGTCATTCATCATGCTCTCCAATTAGAATGTTGCACGGCAGAAACTTCAGTCAGCTAGTTACTATCTTTGAAAACATTTATGGAATGCAGCTTCGGTTTGCAAGCTGTCGCACTGCTCTTTCAAAACCCTTTCCCCACTCCGTTTCTGTTGGCAACTCTAAAAAGACCATAGAAATATTTTATGAGTTGACGCCTGTTTCGGGCCTCAGGAGGGCCTCCAGAGTGCCTCCGGAGCCTGGGGGAAGCTGTTTTTGCATTCCCAGAGGTTTGAGGAAAGCCTCTGGAGTCTGCGTGCGCATGCGTAGGGGGCATCGGGGGGCGCATTGCCTTCTGGGTGCTGGCATGCAAGCACAAGCGTGCAAGCGCGTGCACATTTTTTGGCACAGGAGCCCAAAAAGGTAAGCCACCACTGGACTAGGGGGTACATGATAGCAGTCTTTCAGAATCTGAGGGGCTGCTCCAAAGAAGAGGGGGGGTCAACCTATTCTCCAAGCCTGAAGGCAGGACAAGAAGCAATGGATGGAAACTAATTAAGGAGAGAAAGCAACCTAGAACTAAGGACAGAACAATTAAAAGTTGACATCAGAAGTTGTGGATGCTTCATCACTGGAGGTTTTCAAGAAGAGATTGGTCAACCATTTGTCTAAAATGGGATAGGTCTCCTGCTTAGGCAAGGGGGTAGGACTAGAAGACCTCCAAGGTCCCTTCCAACTCTGTTATTAGCAACCCTTCAAGGACAATATGTATTATGACCAAATTAAAACCACAATGGCAATGTTCACCCCATTTGTTGTGACAAATCAATACATAAAGTCTTCACTGATGGGCTGCTTTAGACAACAAGTTGACTTCAAACACATGAAGGCATTTTAGTGTAGCCTTTATTTATTTATTTATTTATTTAATTAAACTTTTATATCGCTCCCTCTCTCAAAAAGGGACTCGGGGCGGTGTACAGCCTACTAAAAACATACAATAAATACCCAATAAATACAATTAAAATAAATTAAACCAAATTGATCCGGCTGTCTATCCCAAGAATTCAGTTAAAAGTTAAAAGCTAATAAAACCCCAATTAAAATTAAGTTAAAACCAAAATACAGTTACTGGGCCAGGCCAGCCTGTTTAAAAACAGCCTTGAATATTGTGTGAATATTGTGTGAATAGCCTAAACATTATTATTTTTTTATATATTTTATTTACATTTATATGCCGCCCTTCTCCGGAGACTCAGGGCGGCTTACAGTCTATGGAGCACCCATGCTAAGTGCTCGGCAATAGCCTTCATTCCATTGTATATGCCTGCTTATTAGTAGGGTTTTTTGGCATTTTTACAAAGTCAGCTTATTGCCCCCAACAATCTTTGGGTCCTCAATTTACCTACCCCGAGAGGATGGAAGGCTGAGTCAACCTTGAGCCTGGTGGGATTCGAACCTGCACTAATTGCAGGCAGCTTACACTAAGTACTAGATGATTAACAGCCTGCACCACCAAGGCCCCTTATATATTATTATATTCTATTTCTTCCCCAAAAATTTGCAGATGGTTGAACACATAATACACCCATTTTAGAAGAGATTGTAAGGCATGGACCTGAGTTGATGGTTCCTATGAGAATACTCTCTCAGTTAAAATATTACTTAATATTTTTAATACATTGTATAGTTGGAAACCAGATTTCCAGATGGGAAAACATGATTCCTGGCTCTCTTCACATTTTTGTTTTCTGTTCAATCTGTTCCTGGAACCGCAAATGTAACTCTTGACAGTGAGAACAATCAACCAAAGGAACAGAAGTTACCCTTGGAAGTTGTGGGAACGCCATCACTTGAGACTTTCAAGAAGAGACTGGACTGCCCTCTGTCAGAAATGGTGTAGGGTCTCCTGCCTGGGCGGGGAGGGGGTTGGACTAGAGCGGGATCGCCAACCTTTTGGACCTCAGGGACCACCAAACTCATAATTTGGGAGCTTGGGCCATTTCCTGAGTCTCTGGCTCACAGCTCGCCTGGAGACCTGGTGGCCACCTGGGATGGGTTGGCCGCCGGGGCTCTAGATCGAGTTGTGCCCCTGCGACCTCTGACCCGACACAGATCCCGCTTGGCTCCGTGGTATACGGAGGAGCTGCGGGAGATGAAGTGCCAGAAAAGACGTCTAGAGGGCATTTGGAGGGCGAGTCGTTCTGAGTCTGACCAAACACAGGTGAGATCTCATATTAAGACTTACCTTGTGGCGATAGGGGCGGCAAAATCTTCGTATGTCTCCGCCCTTATTGCGTCAGCAGAAAATCGGCCTGCCGCCCTGTTTAGAGTGACCCGCTCTCTTCTTGAACCGAGAGCGCGGGATGACCTCTTGCAGGGTAGGGCAGAGGAGTTTTCCCGATTTCTGCATGACAAAATCGCCCAGATTCGGGAGGGGCTCGACTCCAATTGGGTGGTCCCGGGGGAGGTGTCCGGGGCAGGTCTTGTGAGTGTTATCTGGGGGGAGTTCGATCCTGTGACCGCCGAGGGTGTGGACAGGTTGCTGGGGGGTCTGAATGCCACCACCTGTTTATTGGACCCGTGCCCTTCCTGGCTGGTTTCGGCCGCCAGGGAGACGACACGAGGCTGGCTCCAGGGGATTGTCAACGCTTCTTTGAGAGAGGGGGTGCTCCCGGCCGCCCTGAAGGCGGCAGTGGTGCGCCCCCTCCTCAAGAAGCCTTCCCTGGACCCGGCTATTTTAAACAACTATCGTCCGGTCTCCAACCTTCCCTTTGTGGCGAAGGTTGTTGAGAGTGTGGTGGCACGTCAGCTCCCCCGGTACCTGGAGGAAGCTACTTACCTCGATCCATCCCAATTGGGCTTCAGGCCTGGACATAGCACTGAGACGGCATTGGTCGCGTTGGTCGATGATCTCTGGAGAGCTCGTGACAGAGGGTTCTCCTCTGTCCTGGTCCTATTAGACCTCTCGGCGGCTTTCAATACTATCGACCATAGTATCTTGTTGCGACGGTTGGAGGGGTTGGGGATGGGTGGAACCGTCCTTCGATGGTTCTCCTCCTTCCTCTCCGACCGTTCGCAATTTGTGTTGGCGGGGGGGGAGAGATCCACCTCTAGGCCCCTGCTTTGTGGGGTGCCTCAGGGGTCGGTCCTCTCTCCCCTCTTGTTCAACATTTATATGAAGCCGCTGGGCGAGATCATCCGTGGTCTTGGAGTAAGGTGTCATCTATATGCAGATGACACCCAGTTATACATCTCTACTCCAGACCACCCCAACGATGCTGTGGGGGCTATGTCCAGGTGCTTGGAGGCCGTGCGGGATTGGATGGGCGGGAACAGGCTTCGGCTCAACCCATCCAAGACCGAGTGGCTGTGGTTTCCGGCGCCCCGATATAGCCAGCTGACACCTTTGCTGGCTATCGGGGGGGAAGTTTTGCCCCCCGCAGAGAGGGCTCGCAACCTGGGTGTCCTCCTGGATGTACGGCTGTCGCTTGAACATCATATCGCGGCTGTCTCCAGGGGGGCATTTCATCAGATCCGTCGGATCTACCGGTTGCAGCCCTTCCTGGATCGGGACGCCTTGCGCACGGTCACTCAGGCCCTTGTCACCTCTCGCCTGGACTATTGTAATGCCCTCTACATGGGGCTCCCCACGGGGAGCATCCGGAGACTCCAGCTGGTGCAAAATGCAGCCGCGCGGATGATTATGGGGGCGTCGCGTAGCACCCATGTGACGCCACTTCTGCGCGAGCTGCATTGGTTGCCGGTGGCTCTCCGGGTTCGCTTTAAGGTTCTAGTTTTGACCTTTAGGGCGACCCATGGCATAGGACCAGGTTATCTTCAGGACCGCATTCTGCCGGTGATCTCCAACAGGCCAGTGCGTTCCCACAGAGAGGGTCTGCTCCGGGTGCCGTCGGCCGCTATGTGCCGTCTGGCGGCGCCGAGGGGTAGGGCCTTCTCTGTGGGTGCCCCCGCCCTCTGGAATACTCTGCCACCGGAGCTTCGTACTGACACGGACCTGAGGGCCTTCAGGCGCACGTTGAAACCTGGCTCTTTGAGCAGGCCGGCCTGGGCTGAGATAATGGTTTTAATTTTGGTCTCCATGGTATTTAAATTTTAACCGCCCCGAGTCCCTTTTTGGGAGAGGGAGCGGTATAAAAGTTTAATAAATAAATAAATAAATAAATTGGGGTTTTAAGGTGGGGGGGTGGGACCTGTTTAGTTTTATTTATCAGCCAAATTGGTTTAATACTTTTTTTAATTTTTGTATATTTGTGGGTTTTTAGATAGGCTGTACACCGCCCTGAGTCCCCTGGGAGAAGGGCGGTATATAAATTTGATTAATAAATAATAAATAAATAATAATTTTAGATCCCTGGGACCACTAACTGGTTCTGTGGGCGTGGCCTAATTTGTGGGTGTGGTTTGGTGGTCATGTGACTGGCTGGCCATGATTTGTATGTCAATATTATAAATATTTATATAAATATTGAATTTTTTATTTTAAAAAAAGAGCAACTTTTACCCCAAAGCAGGCAGGCAGATTGAGTTGCTCACAGAATCACTCAGTGATCTATCTATCTGCCATCGGCTAGCTCAGTCTCTCAAATTTGCTTGCCGTGAGTCTGCACTGAATAACAGAACCTTCAGTTCTAAGGGAGGTTCGGCTCTGCTTAAAAGCAGAGGCGAAGATCTAAAGACTAGCTAGAAAGCAAGAAATCCAACCTTTTCCTGCTTCCTAGCTAATCTAAATCTCCCGGCAGAGCAGAACACCTGATGGTCAGAAAAAGGAAAAATAGCAATTTAGCAGATAAGTTTGCCGGGTAAGGAGTAAGTGGGCGGGGATGGTTCCCGCGGGCCGTATGGGCGGAGTAGCCTTGTGTTTCTGCACAGCCTAGATTAATTGCTTTGGGGGGCTGCTCTGGGGGTGAGATTTCTCTCTGGCCCACCAAAATTTTCTCACGGCCCACCGGTGGGCGACTGCTGGACTAGATGACCTATAAGGTCCCTTCCAATTCTGATTATCTGTTATTATCTGTTATCAATTCTAAATTCTCTTCTATGTTCTCGTGGAAAGTAAAACATTCAGAGGTCTGGAACAAAAAAAAAAACCTCTCTGACTCTAGAAATATAAGCTACATCCCAAAACCTTTCTTTGGGGTGTTTCATATTTATTGTTTGAATGCTATTTTTCTAAATTGCCGATCTGGTTCCATTCAAATGGATAGGGTGAAGGTGCATATATATAAAAAATGAAAATCCCAATAAAACAATAAAGTGAACAATCGTACAAACAATGGAAAGTAGTTGTGCAATAAATATCCATTACAGTAATATAATTGAGTTGGTGCCTGAAATATTGTAATATTAAGATAATGGTTCGAACTTTGAACATTATCAAAAGGTCTTATTTTTCAACTATATGATGGCACCTCAATTGATATCATGTGATGAAACATCTACAAGAAAACAATGACGCTCAGAGAGCACCAAGGATCTCACAGATCTCCTCCTCCTCCTCCTAACCCTCCTCCATTTGAGCACTGATGATGTTCCCTAGTTGGGTCATGAAACATCTCCAGGACAAGAACCAAGCTCAAGGAGCACCAAGGATCCTATAGTTCAACCCCGAGCTACAAATATTTGTTTCTATTGCTATCTATCAATCAATCAATCCTCTTTTTATCTCTATCTATTCGTCTGTCTGTCTGTGTTTCTCTATCAATTATTTATATCCTTTCATCTCTCTCTCTTTCTCGTCTACCTATGTATCGATCTCATCTCTCTATCATCTTTCTCTCTTTCTCTCCCTCTCATCTACCTATATAAATCTCATCTCTATATCTCTCCATCCATCATCTGTCATCTTTCACCTCTCTCAATCTATCTATCGATCTCCTCTCTCATATCTTTCTATCTCTATTTCTCAATCTCTATCTTTTTCTATCCTCTCTCTCGCTCATATATACTTACATACCAATCTCATCTCTCTCCATCCATGCATCCATCCATCCATCCATCTATCTATCTATATCTATCTATTTCAATCTCTATCTACCTATATTTATTTATATATCTCTTATATCTATATCTATCCATCTGTCTCTATCCATCTATATCTATTTCTTTATCAATTTATATCTATCTATATCTCTTATCTATATCCATCTCTCTATTGATTGATCGATCAATCTATATATCTATAGCTAGCTATATCTATCTATCTCTATAGCTATCTCTTTATATCTCTATATCTAGCTATAGCTATAGTTATCGATCTATCTATCATCTATCTAGCTATATCTAGCTATAGCTATCTCTATCTATCTATCTATCTATCTATCTATCTATCTATCTATCTATCTATCTATCTATCTATCTATCTATCTATTCTATTCTATTCTATTCTATTCTATTCTATCTATCTGTCATATATCTATCTTAATATCAGATCAACCAAGCAGTTAACAACCGCATAATCAAGGAAGTACCTACCAACCCTCCCACCAACCCTTACAGGGCAAGCCACAGGTATATACAGTGAAGTTACAGGTCTGTGAGAGCCAGCAATCTTGCTTGTTTGTAGGTGACCAAATACTTACTTTCCACCATAATTTGCAAATAAATTATTATTTATTTATTTATTAATCAGATTTCTATACCGCTCCCTCTCCCAAAAAGGGACTCGGGGCGGTGTACAGCCTACTAAAAAACACACAGAATAAATACAATTTAAAACTAAATTAAATATGCAAATCCGGCTGAATCCCATCAAATTACAAATACAGACATTTAAAATCCGGGATTAATTAAAAAATTAAAAATTTTAAAAATTTAACAATTAAAACCCAAATTAAATTTAAAAACCCATAGACCATTTACTGGGCCAGGCCGGCCTGCTTGAAAAATAAGGTCTTAACTGCGCGCCGGAAGGTCAGGATGTCCGTCATGGCCCGTATCTCCGGGGGGAGATCATTCCACAGGGAGGGGGCTCCCACAGAGAAAGCCCGCACCCTCGGGGCCGCCAGCCGCCAGCGATCAGGTGGCGGCACCCCAAGGAGGGCAACCCTGTGAGAGCGTACTGGGCGGCGGGAGGTTGTTGATGGCAGCAGGCGGTCCCGTAAGTAATTATTTCCAAATTAGATAATGTGATTGTCTGGATTTGTTTTCGCATTTTGTCTCTCATAGGTGAGGTATACCTATGATGACAATTACAGGCCTCTCTCATCTTTTGAAGTGGGAGAACTTGCACAATTGGTGGCCGACTTAATACTTTTTTGCCCCACTGTAAACAGAGAGCAAACCACCGTTTCCTTTTAGCCTGATGATGTTATACCCTAGTGACCTAAATGCCTCCCTGAAAAAGAAATCCATCATATTCCCGGACAAGAAGGTCCTCATGACATTCATTGGTCCTTCTCTCCTTGTTACCTATTGACTGATTAGTCACCCTGGTCTTGATTGTCCCATCTGCTGTGCTAAGATAACAGTTCTTCCCCATCGTAGGCAGCTGAGACGAACAGCTTGTAAGCGGTGAAGGTTCATCAGAATGAAAAGACACACAAAGAGCCCATTTGCCATGTGTTAAGAAAAATAATCGTGAGCAAAACAATAATCCTTTGTCTAAAAATAAACATTTTGATTTCAGTCCGTGTCCCCTGAAGATTGAATGATGGGCCCTCTTCCAATTGCATGGTTCTTAAAGAGAATTTCAATCTGTTTTGGCCTGGAGAAACTTTCTAGAGATTCCCAGTCATCCAGAGGTTCTCAGTCCTCCCAAAGGGTCTTTTTTTCAAGACGCAACTGGACTTTCTTGTTTTCTGTTTTGAAGACATTTCGCTTCTCATCCAAGAAGCTTCTTCAGCTCTGACTGGATGGTGGGGAATGGAAGGAAGAAAGTCCAGTTGCCTCCTGAAAAAGCCCCTTTGGGACAACCATGACCTGGATGACTGAGGATCTCAACAGACTTTTAGCTAGGCAATTTGGGATGGACAGCCTTTGAATGGTGTGGGAGTAGGAACAGATTTCCAGAGGAAAAATTGCACCACAGGAACCATTTGCAACTACTTAGGTGACCCTGAGGACAAAGATAAACCTCCAAGTGGCCTCAATGACCCTCTAAAAGGATGCAAAGGACCAACTGTCTGCAAGGAGTATCAATCCTTCCTTTTCCCCACCATTCAGTCAGAGCTGAAGAAGCTTCTTGGATGAGAAGCGAAACGTCTTCAAAAGAAAGAACAAGAAAGTCCTGTTGCCTCCTGAAAAAGCACCTTTGGGACAGTTTGGCCTGGAGAGATTTAAGAAACCGAAAAGAAATAAGCCACCTCATCCAGATCCACGGGGTAGTCCGTGATCAAAGTGGAAGTCTTCTCAAACAACTCTCCTTTGTAACTCCGCCATTTTCCCACCGGGATGTAGATATCTCGTTCCCGTTTCCCCATCTCCAAGACAGGAGCCACCATCAAGGTGTCTCCGATGAGAAACTGGGAATCGATCTTGTGGGTAGATTCGTCCCCGGGAGAGATCCACCAGATAGGCCGTATGATGGGATCCCCTGTGATCGTGATCTCCCCGGCCAGTTCCAACAAGAGAGGGGCCACCAAGGACTCGTGAAGCTTGGTGAACTTCAGGGCGATTTCGATGACCTCCTTATCGTAGAGCCAAGGCGGGATGGAGAACTGCATGGACGGCATGAAGGCGGACAACTCCAGCCAACGGATGTAGAGTTCCCGGTCCGGAATTTCCACAGCCCCGTCGGTTTTATCTGGAATAAAATTTCCACCAATCATATCCGGTAAGATGAAATGGTATCCCAGAAGGCCAATACTTAGGACTGTGGGAATTATGGATTTTAGCCCAAGTTCGTATCCCCAAATTGAATCCCGGTCAATAATACGAACGAAACACGGGATGTGCTGGGTCTGGTAACCCACACGAACTTCTGCAAGTTCATAAAAGGGGCTGGCCATTTCTGCATAATACTTGGACCAGGTGCTGGGGTCCAGAAGAGGTTGGAAGAAGGTGGTGAACCCTTTGGGAAGGTAGCATGTCTCCCCAGCATCAAACTTGAAGGAGGATATGCCATATTTTAAGCCAAATTCCTTTAAGTGGGCATGAAACCAATCTCTGACTGAAGGGTTGGTGAAATCCAAAATGGCGCCAATTCCATTCCACCATTTCACCATGGCAGGGGACGTCTCATTTCGTTGCGTGACAAAAAACCGTTTCTTGATTCCTTCCTTAAAGTTTGGTGATTTCTCGTGGACAAACGGGTGGATCCAAACCGTAACGTTAAACCCATCCTTCCTGAGCTTTTCAAACATCTCTTCCACATGAGGGAACTTCAAGACATCAAAGTCAAAGTCACCGTAATTTTGCGTGTACATATCATCGATTTCAATATGGCTGGCTTTAAAGCCATGTTTCAGGATCATTCGGGTGAATTCCTGAATTTTCTTTTGATTGATCTCCTTTTTGTAAAGAGCCCAGGTGGACCAGACAGGAAACCTGAACATCTGTTCTGAAGGAACTTTCAAAGGTTTCCTGAAATAATTCTGCGACATGTGTTTATGGGTGGAAGTCATGTCTGGAGCTGTGCAGACCTGGTAACATAACCTTGGGAAAGCTGGATGCTCCAGCAAAGAACCATATGGAGAATCTTTGTACTTGGCTTGGAAAACAAGAGAGGGTTCCGTGGCGTTGAAGCCAAGGTGGAAAGGAACCGAGTCGTTGATCTTGAGAGCTACTGCTTTGGAGGACAACCAATATCTCTCCATGACACCTCCAAAGTTATTCCGAAAAGAATAGACGTCGCTGGTCACATACGGCATGGGTTCCTGGTCTCCTGGAAGCTTGATTGGCCAGTGCTGGACACTCATCTCATAGCCTCCATACCAGGAGGCATCTCCCCAGAACATTTTGTGGTCCACCATCGTGTCCGCTAGAAGCTCTTCCCAGATGATGGAGTAGCAGCTCACGGTCCTCTTCGGTTGAATTGCTCTGATCAGGAAACGGATCTTTCTTTTATCTGTCCTGGAACAAGCCAACGTGCCTGTGTCCTGGAAGCAAGACTTCAGGTCAAGGACACCAGATCGAAAGGTCAACCTGAAGAGGACGTCTCCATCCCGGTTCTTGATGGTGAAGCCATCCTTTTGCAACTCCAACTTCTCAATCTCCATTCTCTCTGTCGCCTGGAAAAGAAAGACACAGGAACACCCAAAGGCTACCGCTATTAGAAGGAAGCCCGTGATGAGCAAGGGACACGCTACACGACGAAACGGCGAGGATGCTGGAGGCCTCTGGCTGGGTTCCTGCTCCTTCTGCAGCCGTTCTCCTCTCCCTCGACGATGGACGGGCCGAGTCTGCATTTCGGTAGAACCAGTGGCTCAGTCTTGACAGGAAAAGAAAAAGGAAATGTTGATGTTGGGTTTTGATGATGAGATGAGTTTCTTGTGACAGGTACGGCTAGTCCACATTAAGCACTTAAAGCGGGGAGGGGGGGGGTCAAACTCAAGGCCCGCGGGACAGATCTGGCCCTTGAGGTGCTTAGATCATCTGGCCTGCGGAGTCGGCCTGGACTGGCCCGTGGTGCCTCTGCCAGCGGAAATGGGGCGCAGGGCTGCCTCCCCCACTGTTTTCGCCAGCAGAGGTCTCTCAAAACAAACTCAAAGCAAAATAAAAGGAGAAACGTTTCCCCTTTTGCATTTGAGCAAGCGAGAAGGGAGAGAGAAGGAGAAAGGGAAAGAGGGAAGAGAAAGAAGGAAAGAGGGGAAGAGAGCAAGGAAGGAAAAAGAAGAGGGGAAAGAAGAAGGAAGGAAGAAGGAAGGAAGAAGGAAGAGGGAAGGAAGGAAGGAAGGAAGGAAGGAAGGAAGGAAGGAAGGAAGGAGGAAGGAAAGAAAAAAGAATGAAGAGGGAAGGAAGGAAGGAAGGAAGGAAGGAAGGAAGGAAGGAAGGAAGGAAGGAAGGAAGGAAGGAAGGAAAAGGGAGGAGGAAGGAAGGAAGAATGAAGAGGGACAGAAGAAAGGAAAGAAAGAAGAATGGAGGGAAGGAAGGAAGGAAGGAAGGAAGGAAGGAAGGAAGGAAGGAAGGAAGGAAGGAAGGAAGGAAGGAAGGAAGGAAAGAAAAAAGAATGAAGAGGGACGGAAGGAAGGAAGGAAGGAAGGAAGAGGGAGGAGGAAGGAAGGAAGAATGAAGAGGGAGGGAAGGAAGAATGAAGAGGAATGGAAGGAAGGAAAGAAAGGAAGGAAGGAAGGAAGGAAGGAAGGAAGGAAGGAAGGAAAGAAAAAAGAATGAAGAGGGACGGAAGGAAGGAAGGAAGGAAGGAAGAAGGAGGAGGAAGGAAGGAAGAATGAAGAGGGACAGAAGAAAGGAAAGAAAGAAGAATGGAGGGAAGGAAGGAAAGAAGGAAGGAAGGAAGAAAGGAAGGAAGGGAAGGAAGGAAGGGCGGGAGGGAGGGAGGGAAGGAAGGAAGGAAGGAAGGAAGGAAGAGGGAAGGAAGGAGAATGAAGGAAAGAAGGAAGAAGAAAGGCGAAGGAAGAGGGAAGGAAAAAGAAGAAAAGGAAGGAAGGAGATTAAAATGAGAGTGAGGGAGAGTCTCAGGGAAGTCCTGCCTTAAGTACTTGGCCACCACAGATGTCCCTGACACGAGTCCCGTGTCACGCCCACTGTGGCCACGCCCTTCCTCACCACCTGCCCCCCTCAATGAAATCGACTTTGGCCCCCCTGACCTAAAAGTAAAAAGTTGAGGCTGTAATGTTATTATTTTATTCTAGGTCATCCTCGGTTTACAACCCCAGCTGAACCCAGGCTTTCTGTGACCAAGCGAGACAGTTGTTAAGTGAAAATTGCCCCATTTTACAGCCTATCTTCCCACAGTTGTTAAGCGAACCATTGGGGTTGTTTAAGTCAGTCACATGGTCGATAAGTAAATCTGGCTCCCCCCCCCGTTGACTTTGCTTGCCAGACGGTCACAAAAGGGGATGACCCTGGGACACTGCAACCGTCGTAAATGCGAGACAGTTGCCAAGCGCCTGAATTTGGATCACGTTTCCCTGGGGACGCTGCAGCGGTCGTAAGCGTGAACAATGATCACAAGTCGCTTTTCCCAGGGCCGTTGTAACTTCAAAGGGTCACTAAATGAATGGTCGTAATTCGAGGACTACCTCTATCAAGCAATTACAAGTAAAAAGTGGTACCAATTTTATTCTACTGCACTAAAAACAGTCAGAAGTCAATACTTTTCTTTCATTTTTCCCCTTCTCTCTCTCTCTCTCTTCCCTTTTCCCTTCCTCATTTCCACCCTTTCTTTTGTATTCTATATAGTAGTCCTTGACTTATGACAGTTCATTTAGTGACTGTTCAAAGTTACAACGGCACTGAAGAAAGTGACCCAAGACCAGTTTTCACACTTATGTCTGTTGTAGCCTTCCCCACAGTCACACCATCCAAATTCAGACACTGTCATGCCCCTGTCGGAATCTGAATTGGAGACCAAGCAGCTGACAGGGAGGGGGAGTGTGGCTCCATTGATTGTGGAGGAAACTGGGGAAGGGTAAAATCCAGCTGGGCAGAACAGGGGAGAGGTAGAGCAAGGGAGAGGGAGTTCAGAGGAAGAGCCAGGCCCATCCCCTCTTCATACTAGGGCACGCAGGGAGGGATGGAGAAGGGAGCAATGTGAATTGCATAGCTTACGGGGGAGGAAAGGGCCCTGATTCCCTTCATTTGCTGCAGCTGGGAACACAGTGTATAAAAAAGGCAAGCTGCGTGCAGGAAGCTGTTGGGAGCAAATCGTGAATTTATCTGGTCTTGTTGTGGCTTATCTGTGTTCCTGGCATCTTCCCAACTGTGTGAGTTTTGCCATGCTTTCAAGTTTGAAATTCCTTCTCCTGCCCTGTCAAGCTAATTACTTCAGCTTGGTTTGTCTGGATTTTAAGTTACAGTTTGTGTGTGCCTTGTTTTGGACTGAATTTTCTACAATCACAGGCCGTTCCTGGGAGAGTCTTTCTCCAGCCTGAAGGTAACCTGGACATTGGAGGCAAAGTTGTAGATAATAAAGGGACTCTTCTTGCTTATTTGACTGTGTTGCCTTTGTGCCATGCCCCTTTGGGTCATCACAGACCCATTGGCAACCGACTCGTAGTTATGATGGTGGCAGCGTCCTGGGGTTTTGTGACCCCCTTCTGCGACCTTCTGACCAGCCAAGTCCACGGGGAAGCCAGATTCGCTCAACGACCGTGTGACTAACTTAAGAACTGCAGGGATTCTCTCAAACAGAGACGGTGGGGAAAGTCACAAAACCCACTTAACGCATTTCTCACTGAGCGACTTAAATTGGGGGCTCGATTGTGGCCATTGTCAGCGTTCCAGAAAACCTCCATTCCAACCAATAACTCCGAGACAGGCATCTTCTCAAAAGTTCTGTTTTATTTGGATCGTAAACTGGCACATCTGGGGAATCCCGAATCTGAAAGTTCTGGGCTTCCTTGCGATAAATAAAAACTACAAGTCCACCCCCTGCACCCATCATCGCATCACATGCCCCAATCACCATCCATCCCAACTTCAGATGTCCTCTCACCCAGGTGCCGAAATCACATGACCTTGAATTAGAAAAAGAATGTTATTATGTCTAATGACATACACTCTAAGAAATTCCCCCCTCCCATTTTCCCAGGCTCAAGAAGATGGCAGTGTGGAAGCCACTGGTATCAATATGGTTTCCAAAGCTGACAGGGCTGACAGGGCAACTAAAAGGAGCTGAGTGTTTCCTGGCCGGATGCCCTTCCAGTCGCCAATGAGGAGTTCGCAGCAGATGCATTCTCATTGTGCTCGGAGAGAGTAATATCTGCCTCAGTGTGGAAGTGTCTGCTCTCAATATGGCTTCCAAAGCTGACAGCTATAGGTTGAGGATGACCTGTACTTCGATAAGTTTAATCCAATTATTATTATTATTATTATTTTTACAAACAGAACCGGGCTCTCAAGGGTAACTCCGAGGCTTCTGAGTAGCCTTATGCAGAACCGCTTGGCTCCGTCTTCTACTCCGAGGATACAAACAACCACCACCTCAGAATACAAATGTTGTTTACCTTGGATGACCTAATTTAGGAATCCTGGTTCTTGGCAGTGGGATGTCTTTTGCAATTCTTCGGCCTTTCCTTCTCAGGCCAAAGCCAGCATCCTCTCGCCTGCAGCTCTGTCCAGCTCAGCCGATCAAGGATACATATGCAGTCCCGTGGCCCAGCTGGACATGTGCCAGGATAGCCCTGGCCATTGAAATAACTGGGGGAGGGAGGGGAGAGGAGGGGGGAAGGGCAAAAAAGACACTTTAGAGGGAGAGGGGAAGGCAGAAATAGCTCCAAGGTCTCTGCCGGTGAGATCTGGCAGTGTTTCACAAGTTTAGTAACTTTAGGCGAAGTGGACTTCAACTCCCAGAATTCCCCAGCCGGACATGACGGATGAGGTTACCTGGTTTGGTAATGAAATGTTTGCAAGAAAAACCCCAAGCTTAAAGAGGACCAAAGACCCAACAGTCCCCCCCCTCCTCCTCTTCCTCCTCCTCCTCCTCCTCCTCCTCTTCTGCCTCCTCCTCTTCCTCCAACATTACCATCTCCTCCCCACTTTATGCTATTACTGATGATGTTGCCTAGTTGGGTCATGAAAAGTCTGCAAGGAAACAAGTAAGCTCAGAGAGCACCAGGGACCCCATCTTTCTCCTCCTCTTCTTCCTCCTGCTCTTCCTCTTCCACCATTACCACCTCCTCTCCACTCTATTCTAGTACTGATGATGTTACCTAGTTGGGTCATAAAATGTCTGCAAGCAAACCACATAGCTCAGAGCTCACTTAGGACCTCACAGTCCTCCTCCTCCTCTTCCTCCAATCAAGTAAACAATATCCCAGTCAATTTATCAACTCAGACAAACAATCAACAGCCTAATCAAGGAACCAACAACAACACTTGCACCAACACTGATAGGATAACCATTAGTATTAGTATATAAACCATTAGTATATAAACCATTAGTATATAAACAGAGAGCAAACCCCACTCCCTTCTAGACTGATGAAGTTACCTAGTTGGGTAATGAAACGTCTGCAAACAAACCATCTAAATCAGAGAGCACTCAGGACCTCACAGTCCTCCTCCTTCACCTCACTCCTTTCTAGTACTGATGATGTTACTTATTTGGGCAATGAAACGTCTGCAAGCAAACCACCTAGCTCACAGAGCACTAAGGACCACACTGTCCTCCTCCTCCTCCTCCTCCTCTTCCTTCTTCTCCTCCCCACTCCTCCTCTCTTCTCCACAAACCCCACTCCCTTCTAGCACTGATGATGTTACCTATTTGGGCAATGAAACATCTGCAAGAAAACCACCAAACTCAGAGAGTACCAAGGATTTCCCCTCCTCCTCTTCCCTGCAAAACCCACTCCCTTCTGGCACTAATGATGTTCTCTAGTTGGCCCATGAAACAACTCCAACTAAAACCCAACAAGCTGAGTTAGTACCAACACACACACACACAAAGGAAATTTGGCAGCTCTTTTCCAATTCCAGCCCTCCCTGCCTCCCATGGCACCGGTCCCTTTTTCTAATGGGATTCTCCCTCCCTTTGCTCTTCTTATTATTCCAGGGGGAAAAAAACAACACATTTTGTTTTCTTAAATGATGTGTGCATTTTGCTTTTTAACATCTTTTTTTCCTTAAAAGCGTTGCCCGTTTGGGGCATGAAAGTAAACTCACCGAGTTTCTCTTTTGCAGTACAGTTTGTTCTTTTATAAACTGTCTCTCTCGCCACCATTGCTTGTGCACAAACGCACACACACCAATGCACTCGCTCGCTCGCTCGCTCACTCACACACACACCAACACACACACTTTCTTTGGCAAGCGACAATGGTCCTTTTTAAGGGAAGCTTAACGTGGATAATCCTCCTTTCTTGGTTGAAGGGTAAGTGCGTTATTCCTCTGTGGCTTCTGTAATTGATTTTGTATTAATTCTGCTTATCAATCCAATTAAGCGCAAATGAAATATTTTTCCCTTCCTTTCAAGCAATCCCGTTTTTATTTCTGCGGGGGGGGGGGGGGACTTCTTGTTTCTTTTGTGGAGGGTTAGTTGCCCTGGGCAATGAAAGGACTTTGTAAATCCCTGTGTGCAGCAAAAGGCTATTTGAATTAAGGGAAATGGAGGCACGGAAAAGTTTTAGGAAAACTCTCGCAAACGGCACATCCTAAATGCCTATGGTGACATTTGTCTATTCAATCATCCAGATCCTGGTTGTCCCAAAGGTGCTTTTTCAAGAAGCAACTGGGACTTTCTTGTTTTTTCCTTGAAAACCTTTCGCTTCTCATCCAAGAAGCTTCTTCAGTTCACAGCACATCCTAAACAACCGTGTTGAAGACGGTAGAGTCGAAGGAGGACACAATTTGAAATCTAAATCAACCATGAAAACGTGACGGATGTTATCGAGCTTTCAAGAAAATTTATGAGAATCAAGTCCTTGTGATAGAGTCCCAGTTCCCTAGGAGAAAGGTTAAGTTGGGCGTGGGACTCCCTCATAATTGACAAAAATAAGGAATAGTTTAACTAAATTAGGGGATTGGAGGATAAATCAGAGGAGGAGGAGGAGGTGGAGGTGGGATGGGATGGAATAGAATAGAATAAAATAGAATAATAGAATAGAATAGGAATAGAAAATATGGAATAGAATAGAATAGAAGCAGAGTAGAATCAGGAAAGAATAGAATAGGAATAGGAATAGAAAATATGGAATGGAATGGAATGGAATAGAGTAGAGTAGAGTAGAATAGAATAGAATAGAATAGAATAGAATAGAATAGAGTAGAGTAGAGTAGAGTAGAATAGAATAGAATAGAAGCAGAATAGAATAGAATAGAATTAGAATAGAATAGAATAGAATAGAATAGAAGCAGAATAGAATAGAATAGGACCTTGGAGGTCTTCTAGTCCAGCCCCCTGCTCAAGCCATTGAACCTATACCATTTCAGACAAGTGGCTATCCAGTCTCTTCTTAAAAACCTCCAGTGATGGAACATCCATGATTTCTGAAGGCAAGCTGTTTCCACTGGTTAATACAATGAACGATTGAGGACGATTGAGGTATGTCTAGTAGTCTAAAGCAGAGAAGGACTAAGGGTGACATGATAACAGTCTTCCAATATTTGGGGGGTGAGGGTCAACCTAAAGCACCTGAAGGCAGGAAAAGAAACAATGGATGGGAACTAACAAAGGGGACACGCAACCTAGAACGAAGAAGGAATTTCCTACAGTGAGAACAATTCATCAGTGGAAGAGCTTCCATCCAGAAGTTGTGGGTGCTCCATCGCTGGAGGTTTTCAAGAAGAGATTGGACAATCACTTATATGAAATGGCTTGAGCAGGGGGGTGGACTAGAAGACCCCTGCTGGAGTCTGATTCAGAGGGGGAGACTGAGCAGCTGACAGGGAGTGGGAGAGTGGCTCTGTTGGCTGTGGAGGAAACTGGGGAAGGGCACAGTCCGGCTGGGCAGAGCAGGGAAGAGGTAGAACAAGGGAGAGGGAGTTCAGAGGAAGAGCCAGGCCCACCCCCTCTTCATCCTAGGGCACGCAGGGAGGAATGGAAGAGAGAGCAATGTGGGTTGCATGGCTTACGGTGGGCCCTGATTCCCTTCATTAGCCACAGCTGGGAAGAGAGTTTAAAAGAAATGCAGGCTGTGTGGTGTAGCTGTTGGGAGCAAACTTGAGTTTATCTTGTGTTGACTTTGCTTCTCTGTGTTCCTGGTATCCTCCCAACTGTGTTGAGTTACTGCCGTGCCTTCATATCTGGAATTCCTTCTCTTGCTCTGCTTACCTCATTTTGCTTTGATTGGACTTGTAGTTCCAGTTTGTGTTGACCACGTTTTGGACTTGATTCTCTGCAGCCAAAGGCTGTTCCTGGGAGAGTTTTTCTCCAGCCCAGAAGGTAACCAGGACATTGGGGGCAAAGTTGGAGCTAATAAAGGGACTCCTACTGATTGTCTGACTGTGTTGCCTTTGTGCCATACCTCGTGTTATCACACCCAGGTATCACACCATTGTTGTGGTTCGCTGGCAGCAGGTGTGGATGGCTGAGGTCTCAGAAAGCATGGACTCAGATGAGAGGCCTGCTTGTGATGCAGGGATGGGGCCAAGACCATCAGGGAGTGGAATGTTGCCTTCGGAGATTGTGGAGGCTGGCAGCCATGATGAAGAGGTCCCTGAGGAGCCTGTGCCAAGTGCACGTGCACACAGAGGTGCTCCTTCCTTCGAGCAGCTGCAACAGCACAGGTGACTCGGGAGTAAGGCTGAAAGGAAATGGCCCCTCCCTGAGAAGATAAAAGCCAGCTGAGAAACCACAGTTCTTTGCAGGAGGCAAAGAAGTTTGATACTGGAGCCTGGTGGACATTAGGAATATCTGAGTTGGTGTTTAGAGACTCTTTGATTTATTGTTTGGGAACTTTATCTGTTGTTCTTGGCAGATTTGCAAAACCTTGGCAAGGCTCTTCCTTATCGGAGCTAATTAGTTGGAAGCAGCCTTTTAACCGTGAAGAAACAGGATTCGTAAATGAAACATTAAAAGTTTGTGCTGTTACCTTTGTTTTGTGCTGGTTCTCTGGGAACCAGGTTTGGGTCAGAACCACTATTTACCTTTTGATACGTATAAAGAATATAAAATTTACAAAACTTGACATCGGAAACATAACGCTTTCTTTATTCACCCCCAGATCTGGGAGGGCGCAGCTTTCTCATCCAAAATGTCCGCCTGCAGAAGTGTATCCACGCCTCACCGCCTCACAAAACGGAGAGGGTCCGCCTGTCTGAATGCAAGGCCCACTCCCCAGAGCATCAGTGGAGCTGGGACAGGACGGCCTCGGCCGTAATCAACCAACACACCAGGGAGTGCCTGACCGTCTCCGACGTGGAAGAATTGGCCGTAGCCCAGTTGGCGCCCTGCGAGGAGGAGGGGACACTTCAGGCCTGGTCATGCAGCAAGAAAGGCCATTTGACCTTACATGGACGTGGCCTTCACCTCAGCGCAAAGCCGGGAGGACACAGCGCCTTCCTGTCCCAGGAGAAAGACAGATTCAGCAAGTGGAAGACTGGCACAGGGTCAATCATTTGTGCCACGGAGCTGGCGAGAGCCGCTGGACTCGGAGAGCCAATGGAGGCCTCCTTGGACAACTTGGAGGAAGGACCCAAAAGTAAGGCAAAGATGGATGCTTTCACAGAATGCAGATAGTCCTTGACTTACAATCCTTCATTTAGCAATCGTCGTCCCTCCAGAAAGGGGATTACAACGGAGTCCTTGCAGTTAGGACTCTCATAGAGTCCCCACTGCCATAGGGTCAAAATTAGGCATGGATTTATAGACTTTAGACTTACATACCGCTTCACAGGGCTTTACAGCCCTTCTCTAAGTGGTTTACAAGCTCAGCAAATTGCCCCCAACAATCTGGGTCCTCGTTTTACTGACCTTTGAAGAACGGAAGGCTGAGTCAACCTTGAGCCAGTCAGGATCGAACTGCTGGTAGCGAGCAGAGTTAGCCTGCAATGCTGCATTCTAACCACTGTATTACCAGAGCTCGCTCTATCATTTATCTATCTCTATCTATCTATCTATCTATCTATCTATCTATCTATCTATCTATCTATCTATCTATCTATCTATCTATCTATCTATCTATCTATCTATCCATCCATCCATCCATCCATCCATCCATCCATCCATCCATCCATCCATCCATCCATCTATCTATCTATCTATCTATCTATCTATCTAATCTATCTACCTACCTACCTACCTACCTATCATCTATCATCATCTATTTATCATCTATCATTATCTATATATCTGTCATCATCTGTCATCTATCTATGTCTTTTCTTTTCTTGCATCTTAATTTTTTTTTTGCACTTTCCAGAATCCATCCATTTCCCTAGCATTTTCTGCCAGCCAAACATCTAGAGCTGTGGTGGCCACTGGTGGTCCGCAAGAAAATTTTGGTGGTCTGCAGAGAAATGTCCCCCCCAAAGCACCCCCCAAAGCAATTAATCCAGGCTGCACGGGAACACAAGACTGGGCTGCCCACATGGCCCACAGGAACACAAGCCTTGCATTGCTTGCATTGCGAATAACCTGAAGTAGTGAGGGGAGGGTGGAAAGCTCATAGAGCACCAAGAATCCTACAACTCTACTTATGCACCGGAGGCAAACTCCTTGTGTGTCCAATAAAGAATTTGGCCGAGAAAGAATTCTGTTCTGTTCTGTCTGTATCTTGGATGCACTGAAGAAAAGATAGAACTTCTGAACCTTCAGAAAATCTTTTTTTTTTTTTTGCAGATAAAACAGTTGGATCCCTAGAGATCCACACCTCTTCTGTAAAGGCCACGACGTTCTTAATGATCCATTTGGAAAGCCAGTCCTATGTCACCAGTGGGCTTCCAATGTCCGATGAGAGACACCATGAAGCAGATAATGGTGAGTATGGAGGTTGTGCTGTCCAGCCAATGTATGGGGATTGGATAGCTAGATAGCAATTGTGAGCTGTCCCCTTAAGGGAATGCATCATGGTAAATGTAATTAAGGTATCCTGGGAAATGTAGTCCATGTCACGTGACCACATCTGTAATCCTGATTGGTCACTAAATTGACCCTCGATGGGTTGAGGGAGTTTTCCTCATTTTTTGCCTGAATTCACTAACTCATGGCAGCTGCTTTGTATCGCTACGAGATGGGTTAGAAGATAGCCATCTTTTTACCTACAAGGCAGATATACAAAGGATTGGTCATTAAAGAAGAACCTCATCACAAATGTGAGTTATGAGGATACCTGATGAATCAATAAATGTACTTTGTTTTGGAGGTCTTGTTGACTTTATCTATCTGCATCTGCACAGCTACAAATCCACTACTGTGCAGGAGATAGAAAAGAGGTGCCACCGAGACACTAAGGGGGGTCTGGGGAAGGAGTCCCAAAAAATTAAAAGAGTAGCCAGAAATTCAAGATCCCAAACTCACCCACTTCTTGATCTGCACTGGGGTCATGTCGACAACTCTTGCTCAGCCACTGATACTGAAAAACTGGCTGCATCTAGAGGAGGGACTTCTTGGTGCTCTTTTAAAGATGTCTACTATTGACCTCACCCCTTTCCTAAGAGGTCTGTAGGGGGCATGCATAACCACACCAAGTTCTTTGGGTTTTCTCCCGTGTAGAATTGGAAATATCTAGGCGACGTTTCGATGAAGTCTCATTCATCATCTTCAGGCTTGTGTCTTCGGCCTTGTGCTTCTCGGAGTAATGTGAGCTTGCAGCTGCTTCTTCCTTTTAACTGCTAGTGGGGGTGTGACTTGATTGTATGGGGGCTTGGCTGTGTTCTGATTGGGTGGGGGTGTGTTCTCATTGGTTGGGGGTTTGGCTGTGTTCTGATTGGTTGGGGAGTTGGCTGTGTTCTGATTGGCTGGGGGTGTGTTCTGTTCTGGTGGGGGTTTGGTTGTACTCAGGTTAGTCTTAGTTGCTGGGGGATTTGAGCTGATGAGCTGTGATTCTGTTGTTTGGCTTTGCGTTCGTGGTCGTGCCACATCTTCATGATGGGCATCAGTTCCCTTCATGTATGGGTTGGGGGGGTTTGAAGCAGGTAGTGATGCAGCTGTGGTATGGCTTCTGGTCCGTGGTCATGTTTCATCTTCTGTGTGAGTCTGCTTTCTGCGTGGAAGTGTGGTGGTAATTATATGTGTATGTGTGTGTGTGTGTATGTATGTATATATGTATATGCAGGTCTTGGCTGTTCGGGTCTTTTCCTGTGTAAGTTTGAGACTATCTTGTGCAAGCAAAGCACAAAGCCAGAAGCACCAGCCTGAAGATGGCGAGTGAGATCTCGTCGAAACGTTGCCAAGATACTCTCAATCTTACACAGGAAAAGACCCGAACACGCCAAGACCTGCATACCTGTACCCATGAAAATCTATGAAAATATATATGTACATATGTATATATTTCATTTTTCTTATATGTATCCATGTATTTTTACTTATACCTATTATCTTGTAAGCAATTGAAAAATAAAAATAAATAAAATATAAATAAATAAATAAAGCCCCCAACAGCAGAATCATAACTGAATAAGTCATTTAAATGTTCATTCCCCTAAAACAGGGCTCCCCACATTTGGCCCGGCTGGTGGAGGAATTCTGGGACTTGAAGTGAAACCAGGCTTAATAGCAGGACCTGGGAGAGAGACCTTGGAGTCTTAGTGGTAAAAGTTCCCCTTGCACATACGTGCTAGTCGTTTCTGATTGTCTTAGTGGACAACCAGTTGTTAATTTCGTTGTATGTATACTGTGTATATACTTTATTTATTATTTATTTATGTGATTTGTCAATCGCTTACAAGATAATAGGTATAAGTATAAAAATGAGTAAGAATACAGGAAATAGGTACGAATAAATGGGGACAATAGGACAGGGATGGTAGGCGTGATGGTGCATGACAATAAAGAATTCAATTAAATATGAGCCAACAGTGTGCAGCGGCAGCCAAAAAAGCCAGTGCAATGCTAAGTTGCATTAACAGAGAGATACAGTCAAGATCAAGTGAGTTACTTTTTCCCGAAAGCCATCACTCTGCTAAACAAATAATTCCCTCAACCCTGTTCAACTATTTACAAAGTCTGCACTACTAATATTGTTAATCTTCTTATCACTCCTTATCACCCATCCCCTCCCACTTGTGATTGTAGGATTGTAACTTCGTTGCTTGTATCCTTACATCAATATAATATAAACAGTCAATTTATATTGACTGTTTCCTAGTATGATTTGATTGTTGATTGTACCCTATGACTATCATTATGATTCTTGATTCTTAATGAATGTATCTTTTCCTTATGTATAGTGAGAGTATTTACACCAAGACAAATTCCTTGTGTGTCCAATCACACTTGGCCAATAAAGAATTCTTTATCTTTCTTTCTCTTTCTTTCCTTCTTTCTTTCCTTCTTTCTTTCTTTCTTTCTTTCTTTCTTTCTTTCTTTCTTTCTTTCTTTCTTTCTTTCTTTCTTTCCTTTCTTTTTCTTTTTCTATTTATCTATCATCTATCTATCTGATTTGATTGCTTATTGTACCCTATGACTATCATTAAGTGTTGTACCTGATGATTCTTGACTCTTGATGAATATACCTTTTCTTTTATGTACACTGAGAGCATTTACACCAAGATTAATTCCTTGTGTGTCCAATCACACTTGGCCAATAAACTATTCTATTCTATTCTATTCTAATACCACTCTATAAAGCCTTAGTAAGACCACACCTAGAATAATGCGTTCTGTTTTGGTCACCACACTATAAAAAATATGTTGAGACTCTAGAAAGAGTGCAGAGAAGAGCAACCAGGATGATGTGGGGACTGGAGGCTAAAACATATGAAGAACGGTTGTAGGAACTGGGCATGGCTAGTCTAGTAAAGAGAAGGACCAGGGGAGACAGGAGAGCATCTTCCAATATTTGAGGGGCTGCCCCAGGGAGGAGGTGGGGGGGGGTATCAAATTGTTTTCCAAGGCACCTGAAGGCCAGACAAGGAATAATGGATGAAGTTGTCTATTCCATTCTATCTTCTCCTCTCCCTTTTTCTCCAGAAACACATCCTCCACATCAAAAGCACCAGGAAAAGGCTACTGGTCCCCCAAGTCTAGGTAAGAAACTGGATGTTAAAAGTAAGAAAGATCTTGTGATGGTTGCAAGCATGGAAAGATTTTTTTAAAAGGACCAATACCTATGTAGGGATCTTCTTGAGAACTTCCCTGTTCAAGAGAAATCTATCTGGAAGCTTTAGAGGCAGATGTCCCTCTTTTGACTTTGAATGATTGGATGACACCAGTCTTTTGATCTTACCTGTTCTAGTTTTCTGATTTGGAGATGTCCCTTCACTATGTGGACAACGATCCAGCCACAGAGGTCTTCTGCTTCCTGCTCTTATCTTAGCCTCTTGAAAGCCGACTAAGCTTACAGTCCTAGACATCTTTAGCAGGAGGTTCCACAAGTCCTCCATTTTGTATTACATGGCAAAGCAAATGGTGGCTTTGGGGTCTATTTACCAATCATCCTCTTCATTTAACAACCCTATAATCCCTTGCGGGGTGGAGTCTGGGCGAATGAATGGAGCTAGCAAAGTGTCTTAATGGCCGGATGCCCTTCCTGTCGCCAATGCGGAGTTTTGTTCAGTGGATATATTCTCAAGTGTGCCCAGAGAGAGAAATATCTGCCTCTACTTGGAATTGAACTCACAGCCTCCTGATTGTGAGGCGAGAGCTCCATCGCACCATTCATTTTTGTCCATCTACCAATGTGACACTAATTCTGTTGGAAATACAAAAATAATGAATATTGTCTTTCAACAAATCAGAAACCGGTCGCATTCCCACATCACATTATGTCCCCTTTTGTTTTAACTCTGGCTTATCAAAAAAACAACAAGAACGCCTAGGTCAGTGGTGGCTGATCTTTTTGTGCTCCTGTGCCAAAAATTGCAGGCGTGCTTGCACACTCGTGCTTGCGTGCCAGCACCCAGAAGGCAATGCGCGCCCCCCCATGCCCCCTACGCATGCACGCACAATCCCCCCCCCCACCGCCCCCTTACCCGCACTTTGCCTCACAGCTGATTTTTGGCTGGTTTGAGGTCTTTTTTCGGCCTCCCAAAGGCTTGAGGAAGGCTTCTGCAGGCTTTGCAGGACGAAAAGTAGGCCCGTTTTTGTCACTTCCGGTATTTCCGGAAAAACAGGAAGTGACGAAACAGGCCTAGTTTTCAGCCTGAAAAGCCTGCAGATGCCTTTCTGAAGCCTTTGGGAGGCCAAAAAAGGCCTCAAACTGGCCAAAAATCAGCTGTGAGGCACATGCATGTGCAGTGAGGTAAGTTTGCTTGCAGTTTGCGTGCCGTCACAAATGGCTGTGTGTGCCACCTGTGGCATGCGTGCCATAGGTTTGCCATCACTGGCCTAGGTTCTTATCGCATGTTAAACCCTAACTCATAAATCATGCTATTTTCCAAAGATCACAGACCAGCAGTAGATGCTTCTGTGGGTCTTCAGAGAGGAAAATGTGAGGCTGAAGGTTGCCACATGGTGTTTTTTTTACTTCCATCGTCCAGCTGGTGGACAGGGGTGGTCATTTTAAAATTGGCAAATGGGTACCCAACCCTGCTGGTCCTTGGTAGCATCTGATGACCATTGTTGGAGAAATTAAAAATGTCCTAATGTTGAAGAAGGATGAGAAAGCAAAAAAAGGATGTAGGGACTCTGGAAAGAGTGCAGAGAAGAGCAACCAGGATGATGAGGGGACTGGAGGCTAAAACGTATGAAGAATAGTTGCAGGAATTGGGTAGGTCTAGTTCAGGGGTTGGGAACCTTGGCTCTTTTATCACTTATGAACTTCAACTCCCAGAATTCCTGAGTGAGCCATAAAAGGTTCCCCATCCCTGGCCTACTGGTTTTTCAGTTGTGGGGGAAATCAATTTTTGACTGGAATGGGACTGTTTAATATACAAATGTAGGACATATTCTTTATATATTCTTTATATGTCCTACATTTGTATATCAAACAGTCCCATTCCAGTCAAAAATTGATTTCCCCCACAACTGAAAAACCAGTAGGCCAGGGATGGGGAACCTTTTATGGCTCACTCAGGAATTCTGGGAGTTGAAGTCCATAAGAGATAAAAGAGCCAAGGTTCCCTACCCCTGGTCTAGTTTAACGAAAAGAAGGATAGCAATGTACCAATATTTGAGGGGCTTCCCCCAAAGAAGTGGGGGACAGCCTATTCTCCAAAGCACCTGAAGAAGCAGTGTGTTCTGACCCAGGCTTCCCAAGCTCACGAAGTCGACTCCTCGTCCCGATAAAGCCCCCTTTATTTACATTAAAGTGAATTCCACTCCAGCAAAATCCCGGCAAACAATCTTTCGTGAGATTTCACGATTACAGACCTTTATCAAGCTTGGAGAGTTGCCAGGCCGATCTCTTCCAAGCGCCACGCTGCAGCAGGAATTACTTGGAAAGAAGTCAGGAACAGATTTTCACCTTAATGAGTTGAACTAATTGTCTCCTGCAAGCACCATTCCTCTTTTGCTCCTCTTTATTCCCTATGGGAGGGGCCATTCACCATCCACCTGTGGCTTTACTCCCGAGTCGACCCTTGTTCCTTAACTGTTAAATGAATGAATGAATATTTATTTATATACTGCTCCTCTCCCGAAGGACTCGGAGCGGTGTACAGCCATGCAATTAAAAACATTAAATATACAAAAATTAAAACTAAATTAAATACCCTGGCTGCAGAACAGTTAAAACCCCTACCTTAAACCCTAAAATTATCATAAAATTAGAATACCCAAATCTAAAATCAGCTCAAGCCGGCCTGGTCAAAAAGCCAGGTTTTCAAGGCACACCTGAAGGTCCCCAGGACTTCAGGCTTGTTCCCTTCTTCTGGCAGCTCTGTGCATGCGCACACTGGGAACAAGCTCCAGCTGTTCTTCTTCCCTACTGATCTCTTGACTCCGAAGGCAGCTGATAACTGTCGGACAGCCCTGGCCCCATCTCTGCCTCATTCATCAGAGCCTTCCCCAGACTCCAGGATTGGCCCATGTTCCTCCCCAACCTCCACACTGTCTGAATCTGCTGCCAGCTCTGCTGCGGGGCCACAACACAATGGATGGAAACTAATGAAGGAGAGAAGCAACCTGGAATCAAGGAGGAACTTCCTGACAATTAGAACAATTAACCAGTGGAACATCTTGCTTCCAGGAGTTGTGGGTGCTCCATCCCTGGAGGTTTTTAAGGAGAGATTAGAGGGCCATTTCTCTGGAATGGTATCGGTTCTCCTGCTTGAGCTTTGGGCTGGACTAGAAGATCTCCAAGGTCCCTCCCAACTCTGTTATTCTGTTCTTGCTAAGGTCCTTGTGATGTTCTCCTCTGCAGGTCCCATCTGGAGAACAACCCTGCTTGTCCTGGGCCCTCTGGCCTTCATCCTGGCAATAATCATCCTGATGTTCAACATCCAGTCCAAAAAGTAAGTGCTAGGCTGGGGCTCTGTGGGGTTGGGAGGAATTCTCTTGTCACTAAAAAAATACTCCTTTGGTCTTTTTAGTTGCCAGCAGAAAGGCAGTGGGGGAAAGCAGTGCATTCCTTAAATGCCTCAGATAATTGCTAAGTGGGCGAAGCTGTTGGCGGGCAAGATTATTACTGGAGAGCATGATTGAGGACTCTTGACTATGGAGGTGTCCCATTGGAGAATATACATCCAGGGGGTAGAGGGAAGACCAGGGTCAAGGGGGAAATGAATGATGTATTTAGTGTCAGCTGCACCCAAGTAACGCCAACATGGTCACTCCTCATAAATCAATCTTTTTTACTCTAGCTGAGAGATGCGGCTAGAGACTTATGATTTGAATGGGGGTGCATGTCAGAGCCCTGACACTGAGTTGTTTTTTAGCTAAGCTGAGGCGCGGCAATTTACTAAGATGTATCTTAGTGCCGGGTTGCACCCAGGTAATGTCAACATGGTCACTCCTAATAAATCATTTTTTTTTGACTGTGAGAGATGTGGCTAGAGACTTGTGATTTGAATGGGGGTGGATTTGTCGGAGTCTTGACATTCTCATTCTTTATTTGTGATATTTATATGGCCACCACAACGCAACTCTGCGTGATTCAAGCGGTCTGTTTCTTGTGGCCACAGGAAGAAGCAGCTGCTAGCTTTCATGATGAGCTGTGAGGAACACCAACCTTCACCAGAGACGGTCAGCCCCGCCTCCAAGATGCAGGCCATCCCTGCCTCACCTTCCCCTTCATTCAAGCATGGTGAGATCTTGATCGAATGGAAAGATGGGACTACCACCTCGCTCTTTGACCATTTATACTAGCTGACCTACTCCATTTTCTCCTGGGTGACTCTCTCGAAATCCAGTTCTTCCTAGCAGAACCCTTTGTACTCACACTTGAAGCTTCTATGGCCTGGGGCTGCTGATGTAGTAGACCAGACGTAGCAACTTTTAAGGCTTGGGGATTTCAACTTCTGGGAGTTGAAGTCCACAAGTCTTAAAGTGGCCAAGTTTGGGGACCCCTGTAGTAGACTAATACTCTCATTAAAAAAAATAAAAAGATGTGGTGGCCTTCACACTTGCATTGTAGTTACTACCTGTACACATTGTTGACCAAACGAGGGCAGACCTGAGTAATTCTTGGCTGAGATACCATTAGGACTTCCAAAACACATTAAGAACGGTTGCTGGAATTTGGATATGTCTAGTTTAATGAAGTTTAGTGTTTAATTTTTAGTGTAATGAAAGGGGCTAAGTGTAATTTTTAGTGTAATGAAAGGTGGCTCAGGGGCTAAGACGCTGAACTCGTCGATCAGAAAAGGTCGGCAATTTGGTGGTTCGAATCCCTAGCACCGCGTAACGGAGTGGGCTTCTATTCCTTTGTCCCAGCAGTTTGAAAGCAGGTAAAAAAATGCAAGTAGAAAAACAGGGACCCCTTTGGTGGGAAGGACACAGCGTTTTCCATGCGCCTACGAAGGCGTTTAATCCTGCCGGCCACATGACCACGGAGACGTCTTCGGACGGTGCTGGCTCTTCTTTGGCTTTGTAACGGAGATGAGCACCACCCCCTAGAACCGGGAACAACTAGCATGGATTTTATAGGAGGGGAACCTTGACCTTTAATTTAATGAAAAGAAGAAGTAGGGGAGACATGATAGCAATCTTCCAACATTTGAGGGGTTGTCACAAAAATGAGGGGATCCAACTGTTTTCCAAAGCACCTGAAGGCAGGACAAGAAGCAGTGGATGTAAGATGTATTATTTGTAAGGTGATGACCAACAGGATGCGTGGTTTTAAATCTGTCTCAAAATAAAATAGAATAAAAAGCGTGTTTAAATAAAAAATGTCCAGTTTCTCAAAAAGAGAATGCCATTATAATCCGGCAGACTTGAACCTCTCAATAAATTGGACCTCCAAAACATGTTGGAACAATCTTTCTAGATCCATCCAAAAAGCTCTTATAACGGTAAGTGGCCCGTGGGAGTCTCAGAAGGAGAGATGGACACGGCATCTCCTGTCATGGACTCCATCTTATCCTGGAGCTTCTACCAACAGGGAGCAGTCCTTTGAGGGACCTTCTGCCCAGGTAGGACCTAACCAAGACCTAGCAAATGGACAGAGCAAGAATCAGACTTGGTCTGCAAGAGTTTTTGGGAGTGAACCCAGAAAGACTGTTTCTGTGTTGTTGTTAGTTGCGAAGTCATGTCCGGCCCATCATGTCCCGATGGACGACGTTCCTCCAGGCCTTCCTGTCCTGTACCATCCCCCGGAGTCCATTTTAGCTCACGCCGACTGCTTCAATGACTCCATCCAGCCACCTCCTTCTCTGCCGTCGCCTTCTTCTTTTGCCCTCAACCGTTCCCAGCATCAAGCTCTTCTTCTCCAGGGAGTCCTTCCTTCCTTCCCATTAGGTGGCCAAAGTATTTGAGTTTCACCTTCAGGATTTCTGTTAACGTTCCACAGCATGGCACCTTCCGGAAGTATGCACTAACTCCCAGAATGTGGGGCCCTTGATGCTCTCAGGGCCTGGTTTATTTCCTTGCAGATGTTTCATGACCCAACTAGGTAACATCATCAGAGCTAGAAGGAGGAGGAGGAAGAGGAGGATTGTGGAGTTCTTGGTGCTCTCTGAGCTTGGTTGTTTTCTTGAGAGACGTTTCGAGACCTAACTAGGTAGCATCATCAGTGCTAGAAGGGAACAGGTTCTGCAGAGTGAAGGTGAAGGGAGGAGGAGGAGGAGGAGGAGGAGAAGGAGGGGAGGACAACAACAACAAAAACAACTATGGGGTCCTTAGTGCTCTCTGAGCTAGGTTGTTTTCTTGCAAAGGTTTCATGACCCGACTAGGGAACATCATCCATGCTACAAGAGAGTGGGGCTTGCTCTCTATTTATATATGGTAGCTTAATCCTGCATAAACTGGGAGCAAATTCTGTATCCTCTGTTTCCTAGTATGATTTGATGCTGATTGTACCCTATGACTATCATTAAGTGTTGTCCATTATGATTCTTGATTCTTAACGAATGTTCCTTCTTTATGTATACTGAGAGTATTTACACCAAGACAAATTCCTTGTGTGTCCAATCACACTTGGCCAATAAAGCATTCTATGTTCTATGTTCTATCTAAACCTCAACCTCCCTAGCACGGATGACGTTATCCAGTTGGATCGCGAAACGTCTGCAAGAAAACAACCAAGCTTGGAACTCTGGGAATTGGAAGTCCACCCACCTTGGAGGGGCCAAAGTTGAGAAACGCCGCTGTTAAGACATGAAAGGACAGCTGTCCAAGCAGTCCTGCATCCCACGAAAGGAAATTTATTCTTTGGAAGAGAGAAAGAGATGGGCCTCTCGGAGGGTGCCTTGCATGTCCTCGTATTCTGCAAGCCTGCAGGCCTCACTGAGGGTCAGCCAGCGGAAGGCCTGATGCTCGGAAGAAAGCTGGATCGCCGTGTCCTGGTCCTTCAGCTCGGCCAGCCAGTAGACCACAGTTTTGGGTTTGCCTCTGACCACGTAGTTCAGTTCCTTCTTGAAGCCTTCCAGGATGGTGAACTGGGAGGAGGCCAGCCCAGCCTCTTCCTGGGTCTCTCGCAGGGCGGTGCCCAGGTCATCTTCCCCGGGGTCTACGTGCCCTGATGAGAGAAGATAAAGCAGGGATTTCAGAACAGGCCAGCACCCATCCCCTGAGATTCTAGAACAGTGTGGTCCAAACTTGGCAAGATGGGTGGACTTCAACTCCCAGAATTCCCCAGCCAGCATGCTTGCTTGATAGGCTGGGCAACTTCGGGCCAATCACCAAGAGCTGGAGAGTTCTAGTCCTGCCTTTGGCATGAAAGGCAGCTGGGTGACTTTGAGCCAAACACCAGGAGGCTGTGTGTTCTAGTCTCACCTTTGGCATGAAAGCCAGCTGGGTTATTTGGGGACAATCACTAGGAGATGGAGAGTTCTAGTCTCGCCTTTTGCATGAAAGCCAGCTGGATGACTTTGTGCCAATCACCAGGAGATGGAGAGTTCTAGTCCTGCCTTTGACATGAAAGCCAGCTGGGTGACTTTGGGCCAATCACTAGATGGAGAGTTCTAGTCCTGCCTTTGGCATGAAAGCCAGCTGGGTGACTTTGGAACAATCACTAGGAGCTAGAGAGTTCTAGTCTTGCCTTAAGCACAAAAGGCAGCTGGGTGATTTGGGCCAATCTCCAGCAGACTGTGGGTTCTAGTCCTGCCTTTGGTATGAAAGCCAGCTGGGTGACTTTGAGCTAATCTCCAGGAGACCGTGAGTTCTAGTCTCACCTTTGACATTAAAGCCAGATGGGCGATTTTGGGCCCGTCCTTCTCTCTCTCAGGCCAACCCATCTCACAGGGTAGGATAAACAGGAGGAAAAAGGAGTATTAGATAGGTTTGCCCCCTTGAGCTACCTATAAAATATATAGTAAAGGCAAAATAAAATCTAATAAATGATTAAAGTTGAAGAGAGTAGAGAATAAGATCCATCTCCAGAGCTGATGCCCAAAATGTAGCTCAGGGTTTTTCAACCTTGGCAACTTTAAGATGGGTGGACTTCAACTCCAGAATTCCCCAGCCATCATGCTTTCTTGATTGGCTTATCTTCCCCCAGGAACATCTTGGCAGCTGCATATCCAATAGAAACCGCAAAGCTCTCTTTCAGACAACAGAGTGAGTAACGCACCTTTTGGGGGTGTCCAGTGATGGGTGCCGTAGGAGGTTTGCAGAAGGAGGTACTCAATGTGTCCGTCCGTAGCTGCCGTAGCACATGCCTTGGGTAACCTTCTGAAGATAATCAAGCCACAGGCTCTTAAGCCCATGATGCTCTTACCCAAAAGGAACACAAAGGAGCAGTGTTAGCAGATGGCAAGCTCTGAGATCGGGGCGCAGCAGGTCACCCCACAACCTGGGTGCAATTAAGGGCAAGAAATAGACCTGAAGGCAGCATTCACCAAAGACGTTTCACAAGCCTTAGCACTGATAGTGTAACCTCGTTGGGTAAGGAAACGTCTGCAAGAAAACCATCAAGCTCAGGGAAAACACCAAGGACTCCAGTCTTCCTCCTCCTCCTTACAAACCCAACTCCCTTCTACCACTGATGATGCTATCTAGTTAAGTAGTGAAATGTCTGCAAGAAAACCACCAAATTTAGGGAGCACCAAGGACTTTACAGTTCAAATGTAGCTACAGATATTCACTTCTTTTTCCCCCATAGTAAGATTTTTATTTTTAAGTAAACATCAGTATCACTAGATGAACAGCGTGGTCCCTGGGTATAATTCATTTTGATACAAAGGATGGAAGGCTGAGTCAACCCTGAGCCTGGCCCTGGTGGGATTTGAACTGCCAAATTATAGGCAGCTGGCTGCAGAAGTAGCTTGCAGTACTGCACTCTAACCACTGCGCCACAGTGGCTCCATAATAGTTGCTATATTAATCAAATTTATATAATCCAAGTATCAATATACATGTTTTTTTTAAAGTAGCTATTCAATATTTCAACATTCAATATTTAATGCCAATGGTGTTACAAGCATACATGGTAATACCATCTTTCAACCTCTAATCTTTTCCATCAAATTATTACTTATATTCTATTACAGAACTATTCACTTCTATTGGTATCTAGCTACCTATCGGTTTGTCTGTCTATCTGTCTATCTATAAAATTAATACTAGACCAACAATCAAGCAGAAAACAATACCCTAGTCAAGAAACTACCAAGAGCAGTCCCACCAACATTAACATGATAAGTTACTCTTACATAAAGAGAGAATAAACTCCACTCCTTTTTTAGCCTGATGACGTTATTTTATCGGTAGTTGGGTAATGAAACGTCCACAAGAAAACCAAGCTCAACCATGGACCTCCTCCTCTTCCTCCTCCTCCACAATCCCCACTCCCTTCTAACACTGATGATGTTGCTTAGTTGGGTCATGAAACGTCTGCAAGGAAACCACCAACTTCAGAAAACATCAAGGAACTCACAGTTCTCTTCCTCTTCTCTGCAAAACCCACTCCCTAGAACTGATTATGTTACCTAGCTGGGTAAGGAAACATCTGCTAAAAAACAACCAAAGAGAGAACTCCAAGAACCTCACAATTCTCCTCCTCCTCCTCCTCTATTTTGCAAATCCCACTCCCTCTATCAGCACTGATGATGTTACCTAGTTAGGTAATGAAATGTCTGCAAGAAAATAACCAAGATCAGAAAGCACCAACAATCCCACAGTTCAAGGATGAGTATAAATATTCTCTTCTAATGAAACCACTTCGTATATAAACAGAGATCAAACATTACTCCTTTCTAGCACTGATGTCTCCTAGTTGGATCAGCTCAGAGCACCAAGGACCCCACATTCCTCGCCCCCCATCTTTCTGTTCCATTCCACAAACCTTACTCCCTTCAAGCACTGATAATGTTATCTAGTTGGGTCATGAAACGTCTTCAAGAAAGCCACTAAGCTCAGAGAGCAACAAGGACCCCACAGTTCCATCCTGAGCTACGAAGATTCTCTTCCACTGATCCTTTTTACAAGTGTGTGAATGGCCCACAATCACTCATAGAGGGCCATAGTTGAGAGTGGGTCCGGAACCTGGATTTTCTTATGCCCTACTTAAACTACTATACCACAAGGGCTGCACTGGAGTTGATGCAAAACCTTCCCTCCCAATTAATATCTGGGTTTCTGGGCGCCTTTACATATTAAACTGGGAGCCACTTCCTGTTGCAACCCTTCCTGTGGTGCAATTCTAACAGCAAATAATATTTTAATATTAATATTTAATATTATTATTATTAATAGTAGTAGTAACTGCATGGGACTGCAATCAACTGCACTAAAAACAATGCACAATTTATTGGGAGCGCAGCTGAACAAAGGCCATCAGGCGAGCAGTGAACTCCACCCCCCAGGCTGAGGCCCCAACCAGACACGCCTGCAAGCCCAGCGGACCCCACTGAGAACCACCCGCGGCTGCAACCCGGCATACCTGTCCAAGCAATTCTGCTAAAAAAAGAAAGTATGAACAGGTTTCGCAAAGCTGGACTTCAACTCCCATAATCCCACAGTTTTGCGGGCCTAGGATTACGTTGGATATCAAATTGTGGGAGTTGAAGTTCAGCAGCTCGGAGGGTTCGGATTGGGCCAGACACAACCCGGCAGTATTGAGAATATTTTTTCAATTGGATTGTGTGCGTGGCAATCTCAAGGTTTCTTGACCAATCAACAATCGTGCAATTCAACTGTTAGTACAACCGATGCTTCCCGCTCACACCCGTTGAGGGGACTCCATCCAATCAGCAAGCGATGACGACAGAAGGCGTGGCCGATTTGGAGGATAGAATGATGATTGGCTTCGGTAGTTTGACAGATGGGGAAAAGACCATTAGAAAAGCAGACTTTTAAAGACTGTCTCTGCGGCTGCTGCCGCTTTCTGTTTGTCTTTTTCCCGCTCCATTTTTGTTCCTTCTTTTTGATTAGATAGTATAGGCCCCACCTACTTCCTTCTCCATCATTTTATTGGACAGTTGCGGTGACGTAAATGGCGCGCCAAAAGGCGCGAGAGTTTGAAGGCAGGCTTGGTTGCGTCGTCATGGAAACGTGGCCTCGCTGGTTCTCTTCTCACCGCGCTCGAGGTGAGAGAAGCTCCGGGGATTTCGCGGAAGTTCCGACAGTCGGACCGAGGGAGAGTTCGCCGGTAGAAGGGTAGGGAAGGACCCCCCCCTCCGGTAAGTAGGGCAGTCCGGAAAGCATTCCGTTCCTCGCCGAGCGAGGCCTCGGCCCCGTTGTCATAGCAACGGATGCGCAACTCGAGCCTGAGGCGTAAAAAATAATATTAATAATAAACAATTTATTGAGACAGAAATTTTTCCCTTCTCTGAACAAGGGCGTCCAAACTATATTGGAGTCGATTAGCTTGTTCATTAACTGGCTTTTTAACTTTTTTTTTTGGTCATATGCGAAGTAAATAAATAAATAAGCTTGTTTAAAAGTTTTGGTTTTTTAGGAAGAAAAAAAAATCCAGAATGGAAGAAAAGTCCTTGAAACCTGCTGGGGGAATGGAGGGAAAAGGACAAAAATCCATGCTTTCTTTGCTCAGGGATTACAGGTAGTCCTAGACTTAGAATAGAATAAGAAATAGAATAGAATAGGAAATAGAATAGAATAGGAAATAGAATAGAATAGAATAAAAAATAGAATAGAATAGGAAATAGGATAGAATAAGAAATAAATAGAAAAGAAAATAGAATAGTATAGGAATTAGAATAGAATTCAATTCTTTATTGGCCAAGTGTGATTGGACACACAAGAAATTTGTCTTGGTGCAAATACTCTCAGTGTACATAAAAGGAAAAGATACATTTGTCAAGAGTCAGGAATCATAGAGCCCAAAATGTCTGCTGTTCACTATCGTGAAGTGACTTTTGCTCCATTTTACGACCTTTCCACAGTTATTAAGCGAATCACTGCAGTGGATAAGTTAGCAACCCAGTTGTTAAGTGAATCTGGCTTCCCTGTTGACTTTGCTGGAAGGGGAATCATTTGACCCTGGCCAGGACGCTTCAGTTGTCATAAATATGAGCCAGTTGCCAATGCACCTGAATTTTGAGCACGTGACCACGGAGATGCTGCAATGGTCGTAAGCATGAAAAACGGTCTTAAGTCACTGTTTTCAGTGCCATTGTAACTTTGAACGGTCAGTAAGTGAACTGTTGTAAGTCGAGGGCTACCTTTACTGAAATTCAGCTTCTTTTGGGAGCAGCTACAGGGAATTGTTGTATATAAGAGCTTCGTTGTGCAGAGGTTAGAGTGCTGCAAGCTACTTCTACTGCAGTTTGGCAATTCGAATCTCACCAGGCTCAAGGTTGGCTCAACTTTCCGTCCTTCTGAGGTCAGTAAAATGAGGACCCCGATTGTTGGGGGCAAGAGGCTGACTCTGTAAACTGTGAAGCGGTATATAAGTCTAAGTGTTAATGCTATTCCTTCCTTCTTTCCTTATCTTCCTTCCTCCTCCCCTTTCATTTTTCCTTCAAGCCATATTTTTCTTTCCTCCCTCTTTCTCTCCCTCCCTGTGGTTAGAATGCAGTATTGCAGGCTAACTCTGCCCACTGCCAACAGTTCGATTCTGAACGACTGGCTCAAGGTGGACTCAGCCTTACATCCTTCTGAGGTGGGTAAAATGAGGACCCAGATTGTTGGGGGCAACATTGTTTCTTTTATATTTTATTTTTCTTATATGTATCCATGTATTCATAACTATGTTTTACTTATACCTATTATCTTGTAAGCAGTTGACAAATAAATAAATAAAGTCTTAAGTGCTATTGCTATTCCTTCCTTATCTTTATCTTCCTTCCTTTCCTTCCTTCCTTCCCCTTCCTTCCTTCCTTCCCTTCCCTTCCCTTCCCTTCCCTTCCCTTCCCTTCCTTCCTTGAACTGTTGTGTTACAGTGGTTAGAATGCAGTATTGCAGTCTAATTCTGCCAACTGCCAGCAGTTCGAATCCCACCAGGCTCAAGGTTGACTCGGCCTTCCATCCTTCCGAGGTGGGTAAAATGAGGACTCGGATTGTTGGGGGTAAGAAGCTGACTCTGTAAACTGCTTAGAAAGGGCTGTAAAGCAGTATGTGTTGCATTTTTAGGAGGAGATTCCTCGTCTGGTCGTTCTGTAGCCCAAAGGGGAAAAAACACAGGTTGTTGTCCAAAGACTGTATACGACAGCTCAAGAATGAAGCAATTAAAAACATCAAGGATGTAATGGCCTACTTTATGTAGAACGATAATGAAGAAAGCATCCTTGGACTTCTGGAAGCTTTGCTGACAGGAAAGAATTTACTATTTTCAGCTTCTTGGGATAACCCAGTTGTTTTACTCAGGCACCAGGAAAATGAGAGGCTTCCAGACCTCCCATCAGCTGTTGCTTTAAAGCAGATGCTCTCTATCACTTGTGTTGCAGAGGCTTCTCCAGTATGATCATCAGGCTAAAGTTAGCATGGAAGAATAATCAGGAAATTGGTGAGGTTCAGTTGCTTTTACAGATAGTCCTTAACTTACTACCCCAATTGAGCCAAAATTTTCTGTTGCTGAGTGAGACATTTGATGAGTTTGGCCCCATTTTACAACCTTTCTTGCCACAGTTGTTGTGAGCCATTGTAGTTAGAATAGAATAGAATCAGTGAGCTGGAAGGGACCTTGGAGGTCTTCTAGTCCAGCCCCCTGCTCAAACAGGAGAATCTATACTATTTCAGACAAGTGGCTGTCCAGTCTCTTTTTAAAAGCCTCCAGTGATGGAGCACACATAACTTCTGGAAGCAAGCTGTTCCACAGGTTAATTGTTCTCACTGTTAGGAAGTTTCTCCTTAATTCCAGGTGATTTCTCTCCTTGATGAGTTTCCATCCGTTGTTTCTTCTCCTGCCTTCAGTTGCTTTGGAAAATAAGTTGACCCCCCTCTTCTTAAATACTGGAATACTGCTATCATGTCAACCCTAATTCTTTTCTTTAGACTAGCCAAACCCAAATCCTGCAGCCATTATTCATATGTTTTAGTCTCCAGGCCTTTGATCATCTTAGCCGCTCTTGTCTGAGCTTTTTCTAGTTGATTTCCAGTTGATAAGTTAGTAACCAGGTCGTTAAGTGAATCTGGCTTCTCGGTTGACGTTGCTTGTCAGAAGGTCGTAAAAAGTGATCACATCAAAAGGGACACAGCAACCGTCATAAATATGAACCAGTTGCCAAGCATCTGAATTTTGATCACATGACTATAGGGAATGCTGTAAAGGTCGTAAGTGTGGAAAACGGTCATAAGTCACGGTGCTGTTGTAATTTTGAATGGCCTCATCCAAGAAGTGAAACTTTATCAAAGGTTAAAAAAAACCCAAAAAGTCCAGTTGCCTTTTGAAAAAAAGCACCTTTGGGACAACTATGACCTGAATCTCCATAGACATTTTATTGGCACAGTATTTCCAGAACTCTTGAGATATTTTTTTTTTAATTCCTTCATTCTTCCTCTCAAACTTTTATAAAGGTTTGGCAGAATGGATAATTAAAAATTTGGATATACTATGGGAAGGCTAACTAGTAGTTCATGGCTGCGTTGTTTTCTTGTGAAGAGATCAGTCAGGTGTGATTCCTCCATGGAAATGCAGGTATTCCTCAACTTACAACCAGTGGTGGTATTCAATTTTTTTTACTACTGGTTCTGTGGGCATGGCTTGGTCGGCATAGTGTGGCTTGATGTGGCCTGGTGGGCATGGCAGGGGAAGAATACTGTAAAATCCCCATTTCCACCCTACTTCAGAGGAAGGTTACTGCAAAATCTCCATTCCCTCCTCACCCCACCAACCTGCTTTCCAGCTCCGTTCTCCTGTGCAGGGCAACCAAAGGAGACCCAGCTGATCAGCTGGGACTCGGGAGGCAGAAAAGAGGTCAACTAGAGGTGGTATTTGCCAGTTCCCCAAACTACTCAAAATTTCTGCTACCGGTTCTCCAGAATTGGTCAGAACCTGCTGAACACCACCTCTGCTTACAACCATTTATTTAGCGTAAGTTTGAAGTTACAACAGCATTGAAACATGTGACTTATCGCCTGTCCTCGCACTTAGGACTATAACTGCATGCCACAATCACATGATCAGGATTCAGACTCTTGGCAAGTGGCACATGCTTAAGGATGTTTGTGGCATCCTGGGGTCATGTGATCGCTCTTGGCCGGCTTCCAATGAACAAAGTCAATGGGGGAAGCCAGATTCATTTAATGACTGCACAATTCACTTTTCTGCCTTACCTAGTAATGGAAATTCTGGTCTCTGTTCTGATCACATGTTGAGGAATGTCTGTAAGAAGAGAGACTACAGGTAGTCCTCCACTTACAACTATAATGGAGCCCCACATTTCTAAGTGTTAAGTGAGACATTTGTTGAGTGAGTTTTGCCCCATTTTACTGACTTTTCTTGCCACAGTTATTAAGTGAATCAGCGCAGTTCTTAAGTTAGGAATGTGGCTATTAAGTGAATCTGATTTCCTCATTGGCATTGCTTGTCAGATAGTTGCAAAAGGAGATTACATGACCCCAGGCCACTGTGACGGTCATAAGTATGAAGCAGTTGCCAAGCCACTGAATTTTGTTCACGTTACCATGGGGATGCTGCAAAAGTCATAACTATGAAAAAAAATATATAAATCACATTTTTCAGTGCTATTGTAACTTTGAATAGTCTCTAAACGAAGTGTTTTAAGTCAAGGACTACCTGTACTGGTCTAACTGGAGAGTAGCGTTATGATATGTACAGAATAACCCTTGAGTAACAAGGATATGCACATGGAAACGTTTATGAGAGTAGTTATGAATAATTATTCAGCCACACACAGATACACTCAATTGAGTTAAAGTTTACTTTAAGAAATAGCACAGTCCAATAAACGGTCCAGGTCATATACATTTAACAGTCCAAAGAATATCCAATTACAAAGTCTTCTTACCGGTTGCCTTTGTCATTTACAGTAAACAAAGATGTCAAAGTATAAGCACAGCATAAATACAAGAGAGAACCTTAGATAGCAACAGAATGTCAGAGAGACAAAATGTCAGAGAGAGCAAGCTATCATCTCTGGCTCCCTCTTATGATAATTTGCAATATAATCAATCGGAATATAGTATAAATCAACACAATGATCTTGTCTTAAAGCTACAAACATACATTATTGGTTTATATATTGCCAACCCAACTAATTGGTGGACAGATTCCTAACAAGTAGTTTGTTCCTTTCTCCTTCCCCATGATTGGAAACCTGTTAAGATGAGGTTATTTTCTGGGTATTTTATTGTCCTAAGCATTGATCACAAAGTTGAGGAGGGAAATGTACAGTCAATCTTTGATTTACAACAGTTCTTTTAATAACTGTTCAAAGTTACAATGGCACTGACAAGAGTGACTTATGCCCTGTTTTCACATTTATGACCATTGCGGCATTCCCAGGGCCACATGATCAAAATTCAGAGGCTTGGCAACTGACTCATTTATGACGGTTGCAGTCTACTCCTTTTGCAACCTTCTGGCAAGCCAAGTCGATGGGGAAGCCAGATTTGCTTAACGACCCTGTGACTAAATTAAAACCTGAAATGATTCACTTAACACAAATGTGACAAAAAAGATTGTAAAATGGGCCAAAATTCACTCAACCAATATCTCATTTAGCCACAGAAATGTTGGGCTCCATTGCAGTCGCAAGTCGAGGACTACCTTATTTATTTATTTATTTACTTATTTGTTTAAACTTCTATACCGCCCCCTCTCCCAAAAAAGGGACTCGGGGCGGTGTACAGCCTACTAAAACATACAAGATATACAATAAATACAGTTAAAAATAAATTAAATAATTTAATCCGGCTGTCTAATTCAGATTCAATTTAAAAGTTAAAAACTAAAAACCCCAATTAAAATTTAATTAAAAACCTAAAACACAGTTACTGGGCCAGGCCGGCCTGATTAAAAAATAAAGTTTTCACCGCGCGCCGGAAGGTCAGGATATCCGTCATAGACCGTATCTCCGGGGGAAGATCATTCCATAGGGAGGGAGCCCCCACAGAGAAAGCCCGAACTCTCGGGGCCGTCAGCCGACAACGGCCAGGTGGCGGTACCCCAAGCAGGGCAACCCTGTGGGAGCATACTGGGCGGCGGGAGGTTGACGATGGCAGCAGGCGGTCCCGTAAGTATCCAGGTCCCGAGCCATGGAGCGCTTTAAATACCATCAGTACCACCTTGAATCGAATCCGGTAGGCCACAGGGAGCCAGTGCAGCCTGCGAAGCAGCGGAGTAACGTGGGAGCTCCGAGGGGCACCCACAAGCACTCGCGCGGCTGCATTCTGGACCAGCTGTAACCTCCGGAGACTCTTCAAGGGGAGCCCCATGTAGAGAGCATTGCAATAATCCAGGCGGGAAATGACGAGGGCGGACGTGACTGTGCGAAGTGCACAGCTTGTACCTGGAGGCACAAGCTGAAGAATGTGATGGAATGATTTCCTTTGAAGAAGGCAAGGTTATTCCTAGGAGCCCCAGTATCGCTTTTCACTGAGAAAAATAGACCGAGATGACAACAGCTGCGCTCGATGGAAAGGAAATTTAAATCTGGATGCAAAATTCCTCCCTACCCACCCTGACCTCCAACCCAGATTCCCATCCTGGTTGCTTATTTAATCCCAAGAGAAAAGTATTGGGGGTTTAGCATGTCTCAGCGCTCAAATCATTTTTAGAAGACCTCAATGATGTAACTGAAATGCTATTTTTCTTTCTTAAGAGCCAGCTTGGAGCCATTTTTAAAAATCTTTGTATAGTAGTGGGCATCTCTCCCTTATCAGATAATATGAGTTTAATACAGGTAGTCCTTGACTTAACGACCACAAATTGAGCCCAAAATTGCTGTTGCTGCCTGAGACAGTTGTTGGGGTTTGTCCCATTTTATGATATATATATATATATATTCCCACAGCTGTTAAGTGAATCACTGCAGTTGTTAAATTAGTCACACCGTTATTAAGTGAATCCGGCTTCCCCATTGACTGCTTTGTCAGGAGGTCGCAAACAGGGATTGTGACACACACACACACACACATCCTGGGATGCTGCAACCGTCATAAATATGAACCAGTTGTTGAGCCTGCGAATGTAAACCATGTGACCATGGGGAGTTTGCAGTGGTCATAAGTGTGACAAAATGGTCATAAGTCTCTGTTTTCAGTAACTTGGACAGGTCACTAAACAAACATTCATTAAGTCGAGAAATACCTGCATTAGGTAATCAGTGCAGCTTGCCGGACAGCAGTGACAAATGGACCTAATACAACTTTTAATCTGCATAGCTTTAATTATATTATTATTTTTAAATAAATGTATTTATTCAACGTTTTGACAGTTAAAAACAAATTTCCACACTTTGCAACGTTACTATAGCAGTGTTTACATTTGTAAGTATCTTCTGTTAACGTGTTATGCATCTCTGTATTTGCTCCTTCATCATTCTAGGCATTTTATACCTATATACATTTGTATTTACATTTATTTACACGTAAACCTTATTGTTTTATGATATTACATACAATATCATTTGACGCCTTTGTGTCGTTTTCTTATCCATTCGTACCAGACATCCCATATTTTATAGTATTCTCCTTATCTTTCAATAACTTCATCAATCTATCCATCTCTGCGCATTCATATAACTTATTAATTATCGTGGCTTCTTGGAGGGGGGGATCATAGCCTGCTTCCAATTTTGGGCGAAGGAGATTCTGGCAGCCATTATGATATGGAGCATCATATATTGGTGTTATACCAATTATATTATTTTTCTATTTGTCTTTTACAATTCAAGCAGCCCAGAGTTGCCCTTTAGAGGAGGTGGGTGGCATAAAAATGTAATATATAAATTGCCTGTCCAGCTGCATCCTGGTCAGCTGCAACTTTCTACTTATTTTCAAGGGCAGCCCTTTTTTGTATATTATTATGCAATCATGACCACAGAGATTTCTAATTATCCAGGCCATGGTTGTCCCAAAGATGCTTTTTCGAAAGGCAACTGGACTTCTTCGGTTTTCCCCGAAGAACTGAACTGAAGAAGCTTCTTAGTTGAGAAGCAGAACACCTTCAAGAAAAAGCAGAGAAAGTCCATTTGCCTTTAGAAAAAGCATCTTTGGGACATTATACAATTATATTACCAATATAAAGGTATTAGACTTATGGAGCTCCTTTTAAAAGATGATTGAGGTAAAACTTAACATCAGCAGCAGAGATGTCCACTGTGTAGATGTCCATGATTGTACAGGTAGACCTCGACTTATGACCAGAATTGAGTCCCAAATTTAGGACTTAGGTGAGACATTTGTTAAGTGAGGTTTATTTATTTATTTATTTATTTGTTTATTTGTTTGTCTTTTATACCGCCTCCTCTCCTGACAGGACTCGGGGTGGTGTACAGCCAGATAAAAGGCAATGAGAAAATATAATATTTAAAAATAGTTAAAAAGGTTAAATAGGATGGCTGATAAATAAAAGCAATCAAGGTTAAAAGTTTAACAATTAAAAACCGTTTAAAACCAATTAAAAACCGTGCACAGAACTCTAGGCCAGACCGGCTTAGTGAAATAAGTGGGTTTTCAAAGCGCGCCGGAAGGTCAAAAGGTTAGGGATGGTCCTCATCTCCAGGGGTAATTTGTTCCAGAGGGAGGGTGCTCCCAGAGAGAAGGCCCCCACCCTCAGGGTTGCCAGCCATCCAGCCAGCGGCACCCTGAGAGGCCCACCCTATGGGAGCGCACTGGCTGACGGGAGACCAATGGTGGCAGTAGGCGGTCCCGTAAGTACCCAGGTCCCAAGCCATGGAGCGCTTTAAAGATGGTCACTAACACCTTGAATCGTACCCGGAAGGCCACCGGGAGCCAATCCAGCTCGTGCAAAAGTGGTGTAACATGGGAGCTCCGAGAAGCCCTCCAAAACACTCGCGCGGCCGCATTTTGCACCAGCTGGAGCCTCCAGGTGCTCTTCAAGGGGAGCCCCATGTAGAGAGCATTGGCATAGTCTAGGCGGGAGATGACGAGGGCGGATGTGACCGTGCGAAGTGCATCCCGATCCAGTGCCGTCGTAACTTTGAATGGTCACTAAATGAACTGTGGTAAGTCGAGGATTACCTGTACATTCCTAAGTTTTTTTAGTCAAACCTCTTTTATCTTTTTTTATTTAAATTCAACCAAAAATTGCACCATAGAAATAGTCTCCCACGGATTGAAAATTCTTCTTCTTCTAAGTCGTTCTTAAATATTTTGCCCTAAACCCATTTAGAAGTAAACTTTTATAGTTAAGATGGAAGCAGCTCCTTATCTCTTCATAGAAGCAAATCATTTTTCCTTTGTGCTGTGGCTTTTCGAAACACCTCCCTCCATATCCATTTCATAGCCTCTGATCTTTAACCAGGGTAGCACATGGGACAAACAGCTGCATCTAGGAAAGGGGCCTCTAAATTTAGGCGTTCTGATTTTCTGCTGCCTGAACCATTAAACTTCAGCAAGAAGAAAGCAAGTAAGTGATTGCTGTTTGTTTCCTGTAAAGTTTTGGCACCTGGATGGAATTGACTGATTAATTTCAATTTCTTTATACTCTGCAATATCTCAGCAGGCTGCTTTTGAGACTCTTGAATGGTTTTAATAGATGTGAGAAATGAAGTGAGAGAAACTAAAGCCATCTTTTAATTAAAAAAAAAGATGGAATGTAATTTCTTCTGCCTTTTAAATGTTGATAAAGTGGGAGGCTTGAAGCTGGTGGAACTCTCCGCCAGCTGATATTTTGCGTCTGTAATTTTGAAGGTTTCTCTTCGTTAATCTAAGCGGGACAACGAAAAGAGTTCTGCTGAATGGACTTTTTATGCAATGTGCAATTGAACAGTGGTTTTTTCTCTCTGATATTGTCATTTTTTTAAAAGGGTCAAAACAATTACAACTGTATCTGCATTTTGAGGTGGGAATAAGCTGTGAAGCTATCAGGTAGATTAAGTAACTTTTTTAAAAAAATGAGAACTTAAGTCAAAATAAACAAGAGCAACACTTTTGGTTGTATCGAATTTTCAAATATAACTAGTTTGGATCAATTTTTAGAGGGACTATTTTTGCTGTTCTGCACCAACAAGAAACAAATTGTTATATCTTAGTGAGTGATATATTGATTGTGAAGATTAAAGTTCTATTCATCAGCCACATAAAAATTGCTCCAACTGGGTGCATTTATAAAGGAGAAAAACATACTAAGAGGGGTATAAATATGCCCTAGACACTTTCTAGATCATATTAAGTTATATTTCCAGAATGTATTATCCATTTGCCTAGGGGTGAATTTTGGCAAACTTTTATCCTTTAACTCCCTAACTGTTAGTCTGCTGCAGGGTAGTATAAAAACAATTGATTTTTTTTTCTTTTTTTAAACCACATTCGTAAATATTATTTCGTCTTTATTCTGCCGGGGTTCATAATAAAAATAGGATCTCCTGGTCCATTTAGTTCTGCTGTTTAATTTCACTAAAATTGTAACAGGTATTTTACTGGATGCTATTTCCAGGTAATAGCATATAGCCTAAGAATTCTGCTGTACTATATTGCTTTCACATTGTATAAATTACTTTTTGTTTAATACAGGTAGTCCTCGACCACAATCGAGCCCAAAATTTCTGTAGTTAAGTGAAACATATGTTAAGCGAGTTTTGCCCTGTTTTACGATCTTCCTTGCCACCGTTGCTAAGCGAATCGTTGCAGTTGATAAGTTAGCAACCCCGTTGTGAAGTGAATCTGCCTTCCTGCATTGATTTTGCTTGTCAGAAGGTTTTAAAAGGGGAATCGTATGACCCCAGGGACACCCTGCAACTGTCGTAAATATGAACCAGTTGCCTATGAATTTTGATCACACAATCGCAGGGATGCTACAAACATTGTAAGTTGCAAAAATGGTCATAACTCACTTTTTTCAGCGTTGTACCAATAGCAGAACGGGTATGTAGATGCGGTAAAGGAGAAGTCGAGGATATCTCACATGTTTTATTGTACTGTGAGTTAATACAGAGTTTATAGGTCAGTGTATATTCTCCCCTTACTAGAGAGATTGCCAGGCAGGGCAGACAATTTTTATATAGGTTTTCTCCTCCAGGACTCAAACCCGGCTATTATTACTATTAATTACTATTGCAGACAGTGGCAAAATTCTGTGTTGCTGCAACGAAAAAATTGGTTACGGAATTATAGCTGTCAACTTGTGCCAATTTTTTGAAGATATCTAACTATTTTGGGAAAATGATATTTAACTCACATAGTTATCGGTTCTCCACTCATATAAACTAGGGAGTGACCGTAACTGTTCAAGAATACGTATTTTCTTAACGGGTGTTATTACCCACTATTAATGTACTATAATGTGTCAGTATCATTTTAAAAAAAAAATTGTAAATAGTGATGTCTATTGCTGGTCTATGACTGTAATAAAGTTATATTCATTTAGTGCCATTGTAACTTTTGAACCATCACTAAATAAACTTGTAAGTCCAGGATTATCTGTATTGACATATATTGAGTGGGGATTGTGTGACAGTAAGTTTTGTTGGCTGTGAATTTTACCATGATCGTGATAAACAGGTAATCTTAGATTTATGACAATTGGCATAAAAAATTTTATCACTAAGCGATGCGATTGTTAAGCGAGTTATCACATGAACAAACCTGATTTTAGAGCCATTTTTACTGCAGCCATTAGGCAAATAGTGAGGTCGTTAAATAAACCATGTGGTCATTAAGCAAATCTGGCTTCTCCGATTGAGTTTGCTGGCTGGGAAGGTTGCAAATCCCAACAATGGGAGTGGAAGTTACTGCAACCATTGTAAACCTGAGTCATTTGCCAAGAACCCAAATTGCAATCAAATGATGGCTATAACTTTTGAGGATGAGTCCTGAGGTTTTTTTCCCTAGATGTTATAACTTTCAGTTTGTTGAAGTCCTGGACTACCTCTAACCTTGTAAGTTATTTATTTAATTAATTAATTAAATTTTTATACCGCAGTGGGACTCAGGGCAGTGTACAGCCAAGATAAAACCACACAATAAATAGAATTTAAAATAGATTAAAAAAAATTAAATTAGTGGCTGAAAGAACACAATAAAACAAGGTATAAAAGTTAAAATTACCTTAAAATTTAAAACCCTAGTAATTGATACTAGGCCAGACTGGCCTGTTGGAAGAGGTGGGTCTTTAGTGCGTGCCGGAAGGTTTGCAGGTCAGTAATATTATTGCATTTACAATCAACTTACGCGCCGGAAGATTTGCAGGTCAGTAAAGTTATTGCATTTACAATCAACTTACTGGCACGAGATTAGAATCCCACCCATATTTCAAAAAGCCACTGTCCAAAAGATGGGCACATTTTATCATATGTGGTGGACTTGTGCTAAAACAAAATGGGCAAAGATACACAGGTGGCTAGAAAAGATGATAGGAAATCAGGTAGATTTTAAACCTGAACTATTTTTATTAGGTATAATGTCAGAAAAATTAGGTAAGAAAAGTATGTCTTTCATATTACATGTCTTAACAGCAGTGAGGATGATATTAGCACAATATTGGAAAAATGAAGAAGAGACGAAGAGATAATTAAGAAGATACGAGACTGTGCAGAAATGGATAGATTAACATTACGCAGAAAGAAGGCACAGAATCCTATCAAATATGGAATCTGTTTCATCAGTGGTTGGAAAAAATGGGGTGGAGATTAAGAATATAATCAGAATTGTTAAGCAAATTAAATACCCAGACAACACTTAACTAAGCACTAAATGTAATTAATTAAAAAAAAATCAATAAAATTTGAAGAAAAAAAGCCACTGTCTTGATATACAAAGGCTTCATATTCCCTGAAACTCTTTTCTTTAACAGTTTAGGCGACTGTGAGTAAGAAGATGGCTTCCTGTCTGTACGAATGCCTCTGCGAGGCGGAACTTCAAAAATATTACCCGCATTTTACCGCCCTCGGCTTCCAGAAGATCGACGAACTTGCCAAGGTCTCCATGAAGGATTACAGCAAACTCGGGGTTCATAACATGAAGGACCGGAAGCGTCTCTTCCAGCTCATTCGAATCATCAAGATGCTGCAGGCCGAAGAGGAAGCGATCAGGAAAAAACAGGAAGATTCCCAGAAAAGTGCCCGCTGCCGCCTGCGACCCCAGCTCACCCGATCCGGCCCACGGAGACAACTCCATTTTGATTCCGAGGGAAAAGATGAACGGAAAGAGTTTGAATCTGGGCCGTGCACCTTATCTCCCAATTCTTTAAAGGAGGGTAAAGAGGAAGCCGCTGCGGTGTCCGGCCACGATTCGGTCCACAAAAGACCCAGGAAGGACTCCTTAAAAGCACCTGCAAGCTGGCCAGAGGACCAGCTGGTGGTCCCAACTCCAGGTTCATCTAATGATGTTCTGGGAGATGCTGACATTTCCTTTGTGCAGAGAGTAGCTCATATCTCGGGCTACAATTACGGAGTGCCTCATTCTTACACCAGGTAGTGATATTTGGTTTGCATTTGTGTTCATGGAGAAAGGGCTAATGTTGTGATGACCCAAAGGGGCGTGGCACAAAAGCAACAAAGTCACAAACAGTAGGTAAAGTCCCTTTAATTCCTCCAACTTGGCCCCCAGTGTCCAGTTATCATCGGCTGCAGAAAAAAACTCCCAAGGACAATTGTTAAAGGGGAGAAATTCAGCCTGAACCAAAAGTACATATAAATTATAAATAAAAACCAGCACAAACCAGGCTGCAGCCATTAACTGAGACAGGGTAGAGAAAGGAATTGCAGACTTCAAAAGATAACAAAACACACACATTGGGAGGATGCCAGAACCCAGATAAGACTTGACAAACAAAGGTAATGCACTCTTTGCTTCCAGCAAGGTGCTGTGCGCAAATAACCTTTTAAAATCCTGCTGCAGCTGGGAATACCACCCAGAGGTGGTATTCAGCAGGTTCTGACCAGTTCTGGAGAACCGGTAGCAGAAATTTTGAGTAGTTTGGAATACCATCTCTGACTGGCCCCATCCCCATCTATTCTCTGCTTCCCGTCTTTCGTTGCCCTCATAGAAGAACGGAGCTGGGAAGCAGGTTAATGGAGTGGGGAGACAAAGGAGATTTTGCAGTATCCTGCCACGCCCACCAAGCCACACCAGAACCACCAAGCCACATCCACAGAACTGGCAATAAAAAATTTTGAATCCCACCACTGCTGTAATCCATGTTGCTCCCTTATCCGTTCCTCCTTGCGTGCCCTAGGATGAAGAGGAGGTGGGCCTGGGTCTTCCTCTGAATGCCCAGCTGGACTGTGCCCTTCCCCAGTTTCCTCCACAGCCACCTGAGTCACACTCCCACTCTCTGTCAGCTGCTCCCCCTCTCTCGGAATCAGATTCCAACAGGGGCAGGACAAATGTTTTGCCCTATAAACATAAAGTAACAGAGTTGGAAGGGACCTTGGAGGTCCTCTAGTCCAACCCCCTGCTCAAGCAGGAGACCCTGCATCATTTCAGTCCCAAAGGTGCTTTTTTTTTTTTTTTTTTTTTCAAGAGGCAACTGGACTTTCTCGGTTTTTTCTTTGAAGATGTTTTGCTTCTCCCCCCAGAAGCTTCTCCAGCTCTAATTGGATGCTAGGGAAGGGAAGGATTTATACTCCTTGATTTATAGTTATACCTATTTATACTCAAAGGTCCTTGAAAGGGGAAGGCCCTTGAGTATAAGTATAAAAAGGTATAAGTCAAGGAGTATAAATCCTTCCATTCCCCACCATCCAGTCAGAACTGAAGAAGCTTCTTGAATGCGAAACGTCTTCAGAGAATATCAAGAAAGTCCATTTGCATCGTGGGGGAAAAAAAGGCATCTTTGAGGCAACCCATGACCTGGATGACAGAGAATCTCCATAGACATAGACCACATAGACAAACAGCTACCCCATCTCTTCTTAAAAATCCTCCAGTGATGAAGCACCCACAACCATCCTCTGATCAATTGTTCTCCCTGTCAGGAAATTTCTCCTTCATTCTAGGTTGGATCGCTCTTTCATAATTTTCCTCTTGTCCCTCCTTGTCCTGCCCTCAAGTGCTTTGGAGAACACGTCAAGAAACAGCCCCTCAAGTAGTGGAAGGCTGCTACCGGTATTAACTCTGCCCTGAATCTTCTCTAGGGCAGTTCCTGCAACTCTTCATCGTACGGTTTAGCCTCCAGTCCCTTAATCAGCTTTGTGGCTCTTTCTCTTCCTCCTTTCTAGAGTCTCAGCACCTTTTCTGTATCGGGGTGACCAGAACTGACCCACTCTTCCAAGTATGGCCTCCTTAGTGCAGTTCAGAGCGATGCTAGCTCTTCACGTCACCTTGATGCTCTCCCTCTGTTGATGCGTTGGCCTTTTTTAGGCTCATAATTCAATGGCCTTCCGCTAAGGAACCCTGATACCTTTCACAGTCACTACAGAGAATATATGGGAAATTACATTGACCACACTAAAATAAAAGGTGGATACCGAAGATTCTAAACCAATGTTCAAAAGACCAAAAAAAAAATTGTGTGCATGTATCCTTTTGCATGTAAGACGTGATTGACAGCCCATTTGAAATCCTGTCTTTCGTAGAACGACTGCTGGTGAGAAAGAGACCCCGTGGATCGAAACGGACAAGATCCGTGTGTGTGTGCGAAAACGCCCCCTCGGTTTGCGAGAAGAGAGGCGTGGAGAAGTGAACATCCTGACGGTGGAAGACAAGGAAACTCTTTTGCTCCACGAGAAGAAAGAGGCAGTTGACCTCACACAATACATCTTGCAGGTGTGGGGGTGTGGGTATGAGAGTAAATGAGTATGTGAGGATGAATGGGGGGAGAGAGTGAAGAGGGAAAGAGGGGCAGGGGGAGAGAGAGAGGGGGAGATGGAGGGGAAGAGGAAAAGAGGGAGAAGGAGAGAGGGGAAGAGAGGAAGGGGGAAAGGGAGGGGAAGAAAGGGAGGGGAGGGGGAGATGGGGAGAGAGCAAAGGGGGAGGGGGAGGGAGAAGGAGGGGGGAAGAAAGGGGCAGGGGGAGAGAGAAAGTGGGAGATGGAGGGGAAGAGGAAAAGGGAGAAGGAGAGAGGAAAAGGGGCAGGGGGAGAGGGAGGGGAAGAAAGGGAGGAGAGGGGGAGGGGAGGGGAAGAGAGGAAGGAAGGGGGAGGGAGGAAAGGAGGGGGAGGGAGAAGGAAGGGGAGGGGAAGAAAGGCAGGGGGAGAGGTGGGAGATAAAGTTTTCTTTACAATTCTTAGCATAGCTCAACTTTTGTTCAATTCAATAAACTACACTACTGCCTTTTTAAGACCATCTAAATTTTCTCCATCTTTTTATGTAGCTACACCCACAACTTCCTTGCCTAGACACCTCTGCTTGATGGGGCTTAGAAATAGAATGAGACAGGTTATTTTTTTCCCCCATCTGTCTGTCTATGTGCTATTGCTGATGGCGCTGCTTTGCGGCGGCTTTAATGTGGCTTTGCCCTATCAGAACAATCCCAACTTGGAATGAAACCAGGTCCCTTGATTATGTCCGCTGCCGTTATGCCCAGCTAAAGGAACCAAAACTCTTTTTCTTGCTCTAAATGTCCTTTCTGTTCTTTGCAGCATGTGTTTTATTTCGACGAAGTCTTTGGGGAGTCCTGTTCCAATCAAGACGTGTACCTGAAGACGGCCCATCCTCTGATTCAACATGTATTCAATGGGTAGAATAATTTATATATTCATTGAATATTTCCTCATTTCCATTGTTCAACTATCTTGGCCTTCAGTCTTCAGAATCACAATAGAGTTGGAAGGGACCTTGGAGGTCTTCTAGTCCAGCCCCCTGCCCAAGCAGGAGAACCTATACTATTTCAGATAGGTGGCTGTCCAGTCTTTCCCAAGTGTTGGAGCCCCCACAACTTCTAGAGGCAAGCTGTTCCACTGGTTAATTGTCCTCAGTGTTAAAAACAGAGGTCCCCAAACTTGGCAACTTTAAGATTTAGCTGGTTGAGGAATTCTGAGAGTTGAAATCCAGAAGTCTTAAAAGTTGCCAAGTTTGGTGACCCCTGGTTAAGAAGTTTCTCCTCAATTCCAGGTTGCTTCTCTCCTTGGTTAGTTTCCATCCATTGTTTCTTGTCCTGCCCTCTGGGGCTTTGGAAAACGAATTGACTCCCTCTTCTTTGCAACATTTTTTAATTTAAAGGCATTTTTCTTATGCCTTCCTAACCCTCCAGTTCAGCAGTCTTCAGTTTTTGAGTGATTTTGAGAATTGAGGTCTTAATTTATGCAGGAGGATCAGTTTTGGGAAGACTGATCTAGCACTTCAGAAAGTCAAAGGAGGGTGATGTGAATGGAGTTTTCAAGACTCCATGGGCCTACTTCAGTACGAAAGTTGTCTACTCTTTGCTGCCACACACAGTGATGTAATAAGCTTGTGCCCTATTTGGGGTATTACAACTCTTTAAAGGAGCTGCATCTTTTGCTAGGAGGGCACAACTGCTGGCAGGTGTTTCCACTGGGCCCACTTGTAACACCGCCTGCAGCTGTGCCTTCCCAGCAAAAGAGGCAGCTCCTTTAAAAGAGCTGTAGCTGGATATTACATTGGTGCCCCTGCAAAAACTCCTAAACTAGAAGTTTCACCACACTGAAAGCTAAGAAACCAAATTCTGGTTTTTAGCCTAACCCAGCCTTTGAAAAACATTGCTAGCTTGCCTTTTATCCTAGGACCCGAGAGAGAAGGATTATTTCTAATTTCGAATGAGTTTAATGTACGAGGCTGGGGAAGCCATCGACACCGATACTGTGAATTTAACCTTCAGATGAGTTTGTGGTAGGCAAACCAGCTACTGCCCTCAACTTATGGTTCAGGAGTTGAGCCATGCTTGCTTTTTCATGTGGTTTTGCTCTTGCCATAAAAGCCAGAGCCTGTCTGGAGAGCATTTGCATCTCAACCTTCAAAAGAAAGGGTGAGTTCAGCATCTGACACCTGTCAGTCCTGTTATCTCTTCATTTCCACTTCACTTGAACACCATTTTGACTTGATTTGCAGATTTGAGATATTTGTTGGGTGTCAGGGCTCTGACAAATCCACCCCCATTCAAATCATAAGTCTCTAGCCGCGTCTCTCAGAGTTAAAAAAAAAAAAGATTTATTAGGAGCGACCATGTCGGCATTACCTGCGTGTAGCCAACTCTAAGACACAGCATTCATTTCCCCCTTGACCCTGGTCTTCCTCCCACCCCCTGGATGTATATTCTCCAGTGGGACACCTCCATAGCCAAGAGTCATCAATCATGCTCTCCAGTAATAATCTTGTGCACCAACAGCTTCAGCTGCCTAGCAATTATCTGAAGCATTTAAGGAATGCACTACTTCGCACAGTCACTTCCGCCCTCGTTATCTCCCGCCTGGACTATTGCAATGCTCTCTACATGGGGCTCCCCTTGAAGAGTCTCCGGAGGTTGCAGTTGGTCCAGAATGCAGCCGCGCAGGTGATTGTGGGTGCCCCTCGGAGCTCCCACATAACACCGCTTCTCCGCAGGCTGCACTGGCTTCCTGTGGCCTTCCGGATTCGATTCAAGGTGGTACTGATGGTATTTAAAGTGCTCCATGGCTCGGGACCTGGGTACTTACGGGACCGCCTGCTGCCATCATCAACCTCCCGCCGCCCAGTACGCTCCCACAGGGTTGCCCTGCTTGGGGTGCTGCCGCCTGATCGTTGTCGGCTGGTGGCCCCAAGAGTTCGGGCTTTTTCTGTGGGAGCTCCCTCCCTATGGAATGATCTCCCCCCGGAGATATGGGCCATGACGGATATCCTGACCTTCCGGCGCGCAGTGAAAACCCTATTTTTTAGACAGGCTGGCCTGGCCCAGTAATTGGGTTCGGGTTTTAAATTCAATTGGGTTTTAACTGTTAATTTTATATTTTTAACTTTTAACTTAATCCCTGATTTTATACTTCTAAATTTTCAATTGGATGGGATACAGCCGGACCAACGTATTTAATATATTTTTAAACTGTATTTAAAGTATATTTATTCTTGATGTTAGTTATGTGTTTTTTAGTAGGCTGTACACCGCCCCGAGTCCCTTTTTGGGAGAGGGAGCGGTATAAAAGTTCAATAAATAAATAATAAAAATACTTTCCCTAATCCCTTTCTGCTGAAAACTAAAAATATCGAAGTATTTTTTTAGTTGACATGGGGTTTGTTTGTTTGGGGGGGGGGTGCCTTTTTTCAGCTCTCGCCTCACTATCTGGAGTCCATGAGTCTGATCCTAGGTAGAGGCAGGTATTTCTCTCTCTGGGCACACTGAGAATATATCTGTTGAACAAAACTCCACATTGGTGACAGGAAGGGCATCCGGCCAGTAAACACTCAGCTCCATTCAGTTGCCCGGACTCCACCCCGCAAAGGATTACGGGGTCGTTAAAAGAAGATAGCGCTATTCAAATAAATACAGAGCATACCTAACATGGAACATACTGAAGTCCGTTAACAAAAGCTTTATTATTGTTATTTTTAATCTTTCCTTGGTTGCAGAGGCAACGCCACCTGTTTTGCGTACGGACAAACAGGGGCTGGGAAAACCTACACCATGTTTGGTACTCATAAAACCCCCGGCCTCTACGCCTTGGCAGCTAAAGAGATCTTCAAGCAACTGGAAACAACTCAGGCTAGGAAAGATCTCCATGTCTGGATCAGCTTTTATGAGATCTACTGTGGGCAGCTTTATGATCTGCTAAATGGAAGAAAGAGGTAGTTTAATTCTGAGAAGACATGTTTTTTTTCAGAGAAAATGTCCTAAATCAGATGAATTACAGCTTCACGGAAGGCCTCACAAAGCCGGAGAGACTACCTTGCTTTTTGTTTTATTAATGTGTGCAGAATCGTGCAACTTGTTGTGTTTAATATGGTGACTTAACTTAAGACAGTTCATCTAATGACCATTCGAAGTTACGACAACGCTAGAAAAAAAGTGGCACGACCGTTTTTCACACTTACATCCGTTGCAGCATCCTCCTGGGTCGCGAGGTCACCATTTGAGACGCTTGGCAACGGGCTCGTATTTATGACGGTTGCACTGTCCTGGAGGTCACACAGGATCCCCTTTTGCGACCTTCTGGCAAGCAGTCCATGAGGAAGCCGGATTTGCTTAACAACTCTGGACAAGAAAGGTTGTAAAATTTCACTTAACAAATGACTCGCTTAGCAACAGAAATTTGGGGCTCAATTGTGGTCATAAGTCAAGGACTACCTGAGCTCCACACATTGACCTTTTTTTGGAGCGGGGCTCCATTCATTCAACCTCCCACAAATAATAGCACTTATTTATTCCTCTTGTTGACATTTAGAAGTTGGGTGAAATGCAGCTTTTTGCCTCCATCTTTTGGTTTTATCACCAACCAATATTGTGGTTCGCCGGCAGCCGGTGCAGACGGCAGCGGAATTGGACAGTGGGGAAGAAAGGGGACCAGTCAGGGAATCGAGAGGATTCGGACGAGGGTCCTGCATCTGATGCAGAGATGGGGCCAGGAACATCTGAGAGTGGGGTGCTGCCTTCGGAGTCTGGGGGAAGCGAAGCAGAGGACTTGAGAGCCTGTTCCCAGTGCATGTGTGCGCAGAGCTGCTAGAAGGCGAGAGCAGCTGAAACAAAAGGGGAGACTCAGGAGTAAGGCTGGGAGGTGGTTGCCCCTCCCATAAGGGATAAAAGTCAGGCCAAGATGACGAAATCTTTGCAGGAAGCAAAGTAGTTCGAACGGTTCCGAGTTCTCTTTGGTTTTTCTTGTACCTCGGTTGGTTTCTTTTCTAGTTCATTTGACACTTCTGTTTCTGGCAGCACTTCATAGAACTGAAAGGTGGGTGCTTATCTCAGGGAACTATTTGAGATTAATTCCGGCTGGGAATGAAAACAATGCCCAGCGTTGCAATAAAAGAAGTCTTGCTTTTAACTTAAGTTTGTACGTGATTACGGTTTACGAAGCCTGGGTTAGAATACCCAATCAGTACAGGGAGTCCTCGACTTGAGCCCCAAATTTCCGTTGTTAAACAAAGCAGTTAAGTGAGTTTTGGCCCCATTTTATGACCCTTTTTCGCCACAGCTGTTAAGCGAATCATGGCAGTTAAATGAGTCATGTGGTCGTTAAGCGAATCCAGCTTCCTCTGTAGACTTGGCTTGTCAGCAGCTGGCTGGGAAGGTTACAAATGGTGATCATGTGACTCCAGGACAGTGCAACAGTCATAAGTACATGTCAGTTGCCAAGCCTCTGAATTTTGATCACGTGGCTACGGAGAAGCTGTAAAAGTCATAAGTGTGAACAATGGTCGTAAGTCACTTTTTTTAGTACAGTTGAAACTTCAATGGTCACTAAACGAATGTACATCAAGGACTAGCTGTATCTTTTTATATTGGTATTGCTGCTGATTGATTATTCCTTTACGGCACGTCAGAATAATTTCCAAATAGCTGAAATATTTTAATCTGCCTAGACCAGGGGTCTCCAACCTTGGCCATTTTAAGACTTGTGGACTTCAACTCCCAGAGTTCCTCAGCCAGAACACTGGGAATTGAAGTCCACAAGTCTTAAAGTGGCCAAGGTTGGAGACCCCTGGCCTAGACCATATTTTATGGGAAATCATTGTAACCCGTAATCCCAAAGGTGCTTATTCAGATTTTCTGGTTTTTCTTTGAAGACGTTTCGCTTCTCATCCAAGAAGCTTTACCTGATCTGAAAGAAGGGAAATTCTTCGTTCCGAACTGAAGAAGCTTCTTGGATCAGAAACGAAACGCCTTCAAAGACAAAAACCAGAAAGTCCAGTTGCCTCCCGAAAAAAAAAAGCACCTTTGGGACAACCAGGACTTGGATGGCTGACAATCTCCACAGACATTGTAACCAATACTTTTTCAAAGTTTATTTTTAGAGTTACTTGTCGCACTTCTTCCCAAGTGTCTTTACTAATCTCTGAGGATTTCTCTGCAGGCTCTTTGCAAGGGAAGATAGTAAACACGTTGTACAAATAGTTGGGCTGCGTGAAGTCCACGTGAACACAGTCAACTTGCTCCTGGAGGTAATTTTCAATCCCGTAGAATTCAATTTATCCTCTTGCGTTTATAGAAATGGGAAACTTTGTCTTCAGCCTCTTGCTGTTCTTACACCTCCTACCTTATCGGGTAAATTTTGGGAAAGAAGTCACCACTGTGGACAAGAAGGGAAAATTTGGAGAATTTTGGAGGCTCCAGTTGAACTGCTCTGGAGGCACACTGGGGTGTGGGGAGGAAGGGGTCTGAAAGTTTGAAGAGGAAGCTGTGGCTTGGAAGACCCATGTCTCAATCTTCCTCATGCTTGACTATGACATTATCCCATAATAGTGATCAGTTTGAGGTCCTTGATGGTCTCCGAGTTTGATTGGTTTTTTTGCAGTCATTTCACTACCACACTGGATAGAATAGAATAGAATACAACAGAATAGAATAAGGAAGAATATAATAGAATTCTTTTATTGGCCAAGTGTGATTGGACACCCAAGGAATTTGTCTCGGTGCAAATGCTCTCAGTGTGCATAAAAGAAATGATAACATTTATCAAGAGTCGAGAATCATCAGGTACTACACTTAATGATAGTCACAGGGTACAATAAGCAATCAAATCATACTAGGAAACAAGTCAATATACAAGCGTCCAAGTTACAGTCAAGTAAGTTACAGTACAAGTAAGGATACAAGCGACTAAGTTACAGTCACAAATGGGAGGGATACCGTATTTCCCTGAATATAAGACTCAACCAGAAAATAAGCCCTCGCATGATTTTTCAGGATGCTCATAATATAAGCCCTACCCCCAAATAAGCCCCAGTTAAAATTGTCAGCCAGATGGACTTACTTAGTATCGTATTTCCCCAAGTGTAGGCCTAAACCAGAAAATAAACCCTAATGTGTCTTTTAGATCAAAACTTAATATAAGACGCAGTCTTATTTTCAGGGAAACACAGGTATCATCAGCAGTGCTAGAAGAGGGGCATTTGCTCTCTCCTTATATACAAGTGGCTCGCCCTGTCTGTGCTGGTGAGAGGGTTCTTGGTGGTTCCTTGATCAGGCTGTTTTTTTTATTGCTTGATTGTTGATCTAGTATTAAGATGAGAGAGAGGAGGGAGGGAGAGGGAGACAAAGGAAGAGCGAGAAAGAGAAACCAATAGAAGGAGCCTCTGTGGCGCAGTGGTTAGAGTGCAGTACATCCAAGCTACTTCTGCAGCCAGCTGCCTATAATTTGGCAGTTCAAATCCCACCAGCTCAAGGTTGACTCAGCCTTCCATCCTTCCAAGGTGGGTAAAATGAGGACCCAAATTGTTGGGGGCAATAACGCTGACTCTGTAAACCGCTTAGAGAGGGCTGTAAAGCACTATAAAGCGGTATATAAGTCTTAGTGCTAGAAGAGAATGTAGCTCAGGGTTGACATAAAGGGTCCTTGGTGCTCTCTCTCAAACAACTTTGGTTGTTTTCTTGCAGACGTTACACTACCAAATTAGGTAACATCATCAATGCTAAAAGGGAAGAGTTTGCCCTCTGTTTGGCTTGCCCACACTGACAGGGCAAGCCACTTCTGTAGAAACCAAGAGCAAACCCCATTCCTTTCTTGCCCTTTTATCTATTTTTATGACGGCTATGATCATGATTTATCACTTATAGCTTTTATGCACACTGAGAGCTTCTGCACCGAAGACAAATTCCTTGCGTGTCCAATCACAACTTGGCCAATAAAGAATTCTATTTTACCTAACTGGGTCATGAAACGTCTGCAAGGAAACAGCCATGTTCAGAAAACATGAAGGACCCTGCAATGTTATTACTGTGCGATTCCCCCTCCCTCCTACTTACCTGCTTTGGACACCTTCCCCCCCCCCCCAGGTTATTCTGAAAGGAGGGAAGGAGCGCAGCACAGGAGCGACTGGCGTCAACTCTGATTCTTCCCGGTCCCATGCCATCATCCAGATTCAGATGAAAGACCCCTCGCACCGAGTCTTTGGGAGGTGAGCACAGAAGAAGGGGAAATAACAGGCTCTCCTTGAACCTGCTGCTGTCTTAAAAGGTGTAAGGTAGCTGGGCATCCAGCACAGGTAGGTAGTTTGAATACTTCAGCATCAGCTCAGCTTAGAATAGGATAGAATTCTATATTGGTCAAGTGTGGTTGGACACACAAGGAATTTGTCTTGATGCAAATGCTCTCAGTATACATAAAAAGAAGAGATATATTTGTCAAGAGTCACAAATCATCTGGTACAATACTTAATAATAGTCATAGGGTACAATAAGCAATCAAATCAGATAGATAGAGATATAGATAGAAAAAGGAAGGAAGAGAGAGAAAGAAAGAAAAAGAAAAAGAATAAAATAGAATATGATTGGACACACTAGGAATTTGTCTTGGTGCAAATATTCTCAGTATACATTAAAAAAAAGATACATTTGTCAAGAATCATCAGGTACAACACTCAATAATAGTTATAGTTATAGTCCTACAGTTACAAATGGGAGGAGATGAATGAAAGGAAGGATGGGAAGAGTAATAGTAGTACAGACTTTGTAAATAGTTGGACAGTGTTGAGGGAATTATTTGTTTAGCAGAGTGATGGTTTTTGAGAAAAAGCTGTCCGTGTGTCTAGTTGTTCTGGTGTGCAGTGCTTTATATAGCGTCGTTTTGAGGGAAGGAGTTGAAACAGTTTATGTCCAGAAACAGTTTATGTCAATTGAGGGGGTCTGTAAATATTTTCACAGCCCTATTTTTGACTCGTGCAGCACACAGGTCCTCCATGGAAGGCAGGTGGTTAGTAATTGTTTTTTCTGCAGTTCTAATTATCCTCTGAAGTCTGTGTCTGTCCTGTTGGGTTGCAGAACCAAACCAGACTGTTATAGAGCTGCAGATGACAGACTCAATAATTCCTCTGTAGAACTGGATCAGCAGCTCCTTGGGCAGTTTGAGGTTTCTGAGTTGGCACAGAAAGAACATTCTTTTGTCGTTTACTGGGCAGGAGCTTTCTGAATGAATAATACCGTTTGTTTCTACATAATTTATTTATTTTTATTTAGAAAATTGATATTGCCACCTATTTGCACATGGTGACTCAAGGCGGCATATACGAATCCAAAAACATATATAAAAAATAAAACTAATAGAAGAAAATAATCAAATAATAAATTAATGAAACAATATAATAGCCCTCCACCCCGGTGACAACCCATCATGCAAAGCCATTTAATGGGCTCCATCCCGCTCTGGGTTCCTCAGGCCCTCTGGCAAAACCAGATCTTCAGTGCCTTTCGGAAGAGTATTAGTGAGGGGGCCATTCTAATCTCTGGGGGAATGATGTTCCAGAGAGACGGAACCCACCACGGAGAAGGCCCTTCTGGGTCCCACCAGGTGTATCCTCCCAGGGGATAGGACCCACAACATTCCTTGCCTCCCCACTCTGGTGGGTCAGATAGATGTGACCGGCAAGAGACTATCCCTCAGGTAACCTGATAGATAATAATGATAGATCATTAGAAGACGGCCCAAACATTTGGGTAGCAGGTCATTTAATTTCTGATTTTCTTTCTTGAGCTGGAAGTATTCACATGGCCTTTTACTGGTTATTTTGATTGGTTATTGTTATCTTCCTTGAAATATTGAATCCAGGAGTGGTGTGATTGTTTTGAAGTTGATCTGAGTTGTACTTCAATATCCTTCAGCAAATCACTGTTTATGAATACATTCTACCCGGCCGCTGGCAGTACAACTTCCTTGGGCAGATTAACATGAAATCATGAACCTTGTCTTCCAGAATCTCGTTTATTGACCTGGCTGGCAGCGAGAGGGCAGCTGATGCCAAAGACTCTGACCGACAGACAAAAATGGAAGGAGCAGAAATCAATCAGAGTCTTCTAGCAGTAAGTAAACACAGGTTCTTCTGAAGGCTGCGCTCCATGGGTCAAGCATTTGCTTGGTCAGGGTCGGGTGAGCGGATTTTGCCATGCTCTCCTTCTTGCCCCTCTGCTCTGTGGTATCCTCGATGCCCTTTGGTAAAAATCACCCCGGTGGATGCACCTCAGGGACCTCCAGCTTCCTATGCCTAGTGACCATCTGGCTTGGACCGGTTCCTCCTCAAGCTCCAACTCCTCCAGCCACTCTGCTTCATCTTGAACCCAGTCCGGCCCAAGGAGGGGCTGCTCTCGGGGTTCAGGACTCTTCCTGGTTGCTCCTGTGGGTTGACGTTGAGTCTCAGCCCCCATGGTAGACTAGAGTCTCCAGGTTGGATGATAAAGCAGATCTTGCCTAATTGTTCTGACCCAAACCTGGTTCCAAGGAAACAAACACCAAACGGAGGTAACAGTAAAACCTTTTAATGATTCTTTACGAATTCCGTTCCTTCCCGGTTAAAAGGTTGCTTCAAACGAATTGCCTCTGATAAGAACGAGCCTTGCCAAGGTGGTGCAAGGCTGTCAAGAACGCTAGATAAAGTTGCCAAGAAATATTTCAAACACAAAAAGTCTCCAAACACCAACTCAGAAAGTCCGAACGTCCACAAGGCTTGAGTGCAAAAACTTCTTTGCTTCCTGCAAAGGACTCCCGTTTCTCAGCTGGCTTTTATCCCTTAAGGGAGGGGCCATCACCTTGCAGCCTTACTCCCGAGTCGCCTGTGCTGCTGCAGCTGCTCTTTCCTTCGAGCAGCCCTGCACGCATGCACACTGGGCACAGGCTCCTCGGGGGCCTCTTCATCACTGCTGCCAGCCTCCACAATCTCCAAAGGGAGTATTCCACTCCCTGATGGTCCTGGCCCCATCCCTGCATCCCATGCAGGCCCCTCACCTGAGTCCTCGCTCTCCGAGGCCTCAGCCGTCCGCACCTGCTGCCGGCGAACCACAACACTAATGTCAGGACTGCCTCCATTCAAAACCTAAGAAAGGAAGCCGCCAACTCCGTTTGTTTGGAGAAGAAGTACTTTTACTATGTTTGAATTGATAGCCGCGAAAGCAAGGCAAGATCTGAATCAAAGCACACGAACGTTACAATATTGAAAGTCACCCCCAATCCCTGAGCGTCCAATCAACGTCCAGTAAGATGGGATGGGCAAGCTCCTCTTCAGGTATTTCTCGCATCTGCCGTCCCAGGCCAGTTGGCCTTGAATACCTATAACCAACTCCACGCAGCAGTGCCATAATTCATGAGTGCAAAACTGCCTTCCGGGTCTCATGAGACTACTTACCCACCAGCTTGCTTCCCCAACCCAAATGCCATGCCCTCCTCCCCGTTTCTATGGCAGCCGAGAGCAAGCAAGCTTCAAAAAAACCATGCTGGAGATCAGGCATATCCCTGGATTAGGATGGGAAAGGGCCCTGTCTGAAAAACAATTGCCACTGGAAAGATCTGCCCAGCCTAGCAGAGTATAAATTTCATCCCTCTGGCTCTGGTGATACGAGACCAAGATTTTCAGCCTGTTGAGCTAAACTGATCAGCTGGTGGTCTGACTTCAGAAAGGAAGCACTTCCTGTATTCATACAAGCAGGAATGGGCAAATAACTTCAGTTTTTAAAAAATAGTGTAATAATATTTTGATGAAAAGGATAAAAAAGGAAAAAAAATCAGGAGAAGGAAGGAACTAGTTCAAATGAAAAAAAACAACAACAACAGTAAGAGGTAACTTACAGAGAATGATTATTTACCCACCCACTCCCCAAAAAACAACACCAGAAATTTTGGGAAAGGAAAACAGAGACCTGTCCCTCTGATCAGAAGCACACATAACTTAGTAAGAGTAATAGATAACAAAGGTGTTACTCTAACTCCTTGTGTGGGGTCCTTGGTGCTCTCTGAACTTGATAGTTTTCTTGCAGATGTTTCGTTACCCAACTAGGCAACCTCATCAGTGCTAGAAAAGAGAAGGGCTAGTTTATATACAAGTAGCGTGTAATCAAGGAACCACCAAGAATGCTCCCACCATCACTGACAGGACAAGCTATAACCAAAGGCAGAGTCCACCCAGGGCCCCACAGTCCTTCCCATCCTTCTCCTCCCCCTCTTCACAAACCCCCATTCCCTTCTACGCTGATTATGTTACCTAGTTGGGTCCTGAAATGTCTGCCAGAAAAACCACTAACCTCAGAGAGCACCAAGGACCCCACAGTCCTCTTCCTCTCCACAAACCCCATTCCTTTCTAGCTGATGATGCCACCTACCTGGATCATGAAATGTCTGCCAGAAAAACCACCCAGCTCACAGAGTACCAAGGAGCCCACAGTTGAACCCTGAACGACAAGAGTTTCTCTTCCATCTAACCCCTTGACGTATGAAGGAAATACCTTGATGGAACTCTTGCAAAACGTTGGAGGAGGAGACACACATTGCAATGCCCCCTCATACCTTTGGGAAATTCAAGCCTGGTTTTGTGAGAAAAGGTCCCCCACTCAGCTGATGGGAAGGGTCTTGTGTGATACGTTTTTTTCTCTTCTGTTTCTCTAGCTGAAAGAATGCATCCGTGCGCTCGATCAGGAACACGCTCACACTCCCTTCAGACAAAGCAAACTGACCCAGGTACTAGTAGAGACTGACTCTGCTTCCCCCCAATTCTACATTCTTCTCTCTCCCTCACTCTCTCCCTCTCCCATGTAACTAACTTCACAACTTCAGTGATTCATTTAACAACGGTAGCAAGAAAAGTCATAAAGTCAAGCCCCCGCTTAACAAACGTCTCACTTCGCAACAGAAATGTTGGGCTCTATTGTGGTTGTACCTCTAGGACAAGGGTCTTCAAACTTGTCAAGTTTAAGACTTGTGAACCTCAACTCCCAGAATTCCTGAGCTAACATGACTGGAGGAAGAATTCTGGGAGTTGAAGTCCACAAGTCTTAAAGCTGTCAAGTTGGAAGACCCCTGAACTAGGACTATCCGTAGTTGATAGGCCAAAGAGCTTGAAATAATTTTGTCTCTTCTCTTCCTGCTCAAGGTCCTGAAGGACTCATTTGTTGGCAACTCCAAGACGTGCATGATCGCCAACGTGTCACCCAGCCACGTGGCCACAGAGCACACCTTGAATACCTTGCGCTATGCCGACAGGTAAGCAGCAGAACCGGCGTAAAACCAGAGAAGAGTAGATCAATCATGGAGGGACTGTGTTGCTGGAGCCACAGTGGCACCTCATGCATCTTTGGTGATAGAGCAGGCCTTTGGACCCTCTGGAAGTTGACAGTTTTCTGAGATTCCAGAGATCCTGCTCAAGGCCCTCTTTTGTGACTTCTACAGGGTCTGGAGAGGGAAGGGAAGGGAAGGAAGGAAGGAAGGAAGGAAGGAAGTGGAGTGGAGTGGAGTGGAGTGGAGTGGAGATAGTGAGGGAGGGAAGACAGGAGAGGAGGAAGGGAAGAAGGAGAGTGGAGAGGAATAAGAGGAGGGAGGGAGGAAAGGAGGGAGGATAGGAGAAAAAGAGGAAGGGAAGGACTGGAGAGCAGGAAGGGAGAAAAGAAAAAGGGGAGGGAAAGGAAGGAAGGAGCCCCTTTTATCCATAATACATCAGAATAAAAGTAGGCATTTTCTGGATTTTTGATGGGCCATGCTCCAAAAGTTCACCATCACTGGTCTAAATGATCAAGTCCTCAGGCTGGACTGCAAATGGGCTGTTCTCTGCCATTGCATTGGTGGTAATGGGAGCTCCTAGGGGCTCCCATGTTATGCCACTTTTGCGCGCGCTGCATTGGCTCCCGGTGGCCCTCCGGTGCGCTTCAAAGTCTTGGTCACTATCTTTAAAGCGCTCCATGGCTCGGGACCGGGATACTTGCGAGACCGCCTCCTGCCACCATCGGCTTCCCACCGACCGGTAGGATCCCATAGAGTTGGTCTTCTCGGGGTGCCGCCGGCTGGACGGCTGGCGACCCCGAAGGCGCGGGCCTTCTCATTGGGAGCACCCCCTCCCTGGAATGAATTACCCCCAGAGGTAAGGGCCACCCCTGATCTCATGGCCTTCCGTCGGTTACTCAAAACGCACTTATTTCGGCAGGCCGGACTGGCCTAGGGGTTTTTAAATTTTAACCTGGTTTTAATTTCTTTTAACTCTCGTTTATATTTTAATTAGAGCCACACTATATTCAATTTTTAAATTTTAATATTATCATGTTGTATGTTGTATATGTGTTCTGTATATGTATTTTTATTGGCTGTTCACCGCCCCGAGTCCCTTTGGGGAGAGGGGGGCGGTATATAAATCGAATTAATAAATAAATAAATAAATTGCCCAGTGGGATATCTGACTTAGAATGCTACTGGCTCTGACCTCCGGCTTCCAGGGGTGGCCACAAAGAGAAGGAAGCTGAGATTCCAGGATGTTCGTAGAGTCTGTTTCCTAATTTGGTCAGCTTCTAAGGGCTTAAAAAACACACCTGAAAAGCTTGGAAAACCTAGAACTACTACATAAATCTCTTACCGGTTTTTCTTCCCTTGCCTAAAATCTTACATACTTTGTTGGCATCCTGCTGACAGCTGGTTCATTCTGGTTGAAGGGCTGTGATTGCATTCAATGGGAACTGGGTTTTATTCTTTATAAGCATCTCACCTTGAGCCAATGCAGCTGTTCTGACCCAGCTCCCCAAACACGACAAACCCTCTGACGTGCATGCAAAAGATACCTTTATGAGGAGCACAAAAATTTTCTCTCTCACTGCAGGCTAACCAATCCGTCCGTCCGGAAGATGAATAGTAGTCTGCCACCCCTATTCATCTCCATCCCCTGCCTTTTATCCCCAGAGTTAGGATGGAGCTTCGTAGCAGCAGTGGCTTTTCCAACCCAAGGACTAGCTGATAGATTTCCACTGCTCTCCTCTCCTCTGCCTCCTGTGCATTCGTGCGTCAGGCACTGGGCCCAGCTGTTCCTCCTCTTCTTCATCAGCCACCTCCAGACCTGGGGGCTGTTGAGCCTCCATCTAAGGGCTGATAGATGGCCCCAGCCTCTGCCTCTGATTCTGCCTCTCTCATTCCCTCTTCCCCCTCAGAGCTCCCAGTTGGCCCTGATGATGACCCTGACTCCCACTTCTCTTCCTCCTCCTCTGATTCGGCTGCCGGAGGGCCCAGCAGCTGACAGGCCACAACAAGGATTTTTGAAACGTTGCCTAGAAATCGTTCAGGATGACCTGATCTCCTCTTTGAGAGAAATGGGCACTTAAGCAGTTTGATATACAAATAAATAATATAATTCTTGGCTTTTTCGTTGTCAGGGTAAAAGAGCTGAAGAGAGGGATGAAATCTTGCACCCCTATTGCCAGCAGACCCCGGGCAGCGGGACAGACGTCTCCTAAGCGTATCCAGAATTCTCCTTACGTCCAAGTTGGAGGGAAGAGCTCTCCCAAGAAAGTCAAGCTGGGGTTGCATCACCCTCTGATGCCGACACCCTTGTCCAAGACGAAGAGCCCTTTGCTGTTTCAGCCAGCTCACCACCTTCCTTTCTCCTCCACTCCGAAGGGACAGGGACGCAAAGAACCTCTGGGAGTTCTGTGGCCCGGTTGCGCCGGCGCAGAAAGAGGGATCCTGAAGACGGAGGCGTCATCCAAGTTGCTGGCGGAGGAACCCGCGGTAACGTCTGAGAAAAGCCACCTCAGGAAGGACTCGGTGGCCAGGAGAGAAAGTGGCCAGGAGGACAGGCAGAGGGGGACGTGTCCGAAAGTCGAACCGGTACAGAAGCAACTGGTTTCCAGGGCTGATTTTTCCCATCGCGGCTCGGATCACGAGGAAGATCCCGGGAGACCCTTCGCGGATCAGTGCGTGGCAGCCTGGACGGGCGCTTCCTCCCACCAGAAAGACCGAGAGCAGCACCTGCGGCTTTATCACCAGCAGTTTCAGCAGCCTCCTCTCCACCAGCAGAAATTACACTACCAGCCCTTGGAAAGGTTTTTGGCTCGGTACAAGTCCCAGGAGGTCCAAGTGAGGCCGGAGGACCCTTGCCCTGACTCCGTGTCCCCTCAGGGCCGGGACGAAACCATGCAGCTCGAGGAACTGGACGACAGCGACTTCAGCGAGGACTCATTCTCTCCCAGCCCCGGTTGGAAGAAGGCGGAGAGGGAAGCTCGAAAGCAAAGCAGCCAGAACTCCTTTTTCCTCCATCGGAGAGATTTCGGTCCCCGAGAACGGGACGGAGAAGACGAGCAGGAGCTGTTTTGTCAATGGTACGCGTTTGAGATGGGAGGAAGAGCCCTACCAAGCGAGGAAGAGTCCGGCAGCTACGAGGAAGGCGGTAGAAGTTTGTGTGATTGGAGCTCAGGAGAAATATCGGCGGTGGGTCCCTCCCCGCACAGGGGCGTCCCGGAGAAACCTTATTGCTTGAAGGAAGGCGAGAAGATCAATCCTCAAGAATCGCCCATGGAGCAGAAGGCGCCGGGATGCTCGGATCCGCCTCCCGGTTGCCCCGATGGACACTTCTCCCCGCCAAGGAAGAGAACACAAAGTCCGCCTCTCGCTGCCATCTTGCTGGAGCCCCCGTTTTCGGAAAGAGCGGGCCTCCCCAAAGGAACAGGCTTTCGCGGAGCTTTAGACTTTCCCATGGGCCCGGCTGATGACGCGGTGACGCCTTTGTCCGCATCCTTCCTGAACTCAGGACCAGCAGAGAGACAGGGGAAGAAGAGGACTGACGAAGAGGACGTCTTTGGGCCCAGCAGGTGCTGGGAGGAAGACGCCAGGCACGCTCGTGAAAGCAGGCAAGCCCCCGCGTCCAGCGTCTACGAAATAAATTGCTGGGGGAGAAATTGCTGTCCGGGGGAAGCTGCCATCTTGGAAGCCACGCCGGCTTTTGGTGAATGCGTTTGTGGCTACGCTAGCGAAAGTCCTGTGGCCGAACTCCTTCCTTGGCACACGGAGGAAAGGGCCTCGCTTCGCGGAGACGTGCAAACAAGCGAATATTCAGCCATCCGCGACTCTGATCTCGAAGTGGCCAAGATTGCCGTTTCGTGGAGCTATTCGGACCATCTGGGTTTGGGGGGGAAAGAGAGCCCTGAGCCTTTGGCTCCGTTTAGTCCTGTTGATAAGGGAGGAACGTCTTCCCCTCCAAATGCTTTACCCAGTTCTGATAATGCAGGGAAGGAGCAGCTCTCAGAACGAAGCCCCCCATCACGGCGTTTGGAGGAAACCCAGGATATACACAATTGTGTGGACACAGAGCAGGATTCAGGGGCTGAACCCAAGGGGATGGTTGCCGAAACTGCAAAGAACTTGTGGAAGGCTTGTGGGCCGGTGGATTTGGCTGAAGGTGGCCTGAAGGAGAAGGAGGCACTGGGAAGGTGAGTAGATAGATAGATAGATAGATAGATAGATAGATAGATAGAGAGAGAGAGAGAGAGAGAGAGAGAGAGAGAGAGAGAGATGATAGATAGATAGATAGATAGATAGATAGATAGATAGATAGATAGATAGATAGATAGATAGATAGATAGATTAGATAGATGATAAATGGAGAGAGAGAGAGATGAGAGATATATATGATAGATATAAGATGGATGGATGGATGGATAGATGATAGATAGATAGATAGATAGATAGATAGATAGATAGATAGATAGATAGATAGATAGATAGAAAGAGATGAGAGAGATAGATGATAGATAGTAGATGGATAGATGGATAATAGATGAACGGATAGATGGATAATAGATAGATAATTGATAGATTGATAGAGATAGATGATGGATAGACAGATGATAGATAGATGGATAGATAGAGATAGGTAGGTAGGTAGGTAGGTAGATAGATAGATAGATAGATAGATAGATAGATAGATAGATACAAGATAAATGGAGAGAGAGAGGTGAGAGAGATATATGATAGATATAAGATGGATGGATGGATGGATGGATATAAGATAGATGGAAAGAGATGAGAGAGAGATGATAGATAGTAGATGGATAGATGGATAATAGATGAACGGATAGATGGATAATAGATGGATGGATAGATAATTGATAGAGATAGATGATGGATAGATAGACAGATGATAGATGGATAGACAGACAGACAGACAGACAGACAGATAGATAGATAGAAGAGAGATGGAAAGAGATGAGATAGATGATAGATAGTAGATGGATAGATGGATAATAGATGAACGGATAGATGGATAATAGATAGATAATTGATAGATTGATAGAGATAGATGATGGATAGATAGACAGATGATAGATGGATAGATAGATAGATAGATAGATAGATAGATAGATAGATAGATAGATAGATAGATAGAAAGAGAAATGAGAGAGATAGATGATAGATAGTAGATGGATAGATGGATAATAGATGAACGGATAGATGGATAATATTTATTTATTTATTTATTTAATTAAACTTTTATACCGCTCCCTCTCCCAAAAAGGGACTCGGGGCGGTGTACAGCCTACTAAAAACACATAATAAATACTCAATAAATACAATTAAAATAAATTAAACCAAATTGATCCGGCTGTCTAACCCAAAAATAGAGTTAAAAATTAAAAACTAATAAAACCCCGATTAAAATTAAGTTAAAAAACTAAAAATACAGTTACTGGGCCAGGCCAGCCTGTTGAAAAAATAGGGTTTTCACTGCGCGCCGGAAGGTCAGAATATCCGTCATAGCCCGTATCTCCGGGGGGAGATCATTCCAAAGGGAGGGGGCTCCCACAGAGAAAGCCCGAACCCTCGGGGCCGTCAACCGACAACGGCCGGGCGGCGGTACCCCGAGGAGGGCAACCCTGTGGGAGCGTACTGGGCGGCGGGAGGTTGATGATGGCAGCAGGCGGTCCCGTAAGTACCCAGGTCCCGAGCCATGGAGCACTTTAAATACTGTCAGTACCACCTTGAATCGAATCCGGAAGGCTACAGGAAGCCAGTGCAGCCTGCGGAGAAGCGGTGTAACGTGGGAGCTCCGAGGAGCACCCACGATCACCCGCGCGGCTGCATTCTGGACCAGCTGCAGCCTCCGGAGACTCTTCAAGGGGAGCCCCATGTAGAGAGCATTGCAATAATCCAGGCGGGAGATGACGAGGGCGGAAGTGACTGTGCGAAGTGCGCCCAGATCCAGAAAGGGCCGCAACTGGTAAATCAGACGAATCTGATAGAAAGCCCCCCTGGCGACGGCTGCAATATGTTCTTCTAAAGACAGCCGTACGTCCAGGAGGACACCCAAGTTGCGCGCCCTTTCCACGGGGGTCAAGACCTCTCCCCCCACGGCCAGCGAAGGAACCAGCTGACTGTATCTGGGCGCAGGAAACCACAGCCACTCGGTTTTGGTCGGGTTGAGACGAAGCCTGTTACGACCCATCCAACTCCGCACGGCCTCCAGGCATCGGGACATCACTTCGACGGCTTCGTTGGGGTGGCCCGGGGTGGAGATGTACAGCTGAGTATCGTCAGCGTACTGATGGAACTCCACCCCGAAGCCACGGATGACCTCACCCAGCGGCTTTACATAAATGTTGAACAGCAGGGGCGAGAGCACCGACCCCTGAGGCACCCCACATCGTAGGGGCCTCGGGGCCGATCTCTGCCCCCCCGTCAACACAAATTGCGAGCGGTCGGAGAGGAAGGAGGCGAACCACCGCAACACGGTGCCTCCCACCCCCAACCCCTCCAACCGCTGCAATAGGATACTGTGGTCGACAGTATCAAAAGCCGCTGAGAGATCTAACAGGACCAGGACAGAGGAACAACCCCTGTCCCGGGCCCTCCAGAGGTCATCCACCAACGCGACCAACGCCGTCTCCGTGCTGTGCCCGGGCCTGAAGCCCGATTGGAGGGGGTCAAGATAACTCGCTTCATCCAGGTACTGCGGGAACTGACGTGCCACCACACTCTCAACAACCTTCGCAACAAAGCGAAGGTTGGAGACAGGACGATAGTTAGATAACAATGCTGGGTCCAGGGACGGTTTCTTGAGGAGGGGCCGCACCACCGCCTCTTTCAAGGCGGCAGGTAACAGCCCCTCTCTCAAGGAAGCGTTTATAATACCCTGGAACCAGCCTCGTGTCACCTCCCGAGTGGCCAAGACCAGCCAGGAGGGGCACGGGTCCAGCAAACAGGTGGTGGCATTCAGTCCCCCCAGTATCCTGTCCACGTCCTCCACAGTAACAGGATCGAACTCAACCCAATTGACCGCACCGATATCCACCCCCGCCCCCCCGCCCGGAGATGCCCAGTCGGAGTCCAGCTCGTCCCGGGTCTGAGCGATTTTGTCCTGCAGAAACCTAGAAAACTCCTCAGCCCGTCCCTGCAAGGGGTCCTCCCGCGCTCCTACCTCCAGTAGAGAGCGGGTCACCCTAAACAGGGCGGCTGGGCGGTTTTCCGCGGACGCAATAAGGGTGGAGAGGTAAGATCTCCTCGCCATCCTTATCGCCACTAAATACGTCTTAATATAAGATCGTAATAGTGTTCGGTCGGACCCAGAGCGGCTGGCCCTCCAACTGCTCTCTAGGCGTCTTTTCCGACGCTTCATCTCCCTTAGCTCCTCAGAAAACCAAGGAGCCACTTGGGATCGGCATCGGGTCAGAGGCCGCAAGGGCACGACTCGGTCGAGGGCCCCAGCAGCCACCCTATCCCAGGTGGCGACCAAGCCCTCAACCGAGTCGTGTGTGTGAGCTTCAGGAAATGGCCCAAGCTCCGTCAGGAACCTATCAGGATCCATCAGGCGCCTGGGGCGGTACCATTTTAATGGTCCCGCCTCCCTGCGGTCAGGGGGTGCGGAACGGAAGTCGAGCTTCAGGAGCGAGTGATCCGACCATGACAGGGGTTCTATGACTATATCCCCCATACCCAGATCACTCTGCCACTGATCAGAGACGAAAACCAGATCCAAGGTATGACCTCCCACGTGAGTAGAGTCCCGAATTAACTGGGTCAGGCCCATGGCCGTCATGGAAGCCATGAACTCTTGAGCAATCCCCGAGGTACCGCCAGCAGATGGCAGGTTGAAATCCCCCATGACCATAAGCCTGGGGGTCCCAACCGCCACGCCAGCTATGACCTCAAGGAGCTCAAGCAGGGCTGCTGCCGCATAGCAGGGAGCCAGGTATGCGACCAGCAAGCCCACCTGAACCTTGGAACCGAACTTCACGAAAAGGAGCTCACACCCGGTCGTCTGAGATACAGTGGCCTCCCTCGGACACAGATCCTCCTTAATAACTACCGCAACCCCCCCTCCCCTCCCCTGGGCCCTCGGCCGATGGAAAACCCGAAACCCGGCTGGGCACATCTCCACCAGAGGGACTCCCCCCTCCTGGCCCAGCCAGGTTTCGGTAACTCCCACCAGGTCCGCGCCCCCCTCACAAATCAAATCATGGATGAGAGGGGCTTTATTAACAACGGACCTGGCGTTACACAACATCAGCCTAAGGCCCAGGGCCCGATTGCTCAGACCCCCTGGGGAACGGGAGATGACAAGGGGGTCGGAGCGCGCCACAGCAAGCAAACAGCGAGGGCGCGCTCCCAACACAGAATATGGCCCCCTATAACCGCCAAATCTGCCCCTCCCGCTCACCGTAACAATAGATTTAATTCCACCCTCCCCGGTGACCCCCCCCATCCTCAATACGGTCCTGTCCGGACTCTGACTCTGCCGGCCACGCCCAACCCCCGGCCTGGACCCAGCCTCCGGCGAGTTGTCCCCCAACTCCCGCCCGGGCCTTCCTAACCCCCTTAAAAACCTAACTAAAAATTTCTTAAGACACCCCTCCCTCCCGCACTTAAAACCCCACCATCTCTCCGGATCCCACAATCCGTCCTTGAGATGGGCCTCCGAGAGAGCAGAGGGCCATTGCTGAGATAGGGGGACATATCTCAGGGCCCAGAGATCATTTCTGGTATAAAATAGCGTCCCGGCCTGAGTCCTCTGATAAAGATGATGGAGATGATAAAAATGACCCCGACCAAGCTGAGAACTAGCCGGCCGGGGCCCGAGTCCAGGTTGAGGGCGTTCAGCGCACCGCCGATTGGACGAAGAGGAGGAGAATAACTTCAACCGCAGCAGCGGTCCTCCAGTCCCAGCTCCAACTCCAACGGCCGCCTGCCGGTCACGCCACGGGCTACCGGGACCAGCACCAGACCCAGAACCACACCATGGCCCTGGAGGTCGATGATCTTCCAGCCGCCTCGGTTCTGCCCGCAGCGTCCATCCTCTAGCCGCTCGAGTCGTGGCTCGTACACCAGCTTCGGCTGGGGCCCCTGCAAAGGCCCCAGCCCCGGCCCCGGCGATAGTCCCACAGCCAGGCCGCCCTGGCTCCGCCCATGGCGGCCGACCCTCAGCCGCTCGAGCCGCCCCTAATAGATGGATGAATAGATAGATAATTGATAGATTGATAGAGATGATGGATAAATAGATGATAGATAGATAGATAGATAGATAGATAGATAGATAGATAGATAGATAGATAGATAGATAATGGATGGATAGAAAGATAATGGATAGATTAATAGAGGGCTAGTCAAATGATAGATAATGGAGAGATTAATATAGAAAGGTAGATGATAGAATAACTTTATTGTCACTTTGATGTACACTAATTGGCATACATTAAAATGAAATTTCATTGCATGCAGCTCTCAAAGGATCACCACCTCCAATATTCACGACATAAACATGACAAGATAAATAAATACATACAAAATTATGCATAGTTTTCTGGATCCTCCTCTTTTCTGATGGGAGGACAGACTGAGGAGGCTGGTTTTTGCAGGGAGCACATTGTGTTGCGTTTCCCCAGCAAAGGATCTGGGATTTATTGAACTTTGCTTCCGTCAAAAACATACCGTGAGGCGATTATTGAATATCAGCAATCAATGCAGGCATTACAACCGCAATTGAGCTTTAATGCGGTTCATTAAGAGGTTTGTTAAGTGGGGTTGGCCCCAGTTTTACGACCTTTCTAGGCACAGTTGTTGAATTGAATTGTATACTTTATTTGTCCAAGGGTGATTAAGACACCCAAGTCTTAATGTCTCCAGTATAAAAGCTCTTAAGGGAATCACTGCACTTGTTAAGTTAGTCACATGGTCATTAACTGAACCTGGCTTCCCCGTTGACTTTGTTTGCCAGAAGGTCGCAAAAGGGGATCACGGGACCCTGAGAAACGGTCATAGATGTGAGTCAGTTGCCAAGTGGCCCAATTTTGCTCATGTAACCATGCAATGGTTGTAACTATGAAATTCAGTCATAAGTAACTTTTTTCAGTGCCGTTGTAACTTTGAATAGTCACTAAGCAAACTATTGTAAGTCGAGGACTCCCTGTGTAGGGATCACAGATATTTTTAAGAGTTTTGTCCCAGATCCTGATGAATGAGAGGCTTTGACTGCTCAAGTTGGCCATAGAAGATAGCTGGCTGGTGAGGCAGCCTATCATGCAGCCCAAACCTGAGACTGATAGCGGCTGAAGATCCTTGAAGTGACTTCAGGTATTCCACCATTTTTGACCACAATGGGAATCAGAATTTCTGTCGCTAAGCAAGGCATGTTGTGGCCTGCCGGTGGCTAGTGGAGCTGGCATCAGAGTTAGACAGTGAGGAGGTTGGGGAGGAACCTGGGCCAGTCCTGGAGGCTGAGGAAGGCCCGGACGAAGGCTCTGCGTCAGAGGCAGAGATGGGGTCAGGGCAGTCTGGTAGTCATCCGCTGCCTTCAGAGTCGGACAGCAGTGAAGCGGGAGAGCAGCTGGAGCCGGTTCCCAGCCTGCACATGCGCAGAGCTGCCAAAAAGAAAAGAATAATTACGAACTCAGGGCCAACATGGGAGTAAAGCCACAGGTGGATGGTGAATGGCCCCTCCCATAGGGATTAAAAGAGGAGCAAAAGAGGAGGGGGCTTTTGCAGGAAACAATTTGTCCGTTCATTGCAGCGGTGTGAAGATCTGTCTGTGCATCTCAGAGACTCTGTGCTGAGACCTTCCTTGTCAGCACTGCGTTTGGAAATAGTTACTTGTCAGTTGTCCAAGCTAGATGAGGTCTGTGCTCCTAATTAGACCCTTGAAAGACTGTTTGCCAGGCCTTTGGCTGAATGTGGATGCAAGAAATTCACCTTCCTTTAAGAAAAGGGGTTTTGCCAGGACAAAGAGCCTGCTTGGGGCTTTTGGGGGAAGTCTAGGACAGAACAAGGCAGTTGAGTGGGTCCTGCACAATTTTAGACACTTTTTCCCATAATTGTAAAATGAATCGCTGAATCCAACCCGGCTTGTCCCATTGAATTTGCTGGTCAGAAGCCAGCTGGGAAGTCCGGGAACCATCATAAACAGAGACCGGTTGTCAAGCAGCTGAGTTTGGATCCCTTGACCCGGGGACCCTGAGAGAGTTGAGGGCTGTTTGGAAACTGAAAGTATTTGCTGTGTGAGCAAGAAGGAGACAGCAAGGAGCCTGGGCGTGGCTTAGCTCAACTGTTCTGTACTAAAGCTGCTTGGTGCTGCTCTGAAACTGAAACTCCACTCCTCTGCTTGTGTTTTGCATTTGGAAGAAATTTCTTTCTAGGTGGAGAAGGAGAATAGAACTCCTTAGCATCAGAGCATATTGATAATAATAATATAGGAAATACTAATGCTCTGATGGTCATTTAGAAAAATCTTTTCTTAGCAAGCTCCTAGAAGCCAAGAGGAACATATGGGCCAAATGTCAAGTTTGTAGGTTTTATGGTTCTGGAGATTTTGTGATGATGTGTGAGGGACATTTTGCTTTTATAGAGAGAGATATATTGGCACAGATCTGGTGAAAACTGACTAAAGGTTCCCCTAATTAAACGTTTTTCCAGTTTCTCAAAACAATCACTTGGTCCAATCATAGCGCCGTCTGGTTGCTTGGTGACACCACTCCTGCTGCCTCTGACCAAGTGTGAGAATGACCTTGGTTCCCAAGAGAAATTATTTTGTTTTGGCTACGAGGTCCCAGCTATCTCTGTCCCCCTCCCTCCCTATCCCTCAGCTCCAGTGAGGCAACACTTGAAGCCTCAAAATGGCTTCAGTCAAGTCAGCTTCAGGGTTGACACCCATCATAACTCACTTTTTTCACTGCCGTCGTAACTTCGGACGGTTGCCAAATAAATGGTTGTTAAGTTGAGGAGTCACCCGTTAGGCATTTTGGTCAGAGAGTTCTCTTTCCTTGTCTCCAGCAGGCAGCTGGTTCTTCAAACCCATCAGGAGCAGCTGGACGAAATGGCCGCCCTGTCTTCTCGGGAGGAAACCTTGATGGGCATGATGTCAGACTTGGTGAGTCTTCTGAATGGGCTTCCAGGCCTCTCCAAACCTTGCTCAGTGGGTCCTCCTGACCCACAATGTTATCACTTAGACCAGGGGACCCTGACCCCCAGGCCATGACTCCAGGACCGGGCGGTGGCCCGTTGGGAACTGGGCAAGAAGCAATGGGTGGAAATTTAATCAAGGAGAAAAACAACATAGAACTAAGGAGGAATTTCCTAACAGTGAGGACAATTTATCAATGGAACTACTTGCCTCCAGAAGTTGTGGATGCTCCATCACTGGAAGCTTTTAAGAAGAGACTGGACACCCATTTGTCTAAAATGGAATAGGGTCTCCTGCTTGAGGAGGTGTTGGACTAGAAGACCTCCAAGGTCCCTTCCAACTCTTATTCTGTTATTCTGCTATTCCTTTCCTTTCCTTTCCTTTCCTTCCTTTTCCATCACTGGGGTTTTTTAAGAAGAGGCTGGACAACCATTTGTCCGAAATGGTGTTAATGTGTCCTGCCTGAGCAAAGGGGTTGGATTAGAAGTCCTCCAAGGTCCCTTCCAACTCTTATTCTGCTATTCTTTTTCCTTCCTTCCTTCCTTCCTTCCTTCCTTCCTTCCTTCCTTCCTTCCTTCCTTCCTTCCTTCCTTCCTTCCTTCCTTCCTTCCTTCTTTCCTTCCTTTTCCATCACTGGGGTTTTTTAAGGAGACTGGACAACCATTTGTCTGAAATGGTGTAAGGTTTCCTGCCTTAGCAAGGAGGTTGGACTAGAAGATCTCCAAGGTCCCTTCCAACTCTGTTATTCTATTCTATTCTAAGGCCAAACTCCATTTGCACAAGTGGCAGGCACACACCTGCACACTAATGGAGTTTCATGTGCAAGCACCCTCCCTGGGCACCTGTGTGGAACATCCCCTCTTCCCCACTGGACTGACAGAGATAGAACAGGTAGAAGGGTTTGCAAAGGGAATTTCTTCCAAACATTGAACACCAACACCCAGAAGAGGAAGGCTGCCAAAACCTCTCGAACTCTCCTCTCTGACAGGCTCCCAAGAGCAGCCTTATCCCCCTCTCCCATTTTTCTCCCTGGGTGTCTTTAATTCACTTGTTTATTAAATTTATTTGCCGCCCGTCTCGTATCAAAACGGCTCCCAGCATGAAAATCCTAAAAGATGACTATTTCTGAAACAATATAAAAATGGAAATCTCAGTCACAGAATACCATCATACAGGTAGTCCTTGACTTACGGCCACAATTGAGCCCAAAATAAACTGTTGTTAAGTGAAACATTTGTTAAGCGAGTCTTGCCCCCATTTCAACCCCCGCTCGTCTGTCTTTCTTGCCGTTCCTTTTTCTGCTAGGAATTTGAGGATTGTCTGATGAAGCTGGACGAAATCCTGAGCCTGAAGGCCGAATGCATCCGCCGCGCCCGAAGCCGGCTGCAGCTCTGCTTTGCTCCTCCCTCCCCGCTGCTACCAGTTTCCTCCACCTAGTAAGGAAGCGCGAGAGCCAAACCGGCTACGGACAGCATCTCAAAGTGCCAAAGAGATCCCGTTGTCATGCTTAGCATGTTTTGGGAAGAAGCTGAAGTACCTTTGAAGGGAACTTGGGTTCCTCTCCTTCCCAGGTTCTTCAAAGGCCCAAATTGCTTCAGACTGGATCTTCCAGGATCTGTTGACAGAAAGGAGGGGAGGGGAAGATCACCTGCTCCCAAAGTCATCCAGCTTTTCCTGCCTGGCTGTCGTTGGGTGGCTCTGAGGAATGTCTGAGCTGCGGGCAAATGCCGGTGTTTGGACAAAGGCAGCTGTGTGGTCCCACTTCCCCACTTAACAAAAATTCTATATTAATACTTCAGCTGCCCCATTAGCTGCTGTCAGTCCACCGAGAGACCCACCACGAAACTAAAAACTACTCACTTGGAATTTGAGGGACCAAAGGTGGAGAAGGGATGACTTGAAAGCCTGCAGGTGGAATAAAGGCAACTTTTTCTACCTGAAATCTTCACATTGGCTCCGCTCAATATTTGCACCGATGTGGACATTCACTGGATGGGTCTCCTGAACCCTGCTGATGAGTTCTACGGTTACAACAGCAACTACACAAGATTAGGAATTCGGCAGGTAGAAGAAGATTCTCCTGACATGCTTTCAGGCCCTGCTCTGCAGTTTCAAAGATTGGCAGTAAAGAATATTGAAAGAAATAGTAACTCTGGAGCAGAGGGAACGGAGCTGCTTATCTTCCAACCTGCTGGGCCTTGAGCATCATTGTCGTGAGATACACCGTTGGTTGTCTGATTCTTCTCGGGCACCTAAGATACAAGATTTAGGGGACAGAAGTAGAACGGGCTGGCGGTCACAGTGAGACAGCGATTCAGCCAGAGTTGGGAGCCAGTCACCGAAGCCACCGAGAATGATGTCTACACAGGCATTATTTTGACTTCAGTTCAGTAGCCCATCCTTGCTACTAGGCCGAGTAATTCCATTATTAGGTGCCATTTGGTCATGGAAATTGCAGACTAGTCCCTAGACAAGCAGGATCTGAAACTTACCTATTTGATCTCGAGCCTACGTGTATGTTTTAGGGCCCGGAATGCGATGGTCACGCATGCTCCTCGACGGTAAAAAAAAATCACAATAGAAAGTGGTTGCAAAAAGAGGAAACGGTGCTAACTCTTTTAGCAAGTGTCAGAAATGCATAAAAATAAGATACAAACCCGGTAGATGGACTGAGGGCAGCACCTCTTTAATTTTTTTCTCTTTAAACTTTTGTCTTACCGTACCCCCCAAAATGTGTCTAGATACCTTTAATAAGTGAAAGGGGTTTAAGGATGTTGATTGAGGCAAAACGCTATATAAATTTTAAGTTAGAATTGAGTTTGACTATACGCGTGTCGTTTTATCCTGAAATTTTGCTTCGGAATTCGCTGCCTTCGTGACAATGCCCTCGAAATTAAGTACCCGGATCAAAATGGAATTCGATGATTTTGATCGCAAGAATAATTCACCAGTGAGAAGAGTGTAATTACGCCAATGTGTGGTGGCGCCAGAAGTCCCCTCCAGCTACGCACCTTCGCATCAGGGAACCGAGGGGTGTGGCGTCTCGGCACAGCTGGTCCTTTAGAAGAGGACAAAGCTGGGCAAAATATTTACGCCACTGTAAATAAAATTCATTCATGATTGCTTGCCATAGATTTGGTAGTTTTTCTTTTCACTGGAAGACTTTTCACACGGGGTTCCGAGAGGAGGAATCGGCGTCTTTTACGCAATTACATATTTCTCGTCTTTATAAGCCGTTTCAAGATCTCTACTGGTTTATTATGCATTTAACCGTCTGCAGCTTTAGGATCGGTGTGAATGATCTCGGCTCCAAAGTTTGCCAAGGTCCCAAGCCCCCGAGTAGCCTCTTGCAGAGTCCGCATTATCTTTTTTTCTCCTTTTTAAAAGCACTTTCTATGTGTTTCCTTTGCCGTTGTATTTTTATATTTGTAGGGGTTTTTAAATGCTTTTTAGCACTACTTTAAAAGCTGTTTTACACACACACATATATATGTACGCTTGTATATAAAGATTTCCCTGTCTAAAGGGCAGTGTGCTCTCTCCCTCTCTCTATATACACATCCACACACACAATATGAATGCAAAGGTTGCCCTGTCCAACTGTGTTTGAATTTAGGGCAATGTGCTTTCCCTTGCTCTCTCTACACACACACACACACACACACAAATGTACATATAAATCCACCTTGTAGCCAGGCCATCTAAAACAGATGACTTTCAACTAGCTTGCCTACAGTTATACCTTTATTTTGTTTTATTTTAACTACTGGGCCAGCAAAGTCCCATAGCAGCATGCAGATCCACCCAAGAAGGGTTAAAAACCCAAATAAAACTGAGAAGTCAACCCTAGGAACTGCCAATGGAGCTGGCGGCAGACTCTGGCAGACTCGGACAGTGAGAAAGTTGGGGAGGAACTAGGGCCAGTCCTGGAGTCTGGGGAAGGCTCTGCATTGGAGGCAGAGATGAGGCCAGGGCTGTCCAACAGTTATCAGATGCCTTCGGAGTTGGAGATAAGTGGGGAAGAACAGCTGGAGCCTGTTCCAGATGCGCATATGCGCAGAGCTGTCAGAAGAAGGGAACAACTAAGGAACGGGTTGATTGGGAATTAAAGGCTCAGGTAGATGCTGAATGGCCCCTTCCATAGGGAACAAATAGGAGCAAAAGGGGAGGGGCGTTTGCAGGAGACAATTAGTTCGTTTAAGTAGTGTGAAGATTTGCTTATCTGAATTCGTGCCTCACAGATTCCTTGCCAAGTATTTCCTTTTACAGCGTTAGGACTGAAAAGCTCTTGGCCTGGCAACTATCCAGGGACTGATAAATTCTGTTCTTGCACTTAAATCTGGGAAAGATTATTGCTGGGACTTTTCTGGATATGAATGCCAGGAATTCACACTAACCAAATAAAAAAAGGGGTTTTCGGAATAAAGGAATTTGTTTCCTGATTCTGTTCAGCCCGGGTCAGAACACGTGTCATGGGGTGTTTAATCCCAGATGACTGATTCATGGTTACTCAGGACTACAATGCCCTTATGATGCCCGCCGTCACCCCTTGCTGCCTTCCCGGGGAAGGAAATGGTAGGTCAAGTCCAGGAAATGACTTGAGGGATGAATTTTTTTCAGATTCAAGTTCTACAAATGTTGGGTCAAGGACATAAAAGCCAGAAGCTCAACAGGTTTAAACAAACGTGGTCTTGGGGTTTATAGAATGTGATTGACAATTACAGGCTAGCCCTTGATTTATGACCAGGTTCTGAAGTTCCGACACCAGGGCCCCTGGTCACATGACCGCACATTGGGATGCTTGGCTGGTTGACTCTGCCTTCCATCTTTCCGAGGTCAGTAAAATGAGGACCCAGATTGTGGGGGACAATATGCTGACGTAATGATGTGTACCCAGGACAGCATAAAGGACAGCAGACTGGTGTATAAATCTTAAGTGCCCTTGCTATTGGCAACCGCATATTGCCAGCCATTGGCAGCATACCATGATCATGCAACCACAATTGACGCATTTTTGATTGAAACGGATGTTTACTTCTAGTTTCCAGTAAAATATGCCCATTGTGAACTCTGGATTTCTTTTAAGGATGGCAGTGATTCACATAACGGCCACAAGAAGACCTGTCAACGATCCACTTTACAATGCAACTTAGAAAGATCTGTTAGAGTTATAATTTGAGAACTACCTGTATATATGAAGGGTTCCTCTCTAAAATCTCAAAAGGAACGATGCCCCAGATGGGATTTTTTGGAAAAAGGCTATCATGCCCCTGGTGGAGACTGACTCTGGGGAAGAGGAGGAACAGCCAGCAGGGAGTGGAAGTGTTGCTCCGGAGGTTGTGGAGGAGGCTGAGGAAGGGCAGAGGCAGGCCGGCTGGGCAGTCCCATCCCCTCTCCATCCTAGGGCACGCAGGGAGGAGAGGATAAGGGAGAGACGTACATGGCATGATCTATAGGGTAGGAAAGGGCCTTGATCCTCTTCATGGGCTGCAGCTGTGAGAACTGGTTAAAAGGATGGACATGCGTATGGGCCATTGCTGGAAACAAAGCATGGAAATATCTCTAGTCTGTGGTTCCTCTTTTGAGTTTGCCGTTCTTCCCAGTGTGTATTGTTATCTGCGGACGTCCTCCAGCTCTTATCTTGCCTGGTTTGTGTTGTTTTTTTTACTCTTTATAATTTAAAGGGCATTTCCTCCTTCTTGTAACTGCTTGTGTGGGAGTTTTTTGTCTCCAGTCAAGGATATTTGGAGCTTGGAAGCAAAGTGAAGGAATAAAAGGGGCTTCACCTGCTTTTCTGTGACTGGGTTTATTCTGTATCCCACCCTGAATCATCAGAGACAGACAGCTGTCATGAGATCGATTCCTGTGCCGTATTGGTAATCCCTTATTTTAGGATGAAGGAAAGTGAGTCTGCGATTTGGCCAAATAATGCTAGTCATTGACAGCACGCTAATGGGGGAAAAATCCTAAAACTGGATTTTCATAAGGGGGAAAAAAAAAAAGATTAATCTCTCCTAAAGCCCGAGAACACTACGAGTCACGTTGTAAGATTTTATTAGTTATCTTTCTTGCAGAGCCAAAATACTTAGCAAATTACTTCGAGGATCAAGACTCCTTTTATATATATATATATATTATGAATTTAAACCCTTTAAACATGTACAACGTAATACTTTTTCGCTATCCAAACCCAAAGGCTGATTCCTATGACTAAATTAATAATTATAACTAAGGGGGGGGGGGGGAAAAAAAAAAACCAACGGAACCAATGAGGTGAATATTATAAAGAAAGTGCTTGAGAAAGGGATGAGAGACCGAATCCATCCCGCCAATTTCACACGCTGACGATAAAAACTGACCGTCGAGTCGTCTCTCCAGAAGGACGGGGCTTATAAATAGGAGGACGAACGATCGGCTCAGGCGGGACAGTTCCGAAAAAATCTCCTGGGTGAGAGAGACGGAAGAGGTGAGGGGCAAAAAGGTTTCACAGCTTATTATTTTGTGGGTTTTTTTTTTTTTTTTGGGGGGGGGGGGGGGGGGGGACGGGCAGAAATTCAGGAGCAGCCAGGGCCGCCGCCCCGGAAAAAGCCATTCGGTTTCCCTGGGGCATGCAATGGCCATTAGCGGACCAGTGTTGCACTAAGTTTTATACTAAGTTCCTCCTTCCGACCCTCCCCGGCCTTGAGTAAAACTGACTCTTCCATTGCACTTCTATCAAACCGATCTTTTTTTTAAAAAAAAAAGAGTCTCAAAAAGTTTGCGGTACGAGCAGGCACACAAAATGGAAGCGGTTGTAAGGAGGTCGAGCGTAGTCGTTGGCGGTCCAAGAGTCGGGTGGACGCTTCTCCGCATCTAGTACAAAGGGACCAGGGGAAGGGATAGGGGGAGGGTTGAGGTGTCAGGGACAGAATTAGGGGGGGAAATGGGGATGGGGGAGAAGGGGGGGGCAAAAAACCTAGCCTGACACAACTCAGTCCCGAAACAAACGTGGGAGGAAGGGCACTTAAAACTTTAATGGAAGAAAGCGGCTGGAACTCTCTTTTGGGTGGCCGGAGGGAGGGTGTGGCAAAGGACCAGCTCTTTCAGCTGCATTCAGCATCTCCAACGCAGGATCCTCGAGGCGTTCTCCTTCCCGCAGCACCAGAGGAAACCCGGCTGGCGATGGCGGGGAGGGGGGGGGCGTCCACCAGTGGCCAGAAGCAGCGAGGGATTGCCCCGCCCATTCGCGCCTTTCAGCTGGCGCCTGCCCGGGTCATTAAATCTTCCAGGGCGTCGTCCTGGTCGTTGTTGTGCAATAGCAAAGCTTCTTTAATGTCTTTCAGTTCGAAGCCCATTTCTTGAAATTTGCTCATGAGCTGGAGAATCTCGGCGGCCTGAGGAAGGAAGGAAGGAAGGAAGGAAGGAAGGAAGGAAGGAAGGAAGGAAGGAAGGAAGGAAGGAAGGAAGGAGGGGAGGGAGGGAGGGAGGGAAGGCAGGCAGGCAGGCAGGCAGGCAAAAGGGAAGGGAAGGGAAGGGAGGCAGGCAGGCAGGAAGGAAGGAAGGAAGGAAGGAAGGAGAGATATTAGCTATCAAGATGGTTCACGGAGTCTTCGTGAGTAACAGAGCTTTTGGCTTCGAGGGGAGCCCAAGGCAGTGAAAAAGATGGTCCATCAGGAATGTCCAAGCTTGGCAACTTTTAAGACTTGTGGACTTCAACTCCCAGAACTCCTCAGCTAGCCATGCATGGCTGGCTGAAGAATTCTGAGAGTTGAAGTCCACAAGTCAATCAATTCAATCACATGAGAGCTGGAAGGGACCTTAAGGGGTCTTCTAGTCCAACCCTCTGCTCCAACAGAAGATCTGGTACCATTTTAGCCAGGTAAAATGAGGACCCAGTTTATTGGAGGGCCAGAGGCTGACACTGTAAACCACTTAGGGAGGGCAGTTAAAGCACTGTGAAGCGGTATATAACTGCTATTGTGTCTGTCTGTCTAATCTATCTATCCATCCATCCATCCATCCGCCATGATGGTGCAGTGCTTAAAATGCAGCATTGCAGGCTAACTCTGCCCACTGCTAGCAGTTCGATCCTGACTGGCTGAAAATTGACTCAGCCTTCCATCCTTCCGAGGTGGGTAAAACAAGGACCCAGATTGTTGGGGGCAAGAGGCTGACTCTATAAACCGCTTAGAGAGGGCTGTAAAGCACTGTAAAGCGATATATAACTGCTATTGTGTCTGTCTGTCTGTATCTAATCTATCTAATCTATCTATCTATCCAATCTAATCTATCAATCAATTATCTGCCATGATTGCGCAGTGGTTAGAATGCAGCATTGCAGGCTAACTCTGCCCATTGCCAGCAGTTTGATCCTGATCAGCTCAAGGTGGGTCAAATGAGGACCCAGGTTGTTGGGGGCAAATAGGCTGACTCTGTAAACCGCTTAGAGAGGGCTGGGAAGCTCTGTGAGGCGATATGTAAGTCTACGGGCTATGGCTATACCAAGAAACGCTCACCTTCTCTTCCGAGCACTGATGCATTTCGAGAGCAGCTTCTACCAGGAGCGGATCAAAGCCCTTCTCGCACAGTTGCCCATGGACAACCAGGTATTCGAGAATCTATGGAGAATCCAGAGAGAAATGAGCTCGGGTGTTTGTTCTTCAAGTCTAATTGAAAACAATTAAAAGCCTGCTGGATGACTCTGAGCCAGTCCCTTTCTCTTGGCTCTCCTCACCGGGTGGTTATGTTAGGGGAAAACAGAAGGATGGAGTATTAGCTATGTACCCTGCCTTGAGTTATTTATAAAAAGTAATAAAGGTGAGATATAAATTAAACCAATAGGTAACTAATACAGCTAAGCCCTTGACTTAACCACCACAACTGAGCCCAAAATTTCTGCTGTTAAGGGAGACATTTGTTAAGTGAGTTTTGCCCCATTTTTTGACCTTACTTGCCACAATTGTTAAGGGAATCACTCCAGTAATTAAGTTAGTGACACGGTTGTTAAGCAAATCTGACTTCCCCCTTGACTTCGCTTGCCAGAAAGTCAACATAGTAGGAGAGACTTGCGGAGCCGGCGTGTTGTGCAACAAGGTCACGTAGTGTAATGAGATTGGGACTGGGTCAGGGACTTCTCCCTGTGAGTTGTGTTTTTGGAGGGAGGTGCACAAAGGGGGGCTCAGCCAATCTCACTGAACACCTGTTGTACTCTGCCAATAAAGGTAATGATCATGCTCAAAGTTGGAAAAGGGGATCACAGGACCTGGGAAACGAAATATGGGTCAGCTGCAAAGCACCTGAATTTTGATCACAGGATCATGGGGATGATGCAAAAGTCGCACCTGAAAAATGATCACAAAAAGTCACTTTTTCCAGGGCCTTCGTAACCTTGAGCTTTTGTAAGTGGAGGGCTACCTGTGTTCTCCCAGGCTGCCCCTCCCTCCATCCTCCCCCCATAAGCTCTGGGACCTGCTGTTAAGTCTTTCAATACCAAGAGGCCAGTCCAAAAGGACAAGGCACACACGGGGGACGTCACACCTCTGGGCACTTAAACCCCAGCCCTTGCTGCCTTCCCCCAGGGGTCTCCCCCTCTTACCTGTTCTATGCTCTGCCCCTTCCGCTTCATCGCTTTCAAGACCTCTTCGGACGAATAGCCCATGCCCACGGCGATTTCCAGACACTCCCGCTCGCTGGGGGACAGGGCCTGCAGCCCGTCCCCGTAGGAGAAGCTGCCGGCCCCTTTGGCGCAGCTGGTGGTGCTGGTGGTCTTGGGCACTTGAGAGGTCAGGAAACTTTGGTGAGTTGCCTAACAAAAGGAAAAGAAGGGGAGCATTTGAGGGGAAGGCAGGACATGGAGCTGCTCCCAAGTCAAAGGGGAAGCCTTCAGCCAGGCATTTATCCATCCATCCATCCATCATGTATAAATACCATCTATCTATCTATCATATATAAATACTATCTATCATCTATCATCCATCTATCATTTATAAATACTATCTATCTACCTACCTATCCATCTATCATCTATCATGTATGAATACCATCTATCTATCTATCTATCTATCTATCTATCTATCTATCTATCTATCTATCTATCTATCATCTATCTTTCTAATCTATCTCCCTATCTTCCTTATTCCTCTATCTATCCTTCTATCTATCCATTCATCCATCTTTCTAATCTATCTTTCTAATCTAATCTATCTTTCTAATCTATCCATCCATCATCTACCGTGTCTATCCCTCTATCTTCCCTATCCCTCTATCTATTCCTCTATCTATCCTTCTATCCATCATCCATCCATCCATCTGTCACTTACCTACCTAGGTAGAGCTGCAGTGGTGCAGTAGTTAGACTGCAGTCTACTTCTGCTGACTGCCAGCTGCCTGCAATTTGGCAGTTCGAATCCTGCCAATCTCCAGGCTGACTCAGATTTCTCTCATTCTGAGGTTGGTAAAATGTGGACCCAGATGGCTGGGGGGCAGTGTGCTGACTCTGACTCTGTAAACCACTTAAAGAGAGCTGTAAAGCACTGTGGAGTGATATATAAGTCTATGTGCCATTGCTAGTGCAACCTACCTACTTCTATCTTTTTATCATCTATTATCTATCTACCTATCTCTTCTAATTATGCCTACCTCTTCTATCTGCACCTATCTATCTATTCATTCCTCACTGTAAGAGAGGACCAGGCTGAGCCCGAGGGAGGGGTCAAAGCATGTCTTAAATCTCCCTTTGCTTCAACAAGAGATCTAAATCCAGACCACTTTGAATTCCACTGATTCTTATCTGGCAAAAATGTCCATGCCCGTTAGTAGATCAGGTTCTTGTAGAGGTAGCATGAAATAAAACCGGCACTGCTTTCAAACTATGCCCTGGACACGGGTCTCTCTCTTCCTCCCAACAACCCACCTACTTTTCTATTTATTGATCCATTACATTTTAGAACTGCTCATCTCTCTTGCATCTTTAAAGTGAAAGTAGTCGAAAAGAAAGAAGAACTTGGCTTGAGGTCCAGTTTGTCTATTGCCCCCCCAAAAATGGTCATGAGCTCAAACTTAAAACTAGAAAACATATTACAACCCTGAGGCTGAGCTTCTTAGAAGACCATGTGAAAGCACTTGAGAGTTCATAAAATATTCGGCTTTGAAAAAAATAAAACTTGCATCAACTGTGGAAATTAAAACCTGATGTTAGCTTTAAGCTGCTGCCTTGCTTTCTAAAAGTGCTGTGTTTTCCCAAAAATAAGACCCGGTCTTTTTTTTTTTTTTTTTGGGGGGGGGGGGGGGGAGGCTCCAAAATAAGCACTAGGGGTTATTTTCGAGGATATGTGATGCTAGGGTGATCAGCCAGGCTGGGCACACACACACACACACGCGCGCACATACACAGCATGAGCACAAGAGGCGGCAAGCACGCGAGGACCGACGGTATCCGGTAACAGCTACAGCCCGCCAGTCCTTTGATTGGCGCACTCTGGAGTGTGCAGCCCATGCATCGCCGGGGAGTTGATTCCCTGTCCAAGCAGCAGACGGAGGCAGAGGTGGTGGGGGAGCGGTGGCTGGCAGGCAGGCGATCCAGATGCACCACACAGGCCGCAGGAAAGGTAAGTCGGTCAGCTGGAGCGGGCGGGGTGGCCGTGGGAGGCTCGTCTTCCCGCGTCGGCACCGGCAGCAGATGGAGGCAGAGGCGCGGGATGGAAGGCAAGCCAAGAGACGCGAAGATGAGCCTCCTGCGGCTGGCCACCGCTCCGCCCCGACTCTCAGCTTTCCTCTGGCATGTGCCTCCCCCCGTTTCTGCCTCTGCCTGGACAAGTAATCAACACACCTGCATTGCACAGGCTACAGCTGCTGACAGGCACCGTCGGCCCAATAGCGCTCACTGCCTCCTATGCTGGCCATGCCCACCTACGTTTAGTAGAGCTTATTTCTGGGGTGGGGCTTGTATTAGGCACACTTAAAAAATCAGGCTAAGGCTTATTTTTGGGGTAGGTCCTATTTTCGGGGAAACACAAGATGCCATACAACTTCAGAACTATTTGAGAGCAGCTGAGAGAAGAAGAAATGATATACTGATGATGTCACCTACTTGGGTCATGAAACGTCTGCAAGAAAACCACCAAGCTCAGAGAGTACTAAGCACCCCACCATAAAAAGAAAGGAAACAAAACATGAGGAAATATGCCTGGGAGTGCATCAAATTTCAATTTCAATTTCCAGAGCATCACAAGGATGGGAGCTACCTGGATCTCTGGGGAGAGACCGTTCCAAAGAGCAGCTGCCAGGGTAGAGAACATGCACTTCCTGATTCAGCAATGTTCTGTTTTACCACCCTGAGAGGCCAACAAACAACTGAAATAACATCCCTCCTTTAAGCGCTGTAACCTCTTACTGCCCACATGGAGCCAGGATTTTGCAGGAAGCACAATACTGGCCCCTTGGTGTAGGTGACAGTCTCCCTTCCTCCACGACACAACAAGAGTTTCCTTTCTATTCCGGTCTTATTCTGGGCAGATCCCAAAGAATAGGGCTAGCCCATGTGCCAATAAGGCAAGCCAGAGTTGTAGCAATAGCAACAGTACTTATATACCTCTTCACAGTGCTTTACAGCCCCCTCTAAGCAGTTTACAGAATCAGCCTGTTGCCCCCAACAATCTGGGTCCTCGTTTTACCGACCTCGGAAGGATGGAAGGCTGAGTCAACCTCGAACCAGTTAGCATCAAACTGCTAGCAGTGAGCTGAATTAGCCTGCAATACTGGATTCTGACCACTAAGCACCACGACTCTGAGATGCTAGGTAGATAAGATAGATAATGATAGACCAGGGCTCCCCAAACTTGGCAACTTTAAGACTTGTTGACTTCAACTCCCAGAGTTGAAGTCCACAAGTGTTAAAGTTGCCAAGTTTGGAGACCTCTGTGATAGACCCACACGGACAGACAGAACTTAGCAATACCACTTATATACCACTTCACAGTGCTTTACAGCCCTCTGTATGCAGTTTACAGAGTCAGCCTATTGCCCCCAACAATCTGGGTCCCGACCACAGAAGGATGGAAGACTGAATCCACCTTGAGCCAATCAGGATCAAACTCCTGGTAGCTGGCAGGAGTAGCCTGCAATACAGCATTCTACCAGTGTGCCACCCGCGCTTCTCACATACCAAAGTAGAAAAAAGCCCATAAACAAAGCTTCACAAGATAAAACCGCCAGCCCAAGCCCACAGGGGCAAAACCCAACTTTCAAAGAAGCAGCATTAATAAAAATAACTAGATCCGCAGGATTAAGGCTTAATCCCTGCAGGCTCTACACGAAAATCCACTCTCCTTTCACTGTAGGGGTGGGGCTAACTCAACAATTACTACTTCCCATTCAGGAAGGCATATGGACACCCGTGTTACTCGTTTTTGGCAACTTGAAAGTCCATGGACTTCAATTCCCAGAATTCCTCAGCCAGCACCTGAATTTTGGTCACATGGCCATAAGTTTGCTGATTGATATAAATTGTTCTGAGAGATAAAAACAGTATAAGGAAGTCTTCAACTTACAACTGTTCATTTAGTGACCGTTCGAAGTTACAAAGGAACAAAACAAAGTTGTAGCCGTTAGTTCTGATCCTGTAAAAACAGGATCAGAGCTAACTGATGAAGAAAATCTGGAACTAACAATAAACAGTTCAATGAAGGGGTCAATACAATGTCCATCCACTGTTAAAAAAAAAAGACTGACATATGCTGGGGTGATTTAAAAATTATCCTGTTTTTCCATATGGAAAATGTTGCGTTCCCTATTTTAGCTGCCTTCCACTGCCCTCCTTCCAGCTGCAGGTGTGAAACTGGGGTTTGGGTGGGTAATGTTCAGTGCCACTGTAACTTCGGTCACTAAACGAATCATAAGCCGAGGATCATCTGTATTCCATCACCTACTTAATTTCTGCCTTCCAAAACATCGATCCAGATTGGGGAACATGGCTTTTATTTATACCATTTAGAATATCATACCGTTTAGAACAGAGGTCCCCAAACTTGGCAACTTTTAAGACTTGTGGGCTGCAACTCCCAGATTTATCCGGCCAGCATAGAATTCTGGGAGTTGCAGTCCACAAGTCTTAAAAGTTGCCAAGTTTGGGGACCCCTGCTTTAGAATAACAGAGTTGAAAGGGACCTTGGACATCTTCTAGTCCAACCCCCTGCTTAGGCAGGAAACCCTAGACCATTTCAGACAAATGGCTATCCAATCTCTTCTTAAAAATTTCCAGTTAGAGCATTTACAACTTCTGGAGGCAAATCGTTCCAATGGTTAATTGTTCTCTCAGGAAATTTCTCCTTAGTTCTAAGTTGCTTCTCTCCTTGATCAGTTTCCACCAATGGCTTCTTCTCCTGGTTTGAGGTGCTTTGGAGAATAGCCTGAATCCCTTTCCTTTGTGGCAGTTCCTTAAATATTGTAACCCTGCTATCATGTCCCCACTAGGCCTTCTCTTCCCTAGACTAGCCATGTTCAGTTCCTGCAACCGTTCTTCATATCTTTTAGTCATCAATCCCCTCATCTTCCTGGTTGCTCTTCTCTGCCCTCTTTCTAGAGTCTCAACATCTTTTTTATAGTGTGGCGAACAAAACTGGATGCAGTACTCTAGGCGTGGTCTTACTAAGGCATTATAAAGTGGCATTTAGTACAAAACAGCCACAAGTACATTGTTTTTTAGTTTTGTTCTGTGTCTGTTTGATTTTTTCCCCCTTTGGGTTTTGATGTCTTCAACAAAATAAAAATTGTGAAAGAGAAAAATATACAGCTCCCACCATCACGACCTCTCCTCCTCCTCCTCTAGAAGCGCATGCTCTAACACCCACCCACTTTCTCCTGTTGCGCAGCCCTTACCGCTGTGGCTGTAGTGACAGCCGGAATGTCTTCTGTACATGCTACGGAGGTGGGCTGGGAAGGACCTCTAGACATGGAGGATAATGTTCGCGTGTCTAGGCCAGGGTCCACGCCGAAGGCGGGAGCCCCGATCCCGTGGTGTCCGTTCAGTTCGTTGGCTTTGTCCGGTAAAGAACCCAGGAAAGCGCCGTTGTGTGCTCGGTAGGTGTTCACCAGCCTTGCCGCCTGCAAGTCGCTCTCGTCCAAATCCAGTTTTGGGAAGGAGAGGGACTTGATGTTGCTGACCGTCGTCACGGGCGAGAGGGACACTTTGGAATTGAGGGACATCTTCTCGCACCCGCCCAACTGGGGCAAGGTCACGAGACCGTTGGGTTTGTGGAGGGGCTTGAGGTCCAAAGCCGCCCTTTCCAAAGAGGCCAAGACCTCCTGGTCTTGCAAGACCGACGGGGGCGCCACTTTGGGCAAGCCGCCGTCCAGCAGTTGGGCCACGATCGGCCCCGTGGTGTCGACGTGGATCTGGAGGATGTTCTTCAGTTCTTCCTTGTCGTCCAGGGTCTTCAGCTCCAACTTGTCAAAGGGGTCTTCTTCGCACTCGAAGTCCGCGGGGTTGAAGTCGGCCTTGGTGTGGGGGGGACTCAGGACCTTTTGCTTCAAAGCGCTGCTGTTGGCCGGGGTGGGTGTGAGGATGGAGTTGTGATGCAGGCCGGCCAGGATGGGGTTGATGGGGAGAGGCAGGGCAGCCCCCGGGCCGCAACCCTCGGGCAGGTGCTCCTCTGAACCCCCCTTCACATTGTCCAGCGTCTCCTTGGCCTTCCACTCGGTTTCTTGCTGGATAGCTTGGATTCTTTTAATGTTCTCGGCCCACTCGATCGTTTTCTTTTCCAGAGAGAAGTCATACTGGAGAGAGAGAGAGAGAGAAAGAAAGAAATCGTGGTAATCGACTGGAGAATCATGCAAAGAGAAGATTTGGTAGCTCGGGAGTTTTGTGGTTTTTCTTGCAGATGTTTCACAACCCAATTAGGTAACATCATCAGTGCTAGAAGGAAGGGGGGGTTGTGGAATGGAGGACAAGTGGTGGTGGTGGAAATGGAGGGGGAAAGAGAAAAGGGAAGAGAGAGAGAAGAGGAAAAGAGAGAGGAGGAGGAGGAAAAGGAGAGAGAGGGAAGAGGGAAGAAGAGAGAGAGAGGAGAATAGAATAGATAGAATAGAATACTTTATTTTATTGGCCAAGTGTGATTGGACACAGCAGGAATTTGTCTTGGTGTAAATACTCTCAGTACACATACAGAAAAGGTACATTCATTTAAGGATCAAGAATCATAATATAGTCATAGGGTACAATCAACAATCAAATCATGCTAGGAAACAATCCATATAAATCGTAAGGATACAAGCGACAAAGTTACAGGACGATGACAGTGTGGCTCTTGGTACCCTCTAAGCTTCATTGTTTTCTTGCAGACATTTCATTACCACACTAGATAACATCATCAGTATTACAAGGGAATGAGATTTGTTTTCATTTTTGTATACTAGCATATAAAATAAGAACATTCCACCCACTCCTCCCTTCTAGCACTGAAGATATTACCCAGCTGGATTGTGAAACATCTGCAAGAAAACAACCAAGCTCAAAGAACACTAAGGACCTCAGAAACTGAAGTACTCTGAGAGCAAAGGTATTTCCTCTAAAGGAAAAGCACCTATTGATAAATGCACTGTCAGATCCTTTTGGGTAATTTATTGAGAGCCAAATAAGAAGCCCTTATTAAGATAACTTCTGCAAAAGCCAAGTATGAAGTCAAAATACCTTGGCTGTGAGGACACATTGGAATCTAAAATCTTCAAAAAAGGAGGAACTTCAAAAGAAAGAGGATCTCTTCCTTTGACTGCAACTTCCACTTAAGTTCTCCCTGATAATTAACGAAGAACTACTGACCACTGCAAATCTATTGTTTTTGTTATTTGGCTTCTACACACAACGCAGCAGAGGGGCAAACAAATCAAAGCAGTTCTGTTTTAAGGGAACACAAGGAATCAACCCAATGAGGTCAACTAGAGAAGAGCTTTAAACTGAGGAGTTTCATCAGAGACATGAATTAGGAACTATAATATGCTATATGTTCCTTATGTCAATTGCGATTCATCATTTATAAAAAAAAATGTCCAGAACTTATGACTCACCTGGGCTTCCATTATCAGTTGTGGAGAGTCTGGCAAATAGAAACCAATGGGGAGGCCAACTTTCGCTGGTCTTCTGAATTTTTCTCCTATCTTGAATGGAACATCATCAAGGTAACTGAAGGACCCTGGAAGGAAGAAATCAGACTGTGATTTAGCAGTTACCAACCAACGCAGATCTTCTACTTATCCAGTTTGCTCAGTGTAGTATAATAGCTAAAACTTTTGACTCAGTCTAGAGCGATTAAGACTTGTAGACTTCATCTGCCAGAATTCCACAGCCAGCTTTGTTGACTGAGGAATTCTGGGAGCTGAAATCCACAAGTCTTAAAGTTGCCAAGGTGGGAGACCCCTGCTCTGTCTAGAGCAGGTTGAGAGCCAGTCTGGAGTCTGGTGAAGACATCAGGCCTCAAACTGGGAGATTGTTGAGTTCTGGGCTCAGCTAAGGCACAAAGCCAGCTGGGCGACTTAGAGCCAGTCATTCTCTCAGCCCTAAAAAGGAGACAAGGAGAAAATACTTCTGAAACCCCTGGCAAAAAAAAACCCTGAAGGAACTTGTCCAGGCAATTGCTATGAGACAACAGAAAAGTATAAGAGAGTTATAAGGGATCTTGGAGGTCTTCTAGTCCAACCCCATGCTCAAGCAGGAACCCCTATACCATTTCAGACAAATGGTTGTCCAGTCTCTTCTTAAAAGCCTCCAGTGATGGAGCACCCACAACTTCTGGAGGCAAGCCATTCCACTGATAAGATTATTCTCTCTGTCAGGAAAATTTTCCTTACTTTTAGGTTGGTTCTTTCCTTGATTAGTTTCCACCCATTTGTGGCAGCCCCTCAAATATTGGAAGGCTGCTATTATATCACCCCTGGTCCTTCTTTTCATTAAACTAGACATACCCAATTCCTGCAACTGTTCTTCGTATGTTTTAACCTCCAGTCCCCTAATCCTCTTGGTTGCTCTTCTCTGCACTCTTTCCAGAATCTCAACATCCTTTTTTATATCACGGTGACCAAAACTGGAGGCAGTATCCCAAATGTGGTCTTTCCACGGCCTTATAAAGTGGTACTAACACTTCATGTGATCTTGATTCTACCCTCTGTTAAGACCAGAAGACACCAAACAATTGCAAAGAAAACCGCCATCTAAGTCAGCCTTCGAGGTGTGCTGGGATTACAACTTCTAGAATTCTTAGCTGTGTTAAGGAAAGCTGGCCTTGTCCAACATTTCTATTCCTTTTGGGAACCTAAGTTCCCATCAAATGTCTAATACTAGGGATAAGTTATAGAGAATTTTTCACAACCAGGAATTCCGCACAGGGCACAGCAGTTTTTCAGTTTTCTATTCTGGAGACAGGCCTTCCATAAGAGAGCAATTCTCTGAAGTTCTTCCACCAAAAGTATCTAACACCATATTCTTAAATTGGGTGCCTTGGTCAAAATGCAGGGAATCCTCGATTTACAGCTGTAATTGAACTTGGAATTATGTTACATCATTGCGGTCATTAATCAGGTCACCATAGTGTGTGGTTGTCACAACTTTCCAATCAGGTTGTAAATACAGGTAGTCCTCAACTTACAACAGCTCTTTTAGTGATCGTTCAAAGTTACAACGGCACTGAAAAAAGCGACTTATGACCGTTTTTCAGAGTTATGGCCTTTCCAGCATCCCCATGATCACGTGATCAAAATTCAGATGTGTGGCAACTGGTTCATATTTATGACGGTTGCCATGTCCCCTTTTACGACCTTCAGATAAGCCAAGTCAATGGGGGAGCCAAACTCATTTAACAACCAGCTTATACTAATTAATTTATCAAGTGCAGTAATTCACTTAAGAAAAAAGCTCGTAAAATAGGGCAAAATTCACTTAACAAATGTCTCACTTCACAACAAAAATTTTGGCCTGAATGATGGTCGTCAGTCAAGGTCTACCTATGGTGTTTGGGGACATCCATCATAATCTGGAACAGTCACTAAATGACCCGTCATAAGCCAAGGATTGCCTGTACAGCACAGGCTTTGCATCACTTCAGTACATGCTTAGGAAAACTTTAGTGAAAGGACCTCCTGCTATTTATTAGTACCCAAAAATGTACAATTAAGACCAGATGCAAAATATTCTCTGTAGTAAGTGTAACAATAGAAAAAATTAAGAAACTGCTTAATTCTGTCTGCTTCCAGGCATGTATGCTGAGTCAATACTGAAATACGTCTTGTTTTTTTCTCTGTCTTACTTAACAACTGTGTTACTGGCATAACAACAGCAACAATTCACTTAACAAGTTTGGCAAGAAAGGCGATAAATGGGAGAAAACTCGCTTTACAACTCTCTTGCTCAGCAACGGAAATTTTGGGCTCAATTTATGGTCATAAGGCGAGTACTATTTCTAAAGCCTATGAAGTTTCCATGAACCATTAAATCCTCTGGTCAGAATCCTTCATATAATAACCAGGGAGAAATGACATCCAGATCCAGATCCAGCCCTGGCTGTTCACTTACCGTGAAAATCAGACCCCGACTTCTTAGAAGCCATTGAGAATCTGAAAGACATTTTTAAAAAGCAGAGTTAGTAACTTTCCTATGCCTGTTTTAGTAGTTGCCATAGGGAGAGGGGGGAAGGAAATCTGGAAGAGCAAATGCAGCAGTTTGAAAGTGGAAGTACATCCCAACTCTTTATCTTTAAAAGCTTGTAACTAAAATACCAGAGTTTTTGCCCACGAATATATTTAATTGGAGAACGTGAATGAGGACACCTAGCCCATGAAGGTGCTCAATTGGAGAATCTGATTTATGACACACCCAGGGGGGAGGGGAGGAAACAGGGTCACAGGGGACTGTAAATGACGTAGACCAGAGTTGGCTTCATACAGGACAGTGCCAGTATGTCGCCTCTAATAAATCCTTTGAAGTTTCTTGAAGTTTGGCTTGAGAATCATGGCTTAATTTAGAGTGTTTGCTGGAATCCTGACACATGACATATATGACAAACCCCATTGTAGACATCGGCTCGGCTTAATGCATGCAACAGGAATGCCTCAAAGCCCTACTTTATCATAAGAAGACTGTGTGGTTCTGGATTTAACTTTGGACTCCCAGGAATCTGTTTTCACTCTAAGTCAGATTAAGGGAGTGGTGCTGTGCCCAGACTGCTGATTGGAGTGGCCTAGATAACCTGCAAATGAGATTATAATTCAAAATTTTAACAGTTGAGAGCTTTCCCGTTGGTGACTATGTCCATTGGGGTTTCAAATGCCTGATTTCCACATCCTAGGTCCAGGGATGACGAGCCTATGACACGCAGGTCAAAGGTGATACAACCCAATGTTTTGGGGTGACGCCCCAGAGTTCATCAACATGCAACAACTCTTCTCAAAAGCACGCCCTGTTCTTGTGGGGTTTCTGGAGGCGGGTTGAGACCGGGGCCTGCGTGTGTGTGTGTGTGTGTACAATGGAAGGCGGCCTTTTTGAGAGGCAACAGAGGCAACTAGGGATGGAAAGGGGGGCCTGGCTCCCCACTTCTGGCCCAGCCTCAGGGCTGCTAGCAAGTGAAGCTGTTCAGGGTGCCTAGATTCAGAATGGGACAACTTGCCGCGGCAACTTATCAATGCCAACTCGCCATGGCCAGCTCTCCGTGAGACAATTCAACAATGTTGTTGAAGGATTTAAAATAATTTTAAAATATATTTTGATTTTGGTCATCCTAACGTTTGCATCCTTGCTTTAATGCTTCTATTTCACCATGTCTTCGACGTTAGTGTAACTCTTGCCCTGCAGCAAGTTGTCCTGTGGTGAGTTGGCTGTGGCACGCTGTCCTAGACTTTCTAGAAGTGTGTGTGTGTGAGAGAGAGAGAGAAAGGGTGGGAAGGAGGGGGAGAGGGAGAGGGAGGGTGATGGGGAGAAGAAAAGAGGGAGGGAGGGAGGGAGAGGGGGAGAGAGAGGGAGGAGTGGGGGAGGGAGGGGGAGAGGGTGAGAGGGAGGGAGGGTAAGAGAGGGAGAGAGAGAGAGGGAGGGAAGGAAGGAGAGGGGGAGAGGCAGAGGAGGGAGAGGTGGGGGGGGGGGGAGAGAGAGAGAGAGACAGACACCAGCAAAGTCAAGTTAGGCATTTTCCAAATTTTGACACATTGAGCCCAAAAGGTTCACCATCTCTATCCGGTCTCACTGAAAGCCCATCCAGGTATCTAGTGGGTTATAAACTATTAATCTCTAATAGCGATTGCCACTGCATTCTTTTGAAAGCTTTCTTCAAACCTTACTTAGGCAACTTGTACATCAAGCTACGTCTTCAACATTAAGCTGATTTTTATTCTGTTGAATTGCAAATTGTAAAAAAAACAGACCGGAAGGCTTAAGGGTCGACACGACAATAAAACAGAAATCCCACTACAATGGCAAACCAGGTGGATTGTATTGACATCACTGGTTGGGAGGTGTCAGTTCACTGCTTTAAATCATGGTTTATTCATTGGTCAGCAAGGTTCCATCACGGTTTCTAATAAAAGTATATTTTTTCTTGTTTGATATCGCATGGATTATTTAGTGTTTATACACAGAGTTCATTTACAGAAGTTATTGAATTGTGTGCAACACAATTATTTAACCAGGGTTTTTTTTTTTTTTTCATATTCGTTTTCATTAAAACTTGAAATATGACAGCATCAAGCTAGAGATATCCTGGAGTTTAAGGAGCTAAATCAGTTCCATTCAAGAATGGTCCTGAAAGCTATTTTTACCCTGACAGCCTAAGAGGGGAGGGAATGATCACCAGATTTTAAATTGCATTAATGACCTTGTTTGCTTGACTTTGGTTATTGCACTGTTAGTTCGTTATTGGGGCTGACACTTTACATTTCATCTCTGTATTAGCACGTGCAAGCAAATAAAAACAAGAGTTATTTTCCTAATTATCTCCTTGATCCCTGGTTGTGGTTTTTTTAATAGGCACTTAATACACATTTTCAACTCTGATTCCAATTGTAAATCTAGATTTAAATTAACCATCTTTGAAATGTATCTACTTTCAACCTTGGCATGAAAGATCCACTGATCTGAGAGGTTTCAATATATTTAAGCTAGAGGGATTTTTCCTCCAAACTAGATGACTGTCTAGCAGAGTTTTTGAATCTAAACTATTTTGAATTTAATCAGCTATTTTAAAAAACGCATTTAATTTACAGGTTCTCGACTTACGAGAGTTCACTTAGGGACCATTCGAAGTTACAACGGCACTGAAAAAAGTGACTAATGACCATTTTTCATACTTGACGGTTGCAGCATCCCCATGGTCACATGATTGACATTCTGGATGCTTGATAACTGACTCAAATTTATGACGTTGCTGTGTTTCGGGGTCATATGATCCCCTTCTGACAAGCAAAGTCAATGGCAAAGGCCAGATTCACTTAACAACCGTGTTACTCATTTAACAACTGCAGCAATTCCCTTAACTGTGGCAAGAAAAGTTGTAAAATGGGCCAAAACTCACTTAACAAATTTCTCGATTAGCAACAGAAATGTTGGGCTCAATTGTGGTCGTAAGTTGAAGACAGGTGGATTTAGCCAATGGCATAGGGTCTCCTGCCTGAGCAAGGGGTTGGACTAGAAGATCTCTAGGGTCCCTTCCAGCTCTAGTCAAATTGAAACATGAACACAGACATAATTTGCCTTAACTGTGCTCTATTTGCAACTTGAAAACGACAACCAGATGAGTAATCTAAGTGTGTGATCTTGTACAGCACAATTTAGTACACCTGACCAGAAAACTACAAGTTGTATTTTTCCCAAGAACAGCTAGTCCTCGACTTACGACCACAATTGAGCCCAAAATTTCCACTGTCAAGCAAGACAGTTAAGTGAGTTTCGCCCCATTTTCCAACCTTCCCTGACACCATTTGTGAAGTGAATCACTGCATTTGTTAAGTTAATCACGTGATTGTTAAGTGAATCCAGCTTCCCCACTGACTTCGTTGGTCAGAAGCTCACAAAAGAGGATCATATGACCCAGGGACACAGCAACCGTCGTAAATACATGCCAGTTGCCAAGCATCTGAATTTTGATCACTCAATCGATCATGGGGATGCTGGAATGGTTGTAAGTATAACAAACGGTCATAAATCATTTTTTTCAGTGCTGTTGTGACCAGCTACTAAAGAAAAGGTTGTAAGTCAAAGACTATCTGTACTGCAAAATTTGCAAGTTAAATAGACAATCGGAAATAGCTAATTTTATACACTTGATCTTAAAATCAAATTTAAAACAACAGACCAGTGTTAAGGCATTACTTTCCCATTTTTTGTGATAGGGTCGGAAACCACAACTGAGGCAAACCAGATCAGGGAAAACAAGGAGACGTTCAGTGAGAGCCATAGTCAACTTAATTCCAAAACAGATGATATTTTGCAAAGGCCTGGAGCAACTGGGACAGCTTGTTATTACAATTTTAAGTCGGCACGTAAAATACAGAGACAAGCTGTGTTTGCTGGCCACTTGTTGGCATCGTTCCTCCATACGCAACAACAACCTTCTCTCTATAAATAGGCTGTACTGATAGCTACACAAAACAGGATGATGGATCACAACTGAATTTGTGCGGTAGACGCTGTTTTATTTCTCGTTCGCAAACTCAGCCAACAAAGAGTCCAGAGAAATATGAATTATTTTTTTCTTTGAACCGTATCATGTTGTATTTGCAAACTGAAGTTTTCTTCCTATCCAAAGAAAGAGATGCATCGTGTTTTGTAAGGGTTATTATTCTCACAGATGGTGATTTCTAGTTCTGTCTTAGACCTGAAAACTGGCCTGAGTGACTTTGAGCCAATCACCAGGAGACTGGGAGTTCTAGTCCTGCCTTAACCATAAAAGTCATCTGAGGCACCAGTCCCTCTCTCAGTCCAACCTACCTCACAGGATTGTTGTTGAGAAAATAGAAGGGAGTTATTTATAAAGTAATAAAGGTGGGATATAAATAAAGTAACATATTATGATAGAATTTTTGTTTTCTCTACACAATGCAGTATTTTTAAAGCCTCTGTCCAATTATAGCCCCTTCTAAGCTGAAACAGCTCTAAATATACCTCCAGCTTTGAGCTTATCTTGGCTAGCTGGGCCTGATCCAGGGCATCCCTCCATATAAACCAGGCTCCATGGGGAAGGTCCAATTTAGCCTCCTTTCTGCTCACTACGTTAAGGGCACATACCCCATTCGAACCAAAGAAAATGACAGCAAGAAGCTAGACAACAGCCAAAGGCTCTGCTTCATTGATCCAATGAAATATAGGAACTCTGGAAAAAGATCGCCTCCACCCCTGCACCCTGGGTTGCTTTTCCTGTTTAAAGAATCTTTTCATCCCCCTTCTGTCCTCAACTCCTGCCCATATTCTTTGTTTTAGATATAGTCATCGCATCATTTACTTTTCATTTTCTCCCCCTTCTATTTATGCTTCCAGGTGAAATTGATTTTGTTCTCACGAAACAAAGTTTCGATTATCTTCCTACTGCTACTCCATTTTGTACTACAGGGAGTCCTCAACTGCAACTCAGCCCAAAATTTCTGTGGTTAAACGAATGTGGGTTTATCCCTATTTTATGACTCTTCTTGCCATAGTTGTTAAGTGAATCACTGCAGCTGCTGGTTTGTAACCGAGTGGTTAAGTGATTCTGGCTGCCCTATTGACACTGCTGGTCAGAAGCTCCCAAAAGTTGATCCCATGACCCCTGGGATGCTTCAACCGTCATAAAGACAAGCCAGTTTGCCAATCGTCCAGATTCTGACCACGTGCTCATGGGGATGCTCCAATGGTTGAAAATGTGGCAAATGCTCAGGGATTCACGTATGTTTCAGCGCCGTTATAACTCTGGATGGTCCCTAAATGAACAGTTATAATTTGAGGATTACCTGTAATGACCATCTCTTCCTTTCAGCCTCACTGGAGCTGTGTACAAGGCACCAGTTTCCACAAATCTCTTTCAGGGTTCAGGAAAGGTGAAGCACAACTAGAAGGCAAAAAGCTACGGTTTCCTTCGACAGCCTTTTCATTGTTGTATTTTCGTGTGATCCCTCCATCTATTTTGTCCAATGAAATGGAGAAAATTTGAGATCTTAAGAGCTCTGCTATTGATAGAGCCCTGGTAGCCAAAACATAAGTGACCCAGGGGGCAGATCTGTGCCCATCGTGCCCAACTATCAAATAAACAACTGGTGGTTTTTGGAGAAACTGGGCTAAATTTAAAAGTTTCTATTCAGTCTCAGCTCAAAGGCCCTTTTTGTTCCCAGTCCCAGCCTGCTGCAGATTTGGGAGATGTGGTGTCTTTCTTTGCAAGGAGGGTTCTTTGTTTTGGCATACGCCCCCAAGCCCAAGAATTATGAGAAGACGCAGCTATTCAAGCTATTTCCTGACATTCTTGGCAGCCCAGGCATTTAAAAAAAAAATTATTTGGGGAAGATTAAAAGAGCAACTGTGGTGCTTAGACTGGAGCTTAGCTCAGAAAACTTTAAATTTGGGTTGGCAAAAATCTGCATTACACTAAAACAAACCGTATTAAGTGAAGGCCTGATCTGTTCAATGTATGAAGACCATCAGTGGGATCCCACAAACTATACAGTTATAGTGTGCTGTGGAACCCCAGTCGATGGATGGTTGCATTCGCACCACAAGCCACAAGTTATTTGGGGCAAACTATGGGGATGACATTTGGTGGTCTAATTCCAGATGAATCAGGGAATTTACAGCAGTCCTGATCTGCTGGAGAACAACCATCTTGAAGGTTATGTGGCAGGAAGCCATTAAGCTCTTTGCAATCACATAGTTTTTTGTCCATAATGACCTGTCCCTAAACTAGAAGATGCCCAGAAGATCATGGGTTGCCCTCTCCCCTCTTTGGAAGAGCTCCCGCTGCCTTAAGGAAGTTCAAAACATTCTCAAAGATCCATCTCATCCTGGGAACCCCTTTTTTTTAACTATTACCATCTGCAGATGGTACAGGATAATAAAAACAAGGAAAAATAGGCTGAAAAACAGCTTCTATCCCAGGACAGTAACTCTATTGAATTCTATTGTATAGTGGAGTTGGTGCAGTGTCAGGGGTTTTCAGTTCATTGTGTGGAGTGTGAAGGATGTTTTATTTTCATGGTCATGATGTGCACTGAAGATGGTGTTTGATTTTGTTGTACAAGGTGCAATGACAATAAAGTAAAGTAAACTAAAACTAAACTAAACAACAATAATCTTCAAGTCAACTCAATTAATTTTGAGCTATCAAGCTTAGGATGGAGGTCCCCAACCCCCTGGTCCATGGACTGGTTTATTTTATTTAAATTATTACCAAGGCATTTACCTAAAGAGATGTTCAGATAATCTTTCACCACCTCAAATAATGAAGAATTGGAAGAAGAGGCACGAGATGGGTGACAGAGGCACGTGTTTAGAAAGGCTTACGGACTGAGTCAGCATGTCCATCAGAGCACATGAGGCTGACATATTTCATGAGGCTTGAAAATTGATAGACATAAGCACCAGACCCAAATTAAATAAAAAACCAAAAGGTTCCCTGCCCTGCCCCCTTTCTCTTCCGTTAAGGAATATGGGAAGCACGTTGGAGAATGTATGAAACAATTGTTGAGGAACTTGCAGAAAACATTACACAATTCAGAGAAGGAAAGAGGTGTGAGAATAAGAAAACTCAAAATAACCCTGACTTTCATGTTTAGTATGAGACGAGACAGAGATAAACTTGTCTCTTGAAATCCTCCCGAAGACACATTAGGCCTTGACTTACAAACATTTGCTTAGTAACCATTCAAAGTTACAACACTAGACAAAGGGATTTAGGATCGTTTTTCACACTTATGACCATTGTAGCATCCCCGTGGTCATCTGATCAAAATTCAGAGGCTTGGCAACTGGCATGTGTTTATGACGCTTGGGGTGTCCCAGGGTCACATGATTCCCCCTTTTGTGACGACCTTCTGACAAGCAAACTCAAGGTGGAAGCCGGATTCACTTAACAACTGTGCTCATAACTTAACTGCAGTGGTTCACTTAACAACGGTGGCAAGGAAAGACATCAAATGAGGCAAAACTCAGCTGTCTTGCTTAGCAACGATAATTTGGGGCTCAATTATGGTCTTAAGTTGAGGACTACCTGTTCTACAATTAAGTAGCATTTACGTCTGTACCTTGACCTGGCCTATCTTAGAATGTAGAACTAGAAAGGAACCTAGAGGTCTTCTAGTCCAGCCCCCTGCCCAAAGCAGGAATCCTTACTCCATCCCAAATAAAGGGCTGTACAATCTGTTCTTGAAAACCTCAAGGAATTTCTCTTTATTTCCAGTTTGGATCTCTCTCTGAGGAGCTTCCACCCCTTTGGTTCTTTTCAAGTGCTTTGGAGAAGAGGTCAAACACCCACCTTCTTATCAAGTGTTTTGCATGGGGGAAGGGGCACAGTGTTACTGGCCAATAGCAAATTCTGCTCAGATAGGATCTGATCTATTAGAGTCCACGTATCCTTGCCAAAGAGATAAAGGGAACAGCTTGTAACCAGTTTTCCTTCTGTACTTTCCTTTTAAAGCAAGAACTGTAAGGCCTTGAAATAGCAAATTCATGCTGCCAGGAAGAACTTTGACTTGAATCTGTTAATGATTTGACCAGACATAACATCAGGCATGTCCATGGAAGGCAAAATCAGGAAACTGTCTCACTTATTTTGGCCATGTCATGTAGGAGAATTCACTGGAAAAATCAATTATGCTGGGAAGAGTTAATGGTAAAAGGAAACCAGGCCACCAAAGAACATGGTGGCTGGGCACCATTGTAGAAAGTTAGCACCCACCCCTTTCCTAGAAGAATGAAATATTCTAGGAAATATGAAAAAGGCAGAATATTGTATTTCCCTGGATGAAAAAAGGAGAAACATGTTTTTAAAGACAAAGCAGCTTCCTGCAGCTCCCTGTCCCCCCTTCAGCTCCAGGGTGATGGGATCAGGGCACGATAGGATTAGCCCTCTATCCTTCTCACTATATGGCACCTGGGAAGATTGCATCACCCAGCAAGATTCAACCAAGCTACCATGGGATGGCCCCATGGGAGACTGACAACCAATCAGGATACATTTCTTGCTACAAGAACAGGAAACAAGTTCAAACCTCAGAGAGGACATAAAACCAAGGTATTCTCAGCATCTCTTTTCTTTTCACCCAGGAGTTCCAAGGCATGTGGTCCTGTCCACTATTAAAACCATCTTTCCAAGCAGTCACCATGTTTCCAGTGTCTTTCTTCCCACTTGGAACCGAACCCTGATGGACATTTCTTCCAATGCCATCAAAGCTAACACTAGCCAGAGCATAAAACAACTCAAAGAAGCAATGCAAGATCAGAAGATGTGGAGAATCGCCAAGAGTCAGACATGCCTGAATGGATCACATCAACAGCATCAATCAACTTATATTAATCAGCTCTTGAAATCTCATTTCCGGGAAGTTGATCTTCAAGTTGATAACATCACTCATGTCAGCTTCATCCAAATAGTATGGTAACAATTATCTCGAAAACATACAGTACTCCACACACACAATGTGTATTCCTTATAATTCATTACTTAGGTCTCTTAATCTCATTTTCCTCAAAGGTCTTCAGTTGATCAAAGATGAATTTGCCAACTTTAAGAGTAGTTCAGAAAGGAAGCCTTACGCTTGGGAAACTATTACCAATCAAGTGTTTAATGAGGGGGTTCTTGGTGCTCTCTGAGCTTGGTTGTCTTCTTGCAGTTATTTCATTGCCCAAACTAGGTTAACATCATCAGCGCTAGAAGGGAGTGGGATTATATTGTATATAAAAAGAAAGTAAACCCTATTCCCTTCTAGCACTGATGATGTTACTTAGTTTGAGTAATGAAATATCCGCCAAAAAAAAAACACAACCAAGCTCAGAGAGCATCAAGGACCCCTCATTTCAATCCCAAGCCACAAATATTTCCTTTACAAGTTTTTAATATTCTGGATGAATTTTGAATGGGCCCTATTCTTGTCTTTATTGAATTATTACTGAATTACAGATAAATCACTTAATAACCAGGTTACTGACTTACCAACTGAGTGATTCACTTAGCAAGTGTGACAAGAAAGGTTAGAAAATGGTTAGAAAACTCACTTAACTGCCTCGCTCAGCAACAGAATTTTGGGCTCAATTGTGGTCGTAAGTCGAGGCCTTCTTATATCTCCAAACAAATAAGCTCAGAGCACATCAATGACTCAATAGTTCAACACTAAGCTTATTAACACGATGTAGTACATCTTCAGGTCACATCTTAATAAACGTAAATCTGACATAAGGGACAGTTGATAAGAAAGTATTAGGCTTATGATTCTCTGAAGCAGCAAAAATTAAAATTACTATTCTGCCCATGGCTGCTTTCCTTGTAGAACAGATTGCAGATGGTCCTCATTTAGTGACTGCCTCATTTAGCAACTGTTTGCAGTTATGATGGTGATGAAAAAGTAACTGTGGCCATTCCTTGCCTTTACTATGGCAGCTCTATAAAACAAAGGAGGGCTGAAGCAAGATCCTAAACAGCCATTTTGCTTAACTACTGCTTTACTTAACAATCGAGTTGCAACTCCCTACTGTGGTTGCTAAACGAGGACTGCCTCTATTTCATTTTAAGGCTTATCTCACCATGACTATGGTGGAACAAGGAGACCTAATGAAAGACCTCCTTATCTCATGAACTGAAGAACCTGGCTTTAAAAGGTAGAAAAATAAAAACTAAATGCTATGGAGAAAATTTGACCATTTTCACAAAATCACCATGCAAACCCTACTTTCTAGAAACAGACAATATCTATCTCCATATAAGGCGCTGAACCCTACTCATACAGACAGAAAACAGAGTTCAAAATAGGAAATTACACCAAGTGGAAAGCAAAGTTAAAGGACACGCAGTACAGCTAGTCCTCAATGTATGACCACAATTGAGCCCAGCATTTATGTTGTGAGAAATTTGGAGTTTTACGATTTTTCTTGCCACATTTGCAAAGTGAATCAAGTTGTTAAATTAATAACACGGTTGTTAAGTGAATCTGGCTTCCCCAATGACTTTGCTTATCCAAAGTTTGCAAAAGATGATCATGTGATCCTGGGAAACTGCAACCGTCATAAATACGAACCAGTTGTCAAGCCCCCAAATTTAAACCACGTGACCATGGGAATGATGCACCAGTCCGAAGTATGAAAAATGGTCATAAGTTACTTTTTTTAGTGCTGTTGTAACTTTGAACGGCCACTAAACAAACTGTTGTAGGTTGAGGACTACCTGTATTCCTTGCATTGAGATACACCCAGCCCGACTATCATTGTACTGTCTTGATAAAAAGTTACCACAGGAAAATTAGGCTAGACAGTCTGCAATAAAATCAATTTTCTAATCAATGAAACAATTTTCCAGCTCATTAAAAGGCAGCTTTATCCCATCATACGCCATGCTGTGATTATGGCACTGAATAGAAATGACACTGTACTATAAAATAACACTTTATGAACATGCAGGGGCTATTATACTGCTCACAAGAAATGCATGCTGAAGGAATTTAACTTCTCTGATACACTCCATATGTATTTACACTCACAGACTGGAACCAAGAATCAAAAGGATAACTGGATTCTACTCGGCTGGCTAAACAATTGCAAATGAGAAATAACTGAATAATTTGATGTTTCAACTCTGTACTATTTTGACATGTACTTTCATGTTGAAAGAGCAAATAACTGAAACCAGTATCCATGTTTAGCTAAATTTCTTGGTGGGTGTAAGAATGTCTTATTTACATAGCATTAAATAGCCACTCCTGAAACACTTATTTTAAAAAGCATACAAGCAATTCTACCTATTTAGTGGACAATGTTGGGAGCTGTGACAATTATTTGAGAAAATCTGAATTGGGGTCCTTCAGATCACAGCAAAGGTAAGAAATGTGTTGCAATCAAACTGCAAACGAGAAGGGTGAGTTAGCCAATCGGATATTAACTTTACGCAATTGAATTAGTATAACATACGGTATTATGATAAATGTGGAAACATAAAAAACGGTGAACTTTATCCGCATTAAAAGATGATAAATCTCAAATTTGGGCAAACTGGTAAGAACGTAACGCTGAACAATCGTTAATCCCCATAAACAAACAAACAAACTGTTATGACATCTCTTTCATGCAAAGCAAAAAAATGTCAAGAATAATTTTTAAAAAGTACAGAAAGAAAACCTCTGCCCTTTTGTGAACATTCTTTACAAAATTATCGATTTTATAACTGGAAGAGCTAACACCAGGGGAGAACCTTGTCAGCAGTGACTCAGTCCATAATCACAGCATTGTTTATTTTATTGTTCTATTATTTTTACTTTCGCTTGTTTAAGCTTCTTTTTTTTTTTTTATGGCTGCAAGTTGCCTAGAGTAGCCCCATGGAGAGATAGGTGACAAATTTAATAATGATTATTTTCTAAAAGAGCATGGGAAATACCTTATTTTGAATGTACGACTAGTGTTTTTTTTTGCATCTTAAGACAGGAAGAATCTGAAGCTTAGATGTTTCCAAAAGGATCAAAACATCCTTTTAAACGTTTAAAGTTGTTTCGAATTCAAAACAGGTCAAATTGAAAATATTTAGACACTATTAATTAGCAATCTTGACTTTCTGGAAAGTTTTAGTCAGATCTGGCATCAGATCTGGTTTCAGAAATCTTCATGATTGAGAATGAATTATTAGGTGTTAGGCTTCAATGGGTGACTTTTATTTTACCGATAAATAGCAAATTTGTACTGAGAACAAATTTCTGTTTGGAAAAACCCATGATATTTGCAGTTCAGCTTACGTAACACAGTGAGAATATCACAAACTTCCGAAACCTATTGTTCATGTGTGTAACTGTTACACAATCTACCTTCTGTAGTCTCTTAAACCCCTTCCAGTAAACATTTTGAAAGTCTAGTTTTCTCATTCTAATCAACAGAAAAATAAAAAGAACTGTAAAAAATAATTCCAGCTGCAACTACAATAACTTGTGCAATAGATAGGCCTTGCTTTCCACAGTTTCACTTAACAACAGTTCAAAATGCTTTATGGCCAGTAAAGAACTTCCAACAATTACAAAATATCACACCACCACCCTGTGATCATGATCTAAGTGCTTGGCAACCTATTTGCACTTATGATGGGTAGCCAAGTGCTCCGCAATCATGTGATCATGATTTGCAAATTCCTCTGCTGGTTTTCCCCAGAAAGTCATTGGGGAAGCCGGCAGGAAAAGTTGCAAGCTGCTGCCACCTGCAGAGAGGACTCCCTCTCACCTCTGGGGCTGGTTGAAAGAACAAGGTGCTTCTTCTGATTTTGTCAGAGACCTCTTTCAGCTCTGGCTGCTGGCCAGAAAAGAATTTTCTGCTGAAAATCAAGCAAGCATAGAGCCGAATCCCTGCGGCAGGGCATTCAGCCAGCCAGAGACAAGAGGGAATTGAAATCCAAATAGGATTTTTAGTCAATCAGAGAGGCAGCACAGTAAATAAGAAACCCAGGGTGCCTCCAGAAGGGCAGGGGGAGTGAGAAGTTCCAGTGCAGGCTGCACACAAGTAGCTCTCCTCTCAAAGGCTGAAAAATCCTGTTTTTGACAGGGAGGATTTTGAGCTTCTGAGTAGAGACACATTCAAAAGTGGTCTGTGGCAGGTTTCCAAAGATCTCCCCCACCTCCCTGAGGCAATTTCCACTCCTTATCTGCGTATCTTCCACTTAATAGAACGCACATCACTTAACAACTGCATTGAGGAATGCCAGACTTGTGATCATTGGCAAATCAGTCAGTGACATCATGCTTAACAACTACTTCACTCAACAACCGAAATTCTGGTCCCAAATATAGTTGTAAGTCCAGAACAACCTGTACTTTAAACATATTGTATTGCATGTCAGTTAATGGACTATGGCTTAATTAAAAGGGAGTTTCAAGCAAATAAAACTTTAGCAGAAACCTAATACCACATTTATAAAATCTTTTTATCTATAAGATGTTCAAAATTTATTTATTCAGAAAATGTATAAACATGTGAGCAGCAATATAAACCAGAAAAGTCAAATGGAACTGATGCACAATGAGAATTACCCTACTGATAACCTGCCAGCATCTTTTGGATGAACACGGATACTTCTACATTGAAAATAGAATAGAATAACAGAGTTGGAAGGGACCTTGGAGGTCTTCTAGTCCAACCCCTTGCTCAAGCAAAAAACACTATGCCATTCCAGATAAATGGTTGTCCAATCTCTTCTTAAAAACTTCCAGCATTAGAGCAGCCACAACTTCTGTAGGCAAGTCATTCCATTGATCAATTGTTCTGTCAGGAAGTTTCTCCTGAGTTCTAGGTTGCTTCTCTCCTTGATGAGTTTCCACCCATTGCTTCTTGTCCTGCCCTCAGGGGCTTTGGAGAATAGGGTGACCCGCTCTTTGAGATATTGGAACACTGCTATCATCTCACTCCTAGTCCTTCTTTTCATTAAATTAGACATATCCAATTTCAGCAACCATTCTTTATATGTTTTAGCCTCCAGTCCCCCAATTATCTTTATTGCTCTTCTCTGTACTCTTTCCAGAGTCTCAACATCTTTTTATGTATATTATAATACATATTATAAAGGTGTTCAAGTTGTTTAGGAAAGTTTAAATACCTTAACTGTAGCTACTCAATTACTGTAAAGATTAAATAAAATCAGACATACTTCAAAATAAAAGGAATGTACTTTTCATACTTCAACATTCATATTCTAATACGAATATTTCCTTCTAATATCTAACTTTTCCAAGGATCATTCCACAGATAAATTATAATATTTTTCCCTATTTAAAAGTCTTCCTTGACAGTTCCTGAAATCTGTCACAAGACAAACCTTTTCATCTCTAAATTAAATTTCATAATTTAAACACAATTCACCTTTTTGCATTCAAGGTATTTATTATGCCAGATTTTATGAATGCCAACATTTTCTATGATCTTCCAATATTTCATGGAATATGTGTTAATTGTTCTAGTATCTGTACGGTACAAATAGTTTATTTTTTAAGAATATTTGAAAATGCTGGTGACCTCCTACTGCTGCACTATAGAGTATTTTAACTTACTGCATCTGTGTATGGTTTGTCAATTGCATAAGGACAGATAGGACAGCGCTCCAGAGGGTTAATTTCATTGCCCAGAGGATCATGGGTTGCCCTTTCCCCTCTGTGGAAGAGCTTTAGAGATCCCACTGCCTTAAGAAAATTCAAAACATTCTTAAAGATCCATTTCATCCTGGGCACCCATTTTTTTAACTATTACTATCTGGCAGACAGTACAGGGCAATAAAAACAAGGACAAATAGGCTGGAAAATAGCTTCTATCCCAGAGCATTCTACAGTAGAATTCACACCATTGAATTCTACTACAGAGTGCAACACTAATGCCATATCAGGGGTTTTCAATTCAATTGTATTGAATGTGAAGGGTGTGTGTTTGTGTTTTATTTTTATGGTTATAATGTACACTAAAAATGGCATTTAATTTCATTGTACAAGGTGCAATTACAATAAAGTAAAGTAAACTAAAACTAAACTGAACCTGTTGGTCCTCTTAGTTTGCCCAGCTGTCTTCTGAAAATTCAAGTTGAAATTTTTCCATTTTCATACCCGTTTTACATACAGGGATCATTAGCCATTTCTGCCCCCAAAAAGTAACATTTTTAATTTCCTTTGTCAATACATTTAAACAAAAATAGGCACAAATATATATTTAATGTGTGATTATGTGTGAAAACCTGACATTCAAGTCTAGGAAGAGTAGAACACCAAATTAATCAACAATGATTCATAAAAAGTTTTAACTGAGAAATTAGTCAATGATCAGCAGTGACTGATTGAATCCAGTTCCTTACCGGTGCTCATCCCAAAAATTAAGAATAGTACAATATATTAATATGCAACTTTCCTTATAACCCACACTATGCAAGACCTTACTATTTCTACTGGTTAGAGATCAGAATCAGAGTGTGTGAGACAGATGCATGCCCGTATACCAGTTGTGATTACTTCAAGGAGAAAAGACCGGTTTTGTCTAGCAAAATACTTCCAAGACACTGGTAAAAGGAGGCCTATATTTATTTGAGAATGGTGAAGAGTTATCTTCCGAATTCAGAAAGGGCTTTGCCTCTAGTTAAAACCAACTTCTGATCTTTAAGTATTTTTCAGACTGTGCTTAAGGACTCTTGCATGATTAAGAGATCTCATTCAAAAAAAAAAAAAGAACAAGTTATCTCACCCTGAAAATCAAGTTTTCTTTCCTTTGATTTACAGACAAACATGCAGAAATATTTCTTAGGAAGTTTCTTACATATAAAATATAGAATGGCATCACAACCTGCCAAGTGTGCATGAATTTATTACACAAACACAAGTTTTAGGTATTACTGCAGGAAGGTTATGTGTTTCAAGGCCTCACTAAAAACATGTTTCATTTCTGAAAACATAGAGGCCTAGTATCCTATTCTTACAAAACCATGTATATTCTTGCAGAAGCTATACTAAAACAGTGAGGGTTTTTTGAGGTGGAGCGGGGCATATCTGACAAAGAGATCCTGCCTTACTTGTGTCCCATAGCCAGGTAAATCAATCACAGAACGTATAACAGTATAAAACTTGGAGACCCTAGTCCAAAGTATCTCTAAAGTGAGACTGATATGGTCTAGTAATTAAAATTTCAGACTACAACACTGAATGTGGGGCCCGTGGTGTTCCCTTGCAGATGTTTCATTGCCCAATTAGCTAACACTTTCAACGTGGCCTAGTTTGATCATGAAATGTCTATAAGCTCCCCCTTTTCTAGCTCCTGAAGATCGTTATGGCCACCCACCAAAACTAGAATAACAGAGTTGGAGGGGACCTCGGAGATCTTTTAGTTCAACCCCCACTGCTGAAGCAGGAAGCCCTGTTTGGTTGTTCACAATCTTAGCAGGGATCTCTCTTTAAGACCAGCTATTTTGCCGGAAGGGGGGGGAGAGACTAGACAAGGCCGATCCTGCTAGCTACACAAACCTTTTTTTTAAGCAGCAACCACACAAACCAGGAAGTATGCTGTCCGCTTTTCTTTTCCTAATCCACCCCACCAAGGTCAGGCTTTGAAAACCCCACTCGGTCGCCCAAGCCTCTTTCCCCGCCCCCGCAGTACCAGGCCGGGAAGCCCCCCACCCAAATTCGGTCCGAGAAAGGCAGCGGGCAAAGGGGAGCCACCTTCTCAGCGGGGCGGGTCCGGGTCCGGCTCCGACGGGCCGAGAGGGCGGCAAGAGGCCCATTTAAAAGCTGGAGAAGTCTAATCTCAAGGCGGCGGGCGGATCCAGGGCGCCGGGACACGACAAGGCCGGCTTCCCGGCAACGCTGGGCCGAAGGAAAAGCCGAAATAGCCGGGATTCTCACGACCCCCGGGCGCACGGCGCCTGCGCAGACGCCGCGTACTCCCTCCCCTCCCTGAGGAGAGAAAACGGCCTTTTTACCTCAGTGGCGCCCGAAAAATAAGGAGACGCCGGCGCTGAAGCCTACTCACCCCGGCGGCTTCGCCTCGGACTCTGCGGCCGCTCTTCCTCCTCCTTCTCCTTCTCCTGACCCCCGCGCGGCGGCTCCGAGTTATAATTCGCGGCCGACGATGGCGAAGGCCCACCGGCTCCCTCCTCCAGACGGTCCTCGGTAATGGGGCGACGCCATCTTGTCTCTCCGTCCCAGCCCCGCCCCGCTCCACCTCTTCCGCCTCTGTCTCCAACGGTACCGCGCTGCGTCACCGCCTCAGTCACGCGACGCGGAAGGAGGAGGCCAATGAGAGGCGGGGGAAGGGGGCGTGACCTTCAGCAAGAAGCGGAGAACGCCCCTCGCTCGCTCGCTCGCAGGGGAGGATGGGAAGTGTGGTCCAAACCTTTTGATCCGGCGCTGAGAGAAGCGCCTTTAGGGTTTTTTCTATCTTTATTCCAGGAAAAACTGGTTGGGTTTGGGGATTTTTTTTTTAAATAATAGATTATATTAGTGTTGGAAGTTTCAATTTCCCCCTGCTCTCCTAGCAAAACGGCCCCCACCTTTGTCAAGTAGAGCTATTAAAATAGCTGGTGCCAGTTTTTCACAACAAAAGGAAGGAGAAAATTACAGACATGAGATACAGAGAAAAAACTTCACAAACTAGCTCAGATCCTTTCCCATAGAAATCAAATAGATAGCAAGCTATAAAACTTGGGAAAAGCGAACCAAAAGGCAGGACAGGAAACTCAGGAACAAACAGCTACTATAAAACAATTACTCTTATCAAGATCCCAGGAAGAAATCCCAATATCAAGAGACAGGTACTCATCACAAAAAAAACCTGACGACCGTTTTTCACACTTAACAACCGTTGCAGCATCCCCACAGTCACGTGATCAAAATTTGGGGGTGCTGCAACGGTCATTAAGTGTGAAAAAGTCACTTTTCTACTGATGTCACTTTGAATCCCTAAACAAATCAAAGGCTTCAAGAGTTCACACTTACAAAATCAAAGGATCTGAAATGTATAAAAGAGAGGGTTTCTTACTTATTAGATTAATCCTAGGAATGCTGTGAGATTTCTTACCTGCCTTCCTATTAATAAACTGATTCTGACTTTCAATGCAGCTGACCAAATTATTTTGCATGTCTCCCAGCCGGGAAATTTGAGTCCACAAAGGGAAGAACTTTGCCTATCACAAAAGGGCAAGGCTGCTTTTTTCCTTTCATCGTTAGTATATAGGCAGTCCTCGACTTATAACCATTTGTTTAGGGATTCAAAGTGACATCAGTAGAAAAGTGACTTTTTCACACTTAATGACCGTTGCAGCACCCCCAAATTTTGATCACGTGACTGTGGGGATGCTGCAACGGTTGTTAAGTGTGAAAAACGGTCGTCAGGTTTTTTCCAATGCTGTTGTGACTTTCAACGGCCACTCAGGGAACCGTTGTAAGTTCGAGGACTGTCTGTATTTGGGGATCACCTGGTCCCCTCTCCCATCTGGAGGATTGCAACATGATCTACACGGAACTACAATTTGCAGGGTCCAATCTGAGTAGCATCACACATTGCAATGAACAAAAAGACCCTAACTGTCACTAAGTGAATGGTTGTAAATTGAGGAGTTCCCAGTGGTGGGCTTCAAATTGTTTAGCAAGGGGCTCTCTGCCCTAATGACTAGCTGGGTGGGTGTGGTTAGAAAGACATGTGACTGGGTGGGTGTGGCCAACTCATGGTGTAGGGTCTCTTGCTTGGGGTTGGACTAGATGACCTACAAGGTCCATTCCAACTCTGATTATCTGCTATCTGGATGTCGCTTCTTTGCCCTAATTACCTAAAAAAATACACACACACACACACACATACCAAAAAATTGTTTATTATTTTGTGCATTTTACACTTAAATACCGTATATTCCGGTGTATAAGACGACCGGCGTATAAGACGACCCCCTAATTTTACAGTTAAAACATAGGTTTAGGCCTATATTCGCTGTATATGACGACCCCTGATTTTCGGTTGACTTTTTTTCGTTTCAAAAGTCGTCTTATACGCTGGAAAATACGGGTACAACATTTTGCCGCCGCCGCCTCTCTCCTTAGTTTTATCCAGATTGAAATGGCTACAGTGTACTACAACTCTCCTCAACCATTGCAAAGAAGGGAACTTAAAGTAACTCCATAATGAGCAAAAGGTTCGGAGGGAGGGAGGGGGAGAAAGCGGCGTTTCACTTTTTCACCACGGTTGGGCTTGTTACCCATAGCTTGAAAGCTGCTCCTCTCCTCATTAACCTAAAGTAACTATCCAGAAAGGCTTATAATTACCCAACATGCTCGAACTAGTTACTGGATTCTCCCACGGCACGACTCCAAAGGCATCCGGAAAATATTAAGGCAAAAACTAATTCAAAACTTCCAGCGCTTGGGCAACTACGGCTGTGCCGAGGTTGTGTGAAGGGTTGCAGACGACGCCGGTTTTTAGGGGAGGAAAGCTCATTCCAAGCCTTTTATTTATTTATTTATTAATTCATTTTTAAAAAAGGAGCCCGCTTTGAGTTTCAATCTTTAGATGCAGCCCCAGAACCGGGAGTTGAGAACGGGGAAGCCTCTTGGGCTACTAAACTGCTACACAACTGGAGGAAGAGACCCCTCTCCACACATACACTTATCTCCACCACAACCACTAGATTGGCCCCGCATTCTGGAACAAGCCTCCGTTTCCCACGAGGAACCCCCACGAGGCGCACGTGTTTGGAAGCGCAGGATCAGCGAGCGTCCAGCAACACGTGGCGTCATAACCTTGGAATGCCAGATCCACCTCGCGGGCGGCATCCAAAGCAGCACACGCGCGAGCCTTCCCATTCCCGGGTTTAGAGTAGAAGGCATTCTGACGTTTAACACACACAGGCCTCTGCAAAGCTAAGCAGAATTGCCTCCGGGCATGTGCAGAGCGCGCTTGCAGGGAGGGACAAAAAGCTGAGGGGGTGGTGGGTTTTTTTTAGGGATTCCCCCGTGCTAAACGAAAATCGTTTGGATATTGCCACGAAACGGTAAGCGCGCGTCCCGCGCGGGGGAATCCCTAAAAAAAAAACCCACCACCCCCTCAGCTTTTTGTCCCTCCCTGCAAGCGCGCTCTGCACATGCCCGGAATATACTCGGCGTATAAGACGACCCCCGATTTTTGGTTGACTTTTTTTCGTTTCAAGTCATCTTATACGCCGGAAAATACGGTAAAAGACTGGGTGAAACCAGGCTTAATAGGAGTAACTGTGAGATGGATCTTGGAGTTTTAGTGGAGTTTCTGGTGAGTTACGTGATTCTTATTATTTGGGAATTAATCCCCTTGGAGGCAAGTGGCTATGTTATCTGATTTTCTCAATGGCTCTCCCTCACAAGCGCTGAGTGGATTGTTTATCTAGCTTGCCACACTGTTACCAGGTGTGAAATGCTCTTGGCTGAACGCCCAGAAGTTCAATTAAGCCTATTAAGAGCTTTCCCTCGCTGCTTGTCTTTCTGAGGTTATTGGGGCCTCTTTGAGCCCCTGCCAGCCCCCAGCAGCCCACCCCTGGGACTACCTGTAGTGGACTCGAGGATGGAGCTTGGGCTTGGCACCCTACCTGAGGTCCAAAGCCAGCTGGGTAAACTTTGTGTCAGTCCTTTTCTTTCAGCCATGGAAGAAGAAAACAAAACCCTTCTGACAACCTGCCAAGAAAACTGCAGGGGTTTGATCAGATAATTGCCAGGATGTGAAGGTGCATAATAAACAAAGCAGTTGGCCAGGATGAAGTATGGAAGTTCCTAATCCTCTTAAATTTAAAAAGGAAACTAAAAGACCAAAACAGTTCCTCACCAACAATTAACACCCAGATAAGCAGGAATTAACATCAGGATTACCAACAATCAAGCATTCAATGATACCCCAATGAAGGAACAACCTACTCAGACAAACAATCAAGCATTAAATAACATGAAAGCACAACGAACCCTCCCATCAACACTGACAAGCCATTTGTATGCAAATTCCTGAAAACTAGGTAGTTCATGTCATCATGCAAAGGCTAGGAGGTCTATCTTAATAAAATACATCTCCCCATACATAGATATGGAGAGCTAGCATTCTGCAGCATGTCTACAATAATCTTGAATTGATCCCCCAGGTTTCAGTCCCTTTCTCCTACTAGTGGGATCCACTGACAAATGAGCATCAGATCCAGATCAGCTGAAAAAAATTCAAATAATCAGAGAATAAATTTCACTCCCTTCTACCACTGATGATGTTACTTAGTTGGGTCATGAAATGTCTGCAAGAAAACAACAAAGACTAGAGAGCACTAAGGACCCCACAGTCCTTCTCCTCCTCCTCCTCTCCATAAACCCCAGTCTCTTCTAGCACTGATGATGTTCCCTAGCTGGGTCATGAAATGCCTGCAAGAAAACAACCAAGCTCTGAGAGCATCAAGGGCTCCACACCTCTTCATTGACTTCATCAATTAATCTTCCAGGAACTACTTAAAACTGAGTTATTTTGGATGTCCTAAGTCAGGTGTTGTGTGCTTTAAATTTTAACTGAACTTCATTTGAATGTAATTTACCACAGCCACCTCATTGTTATGCATTGTAAGTTTAAGGAAGTACCTTGAGTTTCAGGTTGCGGCACTTTATAAATTCAGCAAACAAATAAAAGAGTAACAAGCAGATATGAATTTAATATTTCCATGTGGCCCAAAACATCCCTTCCAAATTCAACCTAATAATTTGAGAAATAATATAATTTGCTGCTACGTAAACTATGCTTTTGGAAATAATTTTTTTCAAGTAGTAACCTAGGCTTTTTTCTGTCTAATTAGCTCCCTGGAAAATAGGTCCCAGTCAGCCTCAACTTGCTGGCTCTTTTCCATGGCATATTTACCATGATTAATCTGATAATAATTTGGTCAAAATTTTCTGGGGTTGCAAAACGCTGCAGAATTCATCAGACAGCGCACATTCACAGCAGGCACCAAACTAAAATGTAGTTGGTTATTTAGTTTAGAATGCTGTATAAACACGGTAAGTTCCTTCTTTTGTATTAATAAGCAGTGGCTTTTGTAATATTTTGCTTGTTCCTGATTAGAACAGTTTGTCTGCTTCTTTCTAATATCCCTTTGATTATAAAATTCTCTGCTTTAGTAGAATAATTATGGATGCTGGGCGGATTTATTTCAATCCTGAATTAAATTAATAATAATTTATTCAACCCTGGATACTCCAAACTTCCAAGTCTAGGAGATGGTATGGGATAGGATAGGATAGGATAAAATAAAAAAGATAAGTTTTATGGTCACTTTCTCTATTGTATGTAAACACTAGGACACATTAAAAATTAAATTCACATCGAGACACGCATCTCCTCGCTTGGCCTCTCATGACTGTGGGGATGCTGCAACAGTCATAAGTGTGAAAAACGGTCATAAATCACCTTTTTCAATGGTCACTCCACACAAAGAAGCAAAGAAGCAGCAAAGAAGGGGAAAAAAAACTCCAGAGAAGTTCCTGAGACAGGAAGTCTAGTCCTGCCAAGAATGTAATAAGGGTTAACGGAGAGGAAGTTTCTGTAAGCAACACCAGAATGTTTCCTTCCTGCCTTTCATACAGGATTAGCCCAGTAATTTCTTCTAACAACTGGTTCTCCCAACTGCTTACAAAGTTAACAACCATTTCTAGCGAATATATGCGAACTGGTACAATCCCACCCCTGGTATTACTTGGTCTGTTGTGTGGATGCTTGTGTGTTTTTAGGGGGTGGAGGATTTTGGTGGGTGGGGAGGTGTTTTGGGATTGTCATGTGTGTGTGCATGTTGAGTCTGGTCTCTGGGTGTTATGTGAATTTCGTTGTATGTATACTGTGTATGTATGTACAATGACAATAAAGAATAAAGAATTCAATTCAAGATGATAATACCAGAAGACAAAAGTTTTCATGACTGCTGTTGGGAACAGAGTCCAAAATAATGATAATAAAAAAACAGAAGGCATTCGAAATGCTGGACCTCCAACCATTTAGTTAGTGACAGGTCAAAGTTAACACAGCACTGGAAAAAGTGACTTATGACCGTTTTTCACACTTACGACCATTGCAGCGTCCCTGTCATGCCCCTGGTGGAGACTGACTCAGAAGGAGAGGAGGAACAGCCAACAGGGAGTGGAAGCATGGCTCCGGAGGTTGTGGAGGAGGCTGAGCAGTCAGAGAAAGACCCAAGCCCATCCCCTCTCCACCCTAGGGCACGCAAGGAGGAGAGGATAAAGGAGAGGCGTGGTCTCCTTGGGAGGAGAGGGACTTGATCCTCTTCAGCTGTGACAACTGAATAAAAGTTTAGAACTGCGTACTGGCAAACGCTGGAAACAAATTGTGTAAATATCTCTAGTTTATACTTCCTCTCTGAGTTTGGCGTCCTTCCCAGGGTGTGTTATCTGTGGACATCCTCCAAACTTTCCTCCTTCGTGTAACTGTGTGGGAGTTTTTTTGTCTTCCATCAAAGATATTCGGAACTTAGAAGCAAAGTGAAGGAATAAAAGGGGCTTCACCTGTTTTCTGGGACTGTGTTTGTTTTGTATCCCCCCTGGATCATCACAGTCCCTGTGGTCATCTAATCCAAATTCAGACGCTTGCCAACTGACTTATATTTATGATGGTTGCAGTATCCCAGGGATCCTGGGATCCCCTTTTGTGACCTTCTGACAAGCTCAGTCAATGGGGAAGCCAGATTCACTTAACAACGAAGTTATTAACTATGGCAGCAATTTGCTTAGCAAGTGTGGCACAAAATGTCATAAAAACCTTTGTTAAGGGAGTTTTGCCTCATTGAACGACCTTTCTTGCCACAGTTGTTAAATGAGTCACTGCAGTTAAGTCAGTCATACCGTCGTTAAGTGAATCCAGCTTCCCCAGTGACTTTGCTTGTCAGATGGTCGCAAAAGGGGATCTTGATCACATGGGATGCTGCAACGGCCGTAAGAGTGAAAAACGGTCGTAAAAAAGTCACTTTTGCCAATGCCGTTGTAACTTTCAGTGGTCACTAAGTGAGCTGTTATAAGTCCAGGACTGCCTGTATGCATCTCGCTGTTTCTTTATTACAGGTGGTCCTCAAGTTAGTGACTGTTAGTGACTCATTTAGTGACTGTTCAAAGTTACACTGGCACTGAAAAAAGTGACTTACGGCCATTTTTCACACTTAATGACCATTGCAGCATCCCAGAGTTACCCTGATCCAAATTCAGATGCTTGGCAACTGACTCAAATTTATGACCGTCACAATGTCCCCTTTTGTAACCTGACAAGTTCAGTCAATGGGGAAGCCAGATTCACTTAACGACCGTGTTACTAACTCAACAAATGCGATGATTCACTTAACAATTGTTCCAAAAACATTTGTAAAAGAGCAAAACCCAGTTAACTGAGATCTCCCATTAACAGCAATTTTTTTTGCTTCCACTGTGGTCGTAACTCGAGGACTATATGTCATAAATAAATAATCCTAATAAATAGCCATCGAAGGTTCCCCTGGCGACGCCTAGAGGGCGCCATAACAATCACAAAGGCGCATGCTCCCCCCCACCCAACGCGCACTTTGACCAATCAGAGAAAGCCTCCGCGGCCGGCCGAACCCAGTTCGCTCTCTCGCGCTTGCCCAGTGCAGGGCTGGTTAACCCCGAGGACAGCAGAAGCAACTCGAACCCGACGGGGGAAAGGAATCCGTTGCCGGGCAACCGCGAACTGGGAGAACGGGGCGTGGTTCGTCTCGCACGCCTGCTCACTCTTTCCCCCTCCCCCAGCCGGGCTTTGCCGTAAAGCGCGGCGCCGTCGAGCCGTTCCTGCTGGCCTCCCGCCGCGGGGGGGCGCGAAAATGTCGTGAACCGTATCCGGCCGGTGAACGGCGCGGGAAGGACCGCGGGCGGGTGGCGACCGGCGGCGGCATCCCATGCTCCGTCGGGGGCGGCGGCGGCGGGTGTCCCTGTCCTTCCCCTCCCCCTTCATGCGGGGCCCGGGCCGGGGCTGCGCCCGAGTCGCCCCCGCCCGTTATGGCCAGGAAAACAGTTAGCAGGAAGAGGAGAGCGGCCGCTCCCGCGGCGGGGCCCGGCGGAGAGCAGGTGGGTGGCCGCCCTTCGCTCCCCTCCCGCCACCCCGCAACTACAGCACCCGTCGCCTCCTTCCCCCCTCACCCACGGCTGGGAGGTTGGCGGGACTACAGGTCCCATGCGCTCCGCGGCGGGGGAGGAGGCGCCTTTCCCATCGCTCGCTGCCCCGTGGGGAGGGGGGAGGAGGCTTCGGATCTGGGATGGTTCTCCCTGCTATCCGGGACTACAGACTCCATGGCTCCCGTTCAAGTGGGTGGGAGGACTACAGCACCCATGGGCCTCTCCCACGGCTAAGAACTCTCACTTGGGGGGGAGGGGGCGCTGGACGGTGGCGGCTATCGTTGCCAGCCGGGACTACAGCGCCCATGGCTCCCGTTCGAGGGGAGGGGAGGACTGCCGTCCCCATCGCTGGCTTTCCTCTTCTGAGCGCTTCTGGGAACTACAAGGACTATGCTCCCCGCTTCCTTCCTCATTGCCCCCCCCCCCCCAGCCGGGACTACAACCCCTCTCCTTTCCACTCGAGGGGATGGGATGACTACAGCCCTCATCGTCCCCGTCCCTCTTTTAAGCATGCTTTCGGGTGGAGGATATGGGCGCCGGACTACCTTCTCCATCGCCCCCAGCCAGAAACGGGGATCCTTGGAAGGGTTTTACAGCGCCCATCGTTCCCTCCCCTAACCACGTTTGGGAACTGCAGGTCCCATGCTTCCCCATTGCTCCCATCCTCGATTAAAACACCCATCGCTCCCTCCTCGCTTCTAAGCATATCTTGAGGAGGGGAGGGTTCGGGAAAGAAGGTTCCCATCCTTCCCGGCGGGCGGTGCCCTTCCGGACCTCTTGCTCCCAGCCAGGACTACAAGGCCCATCGCTCCCATCCAAGGGAATGGCATGACTATAGCTCCCATCGCTCCGTGCCCTCTTCTAAGTTCGTCTGGGGTCTCGGAACTACAGCCTCCATGCTCCCAGCGGTCGGTGCCCTTCCGGACCCTTTGCCCATCGTTCCCTCCCCTCTCCCTAACCGCAGCTTTAATCGCTGGCCGTCGGTACTACAGAGCCCATCACTCCCTCGGTGGTAAACCTTCGGGACCCGTTGCCCATCCCTCCCGCCCTTCCTAACCGCAACTCCCATCCTCCCCCCCACCCGGGGGCGGTGGCCTTCCGAACCCCTAGTCCATCGCTCCCAGCCGGGACTACAGCGCCCATCGGCCGTGGGGAGGGGGACGTGCGGTGCGCGGGCGGCTTGCGCGTTCGGAGCCCCGTAACCGACCGGGCGGCGATGCTTCGGGGCGGAGGGAGTCGGCGGAGAGAGCCTGGGCGGCGGCGGGGGTCAAACGGCCCGGCCCGGGGCAAGGTGGGCGGTCCGGGCTGGCCTTGGAGCCGGTCCCGAAGGGAGGAGGGTCTCCTTACGGGATGTAGGGGAGTCTTGCACCCGAAGATCGGCCCGTAGGGTACCCGTTTGGGGCTGCGGTCGTGTGAACGCGTTTCTTCTCTATCCCGTGTTCGCAGGAGGGAGGGGCGGGAAAGGGTTAACGCCTCTTTGGCTGAGGACGCGGGGCTAGAAGAGTTGGGCTGATTTAATGAGCCGATTAATGACCGCCGCCACTTTCAGATGGCTGGACTGCAAGTCCCAGAATTCCCCAGCAGGCTGGCTGAGGAATTCTGGGACTTGAAGTCCACAAGTCTTCAAGTTGCTGAGTTTGGCGAGTCCTGCTCTAAAAAAAAAAACGGAGTTGGTAAGCAAAGGTGGCTGTGGAATTCTGGGACTTGCAGTCCAGCCATCTTTAAGACACCACGGTTAAGTAATACTGGTTTAGCCAAAGCTTTTTGCATTTTACCCACCCGCTCCTTCCATGTTTTATTTTTATTCATTTTTTTATTTTATTAGTTAGGGGTGTGTATCTATCATTACATATCATAACATATATATCATAATATATATTCTGTATTATCATATAACAGTAATTAATAAATTTATGCACTGCCCATCTCATCTATAGATGATTCTGAGTGGCTTACAAATGTTACTTTTAGAGTTATAAAACACAATAGTTTTGGAGTACTAAGTAATCCTCCGCTTAGGACAACAATTGAGCCAACATTTTTGTTGCTAAGTGAGATATTTGTTAAGTGAATCTTGCTGACTGAGCAACAATTTAAAATTATGCAAAATGGAACAATTATGCAAAGGAGGACTGTAAAAACAGCCTGTTTAAAAGTGAATTGGGAGATAATGAGGCAAAAGTGGGTTTTTTGGGAGGCGGGATCCTTCAGCTAATGGGAGGGTTTTTTTAAGGAAGCACATCCACACCAGAGCTCCAGTAGAATAAGGGACAGGTAGTCCTCAACGTACGATCCCAATTGAGCCCAATATTCCTGTTGCTAAGTGAAACATTTGTTAAGTGAATTTTGCATCATTTTACGACCTTCCTTGCCACGTTTGTTAAGTGAATCACTGCAGTTGTTAAGTTAATTGAAGTCCACGTGTCTCAAAATTTGCCAGGATTGAGAAACACTGTGTAGAGCAGGGGACCCCAACTTGTTTGCAATTGGGCCGCGGAAATGGCCAGCAAGGGCACACACATGCATTCTTCTTTGGCCAAGCAACGGACGAGCACACCCAATAGAATACAATAGAAGAACAGAACAGAAGAACAACTTGAAATGCACACTGATCAGCAGGCCTAAAATGAAATTTCGTTGCCTACAGCTCTCAAGAGGTCACCACCCCAACATATACTACCTAAAAATGACAAACAGAATTAATGCATATATACCTACGTACATACACACATCTATGACCCAGAGAAATAACAACAGTGTAGCTTGGATGTATACATCTACACGGTGAGAAAAACGAGTCCTGCGAGTTTTACCAGATGGAAGCGGGCGAGTGGGCATGCCCCATTTAAATGAGCGACTGCCACACATGCAAGCCGATCGTGCAAAGGGAGCTCCACACATTTGCCAGTTGCTCACGTGCAACCATCCCCTCTTCCCCCACCCCGCCACCTGTCCACAAAGCCGCTAACGTTGGGGAGCTCCAGTTTAGCAATAGCACTTAGACTTGTATACTGCTTTTCAGCCCTCTCTTAAGTGGTTTACACAATCAGCCTATTTGCCCCCAACAATCTGGGTCCTCATTTTACCCACCTTGGAAGGACGGAAGGCTGAGTCAACCTTGAGCTGGTGGGATTTGAACTGCCAAATTGCAGGCAGCCGGCAGGCAGCAGAAGTACCCTGCAGTATTGCATTCTAGCCACTGTGCCACCCTGGCGGAAGGAAGGAAGGAAGGAAGGAAGGAAGGAAAAATATGGCTGAAACGAAACATGAAAAAAGGGAGGGAGGAGGGAATGAATAGCAATAGCACTTACACTTATATACTGGTTTATAGTGTTTTCTAGCCCTCTCTAAGCAGTTTACAGAGTCAGCCTCTTGCCCCCAACAATCTGGGTCCTCATTTTCCCACCTTGGAAGGACAGAAGGCTGAGTCAACCTTGAGCCTGGTGGGATTCGAACTACCAAGTTGCGAGCAGCTGGTAGGCAGCAGAAGTAGCCCTGCAGTACCGCACTCTGACCACTGTGCCACTGTGGCTCACGAGCGATTTCTTGTCATTAATTTTCCCGCAGTACGGCTGGGATCACTCAGTTCACAAAAGAAAGAGGCTTCCTCCGGTGAAGCGGTCCCTGGTGTGCTACCTGAAAGGACGAGAGGTGCGGCTTTCCAACGAGTCCAGCTACCACCGCTTGTTGCACGCGTACGCGGCTCAGCAGCTGCCCGGGTTGCTGAAGGAAAGAGAATTTCACCTGGGCACTCTTAACAAAGTCTTTGCGTCGCAGTGGTTGAACCACCGGCAAGTGGTGTGTGGGACAAAATGCAACACGGTAAGTGTGCGTTCCCGTGGTTATTGCCTTGGTGTTTGTTCCACCAGCGGATGGATGGCACGAAACGTAACTCTTGCCAATAGTCCTCCAGGGTACACCAGACAGAAGGGCGAAAGGAAAAATTGCATTTTTTTAAAAAAAATGTGTGAATTTATAAAATCACTTTGGACCATACAGGAGACTGGAGGGGACTCTATGAATGAGACCGGGATCTCCAATGGCAACTTTTTTATATTTGTGACTTTGACTCCCAGAATTCCCCAGCCAATATGGCCGGCTAGGGAATTCTGGGCATTGAAGTCCACAAGCTGCCTGGGGAATTCTGGGCATTGAAATCCACAATCTGCCTGGGGAATTCTGGTTATTGAAGTCCACAAGCTGCCTGAGGAATTCTGGGCATCGAAGTCCACAAGCTGCCTGGGGAATTCTGGGCATTGAAATCCACAATCTGCCTGGGGAATTCTGGTTATTGAAGTCCACAAGCTGCCTGGGGAATTCTGGGCATCGAAGTCCACAAGCTGCCTGGGGAATTCTGGGCATCGAAGTCCACAAGCTGCCTGGGGAATTCTGGGCATCGAAGCCCACAAGCTGCCTGGGGAATTCTGGGCATCGAAGCCCACAAGCTGCCTGGGGAATTCTGGGCGTTGAAGTCCACAAGTCTTAAAGTCGCCAAGTTTGGAGAGTTCTGGATTAAGAGAAGACACCTCTTCCCGTGTGCATTTTGCTCCCTTCCTCCTCCATCTTTTAATTGCAAATTATGACTCATTGCAGTTATCCAGATGTTCAAACTGGATTTGGCATTTTTATTCACTTTTATTTTTATTCTCGAGTTCTTCCCAAGGAACTGAGATAGGCAGATGTTGATGTTTTGTGATGTGAAAGGTTTTATCGTCGCAGAATGGAAGCTGTTCGAAGTCAAGCTACCTTTTGCAATTGACTAATGGGGTTTCTGTTAATGCCAATTAACCATTAAGTGGTGCTCCAGTTTTTTGGGATTGCACCCAAGGCACCTATTACTGTTGGTGTACTCTCTTTGCTTTCTTTTGCTATAGTCATTTGGCTTCTATTTATAGGTCTTTGCATTTTATGATCTTCTCTAATTCTTTCTCTTCTCTTCTGCTGTCTCCAGACACCGCCACGTCCGCTGTTCAGACTTTTTTTGTCTGTCTAATCGACAGTCGTTAGGTCCGGGGTGTTGTGTGACAGGTGCCTGTCTGAATTCTAAAGTCCCAGAGCAATTCTTCGTTTTCTATGACTTTCTCTATTTTATGCTTCCACCAAATTCTTGGTTGCAGGCAAATGATATTTCTTGCAGATCTTCCAATGCACCATTGTTGCTACTTTTATCATGCCACTGTTTGTAGTCAGTCTGGGCAATCTTCTGGCAGCAGCTTACCAGGTGGTCCCCTGTTTCTTCAGCTTCATTGCAGGGGGCGGGAGGCATTTGATGTATTGGCCATGTAATACATTATCTTCCCAGGCTGCCATTCTGTTCTTCATTGGGTGTTTCTTGTAGGCCAGTTTGCTCTCACCTGTAGTTAGTAGGCCTTCCAGGCATACGAGCTTCAATGCATCTTCTTCTCTGCCCTTTAGATATTCTTTCAATGCCCCTTTTGCAAATCAAGATTTCAATTTTATTGCCTGCCCAAATTGAATGGATTCTGGCTTCATTGAAGTTGGCTTAGTGATTTAGGTTAATTTATAGGGTTATAGAAGAAATATAAGAAATAAGAAATGGGATAGGGTTTCCTGCCTAAGCAGGGGGTTGGACTAGAAGACCTCTAAGGTCCCTTCCAACTCTTCTATTTTCTCTTTTCTCTTCACCAACTATGGTTTAACCCATAATATTCTGTAAATTCTTCAGTAGCTCATTTTCCAGCCCTTAAAAGTGGTAAATGAAATGTTTCTGCCCAGAAATGGGCTCCCCCCATCCACTTTTTATTAAAAATAAGAAGGAACAATTCTGATTTTCCCAGCCATGACATGGCTTGGATTTATTTTTGGTTCAGCATTTGTTCTGAGGCCAGCTGTTGCAGCTGGGAACCGTGATTAACGATTTGCAGACAAGTAAACTCAGTTCATGTATTGCCTGCCTCTCATCTAGACTGCAGACATTTTGCCTTCTACGTTGCGTGGTTTGTGTGTGAGTGTGTAGGTGTGAGAGAGAATGTGCTACTGTTCTACAAAGCTATTGACTTGTTTCAGTAATATAAGTGCTGAACAGATAGTTCTCGACTTTCAACCCCAGTTGAACCCAACCATTCTAAGTGAGACCGTTGCTAAGTGAGTTGTGCCCCATTTTACAGCCTTTCTTGCCGCACATTATTTTTCTTAAGTGAATCCCTCCAGTGGTTAAGTTATTAACACAGTTGTTAAGCGAATTTGGCTTCCCTACTGACTCGGCTAGTCAGGCCACAAAAGGCGATCCTGTGACTCCGATCATAAGTATGTTGAGACTCTAGAAAAAGTACAGAAGAGTAACCAGGATGATGAGGGGACTGGAGGCTAAAACATACAACGAACCGTTGCAGGAACTGGGCTTGGCTAGTCTAGGGAAGAGAAGGACCAGGGGAGACAGGAGAGCAGCCTTCCAATATTAGGGTGGAGGAAGAGGTCAAGCTATTTTCCAAAGCGCCTGAAGGCCAGACAAGGAATAACGGATGGAAACTGAACAAGGAGAGATTCAACCTGGAAATAAGGAGAAACTTTCTGACAGTGAGAACAATCAACCCATGGAACAGAAGTTGCCTTCAGAAGTTGTGGGAGCGCCATCACTTGAGACTTTCAAGAAGAAGATTGGACCGCCATTTGTCAGAAACGGTGTAGGGTCTCCTGCTTGGGTAGGGGGTTGGACTAGATGACCTACAAAGTCCCTTCCAACTCTGATTATCCACGTATCTGTCTGTTTATCTGTATGAATCAGTTGCCAAAGATCTGAATTCAAAAATGTGAGAATGAGGGAAAATGGTCATGTCACTTTTTTTCAGTGCCAATGTAACTTTGGTCCCTAAACGACTGGTTATAAGAATAGAATATAGAATAGAATATGGTAGGAATTGGAATGGAATAGAATAGAATAGAATAACAGTTGGAAGGGACCTTGGAGGTCTTCTAGCCCAACCCCCTGCTCAGGCAGGAAACTCTACATCACTTCAGACAAATGGTTATCCAATCTCTTCTTTGAAAACTTCCAGTTAGAGCACCCACAACATCTGGAGGCAAGCCGTTCCACTGGTTGATCAGTTACCACCTGTTGCTTCTTGTCCTTCTCTCAGGTGCTTTGGAGAATAGCTTGACTCCCTCTTCTTTGGGGCAGCCCCTGAGATATTGGAAGATTGCCATTATGTCTCCCCTAGTCCTTCTTTTCATTAAATGAGACATACCCAATTCCAGCAACTCTTCTTTGTATGTTTTAGCCTCCCTTAATCTTCGTTGCTGTTCTCTACACTCTTTCCAGAGTCTCAGCATCTTTTTTTACATCGTGGCAACCAAAACTGGATGCAGTCTTCCAAGTGTGGCCTTACCAAGTGGTATTAACCCTTCACGTGATCTTGATTCTGTCCCTCTGTTGATGCAGCCTAGAACTGTGTTGGCCTTTTTGGCAGCTGCAGCACACGGCAAGCTCCTATTTAAGTGATTGTCCACTAGGACTCCGAGATCCCTGTCATAGTTACTGCTATTGAATCAGGTAACACCTATATTTATACCTGTACACAGGAACAAGGAATGATTGTCCACTAGGACTCCCAAGATCACCGTTAGATCACTAGGACTCCAAGATCACCTCTCACCATTGAGCCAGATACCACATATACTGTACCTGTGCATTTGGTTTTTCTTGCCTAAATGCAGAACATTTTTCACCCTTGAATTTCATTTTGTTAGATAGCGCCCAGTGTTCAAGTCTGCCAAGATCCATCTATCTCTTAAGCCCATCTCCTGGGGCGTTGGCTATTCCTGCTAGCTTGGTATCGTCTGCGGATGAAATAGAATAGAATAGAATACTTTATTGGCCAAGTGTGATTGGACACACAAGGAATTTGTCTTGGTGTAAATACTCTCAGTATACATAAAGAAGGAACGTTCGTTAAGAATCAAGAATCATAATGTACAACACTTAATGATAGTCATAGGGTACAATCAACATCAAATCATACTATTATAATATAATTTAATATTATAATGTAATATATAATTATAGATTTGATGAGTTCCCCATCTATCCTCTTGTCCAAGTCGAGAACTACCTGTACTTCATTTAGTGGCCGTTCAAAGTTACAGCGTCACTGAAAAATATTGACCTGCGATCGTTTTTCACATGACGTTTGCAGCCTGATCATGTGATCAAAATTCAGGCGCTTGGCCACTGACTCGTATTTACAACGGTCGCAGGATGCACGTGATTCCCCTTTTGCGACCTTCTGACAAGCCAAGTCAACGGGGAAGCCAGATTCACTCAACAGCCGTGTTTCTCACTTAACGACGGCAGTGATTTTCTTACCCGCGGTGACAAAAAATATCGTAAAATGGGGGGAAAGACGCGCTTAAGAAATAGTCTCCCTTAATAACAGAACTTTCGTCCTCAACTGTGGTCATGTTTCGAGGACTACCTGTGTTCCAAATACAGCCCAATAGGAATGGTTGTAAGTCAAGGACTATGTTTCATTGCTGCATCCAAGCAGCTTCTCCAAAAGACCCCAGAGGCCCTGAGGAATTATTCTCATTTTGCCAGGTGGCAATTTTGCAATTCCTCTTTTCTTTTAGCCATGTCTCGCTTCTAACGTCCATGCAGAGGAGGTCAGGAGACCTGGTCTGCCCCGTACACACATCAGGTTGTTGACTGTTCTTTGGCAGGGCTTGGAGAAAATGCGGCCAAACCAGATCGGCCTGATTGGTGTCTTGTTGACTAATGACCTGCTTTTCTTTCTTTCTTTCTTTCTTTCTTTCTTTCTTTCTTTCTTTCTTTCTTTCTTTCTTTCTTTCTTTCTTTCTTTCTTTCTTTCTTTCTTTCTTTCTTTCTTTCTTTCTTTCTTTCTTTCTTTCTTTCTGAAAAAAAGTTTTTTTATTTTTAAAAACAAACATAGACAAACATAAACATAAAACAACAAATACAATCTTTCATACATACAGTGTGTTGGTTGGTACATATTTCTTGTGCACAAAAACTATAGTTTTTTCCCTCTTAAGTTAAAGTTTACATTCATATTACATTAGTCAACTTTCCATATTATATTATTATTACATCATCATTAGACTTCAATTTCAAATCCATATTATTCTTTAGAGCAAATCTCAATTCTTACTGATTTTAATTAATATTATAATTCATTCTATAATGATAGATTATAACGTATCATTACTATTGGGTTACACTTCAATTTCTTACTTTTCCATTTAGCCATTGATAGAATAAATCCCATATTTTATAATACTCTTTTTCTTCTTGCTCTCTAATTGCTAACGTTAATCTACTCATTTCTGCACATTTCATTATTTTCTTAATCATCTCGTCTATCGGACTTGCTTTTCTGACTTGACTTTGGAACAGTCAGAAAAGTCCCTCTGGGCTTCTGCCTCGGGGTGCTTAAACGCGGTTTGGGCGCTCCTGAATTTCATTGGATATCATATTTGGCGTACTAATAACCATGGTTTCCTGGAAGGTGATGCCCCCCATGCAGAAATGAGCCCCGTCCTGCTTGTAACGCACGAATGGGAAAGTTGTACGTACCTCAGATCAGGGGTGGGCTATTGATTCCCTCCGTTATAGAGTAGGGACTTGCCCTGTCGTTGTTGGCAGGGACTGTTCTTGGTGAAGAGCAAACCCTATTGCCTTGTAGCACTGATAGCGTTACCTAGTTGGGTCATGAAACATCGGCAAGAAAACCACCAAGCTCACAGAGTAGCAAGGACCCCACAATTTTCCTCCTCCTCGTCCACCACCATCACATAAAGTCCACTCCCTTCTAGCACTGATAACATTACTTAATTGGGTCATGAAACATCTGCAAGAAAACTATCAAGCTCAGAGATCACCAAGGACCCCACAGTTCTCCACCTCTCCTCTCCTCTGCAAACCCCTCTCCCTTCTAGCACTGTTGATGTTACCTAGTTGGGTCATGAAATGTCTGCAAAAAGAACCAAGCTCCCAGGGATCCCACAATCTCTTCTTCCTCCTCTCCTAATTCTGCAAACCCCACTCTATTCTAATATTGATGACATTATGTAGTTGGGTCATGAAATGTCTACAAGGAAACCAGTAAGCTCAGCACCAAGGACCTCACAATTCTCCTCCCCCTCCTCCTCCTCCTCCCTATAAACCTTCTAGCACTAATGATGTCCCCTATTTGCGTCATAAAAGAGAGCATCACAGACCCTACAGTCCTCCTCCAACTCCTCCAACTCCACACCTTCTAGCACTGATAATGTTACCTAGCTGGATCATGAAACATCTGAAAGAAAGCCACAAAACTCAGAGAGCACAAAGGACCCCACAGTCATCCTCTTCCTCCTTTCCACAAACCACATTCCCTTCTAGCACTGATGTTGTTACTTAGTTGGGTTGTGAAATGTCTGCAAGAAAACAAAGGTGAGCACCAAGGACCTCACTGTTCAACCCTGAGCTACAAATATTTTCTGCTACAAATGAGCGCGTCGTTCACCTTTCCGTGTAGCTTCCTAATCCATAATACCTTCTTGAAATGTCTCCCCCCACCCCACCATTCTCATCTCTTGCAGTTGTTTGTAGTCGACGTCCAGACTGGGCAGATCACCAAGATCCCCATCCTGAAGGATCGAGAGCCCCACATCGTCAACCAGCAGGGCTGTGGGATCCACGCCATCGAGCTCAATCCTTCCCGGACCCTCTTGGCCACCGGGGGCGATAACCCCAACAGCCTGGCTATTTATCGCCTGCCCACCCTCGATCCCGTCTGTGTGGGAGACGTAAGTTTCTTTCCCGGAGCGAAGGCAGGGAGAGCTTTGAGACGAGCCCTCAGGAGGGTCAGATCGGATACAGGGAGTCCTCGACTTAACAACAGTGGCCGTTCGAAGTTGCAACAGCGCTGACCAAAAGTGACTTAGGGCTGTTGTTCACTCGTACAATCTTTGTGGCATCCGTAGGGTCACCTGATCAGAATCCAGAGGCTTGGCAACTGGCGTGTACTTATGACTGTTGCACAGTCCCCGAGTTACGTGAACCCCTTTTGCGACCTTCCGACAGACATAGGAAAACATTCCTATGCATGTTTTCAAGTTGTCATAAACAAGGGGTGGGTGGGAATCTGAAGGAGCAGTACATCAGTTTTAAACCAGGAGTACATTCCACCCGTATCTTAAAAAGATTGTAGCTAGGCTACCGGATCTTCTGCCCCGAAAATCCTTCATTGGAGAATTTGATTGATGACACACCCAGGGGGAAGGGGGGAAACGGTCCCAGGTGACTGTAAATTACCTATGCCAGAGTTGGCTTCATTTAGGTTAATGCCGGCATGTTGTTCCTAATAAATCTTTTGAATTCTTTTGAAGCTTGGCCCGAGACTCGTGATTTAATTAGGGCAATCGCCGGAACCCTGACCCAAAGTTAACGGGGGAAGCCATTTACTTAACCGCTGTTACTAACTTATCAACTGCAGTGATTCACTTAACAACGGAGGCAAGAAAGGTCATAACGCTGGACAAAACTCACTTTGCAAATGACTCACTGAAATTTTGGGCTCCGTTGGGGTTGTAAGTCGAGGACTACCTGTATTGTCTTGGTAACTTCAATTACAAGAATTGTTGGAGTATCAGGATTCTGGCAATGACCCCCATTTAAATCATGAGTCTCAAGCCAAACTTCCAAAACTTAAAAAGGATTTATTGGGAGTTAACATGCCGGCACTCCATGGGTGTAGCTGACTCTGAGACACATCACTCATTGTCACCCTGGACCCTGATTTTCCCCCAACCCCTCTGGGTGTATCATAATTCATATTCTCCAATGAGACACATCCATAGCCCAGAGTCATCAATCATGCTTTCCAATTAGAATTTTGCACTGTTGAAACTTCAGTCACTTAGTTACCATCTTTGAAAACATTTATGGAGTGCAGTTTCGGTTTTCAAGCTGCTGCACTGCTCCCTATTCCCTTTCTGTGGGCAACTCTAAATAGACCAGAGAAATATTTTATGAGTTGACAGAGGCATTGAAAAGCAATTGATTGAGTCAACTTTGTTCTCTTTTTCATTAAGCCGTTAGTCCTTGACTTATGACAATTCGTTTAGCGACTAAATTTACTAAATTCACTAAATTTACGCTGGCACTGAAAAAAGTAACTTATGACCACTTGTCATGCTTAACAACCGTGGCAGTGCCCCCATAGTCACGTGATCAAAAAGTTTGGGTGCTTGGCAACTGTCATGTACTTATGCCACTTGCACTATTCTGGGGGTCACGTGATCCCCGTTTTTGACCTTTCCTGGCCAGCTTCTGACCAGCAAAGTCAATGGGGAAAGCTGGATTCACTTAATACGTGAGTCACTTAAGAACGGCAGTGTTTCAGTTAACAACGGTACCCCCAAAAGGTAGTAAAATCGGATATGATTCACTTAACAAACTCCTTGCTTAACAATGGAAATTCTGATCCCAATTGTCGTTAGTTGAGGACTGCACTGTACCTGTACTGAAGTACTGTAAAAACATGTTCAAATGTCTTCACCGGTTGGTGAGCATTGACTGTGTTACAATCACCTGATTTCTTTGCCTTCACGTTATTTCTTCTTTCTTTCTTTTTAGGATGGACACAAAGATTGGATATTTTCTATTGCATGGATTAGTGATACGATGGCTGTTTCTGGTAACCCTCAAAACTTTGTTATTATTATTTTCAAATAAATCATACCTTTTAGAGGAGATGTGTTCAAATTTCATTACAACCATGAGCCCAGATATAAACAAAATGTTGAATAAAAATATTACAACTTTCTATATCAGGGGGTCTCCAACCTTGGCTATTTTATGGTTTGTGGGCTTCAACTCCCAGAATTCCCCAGCCAATGCATGCTGGCTGGGGAATTTAAAGTCCACAAGTGGTAAAGTTGCCAAGGGTGGAGGCCACTGTGTTCTACTCTCTCTCTCTACCTATACCTGTACCTCTACCTACCAGTCTACCTATCTACATCCTATCTATCTATCTATCTATCTATCTATCTATCTATCTATCTATCTATCTATCTATCTATCTATCTATCTATATATTTATATCATTCATCTATCATCTATATCATCTATTTCATTCATCTATCATCTATATCATTCATCTATCTCATTCATCTATCATCTATCTCATCTATCATCTATCAATTATCTATCATCTAGCTTATAATAATATTTCTGCCTTCTCCTGAGATAAGAGTAAAACCTGTTGTGCGAAGCATATCGTACTCATATTTTTATAGTATTTTATTCACACTATATGCATGTTTTGTATAGTTTTATCCTTTTTTAACATTCTAAGCCATCCAGACTTAAACTGGACAGCCTACAAATTAGGATAGGATAGGATAACAGAGTTGGAAGGGACCTTGGAGGTCTTCTAGTCCGACTCCCTGCTCAAACAGGAGACCCGGTAGCATTTTAGACAAATGGTTGTCCAATCTCTTCTTAAAGACTTCCAGAGATGTGGCAAGCTCTTCCCCTGGCTGATTGCCTCACTGTTAGAAAGTTTCTCCTTAGTTCTAGGTTGGCTTTCCCTCTGTGGAATAACAGAGTTGGAAGGGACCTTGGAGGTCTTCTAGCCCACCCCTGCTCGAGCAGGAGATCCTATGCCATTCTGGACAAATCGCTGTCTAACCTCTTCTTTAAAAACTCCAGTGTTGGAGCACCCACAACTTCTAGAGTCCAGCTGTTCTACTGATTAATTGTTCTAATTGTTAGGAAGTTTCTCCTTAATTCTAGGTTGCTTCTCTCCTTGATTAGTTTCCATTCATTGCTTCTTGTCCTGCCTTCAGGGGCTTTGGAGAATAGCTTGACTCCCTCTTCTTTGGGGCAGCGCCTTAAATACTGGAAGACTGCTCTCATGTCACCCTTGGTTCTTCTTTTCATTAAACTAGACACGCCCAATTCCAGCAACCGTTCTATAAATTGAACGAATGAATAAATATTCTCCTTTTTTGGACCTGCTTTCGAAGTGGCCTTGAATGTGCTTCTTCCCGGCAGGTTCCCGAGATGGTTCAATGGGTCTCTGGGAAGTGACGGATGAAGTCTTGGCCAAGAGTGACGCCCGGCGCAACCTGTCGCAACCTGTCCCCGTCTACGCCCACATCACCCACAGGGCCCTGAAGGACATACCCAAGGAGAACACCAACCCAGCCAACTGCAAAGTCCGGGCGCTGGCTTTCAACAACAGGAACAAGGTTGGGATAATGAAGCGATTAAAATGGAGAGACAGGTAGTCCTCGACGTACGACCATCGTTGAGCCCAACGTTTCCGTTGTCAAGCGTGTGGTGCGGTGGCCTAGAGATGGAGCTCTCGCCTCACAATCAGGAGGCTGTGAGTTTGATCTTAGGTAGAGGCAGATATTCAGTATATCTGCTGGATAAAACTCAGCATTGGCGAGAGAAAGGGCATCTGGCCAGGAAATACTCAGCTCCATTCAGTTGCCCAGACTCCACCCTGCAAGGAATTATGGGGTCATTTAAAGAAGATGACAATGATTTCCGTTGTTAAGTGAGACATTTCTTAAGTGAATGTTGCCCTGTGTCAAGGTTCCAGCAGTTACCTCCATTTAAATCATGAGTCTCGAGCCGAACTTCCAAAACTTCAAAAGGATTTATTGGAGTTAACATGACCGGCGCTGCCTGGGTGTAGCTGACTCTGAGGCACATGATTCACTGTCACCCTTGATCCTGGTTTCCCCCCCCACCCCGGGTGTATCGTAATTCATAGTCTCCAATGGGACACGTCAATAGCCAAGAGTCATCAGTCATGCTCTCCACTTAGATTTTTGCACGGCAGAAACTTGGGTCACTTAGTTACTACCTTTGAAAACATTTATGGAATGCACTTTCAATTTCCAAGCTGCCTCACTGCTCTCCCCTTTCCTTTCTATTGGCAACTCTAAAAAGACCAGAGAAATATTTTATGAGTTGACACCGTTTTTTACGACCTGTTCTGCCTCAGTTGTTAAGTCAGTCCCCGAGGTTGTTTAAGTAAGCCACATGGTTGTTAATTGAATCTGGCTTCCTCCTTGACTTTTGTCAGAAGGTCACAAAAGGGGATCATGTAACCCTGGGATTCTGCAACAGTCATAGGTACATGCCAGTTGCCAAGCGTCTTTTTTTTTTGTAATCAAGTTTTTTTATTTCAATCTGCACATACATAGCAATACATTAACAGTGGTGGCATCAATATATCATACATTTTAGTATAGGCAAAATTAATAATACCAACTCTATCTCTTAATACACATGTTCACATTAAATCATAATCTTTCATTGCTTATTTTCAACATTTCAATACTCCTAATGCCAACCACCTAGTACCAACATACCTAGTAATTTCATTATTCCATTTCCTCCCCAATTTTGTTTTTGTTTTAAAATAAAAAATTCTCATTTGGCAAGCAGTGTGGTTCCAGGTTTCACATCTCAATATGGCAACATGATATAGTTACCTATTCATTTTATTTATTCAATGTCACATCACATTTTCACATTTAAATATTAAACTTATCCAATTCCAATTCATGTTATAACTTGCTTCATTTTTCTTAGGATATTCTCATAGCATCTTAATTTTGATCACACGACCACAGGGATGCTGCAAAGATCGTAACTGTGGGAAATGGTCATGTCCCTTTTTTCAGTGCCGCTGTAACTTTGAACAGTCTCTGAGTGAACGGTTGTAGGTCGAAGGCTCCCTGTATTTCTAGAGGTACTCGACTTAGCAACAATTTGTTTAGACCGCAGATAGCTACTGTGATGACCCAAAGGGGCGTGGCACAAAAGCAACAGTCACAAAAGTAGATAAAGTCCCTTTAATTCCTCCAACTTGGCCCCCAATGTCCAGTTATCATCGGCTGGAGAGAAAAAAACTCTCCCAAGGACAGTCTTTAAAGGGAAGGAATTCCATCCAACCCGAAGTACATATATAAATTATAAATAAAAACCAACACAAACCATGCTGCAGCCATTAACTGAGACAGGGCAGGGTAAGGAATTGCAGACTTCAAAAGATAATGAAACACACACAGTTGGGAGGAAGCCAGAACCCAGATAAGATTTGACAAACAAAGATAATACATGCTTTGCTTCCAACAAGGTGCTGTGTGCAAACGCCCTTTTTAAATCCTGTTTTCCCAGCTGCAGCTAATGAAGGGAATCGGGGCCTTTTTCTCCTCCGTAGCCCACATTGCTCCCTTCTCCGTTTCTCCCTGCGTGCCCTAGGATGAAGAGGGGGTGGGTCTGGGTCTTCCACTGAAGGCACAGCTGGACTGTGCCCTTCCCCAGTTTCTTCCACAGCCACCAGAGCCACACTCCCACTCCCTGTGAGCTGCTTGACTTCCCCCTCAGAATCAGCTTCCAACAGGGGCATGACAGCTACCCTGGCCTGGTGCCCTGCTAAGTGGTAAACCATCATTTAGACATGATGATAGTGGCTATATTCAGATGGTGCTAAGCCAAAACCAAGCGATCTGGTGATTTCTGCAATACTGGTAGTTCTCGACTTACAACCGTTTCTTTAGTGACCGTTTGGAGAAAACAGCGGCACTGGAAAAAGGCTGCTTTTCACACTTAAGGACCGTTGCAGCATCCCCACAGTCACATGATCAAAATTCGGACGCTTGCGAACGGGTTCACATTTATGAAGGTTGCAGGGTCGCGGGATCCCTTTCGACAAAGTCAGTGGGGAAGCCAAGATTCACTTAACGACCGTGTGACTAACTTAACAGTCGCAGTGATTCTACTTAACTGTGACGAGAGTCGTAAAATGGGAGCAAAGCTCACTTAACAACTGTCTCACGAAGCGATGGCTCAATTGTGATCGTAAGTTGAGGACCACCTGCCTGTAAACTCAGCCTCTGTTTTCAGAAAAAAGCAAAATGGCTAATCATTAGGGGGTGCAAGCAGAAAATTTCATGTCCCAGTCGCCTGAACGGTTAATATTTTTTCTCTTCCAGGAACTGGGAGCTGTTTCACTGGATGGATATTTCCACCTCTGGAAAGCAGAACACATGCTGTCCAAGGTAACTCCCTTCACACCTGCCCACAGAAGCTCGTAGTATACAAGGGAATAATGGAGTAGAGCATAAGAATAAAATAGAATAGAGAATAGAATAGAATGTAGAATAGAATAAGAATAGCATAGCATAGTATAGCATAGAATAGAAGAATAAGAATAGAATAGAAAATAGAAGAGATGAGAATATAATAAAAATAGAAACACGAGAATCAAGAGAATAGAAAATAGAATAGAATGCAGAATATAATATGATATAGAATAGAATTGGAGAATAGAACAGAATAAAATGCAGAATATAAATAATATAGAAAATAGAATAAGGAATAGAATAGAATAGAATAATAATTAGAACAGAACAGAACAACAGAGTTGGAAGGGACCTTGGAGGTCTTCTAGTCTAACCTGCTCAGGCAGGAAACCCTATACCATTTCAGACAAATGGTTGTCCAATCTCTTAAAAATTTCCGGTGTTAGAGCAAAGCTGTTCCACTGGTTAATTCTTCTCGCTGTCAAGAAATTCCTCCTTAATTCCAGGTGGTTTCTCTCCTGGATTAGTTTCCATCCGTAGCTTCTTGTCTTGCCTTCAGGTGGACAAGAAGGACCTTTCGTTAGATCTATGAACACAGAGGGTTAAAAACTAAACTAGAATTTCCTGGTTTGGATGTAAGGGAGAATTTTGGCTTTGCGCTGGCTTGTGCTGACCCTTGGATGCATTTTGGAGGGGTGGGGTTGTGAGGCTCATGTGACCTTAGCATTTCTTGACAACTTGGTTGGAAAGCTCCAAAGAGCATTCAAGCTCTTTTCCAGCTTCTTAACCTAGGATGCGATCCTCTTTTATTATGTTGTAGGAACTCACAAATTTTTTTCTGGTTTTCTTCTTTTTTTTTTTTTTGGAAAGCATAAGGATAGAACGGTGGAATCAGGCCAAATTATTTTTGGGTCAAAGAGTTGTGCATTTAAAAACAAAATTTCTGTTATATTGTAAAGCTTCATCGTCCATCGAAATTTTCTGTACACGTTTCCGAGGGAGAAAATAAGGAACCTTTTGTTGACATAAGTTACACGCATAACATCAAAGTTTAAAATCCAGTGCTTGCTTAAACAAAGGATTGTTTGTGATCTGTGATGCAAAGGTCTGCATTACAGGTACTCCTTGAGGACCAGTCGCTTAATGACTGTAGAAAGTTATAGTGACCCGTGCCAATATTTAGGAATACCATTAATCAGAATAAAATCAGAATCGAGCTGGAAGGGACTTCGGAGGTTTTCTAGTCCAGCCCTCTGCTCAAACAGGCGATCTAATAATAGACCTGGGTATTTTACGTTCCCTGGGCCACCTCTGGCCCTTTGACTGTCCCTGTCCAGCCCGTGTGAGATCAATTGGAAATTAAAAATCAAATGTAAATAAGTGTACACACCATGCACGCAACACAATAGCATGGCTTTTATTTTGAAGGTGACTTCCCCCCCATTCCCCCCACCCTTCACAGCTCTATTGGTTTAGCCCTCCACAAGAGTTCCAGTTTTTCATGTGGCCCCTCAGGAAAATTAATTGCCAATCCTTGGTCTATAACTGGGGGGCTCCAAACTTCCAACTTTTAAGATTTGTGGACTTCAGCTCCCAGAATTCCCCAGCCAGCTACTGCCTGGGGAATTCTGGGAATTGAAGTCCAGGAAGTTTAAAAAGGGGGCCAAGTTTGGAAAGCCAAAGCTTAGGTCTGCCAGCTTCAACTCTTTGTCTAGGGGAAGTAGCCTGCATGATCTGGTCACATCCCAGTTCTGTTGTGGATTGCGCCCCTTGTGAGAAATCTCTGCTATGGAGGGTGTCCACGTCGTCCAGCTGTAAAATATATCCGGAAGTGGTTCTGATTCGGCTTATTTAAACGTCCTTCAGATCTTCTGTGGTTTGTGGGATCCCCCAATGTTCATCCAGGTTTTTCCCCCCCTTTCTGGCTTTTGCAGCTCCTGTCCACCAAGCTACCCTACTGCCGGGAAAATGTGTGTCTGGCCTATGGTCAGGAGTGGTCGGTGTATGCCGTGGGGTCTCAGGCCCACGTCTCTCTCCTGGACCCCCGACAGCCTTCCCACAAGGTTAAGTCTGTCTGCTCCAGAGAGCGAGGAAGCGGTAAGGATGCCTTCCGGGGAACATTCGTGTATGTGGCATGAAAAATGGGTGGGAATTCAGCTCCCCCCCCCATCCCAACTTGGAGGCCTTCCTTCCTCCCTCCTTCCCTCCCTCCCTCCTTCCTTCTTTCCTTCCTTGTCTCATTAAGAAGAGACGACTAGACAGTCACTTATCTAAAACAGTATAGGTTGTCCTGCTTAAGCAGGGGGCTGGACTAGAAGACCTCCAAGGTCTCTTCCTTCTGTTCTATTCCTATTTCTATTCGTGCCATTCCATATTTTCTATTCCGTTCTGTTCTGTTCCCTTCCATTGGGTTCCATTCCACATATTCTGTTCTGTTCTGTTCTGTCCTGTCCTGTCCTGTCCTATCCTTTTCCTTCCTTCCTTCCTTCCTTCCTTCCTTCCTTCCTTCCTTCCTTCCTTCCTTCTCTTTTTCTCTCTCTCTCTCTCTTTTCTTAACTTCCTTCCCTCTCCTCCCATCTCCCCTTCTCTCTCCTCCCCTTCCCTCCTTTTTCTTTCACTGTACTTAACAATGGTTGCAGTATCCTGGGGATTCTCATTTGCAACCTTGGGGTGTTTCTACAAACAGAGTCAATGAGGGGAAGCCAGATTCACTTAATGACTGCATCATTCACATGACTTCAGCGATTTGCTTAAGTACAGTAAAACCTGGCAAGGCTCACTGAACAACCGTCTGCTTAGCCAGGGGAATCGGGGGCTCAGTTGTGGTCGTAAGTCAAAGACCTACCTGCAGGGCCGGGATTGGTTGCCGGTGTCCCCTAACGCCTCCGTCCCTCTTCCGCGACAGGCATTCGCTCCGTGAGCTTCTACGAGCACATCATCACGGTGGGGACTGGGCAGGGCTCCTTGCTGTTTTACGACATCCGAGCCCAGAGGTTCCTGGACGAGAAACCGCCCCAGAATTTCTACGGATCAAAATTGGCAGGAAGTGAAATTCTCAAGCTCTCAACCGGCAAAGGTTGGCTGGTAAGTAGTTGCAGAAAGAGGAGACTGGGAGGCTCAGGGAGGCTCCCCGAGAAGTCAACAGGAGGGGTTGTCAGGCTACGGAGAGTCTTAGAAACCAGGTGCTGCACGTAGGTTTGTCCTTCGGCAGTCTGCATTATCGAGGTGGAAGTGATAGTTGGTCAGCTGAAACAGAGGCAGGATGGATTCCAAAACTTCACCAGCAATCACTCAATCAGTGACAGCCAGTTTGGTCCAGCTAGAAACTGGGAGATGGTGAGTTCTTGTCCTGGCTTACTCATAAAAGCTGGCTGGGTGGTTTTCTGCCAATCACCAGGAGGCAGTGAGTTCTAGTCCTGCCTTAGACGTGAAAGCCGGCTGGGTGACTTTGGGCCAGTCACTAGGAGATGGTGAGTTCTAGTCTTGTCTTAGGCATGGAAACTGACAGGGTGGAAACTTCGGCCAATCACCAGGAGACAGTGTGTTCTAGTCTTCTAGTCTTGCCTTAAGCATGAAAACCGACAGGGTGTGCTTTAGGCATGAAAGCTGGCTGGGTGATTTTGGGCCAATCACTAGGAGATGGTGAGTTCTAGTCTTGCCTTAGGCATGAAAGCTGACTGGGTGAATCTAGACCAATCACCAGGAGATGGTGAGTTCTAGTCCTGCTTTAGGCAAGCAATCCAACTGGGTGTCATTTTGGGCCAGTTCCACGTTCTGAGCCCATGACATCATTGGGTAACAAGCTGGTCAGTCAATTCCTGCTGCCACACACAATTGATGCAAGTGGGGGATAAACCAGGAATTGGTTTAGCTTCTGTCTTTCTTCCTTGGTCCCAGGGAGATACAGGTAGTCCTCAACTTACAACAGTTCGTTTAATGACCAAAATAAAGGAACTAAAAAAAGTGAACATTTCTCACACAACCATTGCAGCAAACCCATTGACACGTGATTAAAATGTGGTTGCTTAGCCACCGACTCGTACTTATGATGGTTGCGGTGTTCTGGGGGTCACGTGATCCCCTCTTGCAACCTTCTATCAAGCCACGTCCACAGGGGAAGCCAGATTCACTTAACGACCGCGTGACTACCTTGACAACCCGCAGCGGTTCGCTTAACGACGGTGGCAGGAAAGCTCGTAAAATGGGGCCAAACTCGGCAAGCGGCTGTGTCGCTGAGCAAGAAAAGGGCTCAATAATTGTGGGCCGTAAGTTGAGGACTGCCCACACAGGCTGGCTCTTGGGAAGGCAGCGGGTTGCATCGCTAACCGACATCTGCTTCCTTTTTGACAGAATCATGACGAAACCTGGAGGAATTACTTTTCGGACATCAGTTTCTTCCCCAACGCGGTTTACACGCACTGCTACGACTCGTCGGGCACGAAGCTTTTCGTGGCAGGAGGCCCTCTCCCTTCTGGACTTCACGGGAATTATGCCGGCCTCTGGAGCTAATGACGCTTTTTCCCACCCCCCCAAAAAAAGGAAAGCCTCTGGAAAGCGTGGCTTTCTCCTCCTCCTCCTCCTCCTCCTCCCTCGCCTTCATTTCCTCTCCTTTTTTAAAAACAAAAGGATTTGCGTGGTGGACTTTCCCGTCTTCTGGTTTTGATGCCACTCGGGGTTTAAACACACACACACATTTTTTATTTAAAGGAGGGGAATCCGTCGAGTCTCCCAGAAGTTTTTGTACATTTTTAAAAATGGGGTGGTGGTTTTTTGTTTTTTTTTTAAATTTCTTTTGGGTTGTTGTTGTGGTTGTTGTGGTTGTTGACCTGCTTTGATCTTTCTACGATAGAGTGGGGGTTGGTGCCCTTTTCATTGCGTTTCCTAAAAACGGCATCGTCTTTGGCCCTGAGCTCAGACCGACCGACCGACCGACCGACCATAAGTCTCATTTTTCTTCTCTTACTTCACTGGGAGGTAGGATTCCTCGATGCGATGCGATCGGCTGCTGCCGAGCTTTCTATGAAAGCCCAGGGGCTGTGTGTGCGCGCATGTGTGTGCACGTGCACATGTATGTGCAGGTACTTTTGTGGGTCACCTTTCCTGGAATAAAAAGGATCTAATTAAAAATCAACATGTATTTATACCGCAGGCCCTTCTACCTAATCCACAAGAGTTAGGCCTGCCCCGCCCCTGAACTCTGGGTCAATCTTTTAAGAAGTGCAGGTTTTACAAGGATGCCGTTTTTGTCCCTGAGTCAATGTGGAACCTCCGTTGTCGTTTTTTAATTTATAAAGTCTACCATGTTAATTCAAGAGAGAGACATTAAAGACAACCACTGAGAACCAGGAACACAACTTCAGCATTCTGTTATGAAGTGTTCACGTGTGTGTGTATGTGTATCTATATATACACTGTACTGTATATATCTGCCGTTTCCCCCAAAATACGACCTACCTTGAAAGTAAGTCCTAGCTTGATTTTTATATCTGCGTCCAATTTAAGCCCTATCCCCCCAAAAATAAGCCCTAATTAAGATCCTGCCCACTCCAGAGTGACGGGTAAAAATTAAGCTAGGGATGGGGTGGAGCTGCCCTATTACTTCCTTTGGACAGTTGTAGCCAGGCCTCGCACATCCCGACACCTGCCTTACTGGCCCACTTCTTCTGCAGCCGGCAAGGCTGGCCAGGCTTTCCTGAAGGCCGCTGGAGCTGAGAACAAAGCTCTGGATCGATCCAGAGCTCTGTTATCCATTGCAGAGGCCTTCAGGGAAGCCTTGCCAGCTGCAGAAGAAGAAGTTCCTGAAGGCCTGTGACAGCCAAAAGGCCGGGGCAATGCATGCAAGTGAGGTTACTCAGTGGATGACATCCCCTGAAAATAAGATGGTGCCTTTTTTGGTGGCAAAAAAAATAAAATAAGACAGGGTCTTATTTTGGGGGGAAATACAGTCTCCATCCATCCATTCCTCCATCCATATCTATCTCTCCATCCATCTCTCCATCCACCTATCTACACACGCACACACACATGTAAAAGTACTTATACACAGACTTAGTTCACAACTGCTTCTAAACCAGTGCGTAGCCACATTTTTTTTTTGTTTTTATTTTTAAAAGCTGGTGATTATCTACCTTCTGCGAACAGTTTTGCATCCACAATCTCAAATAATCTTCCGTTGAAACTAGCTGCTTTCCAGCTTTTAGATTGGTGGGTTTTTTTTAAACGACTTCATATAGATTATGTTTCTAGGTTTTTTTTTAAAAAAATAACTATGGATGCCCCAAAGGAGGAGAAATTGCAGAGGGGAGGTTGCAGATGGGCGGGGGGGTCTTCAGAAATGGGGTTTTCCTCTTCAGCTAATCAGAAAGAGCAAGTTTTTTTTCCTTCTTTGGGGCATACAGATTTGCCATGACATATAGGAATCCACAAGCAAATGACATGAGAGCAGTCTTCCAATATCTCAGGGGCTGCCCCAAAGAAGAGGGGATCAAGCTATTCCCCAAAGCACCTGAAGGCAGGACAAGAAGTAACAGGTGGAAACTAATGAAGGAGAGAAGCAACCTGGAACTAAGGAGGAATTTCCTGACAGAACAATTAACCAGTGGAACGACTTGCCTCCAGAAGTTGTGAATGCTCCAACACTGGAAGTTTTAAAGAAGAGATTGGATAACCACTTGACTGAAGTGTAGTAGGGTTTCCTGCCTAAGCAGGGGGTTGGACTAGAAGACCTTCAGGGTCTGTTATTCTAAATTCTGTTCCATTTTTTCTGTATTCTACTGCACTCTAAACGGGACAAAACTTGCTGAACCACTGTCTCGCTTAGCAACGGAAACTTTGGGCTCACTTGTGGTTGTCAGTTTGAGGAGTATCTGTCACATGAAGCACAGTTTAACACACATACCCACCCTTCAGAAGGCTGAATGAACTCACTGATATAATTGTGTGCTTCTGGTCACACAACAATAAATGAGGTTTAATCACAAGAATGATTTGCTTTTGATTCCATAAGCATAATACTCAACTAAAACTTTGGTGCTACGGTTTCCATAACTCATGTCAGTCATGCCCTCTGTAGTCCAGGCTTCTAAAATAGGAACAAAACACACACAGACCCAACTCTTAAGGAGGGTGGAGCTATGCTCCTATAGGCAGTCCTTGAATTTCAGCTGTTCATTTAGAGACAGTTCAAAGTTAACAACAGCATTGAAAATGAACTTAGGACCGTTTTTCGCAGTTACAACCTTGGTACCATCTCCATGATCACAATGAAAATTCAGACCCTTGGCCACTGGCTTATGTTTATGACAGTTGCAGGGTGATTCCCCTTTTGTGACCTGCTGAAAAAAGTTCAAGGGAAAGCCAGATTAACTTAACCATGTTACTAATCTAACTGCAGTAGTTCAATTAACGGCTGTGGCAAGGTCGGTTGTAAAATGGGGAACAAATTCACTCAAATGTTTCACTTAGCAACAGAAATTTTGCGCTCAATTATAAATCAAGGACTACCTGTACTTCAGCAGCTGATGTATCTTGGGTCTTCGCCTTCGTACAAAGTCCACTAGTAGACAAAAACACACCTTTACTCAGATCTGAAAGAAAATCAAAAAGCATACAGGTAGTTCCCGACTTAAAACTATTTGTTTAGTGGCTGAAGTTACAACGGAACTGAAAAAAGTTATGGTTGTTTTTCACACTCGGGGTCTGTTGAAGCATCCCTGTGTTCATGTGATCAAAATTCAGGCATTTGGCCACTGACTCATATTTATGATGGTTGCAGCATTCACCATTTGTGACCACCCCAGCCAGCTTGTGACAAGCAAAGTCAATGAGGGAAGCTAAATTTGTTTAATGACCATATGATTTGCTTAACAACTTTGGCAAATAACCAGAAAAGGCTACTCTGGCATTCAAAGTCTGCAGAGTTTGGGGGAAAGGAAGAAGAATCTACACAATTCAGACACTGAATTGTGGATAGAACAGAATAGATATTTATTTATATACCACTCCTCTCCCGAAGGACTCAGAGCGGTGTACAGCCATGCAATTAAAAACATTAAATATACAAAAATTAAAACTAAATTAAATACCCTGGCTGTAAAACAATTAAAACCCCTACCATAAACCCACAAATTAAAATAAAATTAAAATACCCAAATCTAAAATCAGGTCAAGCCGGCCTGGTCAAAGAGCCAGGTTTTCAAGGCATGCCTGAAGGTCCCCAGGTCCATGGCTGTACATAACTCCGGAGGCAACCCATTCCAGAAGGCAGACACCCCCACAGAGAAGGCCCTATTCCTCGGGGTCAGCAGCCAGGACATAGATGCCGACGGGACCCGCAAGAGACCCTCCCTGTGGGAGCGCACCGGGCGGTGAGAGGAAACTGGCAGAATGCGGTCTTGTAAATATCCTGGTCCGATGCCATGGATGCTCAGGATGCGACTGCATTTAAAAACAATAGTATTTTGCATATGTTTTTAATCTTTTAAAAACATAGTTAAAAAGATGGTTTTGTTTTCAGCTGGATTTCTAGAGTGTCGCCTGATGCTTGATGAAGGAGAGACCGTTTCAGTGTATTCTTTCTGTGCTGGATTTTATCCTACACTCAGGTGGATGAATTTACCTGAGGGATAAGGCAAATGGCCAGCTGCAAAAGTCAAGAGTTTTGTTACACAGATGGCCAGATATGAAAGAAAGTATAAGTTAGACGTTTCAGTAGAAAATATTTGTAGTTCAGGGGTGAATTGTTGGGTCCTTGGTGCTCCCTGAGCTTGGTGGTTTTCATGCAATGTTTCATGACTCAACTAGGTAACATCTTCAGTGCTAGAAGGGAGAAGAGGAGGAGGAGGAAGGGGGGGCTATGGAGTCCTTGGTGCTCTCTGAGTTTGGTTATTTTCTTGCACACATTTCATGACCGAACTAGGTAACATCAGTGCTAGAAGAGAAGGGTTTGTGGAGAAGAGAAAGACTCGGAGGTCTTTGATGCTGTCTCAACTTGGTAGTTTTCTTGTAGATATTATTTTTTATATTTTTTACTATATCCAATTTTGGCCACCACACCATAAAAATGATATTGAGACTCTAGAAAGAGTACAGAGAAGTTAACCAAGATTATTAGTGGACTGGAGGCTAAAACATACCAAGAACTCTTGCAGGAAGTGGGCATGGCTAGTCTAGTGAAGAGAAAGACGAGAGGAGACATGATAGCAGTCTTCCAATATTTGAGGGGCTGCCACAGAGAGGAGGAAAAGGTCAAGCTGTTCCAAGGCAGCGGATGGCCAGACAAGGAATAATGGATGGAAACTGAACAAGGAGAGATTCAACCTGGAAATGGGAAATTTTCTGACTGTGAGAACAACCAACCCATGGAACAGCTTGCCTTCAGAAGTTGTGGCAGCTTCATCACTTGAAATTTTCAAGAACAGACTGGACTGCCATCTGTCAAAAATGGTGTAGAGTCTGCTTGGGTGGGGGGGTTGGACTAGATGACTTACAAGGTCCCTTCCAACTCTATTAATCTGGTATAAATCTCTATTACCCAACTAGGAAGTGGTGATGTTACCGAGTCAAGTAATAAAATATCTGTGAGAAAACACCAACCTTAGAGAGCACCAAGGGATTTCTTGGTGCTCTCTGAGCTTGATAGGTCCCTTAGCCAACTAGGTAACATCAGTGTAAGGGAATGTGGAGATCTGCCTGTAAAAAAAATGAAATTTAGTTCATAAACTCTTTGAGAACTGGATTACATTTACATGCAGGTTTGAAAAGAAACTACAGCCACCTATCTCCACAACCCACATCTCAAAACATACCAACAACAGCCAAGCCTCCTACAACTGGCCCCAATCCATTGGGCTCACAACCTCTGGTGATCACAAAAAAAGAAGTGCAAGATATATTACACAGACAGAAGCCAGGAAAAGCACCAGGACCAGACAAAGTAACTTCTTCTTGCTTAAAAGTCTGTGCTGAGCAATTGGCCCCCATCTTCACCCGAATCTTCAATAGTTCACTAGAGATGTGCTATGTTCCTTCCTGCTTCAAATATTCTACCATCATCACAGTGCCAAAGAAGCCCTCCATCAAGGAACTGAATGACTACAGACCAGTTGCTTTAACATCTGTAGTTATGAAAATCTTTGAAAGGCTTGTGCTGTCCCACCTGAAAACCATCACGGATTTGCTGTTAGATCCCATGCAGTTTGCATACCGAGCAAATAGATTGACAGATGATGCTGTTAACATGGCTCTGCACTACATCCTACAACACCTTGAATCTCCAAATACCTATGCAGGGGTCCTCTTTGTAGACTTCAGTTCAGCATTCAATACCATCATTCCAGACACTCTTCTAAGTAAATTAAACTAACTAGCGGTACTTGAACACACTTGTAAGTGGATCATAAGCTTCCTAATAGACAGGAAGCAGCAGGTAAAGCTAGGCAGAATCACATTCAATACCTGCACAGGGCCCCCACAAGGCTGTGTGCTATCTCCACTTCTCTTCTCCCTATATACCAATGACTGCATCTCAAACGATCCATCTGTTAAAATACTGAAGTTTGCTGATGACACAACAGTGATTGGTCTCATTCGAGACAACGATGACTCTGCATACAGACAGGAGGTTATACAACTTGCCTCATGGTGTAACCAGAACAATCTGGAACTGAACACACTCAAAACTGAAGAAATGGTGGTAGATTTTAGAAGAAACCCTCCCATACTACCACCTCTTACAATACTAGACAACACAGTATCAGCAGTAGAGACCTTCAAATTTCTAGGTTCTACTATATCACATGACCTAAAATGGACACCTAACATCAAAAACGTCATCAAAAAAGCACCACAAAGAATGTTCTTTCTGTGCCAACTCAGAAAGCTCAAACTGCCCAAGGAGCTGCTGATCCAGTTCTACAGAGGAATTATTGAGTCTATCATCTGCACCTCTGTAACTGTCTGGTTTGGTTCTGCAACCTAACAGGACAGACACAGACTTCAGAGGATAATTAGGACTGCAGAAAAAATGATTACCACCCACCTGCCTTCAATAGAGGACCTGTATAGTGCAGGAGTCAAAAAGAGGGCTGTGAAAATATTTATAGACCCATCACATCCTGGACATAAAGTGTTTCAACTCCTTCCCCCAAAACGACGCTATAGAGCACTGCACACCAGAACAAGAATAGTTTTTCTTCCCAAAAGCCATCACTCTGCTAAACAAATAATTCCCTCAACACTGTTCAACTATTACAAAGTCTGCACTACTATTACTGCTAATCTTCTCATCAGTCCTTATCAGCCATCTCCTCCCACTTGTGATTGTAGGACTGTAACTTTGTCCCTTGTATCCTTACGATTTATATTGACTGTTTCCTAGTATGATTTCATTGTTGATTGTACCCTATGACTATCATTAAGTGTTGTACCTTATGATTCTTGACTCTTGACGAATGTATCTTTTCTTTATGTATACTGAGAGTATTTACACCAAGACAAATTCCTTGTGTGTCCAATCACACTTGGCCAATAAAGTATTCTATTCTATTCTATATTCCATACACACCCTAAACTTCTCCCTGTAAAAGTTCCACTGTGTTTCATAATTGGATTTTGGTTCAAAGATCAGCAGCTACAGAAATGCTTTAAATAAATAAGAATACAAATAAGTTTTGGAATGAAAAGTGATTCCAGCTGTATTTATCAGAATGAGGTGTCTTCTTGTGGGGTTTCCCCCTCTGGCTAGTCAACAGGCAATCTTCATTAGAACAGCAACACTGCATGACGATTAGAGCTCTCTAATAACCATAGTTAGAGCTGTACAGATTAAGCTTTGCAAAAATGTTGAGATCTGTAATTATCCCTGCCTGGAAACAAAGACGGGGCTACCAAATCCTCATCAGTGGATTAGGATCAGGATTCTAAGGCTGGAAGGTACCTTGGAGGTCTTCTAGTCCAACCCCCTGCTCAAGCAACAGAGCTATACCATCCTGGACAAATGGTTTTTCCATCTCTTCTTAAAAACTTCCAGTGATGGAGCCCTCACAACTTCTGCAGGCAATTTGTTCCACTGATTAATGTTCTCAAGTTTCTCTTTAGTTCTAGGTTGCTTCTTCTCCTTCATTAGTTTCCATCCATTGCTTCTTGTCCTGCCTTCAGGGGCTTTGGAGAATAGGTTGATCCCCTCTTCTTTGGAGCAGCCCCTGAGATATTGGAAGACTGCTATCATGTCATCCCTAGTTCTTTTCATTAAATAAGACATACCCAATTCCTGCAACTGTTTTTTATGTTTTAGCCTCCAGCTCCCTTATTCAATTTTGTGGGTCTCCTCTGTACTCTTTCTTAGAGTCTCAATGTCTTTTCTGTATCGTGGCAACCAAAACTGGATGTAATATTCTAAATGTGGTGTTACCAAGATAGTTTAAGTCTTCACGTGATCTTGATGCTTTTCCTCTTTTCATGCAGCCTAGGACTGTGTTGACTTTCCATTGCTCGCTTGCTCCATCAATCCAATCATCCATCCAACCAATTTATTTGCCCTCCATCTCGCGGTTCAGGTGACTGAAGAGCTACTTAACCATAACTTAAGTGGTGGTCCACCAAGATTCCAAGTTGAGCCAGGTATCTCCTAATCCAGGGGTGTCAAACTCAAGGCCCGGGAGCCGGATCTGGCCCGTGAGGTGATTACATCTGGTCCGTGGGACCACCCTGAAAATAACAAAGGACTGACCCACGGTGCCTCTGCCAGCAAAATCGGAGCTCACGAGGGCCCTCCCAAGCTCCAGTTTCGCTGGCAGAAGGTTGCAAGAGGCTATCCCAGCCAAAAATGGAGCTTGGGGCCCATTTTTGCTGGCAGGGCTCGGGCCACCACAGGCGCCCCCAATACAAGTGAGGTCATGCTGGCCATGCCCACCCTGGCCCCCTGAGGTCAAATATAACCCTGATGCAGCCCTCAATGAAATCGAGTTTGACACCCCTGTCTTAGTCTAAGGGGTTTTCAGTGCTCTCTAAAGTTGTTGGTTTTCTTGCAGACATTTCATTACCCTAACTAGGTAACACCATCAGTGCTAGAAGACTATTGAGGTCTTTCGTGCTCTCTTGAGTTTGGTAGTTTTCTTGTAGATGTTTTATTACCCTAGGCACTGATGCTGTTACCTAGTTAGGGTCCTGAAATGTCTGCAAGAAAACAAGCTCAGAGAGCACCAAGGACCCCAGAGTCCATTCTTCCCCTTCCTCTTCCTCCTCTTCTTCTCCATAAACGTCACCCCCTTCTAGCACTGATGAGGTTACCTAGTTGGGTCATGAAACGTCTGCAAGAAACCCACCAAGCTCAGAGAGCACCAAAGACCCCTCATTTCAACCCTTGGTCTATAAATATTCTCCTTTATCAGCACCTCCTATTTTATCCCTTTGCATTTGGCTTTTCTTGCCTAAGTGTTAAAACGTTGCTTTTCTCATCACTGAATTGCATTTTGTTGTGCAGGGCCCAATGCTCCACTCTTTGGAGATCCTTCTGGATCTGGAGGTTTCATGGATTGGAGAAATTGTCTTCATGGCAGAGAAAATACTTTCTATAAAGAATGTTCTGGGTTCAACAGTCCCAGGAAAGATCTCTCCTTCAGTCACTGCATTTGAATGTCTATGGAGATTCTCAATCATCCAAGTCATAGTTGTCTCAAAGGTGCTTTTTTATTTTTCCAAGAGGCAGCTGGACTTTCTGTTTTTTTTTTTGGAAGACGTTTCGCTTCTCATCCAAGAAGCTTCTTCAGCTTTGCTCTTCTTCATTCAGAGCTGAAGAAGCTCCTTGGATGAGAAGCGAAATGTCTTCAAAGAAAAACCAGAAAGTCCAGTTGCCCATTGAAGGGAAAAAAAAGCACCTTTGAGACACTGTATCAAATATTTCATTGATTGATTGAATACTTTATTGGCCAAGTGTGATTAGACACACAAAGAATTTGTCTCCATTTTGGTTTTTTTTTTGGTTTCTTATCCTTTTCCTAAGATGTCCTCAAATTGTGGAATTCTAGGCTATTTTGCCTGTTTGTTGTGCAAGGCTTCCAATACAACCATGCATTCAACTGTTTTAATTTCCATGTGTGTTCAGGTAGTTCTCCAATTACGATGGCAAAAATTAAGCAAAAGTGGTCATTAAGTGAGTTGCACCCAATTGTATCTTTTTTTTTGTTTCACTGCCATTAAACAAATTATCATAACTCAAGGCAGTGAACATTTCTAATAAGTCCTTCCTCTATTTTCTCCATAACAACCCTGTGAGGCGGGTTGGGCTGGGTGATTGCTATTGGGTGGATTCACATACACATTTACATTTTATATGTATTTTCTCTGTGTAGTTTGTGTCTGTGTACATATATATTTTGGGGTCTTTTAATGGTTTTTGTTGGGTTTTCGGTTATTTTGTTAAAAAAATTTTTTTTTTGCTTTTTAACTTTGCACCCGGTTCAAAGTCACCCAAGCGACGGGAAGCTGTATACATTTACCGAATGAAATAAATTATGCTACCAGGATAACATGCCTCTTTTAACAAAAAAAACCAAACGAACAAAAATAAAGAGAAATATTTCACACCATCACTTTCTCCTCAGGGAACCGCCGATCCCGCCTTTTTATTTTGGCCGGAGAGGTCACGTGTTGCTGACGTCACTCGGCTCCTCCCTCCCCCTCTCCCCCCTCTCGATTCGCTAGTAAATCGATCATGTTAGGTAGGGCAGCCCCGGAGCGAGAGACTTCCTTCGGAATCCCTCCCCCCCCCCCCCGCCTGCCCCTCCCTTTTCCTCCCCTTCCTATTCCTATTGCTCCGCCCCTGTCAGGATCACGTGACCGAAGACGCGGAGCCGGGAACCTCCCGAGAAAGGATACTGAGGAGGAGAAGAGGGCGCGCGAGGCGGAGGGGCCTGCTGCGCAAGCGCCGACGCGGGGTGAGGGACGGGCCAAGACGGCCAACGCGCCTCCCTCCGGCTTGGTCACGTGCCGCGCGCGCTTTGCGGAGGGGAGGAGACGAGCGGGAGGAGGAGGAGGAGGAGGGAAGTCACGTGACCGTGTGGGGGGGGCGCCGCCGCTGCCGCCGCCAGTGCTGCCGCCGACGCTTTGTGAGCACGTTGGGCAGGTAACGAGCGCGCGCGTCCTCGGCGTGAGCAAGGGGGGGGGGTGCCGCGGGGGGGGGGGTTGTCCGAGGGCCCGCGCGTGGGCGGCGAGGTGTGTGTGGGGGTCGCCCGTTCTCCCTCAGGGCGGTGGGTGGGTGGGGTGGGGGGCTTCAGAAGCGCCTCAGCTCCCCCCCTTTCTTTTCGTCCCCTCAGAATGGCGTCCTCTCGCGGGGGGAGGAGGAGGAGGAGGCGGGCCCGCGACCCCCTGAGGGAGACTTTTAGGGACGTCTTCGTGAGGGGAAGGGAAGGAAGGGGGTGCGGGGTGGGCTCCCGAACTTTCCCCTCACGCGGACTACACGTCCCATGCTCCCCAGCGCTGAGCCGGTATGGGGCCTAGAAAGGGGGCTTTGCCGGGGGCTGCCCGGTTAAAACCCTCCCCCCCCTTCTAAAAAAAGAGGCAGAATAAGTGAAAATTTCGGTGGGGAGAGCAAATTTCCCCTGTATTCCCCCCCCCCCGTTTTCCCGGGGTCACTTTTTACTTTTATTTATTAATTTATTTATTATTCCATTTCTATATACAGCCCTATTCTCTGCTCCCTCTTTTCGGGGTCACTTTTACTTTTATTTATTAATTTATTTATTATTCCATTTCTATATGCAGTCCTATTCTCTGCTCCCCCTTTTCGGGGTCACTTTTACTTTTATTTATTAATTTATTACCCCATTTCTATTCTCTGCCCTCCCTTTTCAGAGTCACTTTTTACTTTTATTAATTTATTTTTTATCCAATTTCTATATGCATCCCTATTCTCTGCCCCCCCCCGTCCCCTTTTCAGGGTCACTTTTTACTTTTATTAATTTATTATCCTATGCATCCCTATTCTCTCCCCCCTCTTTTTGAAATCACTTTTTACTTTTATTTATTAATTTATCCTATTTCTATTTGCAGCACTATTCTCTGCCCCTCCCTGTTTGAGATCACTTTCTGCTTTTATTTATTATTAATTTATTATTCCATTTCTGTAAGCAGCTTTATTCTCTCCCCCCCCTTTTTTTGAGATCACTTTTTACTTTTATTCATTATTCATTTATTATTTCATTTCATCCTCTATTCTCTTCCTTCCCTTTTGAGATCCCTTTTTTTGTTTTATTTATTAATTTATTATTCCATTTCTATATACAACCCAATTCCCTGCCCCCCCCATTGTTTTCTACATGTATTATTATTTATTGTTCCATTTCTGTGCCACCCTATTCTCTCCCCCCTCCTTTTGAGATCACTTTTATTTATTATTTATTATTCCATTCCTATGCAGCTCTGTTCTCTCCCCTCCCCCCCTTTGAGGTCACTTTCCACTTATATTTAATTCTTATTTATGATTCCATATCTTGCAGTCTATTTGAGGGGATGAGAAGTTTATGTGGGCCACCCTACCCTTGCCTGGCTGCCCTGGCATCTGCCATGGAAAATCCGAAAATGTGCCCCCTCCCAGCTTCCCCTTCTCTGAGCCCAGTTTTATTTTGGGAGGATAGCAATCCCTTTCCTGGGTGGGTGACTTGGCCGCCCTTGGCTTCCTTCCCGGGATCGACCATCTCCCCCCTCCGGCTGGGAGCCGGGGTCTCCCATCCCCCCCATCCCTTTCTGGCACAGCCTGGGGTCTGCATGGGACAGAAGGGCCTCCTCTTGCCTTTGCTTGCTTGCTTTATGTGGCTCTTCCTGGATCAGGCTGATGGGAGAAAGGTTTCAATCTGGCTCTTTTCCAGAGAAGTTCCTGAGTTTGGACTTATTTATAATATACAGGGAAAGGTAGTCCTCGAGTTACGACCACAGTTGTGTCTGAAATGTCTGTTGTTAAGCGAGACATTTGTTCAGGGAGTTTTGCCCCCATTTTACCGCTTTTCTTGCCAGAGTTGTTAAGTGAATCCCTGCAGTTGATAAGTTAGTAACTCTGTTGTTAAGTGAATCTGGCTTCCCCATTGAATTTGCTTGTCAAAAGATTGCAAAAGAGGATGATGTGACCTCGAGACACAGCTGCGGTCATAAATATGAACCAGTGGCCAAGCATTTGACTTTTGATCGCATGATCATGGGGATGCTGGAAAGGTTGTAAATGTGAAAAACCCGTCATAAGTCATTTTTTTTCAGTGCTGTTGTAACATTAAATGGTCGTTAAATAAACCGTTGTAAGACTTATAACAATTCATTTAGTGATCATTTTTCACACTCAAGACCATTACAGTCCTCCCCCCCCATAGTCACGTGATCTAAATGCAGACGCTTGGCAACTGACTTGTATTTATGATGAGTGCCCTGGGGTCATATGATTTCAGTGCCCTGGGGTCATATGATTCCCTTTTATGTCCTTCTGACAAGCAAAGTCATTGGGGAAGCCAAATTCAAACCATGTTACTCTCCTAAGAATTGCAGTGATTCACTTAACTGTGGCAAGAGGGGTCATAAAATGAGACAAAACTCACTTAACAAATGTCTCAGCCACAGAGTTTTTTACCTCAATTGTGATCCTATGTCAAGGATTACCTAAATATAAAGCCGCCCAAGTCACAGTTAGGTGACTCCTGGAGACTGACAGAATTTAAATAAACTTACTGTGTGAAGTCTGTTGTTGCTGTTGACTAATGAAACCTTAGTAACAATAGTGACTCATTTCTTTTTGGGGCGGTGAAAGTTAAAAAAGCAATTTTCAGGTATAACGACAGGGAGCGTAGGGTGAATCTATTTGGCAGAATCGCCTTAGTAACGGTATACAGGTAACCCTCGGCTTACTTGTTTAGTGACCGAAACGCTGAAAAAAGGGGCTTATGACCATTTTTCACACTTATGACCGTTGCAGCATCCCCATGGTTACATGATCCAAATTGCATAGCTTGGCATCAGGCATATATTCATGAGGGTTGTAGTGTCCTAGAGTCACGCGATCCCCTTTTGCAACCTTCTGACAAGCAAAGATTCACTTAACAACCATGTTGCTAACAATTGCATTGATTCACTTAACTCTGGCAAAAGAGATAATGAGGCAAAGCTAACTTAACAACTGTCCTGCTTAGCAGTGGAAATTTTGGGCTCAGTGATGGTCATAAGTCGAGGACTGCCTGTATGTCCAATCCCGCAGATATTATAGCCCTAGCCTTAACTATTAAGTTATGTTGAAAGCAAGGATTTGTGTTTTTCCACTTGAGCGGCTTTTAAGATTTATGGATTTTGATTCTTTGCATCCTTTAGCCAGCCATGCATGCAAGAGGAGAGATAGATGGGAGTGGAGGAAAGGGAGAGAAAAAAAGAAAGAAAGAAAGAAAGAAAGATGGGTCTGGAGGTTGAAGTCCACAGATCTTAAAAGTTTCCAAGGTTGGGAAACACTGATATATTCTAGAGAGCAACAAAGGAAAAGTGTGTTCCAGGTGTTGAACTGCTTCTCCTGGACAAGTGAATTAAAAGTTAAAAAATAGTTCAATGTTGCTTATATCTGAAGTAGATGATTCTGCAAAATTGAAACTAGCATTTCTTGTGGAATGCATTTTCCGATTGTTAACTGGTCTCCACTTCTAAGTGAGCCTCGGAAACAATTAAGTACGGTAGTTGCTTGGTAGAATTCAAGCTTTTCTCTTAATTTGAGTGAACATTCAAAAGGAAATTAAAATGAGCGAATGGGTTTAGGGGGTAATTTTGGCTGGAGAAGTGGAAGCCCCCCCTTGACTTTTGAAACAATTGTCCCCTTCCACCCAAGAAACAGGCTGTGTAAGGATGAAGGGATCAAGAAAAATATGCAAGCCTTCTTTAAAATCTGTTATTTGGGTTTTGTTTAGGTCACAACATAGTTCTGAAATTCAACAGATGGAACTTTATTAGGACTGTTGATCTTGTTTGTTGTAGTAATTAACCCATGGGCTTTTAGGGTAGTACTCATTGGTGAACTTTTAAATTGGATATTAAAATACGGAATAACAGAGTTGGGAGGGACCTTGGGGGTCTTCTAGTCTAACCCCTTTGCTCAAGAAGGAGATTCTATACCATTCCAGACAAATGGCTCTTCCACCCTCTTAAAAGCCTCCAGTGATGGAGCAAACACAACTTCTGGGGCCAAGTTCTTCCACAGATTACTTGTTCTAACTGTCAGGAAATTTCTTCTTAATTCTATGTTGGATCTCTCCTTGATTAGTTTCCACCCATTGCTTCTTGTCCTGCCCTCAGGTGCTTTGGAGAATAGCTTGACTCTCTCTTTTTTGTGGCAGCTCCTGAGATATCGGAGCACTGCCATCATGTCTCCCCTAGTCCTTCTTTTCATTAAACTAGACATACCCATTTCCTGTAACTGTTCTTCATATGTTTTAGCTTCTGATCTCCTAACCATCTTTGTTGCTCTTCTCTGTACTCTTTCTGGAGTCTCAATATCTTTTATATCATGGCGACCAAAACTGGATGCAGTATTCCAAGTGTGGCCTTACCAAGGCATTAGAAAGTGGTACTAGCACCTCACGTGATCTTGATTCTGTCCCTTTGTTGATGAAATCTAGGTTTGCATTGGCTTTTTTGGCAGCGGCTACACACTGCTGGCTCATATTTAAGTGATTATCCACACTAGGACTCCTAGATCCCTCTTACTTGATGGTAAAGATTATCAAATGTTGGTAATCTTTAAGTGTACATGACTTTAATGCACAAGCTTACTTATTTTTTGTTCCCTGTGTGTTTGTATCGCTAAAACAATGCCATATTTGCCTCACTGTAGGTACAGTTTAGATTGTTGGACACAATTCTTCTGCCAGTGTATTTATTTGCTTAGTAAATTTCATTTAATTTTTTGTTCAATTGTGAACAATTCTATTGCTGGATTTGTGACATCTTCAGTATTTCCTCTCCTTTCTGTAATGACAAGATGTGGAGTTGTTTGTGAGAAAAATCAACAACAAAAGAAATGGAGATTGCGAAAGCATTACCGTGAAGGTTTTTCTAGTGTTGACAGAATGAATGAAATTGAATTCTGCCTTCTTGAAAACTTTTGTTGAATGCATTAGATTTGCATTCCTTCAAGCTATTATTTTAAAATCATTTGGTAGGGTGAAGAATACAGTTAATCTCAAGTCCCCCATTCTTTTTAAAAAGAAACACACAGAGATTGAAGATTTCTTAAATATTCTAAGCTTTAAAAGTTTGTAAGCTGCAAATCAAGGCATAAACATGAAACTTTCCAGCAGTTTCTAAAAACAATTTATCTCTTTTGATAACCTTTCAGCATATAACCCTGAACTAATTTAGTCTTCCTCAATCTGTATTTATGTGGAGTTATATCTTCTGAAACCAAGGTCCTTAATGTTTTAGTAATTTACCCCATCAGCACCAATAACTGTCAAAGGTACACTCACACAGCAAAAATGGTTAGGATTACTAGACCATGCTGTTGAGGGATGTCCATTGAACTGGTAGGTTTTTATGGAAAAGATGTAGTCTGCCCTAGGGTTGTGTTATGCCAGTAGAAGCTCTGGGCTACTAAGATAATTTTTAGCTTATTCAGTAATCTAGCCCTGGCCAAAATAACTTCACTTTCCATCTTCCCAAAACAAGGTGGTATGTGGGCATCTACGCATTACTCGTATTTTTTTTTTCACTGAGGCTAAAATATTTCTACACTGAAACTTTCCTTTTTTAATACAGGTAACCATAATTCTCTATTTATGACCATAGTTCAACCCAAAATTTCAGTTGCTAAACAAGACAATAGTTAATGGAGTTTTTGCTCCATTTTATGACTTTTCTTGCCCATGTATTAAGTAAATCACTGCAATTGTTAAATTAGTAACCTGGTTGTTAAGTGAATCCAGCTTCCCCATTGACTTTAGAACAACAGAATTGGAAGGGATCTTGGAGGTCTTCTAGTCCAATCCTCTGGGTTAGACAGGAAACCCTATACCTTTTCAGACTTTGCTCATCAGAAGGTCCCAGAAGGGGATCCCATGACCCAGGAACACTGCAACTGTCATAAATACATCACAGTTGCCAAGTGCCTTTTATTTTGATCGTTTGACCATGGGGGAGGCTGCAATGGTCGTAAGTGTGAAAAACGGTCACTAAGCAAATGGTTGTGAGTTGATAATTACCTGAATTTCAGTTTATTTTAATGGGATTGGAATATATCCAGTAAGGGACATTTTGAGGTCAGAAAACTCAACCCTCGGTTTTGTTCACTTCCAATACAGGTAATCCTCAACTTATGATTCCAATTGAGCCCAAAATTTATGTTGCTAAGTGACACATTTGTTAAGTAAGGTTTCCCCCCCGCCCATTTTAAAATTTTTCCTTGCTGCATTTCTTAAGTGAATCATTACAATTGCTAAGTTAGTAACATGGTTGTTAAGTGAATCTGGCTTCCCCATTGACTTTGCTTGTCAGAAGGTCGCAAAAGGGGATCACGTGATCCTGGGACATTACAACTATCCTAAATATGAACCAGTTCTCAAGCATTCGAATGTAAATTACCTGACCTTGGGGATGCTGCATTGGTCATAAGTGTGAAAAATGGTTGTAAGTCACTTTTTTCGCTGCCATTGTAACTTCAAACGGTCACTAAATGAATTGTTGTAAGTTGAGGACTACCTATACTGTATTCTGCCTTTTTAGAAAGCTCTTTGTTATGTTAAAGTTTCAGCCAGGGCAATTTCCCATACAATCAAGTAGCAGTGATCCAATTAAAAATGTATTTTAAGGTTAGGGTCAGCTTGATAACTTATTGACAAGAATTCGAAAGGAATTCTATATCACCAGGCATTCCTCCTGCTTGATTTGCCAACCTCCTTGTGGGCCAAGTTTTAAAAACTTCTTTAAAAAGTAAAGTTAAAACAACTTTAGAAATGTTTCTTCTCTACTTGAGTGTCCAGTTTTTTTCTGAGCCATGTGTAACCTTGGTTTTACAGTAACTATTTTCTTGTCTCCCTAGGCATGAATGTAAGCTAGTTTGTGTGTAGCTGTTTTGTGTATGTCTTGGTTGTATCTTCCCTAGTAACATTTGTGTGGAATAGGAATTCTGCGTAGAATGTATTTTGGGGTTTTCATTTGTGTCATTACTCAAACTAGTGTTAAATGAAATGTTTTTTTTTTTTTTTAAAATCAAGTCCTATTTATTACTATTTCATATTCTAACAGAACAGCCAGATAATCTGATAAAACAGTTAACGTTAGTATTGGTGAAGTTTTTGTAGTATTGAATAAGCTTTGATATCATTCCTTATTCTTGGGGAAAAAAATCCTTTTTAAGAATTAAAAAAAGTGGTCTGTTTAAATATTTACGCTGGCTTACTTTTTACCTTACGCTTTGTATGCAATTTTATTGTGCTTGGGAAAACAAATAGGAGATGGCTGTAACTACGGATTTTTATAAATATATGTGTGATGGAATGAAGGGAAATACTCCTAGCTATTTAAATAATTAGGAGTAAGATTACCATATTGCATAAGATAGGTTGTTCTCTCTCAAATTTGTCAAGCAGAAAATCCTTATAGTTCCACAGTATTGTTTTCCACTAAAAATGTTTTAATCTTCACACTATTATGAAGTCATCTAAGGACAACTACCAGTAGGTAGTTTTCTGTTTCGGATTCCTACTAAATCTTTTGTGGTTTATTGATTTTAGAATCTGTGACTAGGAACTAGACCTTTCTGTTGTGATTTTCATTTTGGAGCAAATTTATATTTTGAGACATTTCTCATCTTCTTCCTGCTTTCGAAAGGAAAGCTATGTCTCTAAAATCTGATTGTGGCAGGAGTTTATCCAAAGGAGCATAAAACATTTGTCCAAAACCAGTTTCTTCCAGACAGATTTCAAAATATTAACCCGTCTATAAAGGTAAAATTGGAATTATAAAGATAGATGGTGACGGCATGTTGCTATATAACTCAGTCATGTCTTTTCATAACTGAGAGACTCAATTATCATAAATTTCTGTTATGGTAGTTAGTGGGAGGGTAAATGCAAAATGCTGAAGCTCCAGCTGTTGACACTGGAAGTCTGAATCAAAATTTCTATTATTATCTGAAAGCCCATCAAAAATTGTGCTTTCAGGGTTTTTTTCTCCAGACCAAAAGAAAAGCTTGTGAAAGGCCCAAGGCCAGCCTTGAACACCCAAGTGGCTAGCAAAGGGCACTGTTTAGAAAGAAGGGTACATGAAAAATGGAAAGCATTTTATAGTCCAGAAGAAACAAGCCCCGAACAATTTGTGTTTCCATTCTTTGGTGAGATCAAAATCCAAAATAGCTTAGGATGTTTTGGCCGTGAGGAACAAGCTTCTTGGGTTGCAGCAAATCTGGATGACTTGGGGCTGGCAGGAAAGAGATACAGATGCTCTCTGCTTCTATGCCACTGTCGATTTAATTGTAGCCTCCCTTGCACTTTTTATTTATTTAGAATATAAGATGGGAACGTGACAGAAGAGAAGTAAACATATACACACAGTCAATTATAAAGGTTTGCAGGGGTACAGTGTGGTCCCATAACTAGGTTGGTCCCAGTTTAGCTGTCCCAGGGATCAGCTTTGGCATTGCTTCATGAAAATCTTCTAGGGAACACACGTTGTCGTGGGCAATCTCGCCCAATATGTTTCATAGTTGGCATATCAGCACCCTTGCATTTAAAGCAGCCATTTGTCATAAAACCATAGAGTTGGAAACTACATCAATGACTCAAAACTAGAGGTGGAGGGGACCTTGGAGATCTTCTAGTCCAACCCCCTGCTCAAGCAGGAGACCCCATTTCAGTCCAGTCTCTTCTTAAAGACCTCCAGTGATGAAGCACCCACAACTTGAAAACTTATTTATTTCATCAAGCCGGTCTGGCCTAGGGTTTTATGGGGTTTTAAATTCGGTTTTAATTGGTTTTAGTCCTTATTTTTTTTTTTAAACCCTTGTCTCGTTTTTATTATTCAACCACCTAATTTAATCTTTTTAATTGTTTTTAATTATTGTGTTATTATTGTATTTTTTAATGGCTGTACACCGCCCCGTGTCCCACGGGGAGAGGGGGGCGGTATATAAATCTTGCAAATAAGTAAATAAATAAACAACAAACAAACAAACAAACTTCTGGTGGCAAGCTGTTCCACTGGCTAATTGTCCTCACTGATGTTTCTCCTTTATTCCAGGTTGCTTCTCTCCTTGATTAGTTTCCATCTATCTCTTCTTGTCCTGCCTTCTGGTGCTTTGAAAAATAGGTTGACCCTTCCCTCTTCTTTGTGGCTACCCCTCAAATACTGGAATATAGCTATCATGTCACCCCTAGTCCTCTTTTGTATTGGTAACTGAACTTCGATCATGTTACCATGGAAATACTGCAACAGTTGCAAGTGTGGAAAATAGTCATGAATCACTTTTTTCAGTAACTTTGAACGGTCATTAAATGAACTGTTGTAAGTTGAGGACTACTTGTACACCCTTACTGATATTGCAGAATATTTGTAGCTCATGGTTGAAGTGAGCAGACCTTGGTCCTCTCTGAGCTTGGTTGTTTTCTTGCAGGCGTTTCTTGAACCAACTAGATAATGTCATCAGTGTTAGAAGGGAGTGGGCTATGTAACTCCAAATATAAGCAGTCCAGCCTCTAAGCCAGGGATGTCTAATCTTAGCAATTTTTAAGACATGTGGACTTCAACTCCCAGAATTCTGTTTGTTTATTTATTTATTTGATGGGGAATTTTGGGAATTGAAGTCCGTAACTCTTAAAAGTTGCCAAGGTTGAGCATTCCTGGTTTAATCTGATGCCTAAATTGCATAGTCGAGAAGAGATTCCGCTACAGAGGTAGGTCTGGCCATTTCCTATGTGGGGAGGTGGGAAGGGGGATTTCTTCTTTTTCTGCACTCTTCCTAATGAATTTTCATTCATACAAGGAATTGACCTTTTTTTTTTTTCCTTTTCTTCACTCATGGTGGGAGGCAAGCCCAAATTTGTAGTTTTCAAGATCGTAAGTTTGCTTCCCTGTAATTTTGTGCATATTCCTGCTAATAGAATTCCTCCATGGTTTATTGGAGCTTTTTATTATGCTGGGAAGGTGGGGGTAGATGCATGCTCTCATTTTTTTGAGGCTGTGGCTGATTAGGAACCGCTTCCTGTTTCCCTTTTAAGTTCCAAACTTGTGGATGCGGAAGAGAGAGAGAAACAGGATGCTTTGATCAAGGCCCAAATCTTGGGTCACATCCTTCTTTCGAGTTGGAGGGAAAAAAAGGCCCGATTGTTAAGCATCTTGATATTTTTGGAGAACCTGGCTTGTCTCTAGCAGTGCAGACTTCCCTTGAATTTGGACAGGGGCTTGGTAAGGTTATTTTGCACTGAATATTTTGAGAGTCAGCTGTGAGGACAGACCACAATTCCTCCCCAGCTCAATATAGGTAGTCCTTGGTTTACAACCATTCGTTGAGTGACTGTTCAAAGTTACAACAGCACTGGAAAAGGTGACTGATGCTTAGTGTTTTTTTCCACACTTATGACTGTTGCAGCATTTCCAGTCATGGGATCAAAATTTGGACGCTTAGCAACTGGCTCATATTGATGGCTCATATTGATCCCCTTTTGGGGCCGTCTCACAAGCAAAGTTAATGGGGCAGCCGGATTCACTTAACAACCAAGTTACTAACTTAAAAAACGCAGTGATTCACTTAACTGACAAGAAAGGTCATAAAATGTGGCCAAATTCACTTAACTGTCTCGCTTAGCCAAAATATAATAAATGGGCTTTTTTTTTTGGTATGGGGAGGTACAGATCTCTGTATCCTTACAAGTTTTGTATAGTACACTAAGTCCTTGACTTAATGGCCACAATGGAACCCAATTGCTAAGCATGGCAGTGGTTCAGTGAGCTTTGCCTCATTTTATGTTCTTTGTTTTTGCCATAGTTGTTAAGTGAATCATGTAGTTGTTAAACGAATTTGGCTTCCCCCATCGACTTTGCTTGTTGGACGCTGGCTGGAATGGTTGAAAGTGTGTTCCTGAGAGGCGGCAACCAAATACATGCCAGCTGCTAAGTGTTTGAATTTTGATCACATGACCCTGGAGATGGTGCAACGTTTGTAAGTGTGAAAACTGGTCTTAAGTCACTTTTTTCAGTGCCATTGTGACTTTTAGTGACTTTGGTCACTAAACGAATAGAGTAGACTAGAATAGAATACTTTATTGGCCAAGTCTGTTTGGAAACACAAGGAATTTGTCTTTGGTGCATCTGCTCTCAGTGTACATAAAGCAAAAATAAAAATATATTAGTCAAGAATCATAATACAACACTTAGTGATAGTCATAGGTTACTAATAAGCAGTCAAATGGCTACTTACGGGACCGCCTTCTTATTTATTATTATTTATTTATTTTATTAATTACATTTATATACCGCCCTTCTCCCGAGGGACTCAGGGCGGTGAACAGCTCATCTAAAAACCCCACAAATACAAAAGTTAAAAAGTAATTAAATATTAGAATCAGCTGCAGACTAAAATTAGAAAACCCTCCCCCCACCCTTAAAACCCAATTTAAAATTAAAAATGGAGATCAAATTTAAAATCATTATCTCAGCCCAGGCCGGCCTGCTCAAAGAGCCAGGTCTTTAACGCGCGCCTGAAGGCCCTCAGGTCCGTGCCGGTACGAAGTTCCGGTGGCAGAGTATTCCAGAGGGCGGGGGCACCCACAGAGAAGGCCCTACCCCTTGGCGCCGCCAGACGACACATAGCGGCCGACGGCACCCGGAGCAGACCCTCCCTGTGGGAACGCACCGGCCTGTTGGAGAACGTTGGTAGAATGCGGTCCTGAAGGTAACCTGGTCCCATGCCATGGGTCGCCCTAAAGGTCAAAACTAGAACCTTAAAGCGAACCCGGAGAGCCATCGGCAACCAATGCAGCTCGCGCAGGAGAGGCGTCACATGGGCGCTACGCGACGCCCCCATAATCACCCTCGCGGCTGCATTTTGCACCAACGAGTCTCCGGATGCTCCCCGCAGGGAGCCCCATGTAGAGGGCATTACAATAGTCCAGGCGAGAGGTGACAAGGGCCTGAGTGACCGTGCGCAAGGCGTCCCGATCCAGGAAGGGCCGCAACCGGTAGATCCGACGGATCTGATGAAACGCCCCCCTGGAGACGGCCGCGATGTGATGTTCAAGCGACAGCCGTACATCCAGGAGGACTCCCAGGTTGCGAGCCCTCTCTGTGGGGGGCAGAACCTCCCCCCCAATAGCCAGCGAAGGTGTCAGCTGGCTATATCGGGGCGCCGGAAACCACAGCCACTCGGTCTTGGATGGGTTGAGCCGAAGCCTGTTCCCGCCCATCCAGTCCCGCACGGCCTCCAGGCACCTAGACATAGTCCCCACAGCATCGTTGGGGTGGTCCGGAGTGGAGATGTACAGCTGGGTGTCATCTGCATACAGATGACACCTCACTCCAAGACCACGGATGATCTCGCCCAGCGGCTTCATGTAAATGTTGAACAGGAGGGGAGAAAGGACCGACCCCTGAGGCACCCCACAAACCAGGGGCCTAGAGGTGGACCTCTCCCCCCCCGCCAACACGAATTGCGAACGGTCAGAGAGGAAGGAGGAGAACCATCGGAGGACGGTTCCCCCAATCCCCAACCCCTCCAACCGTCGCAATAAGATACTATGGTCGATAGTATCAAAAGCCGCCGAGAGATCTAATAGGACCAGGACAGAGGAGAACCCTCTGTCACGAGCCCTCCAGAGATCATCAACCAACGCGACCAATGCCGTCTCAGTGCTATGTCCAGGCCTGAAGCCCGATTGGAACGGATCGAGGTAAGTTGCTTCCTCCAGGTACTGGGGGAGCTGACGTGCCACCACACTCTCAACAACCTTCGCCACGAAGGGAAGGTTGGAGACTGGACGATAGTTGTTTAAAATAGCTGGGTCCAGGGAAGGCTTCTTGAGGAGGGGGCGCACCACCGCCGCCTTCAGGGCGGTAGGGAGCACCCCCTCTCTCAAAGAAGCGTTGACAATCCCCTGGAGCCAGCCTCGTGTCGTCTCCCTGGCGGCCGAAACCAACCAGGAAGGACACGGGTCCAATAAACAGGTGGTGGCATTCAGACCCCCCAGCAACCTGTCCACACCCTCAGCGGTCACAGGATCGAACTCCCCCCAGATAACACTCTCAAGACCTGCCCCGGACACCTCCCCCGGGACCACCCAATTGGAGTCGAGCCCTTCCCGAATCTGAGCGATTTTATCATGCAGAAATCGGGAAAACTCCTCCGCTCTACCCTGCAAGAGGTCATCCCGCGCTCTCGGTTCAAGTAGAGAGCGGGTCACTCTAAACAGGGCGGCAGGCCGATTTTCTGCTGATGCAATAAGGGCGGAGAAATACGAAGATTTCGCCGCCCCCATCGCCACAAGGTAAGTCTTAATATGAGATCTCACCTGTGTTCGGTCAGACTCGGAACGGCTCGCCCTCCAAATGCCCTCAAGACGTCTTTTTCGGCACTTCATCTCCCGTAGCTCCTCCGTATACCACGGAGCCAAATGGGATCTGTGCCGAGTCAGAGGTCGCATAGGCACAACTCGCTCTAGGGCCCCGGCGGCCGACCCCTCCCAGGTGGCCACCAGGTCTCCAGGCGAGCTGAGAGCCAGAGATTCAGGAAATGGCCCAAGCTCCCTCTGGAACCGATCTGGATCCATTAGGCGCCTGGGGCGGAACCATCTAAGTGGCTCCGCCTCCCTGCGGTGGGGGGTAGCGGAACAGAAATCCAGCCTAAGGAGGGAATGATCTGTCCATGACAAGGGTGTAATAACTAAATCCCCCCAATTACAGTCATTCAACCACTGCCCAGAGACAAAAATCAGGTCCAGCATGTGACCTCCCATGTGAGTGGGGGCAGAAACTAACTGGGTCAGGTCCATGGCCGTCATGGAAGCCAAGAACTCCCGGACCAACCCCGAGGTTTCACCGAGCGATGGCAGGTTGAAATCCCCCATGACTAAGAGCCTTGGGGTCTCAACCGCCAGCCCGGCTATTACCTCTAGGAGTCCGGGTAGGGCCGATGAGACGTGGCAGGGAGCCAGGTACGTCAACAAAAGACCCATCTGAACCCCTTGCCCCCACTTCACAAAAAGAGATTCACAGCCAGCCGTCTGTGGGACAGTGGCCTCCCTAGGACAAAGGACTTCCTTTATAAGCACCGCCACCCCACCGCCCCTTCCCTGAGCCCTAGGCTGGTGAAATGCAAGGAAACCTGGTGGGCACATCTCAACCAGAGGGACACCTCCCTCTGGGCCCAACCAGGTTTCGGTGACACCTACCAGGTCCGCGGCCTCCTCCTGAGCCAACTCCCAGATCAGGGGAGCCTTATTAACCACGGACCTGGCATTGCACAACAGCAGCCGGGTATTCAGGGCCTGAGATTCCGGACAACCAGGGCTGCAGGATGGGTAGGGAGGGTCGGAGCGCGCTACCGCTTGTAAACATCGGGAGCGCGATCCCCTAACCGGATATGGCCCTCCACCCCTAGCATACCTACCTCTCCCAGTTACCGTGCCGATAAAACTGGCCCCCGGCTGCCCACCCCCTGTCTGCCACCCCGACACGGGGACCCCCGAGGCCCCACAGGCGCGCTCGCCGGCCCGGCTGCCCCCAATTCCAGTTCTGCCACAAACTACCTCCCGCCGCCCAGTACGCCCCCACAGGGTCACCCTGCTTGGGATACCGTCATCTGATCGTTGTCGGCTGGCGACCCCGAGATTACGTGCTTTCTCTGTGGGAGCCCCCTCCCTTTGGAACTATCTCCCCCCGGAGATACGAGACACATCGGACATCCTAACCTTCCGGCGTGCAGTCAAGACCTTACTTTTTAAGCAGGCTGGCCTAGCCAATTAAAGGTTTTCTGAGATTTTTAAATTTTAGATTCAAATAAGACTTTTAATTCTATTTGACGGGACTCAATCATTTACTTACTTATTTTACTCATTTATCCTATTTTCATCTATCTATATTCAATTCTGAATTAATTACTGTTACTGTTGACTGTATCTTTATATGTTTAGACTGTACACCGCCCCGAGTCCCTTTTGGGAGAGGGAGCGGTATAAAAATACGATAAATAATAATAATAATAATAAATCATACTAGGAATGCTTGTAAGTCAAGGATAACCTATACCAGTTCCTTCCAATGCCTCAGCCCATTAACTGCCCCTGGGATCTTGGCTCTCCATCTGCCTTTTTCCTCTCTCAGTGGTTCATGTGGGGGCCTGGAGTAGGCAGTATACAGGTAGTCCTCAACTTACAACCACAATTGAGCCCAAAATTTCTGTTGCTAAGTGAGGAATTCGTTAAGTGAGTTCTGCCTCATATTACAGTCTTTCCTTACAGTCATGATTGTTAAGTGAATCACTGCAGTTGTTAAGTTAGTCACACGGTTGTTAAGTGAATCCGGCTTCCCCATTGATTTTGCCTGTCAGAAGGTTGCAAAAGGGGAATCACGTGACCCCCCCAAGACATGGCAACCATCATAAATACAAGCCAGTTGCTAAGGGTCCAGATTTTGATCATGTGACACGAAGATGCTGCAACGATCATCAAGTCATCTTTTTCAGTTCTGTTGTAGCTTCAGTCACTAAACCATCTGTTGTAAGTCAAGGACTACCTGTAATGATTCAGCTTGATTTGTGTTTTCAATCAATCCAGCAGGGCAATAAATTTAATATTATAGTCGAAAGAGCCAGTAGTTTTATTCCTAGGGCTAATAGCCAGGAAATAAAAACATGAAAGAAAAATGCTTTAGCTCAGACTTTGTCTTTGGAACCGAGGTGGTTTCTGTTACGAAATCAGCGCATTTTGGAGAAGATGCTGAGTTTTTAGCCAGCATTGTGGCGCAGATTTCATCCAGCCCAAACTGAGAATTGGGTGGCACAGATGGCATCCAGGGGGGTTGCCTTCTAGGGACAAAGCTCCCCTCCTCCACTTCACTCATGTTATTAGCAGCTGTCTTGTCTATAATAAACCAACATAGTAAGCAAAAATCTGAAGGAGTTGAAGAGACGGCTTGAATACAGACGAAGGAGGCCAAGTGCCAAATCTGCTCTTATGTAGGTTAAAAGCTTGTTGAAACTTTCTTTCCTGCACAAGTTTTATCTTTAAAGGAACATCTTTCAGAGTTTTTCCAAACATCCTGTCACTATTTATAGTCAAATCAGAAGAAAGATGTAGTTGAATGCCCATTTATTTGCAGTGGCCAGTGATTTTTTGGGGATAAGGTTCATGAGGATCTGAATTCCATTGTTAATCCAAACCAGTTGGTGGCAGGTCCAATTCCCATTGCATTGAAACCAGTTTAGTGCATTGAGTTATTAGGTATGAGATTGTAGACAAAGTCATTTGTCCAACAGCGTGTGCGGTTTCCCCTACCCCTTTTTAAATCAAACTTGGTAAATTCTCTGAGATACACGATGATTGAATTTGAGAATCCTTTTGTACTGCTCTTTCAATCAATCAGAATAGAGCAGGAAGGAACCTTGGAGGTCTTCTAGTCCAACCCTTCTTAAGTAGGAGACCCTATGCCATTTCAGACAAGTGTCTATCCACCCATCCAGTCTCTTCTTAAAAGCCTCTGGTGATGGGAACACCCACAACTTTTGGTGGCAGGCTGTTCCACTGTTTAATTGTCTTCCCTGTTAGGAAGTTTCTCCTTAATTCCAGGTTGTTTCTCTTCTTGATTAGTTTCCATCCATTGTTTCTTCTCCTGCCTTCAGCTGCTTTGGGAAATAATTTGACCCCCTCTTCTTTGTGGCTGCCCCTCAAATACTGAAAGACTGCTATCAGGGCACTCCTAGTCCTTCTTTGTATTGGTTACTGAAGTATTAATTTTTTTCCAGCCCCTTGTACATTGGTGTTTTCTCCAATAGTAAGCAGCAACTTACAAGGTTTTTAACTTGTTCATTTATTAAACTATTTCTACCCTCAATTTATCTCTAAAATCGCAAGGCAGGCTTCTAAAATCCATAAAACGGTAAGCCACAGAATAATACAATAAACCAAGCAACTAAAATTAACGTTTTTTGGGGAAAGTAGGTTTTTGTTTTTCTAAGTGGCTGTCTTAAGCCCTACGTTAGGGCTTCACTATACTTTATTTCCCACTTTAGATAAAGGGAATCATCTGGTACATTTTAATAGTTGGGGTCTCTCAGAACTGCAAAAGGGGGGAAACATGCAAGACTCTTGAGGTTGTTCACTCCTCCGTACATTGTGAGCCCATCTTGACTTGAGATTTCTTTCTGTGACAACAGAATGATGTCACAAATTCAGAGCTAGGGGTGAGTTAAAGTCTTACCACAGTAGGCTTGAAAGAAGAATAGAAGGAGAAGATAAATATTGCTAGTTTTCAATCTTGCCACTGAAGAAAATGTGGCAGGGAGTGGCCAAGGTAAAGTCATTGGATGTGGGAGCCTGTTAAGCAGTTACATCTAGAGTTTTAAGAATTTTAAAGGATGCTTTACTGTACAATGTTCATCTGTTGTAGTGGCTGTTGGGATCCTGAATGTGATAAATTATTAAAATTGTAATCTGGGATATTTCAGATTATGTTTCAGCTCTGTTGCAGGTAGCTTTTAAAGAGTAACAACTAAGTTGTGTTGAGTAATTCTTGAAGCTGAATAGATTTGGATTTTCCCCTTCTTATGGTATGACAATCACTGTGTTCACATGATAACCAGAAAGTAGCCAACTAGATTTTTAAAATTTCAATTGTCTCCTGCTTTCTTCTACCCCTACCACCTATGGAGTTAGGGTTATTGATTGATGGTTGATAGTTACCTCTGCAAATTTGGGTACCATACACCATAACCATAAGGATATTACACCAATTAATTACATCTGTGGTGGGCAAAAACTTCTCAGACAAGACATTTTAACACTAGTGGCAGTTTGAAAAGGAATAACATTATTTGTGCAATCACAGACAGTGGTTCTGATGTGAGAGAATATATACTGTATTACCCAGTCCAGACCATATAGTGTAGCCTCACTTTCAGTGGCTTAAAAAATAATTATCCTTTTTTTGATAGTAAATTACACATTTTAGGAAACATTTCTGAAATAGCCAGTATTATATTTCTGATACTGTTGACATACAAGATCGGATGTAGTGGGAAAACTCATTTTACAATGGGGTCTTTAACTTAAAATCCTTTTTTCTTGATTTATAATTAACCATTATTGTAAGTGTACATGCTTCCAATTCTGCTTAATGATGAATGAAGCAATGTGTGTTTAAAACTTAACATTAACTTTATTTTGTTAATTGGTTTACAAGAATATCTTGATTTAGAGCAAGCATTGTAAATTAAAGCTGCCGCCATTGTGCCAGGAAACTGCCCGAAGCTGTTAATAATCGATGCCAGGAATTTCTCATCAGCTACAAATGAAAATTTATTGTGTTAAATTTTGAAAAATGTCAAGATCCTTTATGTTTTCTGCTTAGCAGATTCTGGTAATATAGGTAGTTCTCCATTTATGACCATCAATGCATCCCAAATTCCTGTGGCTAAGCGAGACATATGTTAAGTGAGTTTTGCCCCATTTTACGACTTTTCTTGCCACAGCTGTTAAGTGAATCATGGCAGTTGTCAAGTTAGTAACATGGTTGTTAAGTGAATCTGACTTCCCCATGGACTTTGCTTGTGAGAAGCCACAAAGAGGAATTCTGTGACCCCAGGATACTGTGACCGTCATAAATATGAGTCAGTTGTCAAGCGTCCGAATTTTGATCACATGACTTTGGGACAGCTGCACAGACCTAAGTGTGAAAACGGCCCTAAGTCACTTTTTTCAGTGCCGTTGTAACTTTGAATGATCACTAAATGAACTTTTGTAATTCAAGGACTACCTGTAATAGTTCCTGGTTTCATTTGGTGCATGATATTTGAAGGCATAACCTTCCCATTATATAGCTTCCAAAAAGATGAGTGGCATCTTATTTGAGCAGGGCCTTCTTAGTTGTGGCTTTGGAAGGCTCTTGCTTTGGAGGCCAAACTGATGTAGCCATCGTCTTCTGTTCAATTTATTTATTATATTTATATACCGCCCTTCTCCCGGAGGACTCAGGGCGGTGCACAGCCAACCATAAAACTTTATTACAATTTACAAAAGTTAAAAATAAATATTTTAGGCTGTCTAAAATTATACCCTCCCCCAATAAGTTATTAAAACCCAAATTTTAAAATCCCGATTAAAACAGAAATACTAAATTAAAAATCCCATTTCAGCTTAGGCCGGTCTGCTCAAAGAGCCAGGTCTTTAATGCATGTCTGAAAGCTCTCAGGTCCATATTATTGCGTATTTCCGGAGGCAGACCATTCCAGAGGGCGGGAGCCCCCACAGAGAAGGCCCTACTCCTAGGGGCCGCCAGGTGACACATAGAAGCCGACGGCACCCGAAGAAGGCCCTCCCTGTGGGAACACACAGGTCGGTGGGAGATTACCGGCAGAACGCGGTCCTGCAGATAACCTGGTCCAATGCCATGGATCGCTTTAAAGGTCAAAACCAGAACCTTAAAGCGAACCTGGAAAACCACCGGCAGCCAATGCAGCTCGCGCAGGAGAGGCGTCACATGGGAGCTTCGTGACGCCCCCATAACCACCTGCGCGGCCGCATTTTGTACCAGTTGGAGTCTCCGGGTGCTCCCCGCAGAGAGCCCCATGTAGAGAGTGTTACAGTAGTCCAGGCGAGAGGTGACAAGGACGTGAGTGACCGTACGTAAGGCGTCCCGATCCAGAAAGGGCCGCAACTGGTGAATCAGGCGAACCTGATAAAAAGCCCCCCTGGAGACGGCCGTAATATGGTCTTCTAAAGACAGCCGTGCATCCAGGAGGACACCCAAATTGCGAGCCCTCTCTGTGGGGGGTAAGATCTCTCCCCCAATAGCCAGCGACGGAGTCAGCTGACTATATCGGGGCGCCGGAAACCACAGCCACTCAGTCTTGGAAGGATTGAGCCGGAGCCTGTTCCCGCCCATCCAAATCTGCATGGCCTCCAGGCACCGGGACATAGCCTCCACAGCATCGTTGGGGTGGCTTGGGGTGGAGATGTAAAGCTGGGTATCATCCGCATACAGATGACACCGCACCCCAAAACCACGGATGATCTCCCCCAGCGGCTTCACATAAATGTTGAACAAAAGAGGGGAGAGGACCGACCCCTGAGGCACCCCACAAATGAGGGGCCTAGAAGTGGACCTCCCCCCCCCGGTCAACACAAATTGCGAGCGGTTGGAGAGGAAGGAGGAGAACCATCGCAGGACAGTTCCTCCAATCCAACCCCTCCAACTGCCGCAATAAGATACTATGTCCGATAGTATCAAAAGCCGCTGAGAGATCTAACAGGACCAGGACAGAGGAATACCCCCTGTCACGGGCCCTCCAGAGATCATCAACCAATGCGACCAATGCTGTTTCGGTACTATGCCCGGGCCTGAAGCCCGATTGGAAAGGATCGAGGTAAGTCGCTTCCTACAGGTGTTGAGGAAGCTGACGTGCTACCACACTCTCAACAACCTTCGCTAGAAAAGGAAGGTTGGAGACTGGACGATAGTTATTTAAAACAGCCGGGTCCAGGGCAGGCTTCTTGAGGAGGGGCCGCAGCACCGCCATTTTCAGGGCAGTAGGGAGCGACCCCTCTCTCAATGAAGCGTTGATAATCCCCTGGAGCCAGCTTCGTGTCACCTCCCTGGCGGTTGAAACCAATCAGGAGGGACACGGGTCCAACAAACATGTGGTATTCAGCTCCCCCAGCAACCTGTCCACACCCTCAGCGGTCACAGGGTCAAACTCCTCCCAGATAATAGTCTCAAGACTTGCCCTGGACACCTTCCCCGGGACCACCCAATTGGAGTCCAGCCCGCCCCGAATCTGAGCGATTTTGTGTCATGCAGAAATCAGGAAAACTCCTCTGCCCTGCCCTGCAAGAGGTCCTCCCGCGCTCCTGGCTCAAGCAGGGAGCGGGTCACTCTAAACAGAGCGGCAGGCCGATTTTCTGCCGACGCAATAAGGGCGGAGAAATGCAAACGCTTTGCCGCCTCTATCGCCACAAGGTAGGTCCTAATATAGGACCTCACCTGTGTTCGGTTGGGCTCGGCGCGGCTAGCTCTCCAAACACTCTCCAGACGTCTTTTCCGGCACTTCATCTCCCGCAGCTCCTCTGTAAACCACGGAGCTGGATGGGATCTGTGCCGGGTCAGAGGTCGCAAAGGCACAACTCGGTCCAGAGCCTCGGCAGCCAACCTATCCCAAGTGGCCACCAAGTCTCCAGGCGAGTTATGAGCCAGAGTCTCGGGAAATGGCCCAAGCTCCCTCTGGAACTGCTCAGGGTCCATCAGGTACCTGGGGCGGAACCACCTACACGGCTCCACCTCCCTGCAGTGGGGGGTGGCGATACAGAAGTCAAGTCTAAGAAGAGAATGATCTGTCCATGACAAGGGTTTGATATCTAAGTCCCCGAAACTACAGTCATTCAACCACTGACCAGAGACAAAAATCAGGTCCAGCGTGTATCCTCCTATATGAGTGGGGCCAGAAACTAATTGGGTCAGGTCCATGGCTGTCATGGAAGCCATGAACTCCCGAGCTACCCCAGAGGTTTCCCCGAGCGAAGGCAGGTTGAAATCCCCCATGACTAAAAGCCTAGGGGTCCCAATTGCCAGCTCGGCTATCACCTCGAGGAGTCTGGGCAGGGCCAATGACACGTGGCAGGGATCCAGGTACGCTATCAAAAGGCCCATCTGAACCCCCTGCCCCCACTTCACAAAGAGAGACTCACAACCAGCTGTCTGAGGAACAGTGACCTCCCTAGGACAAAAGACCTCTCTAATAAGCACCGCCACCCCACCACCTCTTCCCTGAGATCTAGGCTGATGAAATGCTAAGAAACCTGGTGGGCACATCTCCTTCAGAGGAACACCACCCTCTGGGCCCAACCAGGTTTTGGTAATACCTACCAGGTCCACGCCCTCTTCCTGAATAAGATCGCAATCAGGGGGGCTTTATTCACAACGGACCTGGCATTGCACAGCATCAGCCGGGTACTCAGGGCCCGAGGCTCTGGACAACCAGGCCTGCAGGATGGGTGAAGAGGGTTGGAGCGCGCTACCGCTTGAAGACAGCGACTGCGCGATCCCACAACCTGACATGGCTCTCTACCCCCGCCATATCTGCCCCTCCCACTTACTGTGCCAATAGAACTGGCCCCTGGCATCCCGCCCCCTGTCCGTCCCCTCAACGCACACCCCTCTGAGCCCTCCCAGACGTGCATGCCAGCCTGGCTACCCCCAGATCCTCGCGGGTTGTCCCCCAAACCCGGTTCGGATTTCCCTAACCCCCTTAAAAACCCCATTAAAAATCTACAAACCCCAGAAATCTCCCCAACACGTTTCCTGCGGCTGGGAAAATACCAGGAAAAGGTTGGCTTGAGCCACCATGGAGCTATTAATATCATGGCCCGATGTTCTTTTTTTGTTCTTCTTCGTCACTTATTCAATGCAATTAGTGTAACTTGTTTATAATGGTTTCTAAAGTCTGTGCTTTTAACTAATTAACTGTTTATGTTATGGGCTTTCCCTGTTTTATCTCATAACGCGAGACTCTGAATAATATGTGGTCAAAAAATATATACACAGATAGAAATAAACACGTGGTTTAAGTAAAGGCCTTGTGTGTGCTTACCTTTCCATTTCACAGCTTATTTGCTTGAGGGACGTTTTTCACAGGTTGCCATATTAGTTGGAAGGACTAATGCTTAACAGATGAATTTATTTAAATTACCTATTCTTAGTTGAATAATATGTATTGATCTCCAGTAAATATTAAAGTAGAACTGCAGAAAAAAAAAACAATTGCTACAAATCTGCCTTCCATTTGAAGATCTGTATACTGCAGAAGGCTGTGAAAATGGGCGTTGCTAAAAACTTACCTAAGGCGCCCTTTCTATCCACGCTGCGATAGAGTCCAGGATAGGAAAGACTCCTCCACCTACATCATTGATCTGAGTCTACCAAAGCTGTAAAATCCAGCCCCTGCTGCTGGCTGCCAGCTATTCGACGAAGAAACTTGACAGACACGGTATGTCTCTGAAAAATAAAACAGTAAGAAGACCCCTCCCCAACCATGACCAGACGAACACAGGGTGGGGCTAGACTCTCTTGCAGCATATATAGAAAGGGTGTCACAGGTAAGCTTTTACCAATGTCCATTCTCCTCCATGCTGCTGCAAGAGTCCAGAATAGGGACATATCAAAGCCTGCATGTCCAAGGGAGGATCTACGTCCGACACTGGAAGAACCTTCTGAAGCACTCTCCTGCCAAATGCTTCTGCAGAGGTGAAGGAGTTCAATTGATAGGGCTGGATAAATGGAGAAGGCGATGCCCAGGTCGCCATCCTGCAGATCTCAATGGATGCCTGAGTAGTCCAGGCTGCTGACGTAGTAGAATGGGCTGTAACCTTCTTGGGGACTGACAGAGATAAAGTCTCATATGCTGTGGAAATATAAGCCCTGATCTATCTGCCCATCATGGATATGGAAGCCTTGGTCCCTAAGGAGGCTGGTTGGAAAGATACAAACATTGCTTCCGTCTTGCAAAAAGTTGCAATTCGTTTGACATATATACGGAGAGCTCTCTGCACATCCAGTGTTTGCCACTTGTGTTCCAACTCATGTTGAGGCTAAGGGCAGAAATCTGGTAGGACTAGTTATTGTGTCCTGTGAAACCAAGAATTGATCTTTGGAATAAAAGTGGGGTCTAAGCGTAGCACCAACACACTCCTGGATGACATGCTAGCCATCAGAAAGGACACTTTAAAGGTCAAGAAATAGAGACCCACCGACCGTAGAGGTTCGAGTGGAGGTCCCATCAGGGACTGGAGTACTTTTGGGAGATCCCAAGTGGGATATCTATGAACTACTGGGGGATGCAGCTTTGAGACTCCCCTCAAAAGCCTACGTATTGATGGGTAGTGGGACAGAGAGTTATCATTATTCCACAACAACACTGAGGATAATGCTGCAACCTGTCTGCGGACTGTGTTTGGAGAGAGCCCTTTATCTAGCCCTTCCTATAAGAACACCAGGATATCAGAGATAGTGGCTGATGAAGAGTCCCCGGCAGCCTTAGAGCACCAACTGCAAAAGGTTCTCCAGGTGGCATAGATGCGATTGGTCGATGATTTACGTGATGCCTGGATAGTTTTTATCACCTTATCGTGTAAGTTAGTATCTTTCAGAGATTTCCACTCAAGCGCCATGCCGCCAACTAGAACCACTGAGGTTCCAGGTGGAGTAATGCCCCTTTGCTGAGGGAATTCCTGCTGGGTGGGATTCTCCACGGTCGAGTGACCAATAAGTTCACCAGGTCGGCGAACTGGAGCTACCTGGGCCAATGAGGCACCAGGAGTACCAGCTCTGCCTTCTCCAACATCTTCCGAAGAATGACCGGAATGATAGGAAGAGGGGGAGAAGGCGTAGAGGAGATCTGGAGGCCACCTGCTCCCAAGTGGATTGGTCCCCTTTGCTCCCTGGGTAGGGAACCTGGTAAAGAATCTACCTGCACATTCTGGGGAGTGGCAAATAAGTCGAATACTGGGGACTGAACCTGTTGGACAGTTCGTGGAACAGGGATGGATGAAGGCACCACTCCGAGTGGTCGACCTTGGCTTGACTCAGCCAGTCGGCCTGGATGTTGTCGACCCCCATGGTGTGATCTGCTCTGAAGGACAGAAGGTGCCTCTTCGCCCACCACCCCAGATGTTCGGCCTCCTGCATCAGGGATTTGGACCGGGTCCCCCCATCTGTTGACATGAGCCTTGGTGGCCACCTCCATCATGATTAGCACATGGGACTCTCATCCTGTCCCGGAAATGTCTCAAAGCCAGGAAGATAACCCTGAGTTTGAGCCAATTGATGGACCGAGACCTACCTGTCTGGGACCAAAGACCTTGAGCTATCTTGCTTTGCAGATGCGTCCCCCCACCCAGCCATAAAGACTGGCATCTGTCATGATCATAAGTCTGTCTGGTTCCTTGAAAAAAATGACCTTTCCTGATGGCCTGGGACTGCCACTACCGGAATCACCGGAATGAATGTAAGGTGGAGGAACCGGTGGAGGAACTCGGACTTTTTTTAAAAATATTTTTTTTATTTTTATATTTTAAAAACATCTCTTTTGGTGAACAATATGGTTCCAGGTTTTACATTTCAATACAAACATCACCTTAATTACATATTCATCTTTCATATTCATTTTCCTTTAAATTTTCTCAAATATTCTTATATTCATCACACTTATTTTATCTGTTTCCAATTCGTATCATAACTTGTTTCATTTTTCTTTAAATATTCTCATGTCTTATTTTACAGTGTTATCTAAAATTCTTATTTCATTTCTATATTCATTATACTTACATACTTTTATCTGTTACATTTGCAAATTTTATCACATATTTCGTTTGTTATTCAATAAATTTCATCTTAATTATAATTAAAAAATTTAATTATCAATTCGAGTGTGCCACCCCTTTGCTTTATACATCCCTCAATTTACTCCCCTTTAATTCATAATAGAAATTTACCATAATATAATCACTAGAATAACAACAATATTCTCCTAACTGCTACATATCACATATGTATATATATATTTTGAGTCAGATTCCACATATTTTTTCCTCAATTACATTCTATATCATTTATTTCAAAAATATTAACCTATTCAATTAATTATAGAAACTGATATCAATCTTTTTATTGCAATTCTCATAATTCATTTTAACTTTAGTCATCATTTTGTTAAATGTAAATAATATTCTTATTATAAATTCCCATTTCCACATTTATTCCAGTTATATTTATATCTAATTTAACAGTAACTCTTAAAAATATTAAAAAAATATCAGTTCCAGTCTTTTCAATTTTAAAATCTATATTCTTATATATCACAACACTTTATCTCATTGTCCCTAATTCTCCTAACTCTGTAATTTCTTTTAATTTTTTTTCACTTTCCGCATCCCCTCATTTTCTGGTCCTTAATCTCCCTTTTTTCCTTTATTATTTCCCTCCATTTCTTACTCCAATTTTTATTCCCCTCCCTCTCGAGATTTCTTCTGTAATTCCCTTTTCTGCGCTTTCCTTTTTCTTTGTTTAACTTTCCAAACAATTCTCTCTTTAATTATCCCATCGAACCTCCAAATTTTAGTTTTTATTCTTTTTCCCCCTTGTTTCAATATTCTTTGTTCCACTTATTCTTTAAGACTGATTTTCTCTTTATTCAACTCCTCCCCTTCTGGTTCTCTTTGTTCTTCTTTAATCAGCATTGCCATTTCTAATTTTTATAGTATAATACTGCACATTTCCACTCTTTCATGCATCATTTCCTTTATGTTTCTTAGTTAAATTTTATTTCCACACAAAGTTCTGCCATTTTTATATACTTTTAATTTTTATTTTTCCCTTTCTTTGATATTTAAGTCCAATCCAATTGTCCAGTAATTTATTTCAACCAGTGTCTTTGATGTTCATTTTCAATAGTCAGTGTCCATAAATTTTTGTTTCCAGGTGAGGAACATGGACTTTGGTGGATGAGTGGCTGGTTTCCGCCCATTGAAATGGTAGCAGGAACCATTGCAGATTCCGGGCACGAGGCGGGCCCATGGCACAACGCCTATACAAGAAATCATCTCTCCTAGGAGCTGGGATAGTAGAGACAGAGGAACTGTTTGCTGCTGTCGAATCCCGTTTGTCAAGTCCTTCAGACTCTCTTGACAATCCGGGGAAAGGAAAACCTCCCAGAGGGTCATGTCGATGATCGCCCATAGGTATACGAGATGGGTGGTTGGTAGAAGATGGCTCTTGCTGAAGTTTATGGAAAAACCATGTTCCTGCAGGATCCGCATTGTGATCATGTTTGTGGAGTGAGTTGAAGATGACTGAATCAGTATATTGTCCAAATAGCATTGGACCCTCACAGGGAGGCTGTGTAGGGATGCTGCCAATGCCGCTAGAACCTTGGTAAATACTTTGGGGGCCAATGACAGGCCAAATGGAAGGGCCCGGTATTGGTAGTGCTTGTTATTGTAGCAAAAACGAAGAACTGGCAATGAAGGGGCCAGATCAGGATATGGAGGTATGCCTCGGTGAGGTCTATGGATGAGAAAAGGTCGCCCTCCCAAACGCTCTCCAGAATAGACTGTAGAGGCTGCACCTTGAAGTGCCTGTCGGAAATGAACTTGTTCAAGGACTTGAGGTCGAGGATTGCCCCACCCTGAGGTCTTTGGGATCACAAAGAACTGGGAGTAGAATCCTAACCCTTGTTGATTCACTGGAACCGCCTGGATGGCTTTTATGTCTACCAAATGTTGAATGGTTGATTCGATGAGGGCCCATCTGGAACTGTCCCGAGAAATTGCACAGCAGACAAAAAACCTTGAAGGAGGGGAGAGGAACTTGAGTTGAAGACCCGACCTCACAGTCCTGAGAACCCAGGCGTCCGAAGTTGACTCCTCCCACTATGAAGTGAAGAAGGGCAGACGACCTTCGATGGGCGGGGAAAGAGGGCAGTCATTTAGAGTGAATGAACAGCCTCTTCCGCCTCGAAAAGGCCGTTTGCTGGAAAACTGCTGGTCTGCCCAATCGATCAGGTTATTGCTCCTGGTGAGGAGGGAACACCCTTTGGCCCTGAAGAAAACAGGTGTTGGACTCCAATTGAAAGGAAGATGGTCGGAAGTACGGAGCCTGACGAAAATCCGACCTCTTTACAGACGATGATAGAACCTTCCTTTTGTCCCTGGTTTCCACCAGATATGGTTCCAGGGCGTCCCCAAACAGACTCTCGCCCGAGTACGGGGCAGAAGCAAGCTTCCATTTTCGACGCAAGTCTATCTGCCAATTGCGCTGCCACAGAAGACGTCTCGCTGCCACCGAGGATGCCATTGCTTTTGATGCAAATTTTGCAGAGTTTAAGGTGGCATCAGCTGTAAACTCTGCTGCAGCGATGATCTTATTTATGTCCTGGTGAGACCTGGTATCACCGGGAGGCAAACGATCCTGTAGCTGACACAGCCAACGCAGAGAACACCTTGTAAAGAAGGATGCTGCGGTAGAGGCTCGGACCGCCCATGCTGCGGCTTGATGAGTACGCTTAAGAGTCTGTTCTGACCACTGGTCATCAGTCTTAAGAACATCTTCTGGTTCTGTCGGAGTCCCAGATCTGGAGAGAGAGGCAACCACAGGGACATCAACTGGCGGCACTAGAAGGGCCTTGGCCAAGGAAGGGCCTACGTTATAAAAACGGCTGTCATGGGATGAAGGGCGGGGCCCCAACCCTGGAGAAGCGCACTGTTCACGCACCAGGTCTACAAATAACTTGGGTGATGGAAGCACCTCAGCTTGAACAATTGGTTTTGAAAATAAAGAATCGCTCTGGGCTGAAGCTTCCCTCGAGGGTTCTGATGCCATCAGGTCCCAGCTGGGCAGTAAGTAGGGCCTTGTGCAATAGAAATTTGAACAAGGATGGCTTAAAGAGACCTGAAAAAATGGGTCGTTCAGGCTTTAATCCCTCATCTTCTGATAGATTGAAATCTCTAACCTCCCCTTCCTCCTCCTCAGACATGGAGGAGTGACTTTGATCTGAAGGATCCAAAGAGCCCCTCTCCTCATATTTCCCCCAATCAGAATGAGTGGAAGGAAATCTTTGCTCAGGGGGCTTGGGAAATCTCCTCTGTTCAGGAGGGACTACCTGAGGGAAGGTAGGGAAAAATCCTGGGCCCACCCCAGTGGGGTGAAAGAATTGCTGAAATCCTTCAGCAATCCCCTGTCTGATGGCCACAGAAATCATATCCTTAAGATCTTCAGGACTGCTGCTTATAGGTGGATCCACTGGGCGAAGGCCAGCAGCTGTAGGTGTAAAGGTGGCCTTCGCCCTCTGTCTGTGGCCACCTCGGGGTAAATTACTCTGAGGATTGGATGCTTCTGGACTCCAGACAGCCTGCCTAAAACTAGGCTCAGATCTACCCAAATCTTGAGGGGAAAACATCTCAGCTGCTCTTTCTGAGGACCATGCCTGAAGACAACTGGTGGAGCCTAGTTCTGCCTCTCCATCCCTGAATACAGCCTGAAGGCCGGCCTGCAGATCTCCAGCCTGAGGAGACGGTTGGCTCCTTCCACTTCTCTGCTCCAGGATCTTTGCAAATTGTTTCTCCAAGGCTGCATGACTTCTCTTCACGGCCTTGAGATTGGATTTCGAAGCCTTTGTAGTTGCGAGGGCCTTGGCCATAATCTTTGCAGCTGCCTCTCTCTTGGCTGAATGGCGCCATTGCCTCCTCCTTTTTGCTGGCCTCTGGGGAACCTCGGAACAATGGACCTCCTCAAGGCCCTGTAGGTCAGATTGGGCTTGTGTGCTCTCCATTTTTTGGTGGGCTAAACACTGGAGGCTCTGAGAGCTGCCTCACTAAAGTACTACCCTAACTCGAGGCCAGGTGAATGGCGTCCCGCTTTGAGGCCTGAGCAAGCTGGATTACGTGCTATAAATCACAGTGTGGGAGGCCTCAAAAAGCAATCCCAGGCCCGAACTCACTTTTGACTGGTCCAAAGCCCCAGCTCCGAAGCCTTGGCGTTAAAGGAGAGCAGCTCTCTGCGACTACTGAGCTCCCCCGGATCCCCGGGAACTGCTAGTTTCGCTTTCGCTGTTTCCCCCCTGCTGCTACTGTTGCTGCCACCGCTCCTACCTACAGAGACATGCTGCTCACAACAAGGACACAAGCTGGGGGCCAGCAGCAGATGCTGGCTTTCATAGCTTTGGCAGTCTCAGCTTGATGAGCCTTTCCCTATCCTGGGCTCTGGTAGCACAACGTGGAGGAGAATATCTATAGACCCCTCACATCCTAAACTGTTTCAACTTCTACTCTCAAAACGGCATTATAGATAGAGCATTGCACACCAGAACAATTAGACACAAGGACAGTCCCCCCCTCCCTCATGCCATCACTCTGCTAAACAACTAATTCCCACAATAGCGTCAAACTTATCTAGAAAGGCAGTATTACCATTATTATTATCATCTTCCCTGTTTACCTATCACCTTTTTCTTCTTATGACTATAACTTTGTTGCTTTTATCTTACGATTTAAATTGATTAATTAGCATCCTAGTATGATTTATGTCAATTGCTTATTTAGTACCCATGAGCATCATTAAATGCTTGTATCTGATGTTTTATGGTGAATGTATTTTTACACCGCCTATGGTAATGATCTGTCACTATTGTTATATGAACTGGAGGCAAATTCCTTGTGTGCCTAATCACACTTGGCCAGCAAAGAATTCTGTCTAAAGGACGCTAAATAGTTTTCTCGGAATCCAGGGTTTCGTCGGCATGTCAAGTCACAATTCCTCCGTCACAAAGTGGATTCTACTGTTGCAATGAGGTTGCATACAGGCAAGCCTCAATTTACAACCATTCGTTTAATGACCGTTTGAAATTTCAACTGCACTGAAAATGGTAAGTTGTGACCGGTCTTTGCACTTCACAATTGTTGCAGCATCCCCGTGGTCACACGATAAAAATTTGGGCACTTTGCAAACCAGGATGGTATGTACAATGGTTACAGCATCCTGAGGTCGCGTGATGACTATTCGCCAACCTTCCCAGCTGACTTCCGGCAAGCAAAGTCAGTATGATTCACTTAACAACTGCAGTGATTTGCTTAACAACAATGGCAAAAAGATTGCAAAATGAAGCACAGTTCACTTAACAACCTCCTTGCTCAGGAGTGGAAATTCCCCCAATTGTGGTTGTAAGTCCAGGACTACCTGTAGAATTTTGTTTCTGCCCTTGTTAGTAATACATCTTTCTCCTTCTCAGAGGTTGTTTTCTTGTACCCAATTTAAACCGGGTTCACACAGCATGCTAAGATTGTCTGATAAGAGCATACACAGGTAGCCCTCAATTTTATGTTGTTAATGAAACATAATGAACTTACGACCACAACTGAGCCCACAATTTTATGTTGTTAATGAAAAATTTGTTAAGTGAGTTTTGCCCCATATTACCACTTTTCTTGCCACTTTTATTAAGTGAATTACTGCAGTTGTTAAATTAGTAACACGGTCGTTAAGTGAATCTGGACTTCCCCATTGACTTTGCTTATCAGTAGGTCACAAAAGGGGAGCTCCCAGGACTCTGCAACCATCATAAATGTGAGTCAGTTGCCAAGCACCTGAATTTTGACCATGTGACCACAGGGAGGCTGCAACGGTCGTTAGTGTGAAAAATGGTCATAAGTCTCTTTTTTCAGTAGTTATAATTTGGAACTGTCACTAAATGAACTCTTGTAAGTCAAGGACTGCCTCTGTTGCAGCTGTCACCAACTGGTGGTCTGCGAAAAATTTTTTGGTGGTCCACAGAAAAATTATTTGCGTTTTCTATATTACACTAAATACTATTTATCTTTTAAAAGAAATTCATATTAGTGGTCTGCGGTATTAAAAATTATGAATTTAGTGGTCTCTGAGGTCCGAAAGGTTGGTGACTCCTGCAGTATTGTGCGAACTCAGCAATTGGGTTCTATTAATTCAAGTTTAGGGTTCAGTGCTCTGTCTTAACTTGTTGAAATTCAATTGATTAAAGTATCAACAATTAATTCAGGATAATCTCACGTCGGATGGATGAGTCAAGACGAGCACTTCAAAAACTACAGATAGTCCTCGACATACAACAGTTCGTTTAGTGACCATTCAGATTTACAGCACTGAAAAAAGTGACTTATGACCGTTTTTCACACTTACAACCTTTTGCAGCATCCCCATGATTGGGTGATCGAACTTCAGACGCTTGGCAACTGACTCATATTCACGACGGTTGCTGTGTCCCAAAGTCACGCCACGCGATTCCCCTTTTGCAACCTTCTGACAAGCAAAGTCAATGGGGAATCCAGATTCATTTAACAACTATGTTACTAACTTATCAACTATAGTGATTCACTTAGCAACTGTGTTAAGGCAGGTTGTAAAACAGGGCAAAACTCCCTTAAAATATGTCTCACATAACCACCGAAAGTTTGGGCTCAATTGTGGTATATCTATCTATATATCTATCTGTATATCTATCTGTATATCTATCTGTATATCTATCTATCTATCTATCTATCTATCTATCTATCTATCTATCTATCTATCTATCTATCTATCTATCTATCTATCTATCTATCTATCTATCTATCTATCTATCTATCTATCTATCTATCTATCTATCTATCTATCTATCTATCTATCTATCTATCTGTATATGTAAACTTTTCGCCTCTTAATTACCTTGAGAAATGATCTCTGGGATTTATTTTGCTTTATTTTGATGGTGAATTCTTTCTTAACTGAATCATTTGTTGCTTGGAAATCGCAAGGATTGTATAATATACTTTAATTTGTTCTGCTTGGATTGCTATGTGATATTTCTTTTCTTTCCTGAAGTCAAATATTTGACTTAGTTGTTTTCCAGCATCTCTGAACCTAGATAATAGAATTGGAGTTACACAAAGAAATAAGTCCAGAAATTAAAACCTTGTTTGATGAAATAAGGTGGTTGTTGAATGGTAACCAGGGAAACAGTGTTTCAGGTGTGTGCTTCGTCTGATTGAAGGAAGCTCCTTTCCTTAACACAAGACCAAGAGACATCTTGGTCAAGGGGGTTGGACTAGAAGACCTCCAAGGTCCCTTCCAACTCTGTTATTCTGTATTCTATTCTGTACCTTGAGCTTCTCTTTAGGCTCTCAGAAGCTCCAGGTTAGAACCGCAGTCGGGACTCCATCCCTAAGCGGCATGGTTGTTAAGTAAAACACACAACCTCACCGACTTACGATGGCAACTGCGGTTGTTAAGCGAATTACCGCTAAGCACGATGTTGCGTGGTCGCGACGTGCAGCTTCCTGTCATCTTCCTTATTGGATTTGCTCCTTTGGAAGCCGGTGATGAAGTTTCACATGGTGAACACCTGACGTTGAGATGCTGCGGCCGTCGTAAATGTGGATAGGTTGCCAAGTGCTCAAATTGTGATGATGTGACCGCAGACATTTTGAGGATGGGTTTATAAGCTTTTTTCTATCATTATGATTCTTGATCCTTAACGAATGTACCTTTTCTTTATGTATACTGACAAGACAAATTCCTTGTGTGTCCAATCACACTTGGCCAATAAAGTATTCTATTCTATCTATTCTACAAAGGAATGGTCCCTCCGAAGGACTTACCTGTACACACGGGTGGTGGGATTTAAAAACCCCAGCAACCTGTTTTCTGCTCAGTTGCTGGGTAGGCGTGGCCATGGTGGGCGTGGCCTACCAGAACTTCCAGGAGGGCTGTTTTTTGTCTTCCCCAGGGTCCGGAGGCTTCCCTTGGGCCTCTGGGAGAGTGAAAACTGCCTCCCCTGGCTCCGGAGGCTCTCAGGAAGCCAGAAACAGGCTCATTTCTGGACTTCCAAAAGGCCTGTTTTCCGCCCTCCCAGAGCCTGCATGCAGATCCTGCACTTACCTGCATCCAAAACTGGCCTCATGGAGACTCCTGGGATGGGTGGGGCAGGCATAAAGAAAACTCTGCCTTTCTTCAGGAAAGAAAAAAATCTGGATTTATGCTGGCCTTCTCTTGCGAGAGCCTGTCTTTAAAGGAATCACCATACCGGAAAACAAGTGTGTGAAGGTCTCAGCGTGTGACTCTTAACCCATTACTGGTATGCAAAGTTCAGGACCAAAAAAAATGGAAGTTCTCATTTCTATTCTTGTCAGACTTCAAAAACCAAGGAAGACATATTGGGATTCTTCCAAGCACATTTCTTCATTGTTCCTCCCTATAAACAGAATCTTGCCCGACTAAAGCATGCTAACACCCCTCCCCCAAGGCATATACAACCAACTTTGTTATAAGTTTGTTTAGTGAGCATTCGAAGTTACAACAGCACTGAAAAAAGTGACTTAGGACCGTTATTCACCCTTATGACCGCTGCAGCATCCCGGGGTCATGTGATCAAAATTCGGATGCTTGGCAGCTGGTTGATATTTGCAGTGTCCCTTTTGAGATCTTCTGACAAGCCAAGTCAATGGGGAAGCCAGATTCACTTAACAACTATCTTAATATCTTAACAACTGCAATGATTCACTTGACAAATGTGGCAAGGAATGTCACAAAATGGGGCAAAACTCACTGCATTGCCTCTTGCTCCTCTGGAATGCTTCCCCTCCCTCCTGGCAATGGGGACCAGATTCCAGCACAATCCTCCGTTCGTTTGTCTAAAATACGCTTATATATTGCCCCAATTACTCTAAGTTTCTTGTTACTTGCAGAAAACGAAAAGAATCATTTATTTCAGGCTCATCCCAATAAAATTGACTAAGAATTGCAGATAGAATTTCTGGAAAGATGGCTTACTCATTGCTATCAAGCGTCTCCGGTAAATGCTCAGCAGGAGAATGTTTGATGTGTTTCGGACAGTACATTTCATTTTTCTGAATGATAATATGGATAGAATGAGCCCAAAGATTGTGGTTAGTCCAGGAGGAATTGATTGAGCCCATTTACTAAGTCACTGTGAGCCCAAAGATTGTGGTTAGTCCAGGAGGAATTGATTGAGCCCATTTACTAAGTCACTGATAATGAATTTTACACATGGGCCCAGTTTTTCCCTAGTCCTCAATTTACAACAGTTCATTTCAAAGTTACAACGGTACCGAAAAAAGTGACAACCGTGTTTCACACTTAACCACCATTGCAGTGTCCCCATGGTCACGTGATCAAAATTCAGATCCTTGGCAACTGACTCACATTTATGACGGTTTCTGTGTCCCGGGGTCCTGTGATCCCCTTTTGCGACCTTCTGACAAGCAAAGTCAACGGGGAAGCCCGATTCACTTAACAACCATGTTGTGACTTAACCAGTGGAACAGAAGTTGCCTTCAGAAGTTGTGCGTGCTCCAACACTGGAGGTTTTCAAGAAGAGATTGGATAACCTTTTGTCCAGAATATTATGGGATCTCCTGCTTGAGTGGGGGGTTGGTCTGGATGACCTCCAAGGTCCCTTCCAACTCTGTTATTCTGTTCGTGAGAAAAATAGTCATGTCACTTTTGTCAGTGCTGTCACTAAAGGTACTGAACCTAAGTCCTAGGACTGCCTGTAATTAGAGGAAAAAAGTAGATTCCTAACACGTGTATGAGAATATTTTGTTGTAAGTGCTTAGGGCGTTAATACGTTTATTCACGATGGCATCAGATATTGCGGTAATGATAGGTAAACTATAAAAGAGACTCTTTTAAGGATGGCCTAGTAGTAGCGAATTTATAGAATTTAAGGATAATCAATCACAACTGCTTACATGTATAATAAGAGCTATTACTGGTATCTCTTGTTACTTTAAGTTTAATGCTAATCAGATCTCTTGTTACTTTAAGTTTAATGCTAATAGGTTGGATAATTTTGGCAAATTAGAGAATCTGGTTTGCTTCTTATTGCAGTAGATAGATGTCTCCTTCCCAAGTGTAAGTTAATTGAAGAAGTCTTTACAGTATTAATACAATTATTTAACAGTTTAGCCAGGACCAGAATAGATAGCATTGTTTAAGCACTTCGATAAATAGGCTCAGACAGGGTGATTCTTGTTCCATTGTGACTTGGGCAACCAATGGAGTTTTGGTTTTACAAGCAGTCTTTGACTTACAAACACAACTGGGCCCAAAATTTCCATTGCTAAGTGAGACTTGTTAAGTGGGTTTTTGAACCATTTTGCAAGCTTTCTTGCCACGGTGTCATGCCTCTGTTGGAATCTGATTCCAAGGGGGAGGTCGAGCAGCTGACAAGGGAGTGGGAGTGTGGCTCTGGAGGCTGTGGAAGAAACTGAGGAACGGCACAGTCCGGCTGGGCCTTCAGAGGAAGACCCATTCTAGGTCATGCAGGGAGGAATGGAGAAGGGAGCAACATGGCTTATGGGGGAGAAAAGGGTCCTGATTCCCTTCATTAGCTGCAGCTGGGAAAACAGGATTTAAAAAGAGTGTTTGCGCACAGCACCTTGCTGGAAGCAAAGCATGAATTATCTTTGTCAAGTCCTATCTGGGTTCCGGAGTCCTCCCAACTGTGTGTGTTTTGTTATCTTTTTGAAGTCTGCAATTCCTTATCCTGCTCTGTCTCATTAATTGCTGCAGCTGTGGTTTGTGTTGGTTTTTATTTATAATTTATATGTACTTTGGGTTGGATGGAATTTCTTCCCTTTAAAGACTGTTCTTGGGAGAGTTTTTTTCTCCAGCCGATGATAACTGGACATTGGGGGCCAAGTTGGAGGAATTAAAGGGACTTTTGTGACTTTGTTGCTTTTGTGCCATGCCCCTTTGGGTAATCACACACGGTGATTAAGTGAACCATGCCAGTCGCTAAGTGAATCTACCTTTCCTCTTGTCTTCACTTGTCCTATCTTCAGACATATGGCATATCTTTGCTGTCATCTCATCATTGAATGAACTGCCGTTAAATGAGAAATATCTGTGCTTCACACAGAGGAGATGCCTCTTTAGCAAGACATCTCTTGATGTTTGGATGGGATGAGCTTGGGAAGGCAGTCTCTGATATGTGCTACATTGTGTAGGGGTCTGTATTTGTGTGTTTGTGTTATGTGGGTAGGTTTATAGGTGATAGCTGGTACTTTCATATTTCATATTTAGCAATATTCAGAAACGACAGATCTGTCGTCTCTTTCCTTTCTGCTGAGTAAGCAAGGTGGATTCTTTTGATGGCTTTTTTCCCCCTTTAAGGTGTAAGTTAAGCAGACACAGGTGATGGTTACAAAAAAAAAGTCAATCTGTCTAAAGAATTCACCGCTTTGTATCCTTTATGCCGTTATTTTCATTCTCTTTTGATCTTTTAGGTCATTAATTGTGCAGGAAGACAAACGTTGCTTGTGCACAACTTGGTAGCTTCTCACTGCCAGCCTTCCCTGCTCCTTAGGAAACCACATCCTGTGCAAAATTCTCCCTCCCACATTCCACACTCCCCAGATCGTTTTAGTTATTTTAGAAGTCATTTTAATCATCCAAGCTCCTCCCTCCCCCCCTTCCTTCCTTCCTTCCTTCCTTCCTTCCTTCCTTCCTTCCTTCCTTCCTTCCTTCCTGTCTCTTTCCTCCCTCTTCCTTCCCTCTCCCTCCCTCCTTTGCTTCCTGTCTCTTTCCTCCCTCCTCTTTCTTTCCTTTCCTCCCCCTCCCTCCCTTCTTTCCTCTTTCCTCCCTCTTCCTTCACCCCTCCCTCCCTTCCCACCTCTTTCTTCTCTCTTCTCTTCCTTCTCCTTCCCCCTTCCCATCATTCTTCCCCCCTTCCCTCTCCTTCTCCTCCCTCCCTTCCTTCCCTCCCTCCCTCTCCCTCCCTCTTTTCCTTCCTGTCTCTTCCCTCCCCTTCTTCCCCACTCCTTCCCTTCCCCTCTTTCCTCCCTCCTCTCTCTTCCGTCCCCTTCCCTCCCGCCCTCCCCTCCCTCTCCCTCCCCTCCTCCTTCCCCTCTCCTTCCCTCCTTTCCTTCCTGTCTCCTCCCTCTTCCTCCCCCTCCCTCCCGCCTTTCCTATCTCTTTCCTCCCTCTTCCTTCCCTCCTCCCTCCCTTCCCCTTTCCTTCCTCCTCTCTCTTCCTTCCCCTTTCCTCCTTCCCTTTCCTTCCCCACCTCTCTCCCCCATCCTATCTCTTTCCTCTCTCCTCTTCCCCTTCCCTCCCTCCCTCCCTCCCTCCTTGCTTAGACCCTGGCCCGGTGAATTTCTAATACCATCCTTTCATTTAAAAAAAAGGCTCATGGTTTTATCTAACATGCAAGCACAGCTCAGTCCCTATTCTGTTCTTGCTAGACCAGAATTCCCCAATCTTTCCAGGTTGGCAGCTGGGAATGGGTGGGGGACAAGAAGGGGTGGTTTTGTGGGAGAGGCAGGCGTGTGGATGCACACGAGCGTCTGTGGCTTGCCGGAGTGGGGCCACAAACACTCACTTGAGTGGGGCTGCGAACACCCACATCGCTTGAACAAGTGGGCCTAGGAGTCCCCACGATGCTTGCACAAGTGAACCTGTGTGTGCGTTTGCAGATGCCTGCATACCAGCCGGCCAATCACATGGCCCGGTTGCAAATAGGCCGCTGACAGGTAGTGGGCCGCGGCCTATGGATTGGGGATCCCTGACCTAGATCAGTGGTGACTAACCTTTTTGGGCTTCTGTGCCAAAAATTGCAATGTGTGTGGCCCCCCCATACTCCTTGCGCATGCCTGTGTGATTCCCCCCTCTTTCCCCTGCCACCCCCATACCTGCACTGTGCCTCCCAGCTGATTTTCAGGCCGTTTGAGGCCTTTTTCACTGTCTCAGAGGCTTGAGGGAAGCCTCTGCAGCCTTTATAGGCCAAAAAATGAGGCTGTTTCATCACTTTCGGTATTTCCGGAAATACAGGAAGTGACGAAACGGGCCTGGCTTTTGGCCTACGAAGGCTGCAGAGGCTTCCAACTCGAGTCTCTGGGAGGCCGAAAAAGGCCTCAAACAGCCCGAAAATCAGCTGGGAGGTGCGCACATGCGCAGTGAGGTAAGTTTGCCTGGGGCTCATGTGCCCACACAAATGGCATGCATGCCATAGGTTCGCCATCACGGTCCTAGACTATCATCCGCACTTTGTTCTTGAATGTCGTGCCTCAGTGCCTGTTTCTTTCTCGTTTCAGATTTTCTATTTTGTACATACATTGTTTTGTATATACTGTATATGATGACTTCGGTGGGCAGTGAACGTACTCGGGGCACTCGAGAAAAAACACAGATTCCAGCTGCGCAGCCGACACAACCACAGAAACCAATAGTCCAGGTAGGAATTTGGCAACGTTGTCTCTACATCCTGAACATGTTGATGGCCAAGCTAAGAAGAATGTCACTCTTGTGAAGTGTAAATTACCTTTGCCAGGAGGTATTCTGTAGATTTGGGGTGTGGGTGCCTCAAAACCAGCGCCAAAGTTTGAAGACTATGACTAAGCTGAAAAACCTTCTTGTTCTGTTTTTCAGTGTACCTATTGACAGTCCTCGAGTTACAACAGTTCATTTAGGGATCATTCAAAGTCACAGAGGCATTGGAAAAAGGGACTCATGACCATATTGTCACACTTATTACCACTGCAGAATGCTCAGGGTCACATGATCAAAATCTTGGCAATTGACTCATTTTTATGACGGTTGCAATGTCCCCGAGTCACCTGGTCCTGTGATGACCCGGAGCGTGGCACAAATATAACAAAGTCACCAAAGTAGATAAATTCCCTTAACGAGTCCCTTTTTTGGGAGAGGGGGCGGTATAGAAATTTAATAAATAAATAAATAATGCCTCCAACTTGGCCCACAGTGTCCAATTATCCTGGCAGGAGATCAAACTCTTTCAAAAACAGTGTACAAAGGGAAGAAATGCAGTCCCAAACCCAAAATACAGATAAAGGAGAAATAAAAAAACCAACACAAACACGCTGAAGTAACATGACAGACCAGGATAATAACTTGCAGACTTCCAAAAGATAACGAGGCACGCACAGTTGGGAGAAGGCCAAAACCCAGATAAGCCTTGACAAAGATAGTGCATGCTTTGCTTCCAGCAACTTTGCCATGTGCAGTTTGCCCTTTTAAACAATCTTCCCAGCTGCAGCCCATGAAGGAGATCAGGGCCCTTTCCTCCCCCGTAACCCATGTTGCTCCCTTATCCGGTCCTCCCTCCGTGCCCTAGGATGAAAAGGGGATGGGCTTGGATCTTCCTCTGAATGCCCAGCCGGATTGTGCTCCAGTTTCTTCCACAGCCACCTGAGCCACACTCCCACTCCCTGTCAGCTGTTCCACGTTCCCTCGGAATCAGATTCCAACAGAGGCATGACAGATCCCCTTTTGTGACCTTCAGACAAGCAAAGTCAATGGGGGAAGCCAGATTCGCTTAACGGCAACGCGACTAACTTTAATAACTGCAGCGATTCACTTAACCAATGTGGCCAGAAAGGTCGTAAAATGGGGCAAAACTCCCTTAGCGACAGGAATTTTGGACTCTGTTGTGATCGTAAGCCGAGGACTGCCTGTACTCTCTCTCAACTAGTGGCAGTGAGGAAAAGCTATAATGAAACCCATCATCCTGTCATCCTCCTGCTATTTTAATTTTTTCTGACGACTGGATGATCCCAAGAGCTGCTGAGCACAGCAAAATTGCGGCCTCCAATTAGAGCAGTAACCAAAACCCCTTGTCATATGCTGCTGATGGATTGTCCTTCTTCAAATTACATGCTTAAAAATGGCTTGGTGTTTTGTTTTCCCCCTAAATGCTTCCTCAGTTTATGCTCTCTCTTTTTTTTTCATGGGCGTTTTGGGCTAATCAAAAAACAAAATATAACAAGCCAGGACAAAGAAAATTCAGTTTTCTTCATCGACGTTATGTTTGCAAGCCTCTCACCCATGGCAGGGATTTGTCAGATATTATCCCCAAGTGGCATCATGCGTAGTCTTGCTGAGATTTCCTTTTGCTGAATTTCATAAATTAAAGCTGGTGCATTGAAATGAAAAAATGCAACTATATTTAACGGTGTGGTTTAACTTTGGCCAGAAACTACACGTGTGGACTCTTCAGGGATGCCAGGTGTTTCCTGGTCTAATCAAACTTGTTTACATCCAGGCCAGAGTTCAGACCATAATTTTTGAATACATTTGCAGTTTTGCTTAGATGGTAAGTGCAAATCATCACCTGTGGTTCGCATTCATTGGCTAGAGTAGCTCCGTTGGGAGGTATAACCAGTTGAAAAAACGCATTAATTTATTAAATTTATAGGCCGCCAAACTCCCCTAGAGGAGACTTGAGGCAACTTACAACCAAGCATAGGTAGTCCTGGACTTATAACCATTTGTTTATTGACCAGATAACAGATAATCAGAGTTGGAAGGGACCTTGTAGGTCATCTAGACCAACCCTCCCCAAGCGGGAGACCCTACACCATTTCTGACAAATTGGCAGTCCAATCTCATCTTGAAAGCCTCAAGTGATGGCTCTCCCACAACTTCTGAAGGCCATTTCTGTTCCACTGGTTGATTATTCTCACTGTCAGAAAATTCCTCCTTGTTTCCAGGTTGTTCAAGTTTCCATCCATTGTTTCTTGTCTGGCCTTCGGTGGCTTTGGAAAATAGCTTGACCCCCTTCCTCCTCTCTGGGGCAGCCCCTCAAATATTGGAAGGCTGCTCTCCTGTCTCCCCTGGTTCTTCTCTTCCCTAAACTAGCCAGGCCCAGTTCCATTTGAAGTTACAATGGCACTGAAAAAATGGACTTATGACCAGGGGTGGTATTCAAAAATTTCAGCAACCGGTTCTCTGCCTGGTTGCTGGTGGGCGTGGCCATGTCAGCCTCCTGCACTACGGTGGGAAAGGGGGGTGTTTTTGCCCTCCCGGGGTTCTGGAGGTTTTCCTTGAGCCTTTGGGAGGGCAAAAAAAGCCTCCCCAGGCTCCAGTGGCCCTCCGGAGGCCAGAAACAGGCCCATTTCCGGACTTCCAGAACTTCCAGGAGGCCTGGTTTTTACCCTCCCTGAGTTCTGGAGGCTGGAAATGAGCCTGTTTTTTGCCCTCCACGAGCCTCTGGATGGCCTGTTTTCCATCTTCCCAAGCTCCATGCACCCCCTGCACTTACCTGGGATTCAAAACGGGCTGCGTGGAGACTCTTGGGCAGGGCAGAGTGGGGCCAACCGGTCGTCGGAACTACTGGTTCACTGAACCAAATGTAAAAGTAACATCCCGTTAGTCCAAACCCATCTGATCTGGCTGAATCCCATCCCTGTTTATGACAGTTTTTTTTACACTTGGGACCGTTGCGGTATCCCCATGGTCACATGATCATAACCCGGGTGCTTGGCAACAGGCATCTATTCATGGCGCCCCGTGATTCCCCTTTGGCGGCCTTCTGACAAGCCCATTTCATTTTTACTGAGTTAAAAATAAAAATAAAATAAAAGTTATCAGAGCGGGAGCCAGATTCACGTAACAACCACATTCCTAACTTAACCGCTGCCTAGCTTCATTTAACAGCTGTGGCAGGAAAAGTCATAAGATGGAGCAAAGCTCACTTGACAACTGTCTTGCTTAGTGGCAGAAATTCTAGGCTCAATTGAGGTCGTAAGACTAGGTCTACTTGTAAAAGAACAAGATAAAATATTACAGTGATTAATGTCAGCATGTATTTATTTGCCAGGAGGCAAACTTAAGAGCAGATGAAGATGAAGAGCCTTATTTTTTTTTCTATACCTCCCCCAAAAGCAACAATTTGCAGCCACCCACCATTATTTATTTTCTAAATAATCATCATAGGCCCCAGAAACAGCTGGATAATGATTCCGAAGGCATGTTTATTTTACAGAATTTCAGCTTCCCATTCTTTTTTATGATGATTTATTTAAATGTTTTAATCAATTGGATCATGAAGCCTAAATCCAGCAGGAAGTTATCTAAGGGCCAGCCGTGCTAATCTGAGATTCTACACCTCCAATAACTTACTATTTTGTTTTCCAACATAATTATAATTGGCTCTGCTTAAAGGAGAAAAGATTTAGTGTTAAGCCCTGGCCAGGTCACTACTGTTCTTCAGCCAAGCGTTATCCAAGTGAGCCATCTTAATGTGATGTGCTTAAAGCCATTAAAAAGACTTACAGATTTAGGTCCCCACCTTCTTATAAGCACAAAAGCTCTTAAGGCCTTTTAACTATGCTTTGGAGTGCTGATTACGGCTCCTAATCTCTTTGAAATTATATTTCATATGATAAAATATAAAATATTTTACTGTGCTGTGGGTTAAATCATGTACGTCTTAAGAAATACCTAGAAGTAAGGAACCTAGAACGAAGGAAAAAATTCCTGACAGTTAGAAAAATAACCATATTTTTTGGACTATAATCGCATCCCAAAAGGGATGGAAATGTCTGTGCGTCTTATAGAGCAAATACAGGTCCGTTTTGGCCTCCCAAATCATCTGTGCGTCCCATTTTTGTTCTCCCCGGTGTCCAGAAGCACTCTGCAGGCCAAAAATGGGCCTGTTTTTGGCCCGCAAATTGCTTCTGGATGCCGGGGAGGAAGAAAACGGGAAGCACAGAGGTCAAAAGCTAATTTTTTTCCCTTGTTTTCCTTCTCTAAACCTAGGTGTGTCTTATGGTCCGGTGCATCTTATAGTCTGAAAAAATACGGTAATCAGTGGAATAACTTACCTCCAGAGGTTGTGAATGCTCCAACACTGGAAGTTTTTACGAAGAGATTGGATAACCATTTGTCTGAAGTGGTGTAGGGTTTCCTGCCTAAGCAGGGGGTTGGACTAGAAGACCTTCAAGGTCCCTTCCAACTCTGTTATTCTAAATTCTATTCCATTCTTTCTGTATTCTACTCTACTCTAAACGGGACAAAACTTGCTGAACCACTGTCTCGCTTCCTTGTTTGTCCAATCACACCTGGCTAATAAAAAATTCTATTCATATTCTTATTCATATTCATATTCAATCAAATGTTTTCTTTTGGACTGTTAGGAATCATTTATTTTTTAAACAGTCGCTTACAATCTGAAATGGGGTTGCTGGACAGGGAAAAGACCCACAGAAAACGTCTTATTTCCTGCCCCCCCCCCCCCCCCCCCCCAAAAAAAAAAAAATTTAAAAATAGAAGAGTAAGTTGCAGGAAAGTAAATAGTGAGGGGAGAGGGAAGTAGAGAAAGTCCTTGACTTACAACAGTTCATTTAGTGACCAAAGTTACAACGGCATTGAAAAAAGTGACATGTTCACACTTATGACCCCTGCAGCCTCCCCCTATCACGCCATCAAAATTCAGATGCCTGGCAACCGATTCAAATTTATGACGGTTGCAGTGTCATAAATACGTCACGTGATTCCCTTTTGTGACCTCCTGACAAGCAAAGTCAGTGAGGAAGCCGGCTTCCCTTAACAACCGCGTGACTCACTTAACAACTGCACTGATTCACTTAGCAAACCTGGCAAGAAAAACGGTAAAATATGCCAAAACTCACTTAATAAGCTTCTCACATCGCAACATAAATTTGGGGCTCAATTACAGTTCTAAGAAGAAATTTTCTGACAGGGAGAACAATCAACCGACGGAACAAAAGTTGCCTTCGGAAGTCGCGGGAGCTTCATCTCTGGAGACTTTCAAGAAGAGACTGGATTGCCACCTGTCAGAAATGGTGTATGGTCTCCTGCTTGGGTGTGGGGTAGACTAGATGACCTACAAAGTCCCTTCCCACGCTGTTAATCTGACTACTGGTACAATAGATTTTGAATGCAAATTTGTGTCTTATATTTCATGGATGCTTTTGTGTTTGTTTTTTCAGGCCACAGCAGAGCAAATCCGCCTGGCTCAAATGATATACGACAAGAACGATGCAGACTTCGAAGATAAAGTGAAACAAGTAAGTATCCACCCCAGCTTTGCTTTGGGGGGAGCGAGGAGAGGGGATTGCTGTTGCACGTAGTTGAGTGGAGTCCAGTCTTTTATAGGTAGTCCTTGACTTACAACAGTTCGCTCAGGGACCGTTCAAAGATACAGTAGCACTGAAAACAGTAACCAGTGACCGTTTTTCACACGTAATGACCATTGCAGCATTCCCGTGGTCATGTGATCAAAGTTCAGACGCTTGGCAACTGATTCCTATGTATGACGGTTGCAGTGTCCCCCTGGGGGTCGCTCGATCCCCTTTTGCAATCTTCGGATAAGCAACGTCAACGGGAAAGCTGGATTCATTTAACAACCGTGTTGCTCACTTAACAGCTGCAGCGATTCACTTAACCACTGTGGCAAGAAAGGTCATAAAATGGGGTAAAATTCACTTAACGAATGTCTCACTTATCAACAGAACCGCTGGGCTCGATTGTGGTCATACGCGGAAGACTTGCCCGTCTATTCTAAAGCTGTATCCAAATCCTCTTGTTTCCTGAAACTGAATTAATTCTGCCTTCTGATATGTTGCTGTGATGATTAGCACAAGCATTCCCTGACTTACGGCCATTCATTAAGTGGCAATTTGAGCATAGCACTGAATAACGTTGCGGCGTTGCCACATGATCAAGCTACTCATCAACTGTCGTGTATTTTCAACGGTTGCAGTCTTTGGAGTTGTGTGATGGCCATTTGCAACCTTCCCAACTAGCTTTCAACAATCGGAGTCAATGGAGGGAAAGTAGATTTGCTTAATGGCCTCATGATTCACTTAACAACTGCAGTGATTCCTCTGGGCTAGAAGGGTCATAAAATTGGATGTGTCTCACTTAGCAGCTACCCTGCTTAGCAACAGAAATTCTAGTACCAATTGTGGTCCTAAGCCAAGGATTACTTGTATCTTTTTGTCATGCCCCTGTTGGAGTCTGATTCCGAGGGAGAGGTGGAACAGCCGACAGGGAGTGGGAGTGTGGCTCTGAAGGTTGTGGAGGAAACTGGGGAAGGGCACAGGCTGGATGGGCATTCAGAGGAAGACCCAGGCCCATCCCCTCTTCATCCTAGGGCACGCAGGGAGGAGCGGATAAGGGAGAAACGTAAGTGGCATGGTCTACGGGGGAGGAAAGGGCCCTGATTCCCTTCATGGGCTGGAGCTGGGAGGACTGTTTAAAAGGACAAACTGCACATGGCAAAGTTGCTGGAAGCAAAGTGTGCATTATTCTTGTCAAAGCTTATCTGGGTTTTGGCTTCCTCCCAACTGTGGTTGCTGCATTATCTGGTGGAAGTCAGCAAGTTATCATCCTGTATTAATTCCTTCAGTGTGGTTGGTGTTGGTTTTTTTTATTTCTAATTAATTTTACTTTGGGTTCGGACTGCATTTACTCCTTCCGAAGCCTGGGTTTTTTTTAAAGTGTTTGATCTCCAGCCGAGGATAATTGGACATTGGGGCCAAGTTGGAGGCATTAAAGGGAATTTATTCTGTTTTTGTGACTTTGTTATTTTTGTGTCATGCCCTTTTGGGTCATCACACTTTTCAAGAAAAAGTCAGTGGTTGGGATTTGTGGAAAAGCCAGAACACGATACAGGGAGTCCTCGGCTTACGAACAGAATTAAGTCCAGCATTTCCATGGCTAAGCAAGGTGGTTATTAAGTGTGTTTTGCCCCATTTTATGGACTTTCTTGCCACATTTGTAAAGTGAATCCCTGCCGTTGTTAAATTAGTAACATGGTTGTTAAAACGAATCTGGCTTCCCCATTGCTTGTCAGAAGGTCTCAAAAGGGGATCAGTTGACCCCTGGGACATTGCAACCGTCATAAATGCGAGTCAGTTGCCAAGCCTCTGAATTTTGATCACATGACTACGGGGATGCCACAACAGTTGTAAGTGTGACAAATGGTCGTAAGCCACTTTTTTTCAGTTCCATTGTAACTGGATGGTCACTAAACGAATGATTGTAAGGACTGTGGCCGAGGACTATTAAGGGACGAATCCTGTTAAAATTATGTTGGGATCTTTTTTGTGAAGGTGGATTTCCATCCTTGAGATTCATTGTCCTAGTTCTAGGATGGAAATCCACCTCCATAAAAAAAAGATCCCAACATAATTTTAACAGGATTCATCCCTTAATGTGGGTAGTCCTTGACCATAGTCCTTACAACCATTTGTCTGGTGACCGTCCAAAGTTACAATGGACCTTCGACCTGCCCAGATGTTTTTATCCCCTTTCCCCTCTTCACCACCAGCGCATGCATGAAAATGTGTGGCGCTCCTGTCTGCGCTCTGAGCATGCAGGAAATATTAATCCCTTCCCTAAAAACCTGTCCTGGCTCTGTGAAGTAAGCAGAAAAACTGAAATATGGCTTGCAGGTGAAACCAATCCCTCCTTGATAGGAGGAAACTGAATCAGTTTGAGTCCCCAGATAAATAACATTTATGTAGCTTGGGGTTAAACTGTGGGGTCCTTGATGCTCTCTGAGCTTGGCTGTTTTCTTGTAGTTGTTTCATGACCAAACTAAGTAACATCATGATGATATTACCTACTTTGATAATGAAACATCTGCAAGAAAACCATGAATATCAGAGAGTACCAAGGACCCCACAGTCATCATCGTTGTCGTCCTCCTTCTCTTCCTCTCTGCAAACCCCACCCCTATCTAGCACTGATGATGTTACCTAGTTTGGTAATGAAACATCTGCAAGAAAACCACGAACCTTACAGAGTACCAAGGACCCCAGAGTCTCCCCACTCCTTGCTGCAAACCCCATTCCCAGGTAGCACTGATAATGATAACTAGTTTGGTAATGAAACGCCTGCAAGAAAGCACCAAGGATCCTACAGTCTTTTACATGCCAAATTCAGCCCAAGCTTTTGGCTATATTGTTCTTGAAGAAATTAAAGCATATTTGGGGACTAGACTATTCTCCCACACCTTGGAGTGAAGTAGGTGGGACCCTTGGATGTGTTCATTATTTTCGTTTTTTATCCTAGATTGTGCCAAGATCTCATCTTGGTTTCGATTTGCATTTTTAAACATTATTTGTGTCCAAATTAAATTAAATTCATAAATTCTAAAGTTAGTAGCAGTGATTCTGAGCTAATCTATAACTTGCCGTAGACTGTAACCATCTGAGCAGTTGTAATTTTATATTAATTAGATTCTCACATACAGACACACTCAGTGCCATGTTTTATTTCTGTTCCTTGTATAAAGTTACCCTGGTTATTCGGAGCTGCTTTTTTAATATGTGTTTATATGTGGGTTTTTATTTTTATTTATTTTTTAGCTGATGGAAGTGACAGGGAAGAATCAGGATGACTGCATCGTAGCTCTGCACGATTGTAATGGCGACGTGAACAGAGCAATCAACCTCTTGCTGGAAGGAAGCTCAGATACAGTAAGTGCTCAATTGAGAGTCTTTAGGGTTCTTTAAAAAGTTGCCTTTCTAAAAGATTACTCGTGAGGAAGACCTCCTGCTTTTATGCGAAGGCTAAAAAATGTTCACCCTGTTAGGACAAATCTTGCCGAGCTAAGAGCTCAGAAATGTGGAATAAACAGCCTCCAATATTTAATATCTTCCCATCACTTTTCTGCAAATATGAAGATTAACGTGTTCTCCTGGTGAGGCTCCTGTGTGCCTTTTAAACTTTTGCTTATTCTCCAAGAAAGCGGAATTTTAAAACATCATGATGAACCACGCAGGAAATTGAAACGCCCAATTCCACCTTGCCTTTCTCATCTTTCTGGGATCTGAAATTTCAGAAAATATTATTCAAACATACCTGACCCACATTAAGGAAAAGGAGCGTGCTTTAAAAAAAACAACAGATATTTTTTACGTTACTTAATTATCTGCTCTCTGCCATCCCATTTATCCTTTTCTTCCTTTCTAAAGAATTGTGCCATCTATGTAACCTCATGTTTATGGTCTAGTGTGCATGAAATAAGCCAGGACACTTTTCTTTTTCATCCAGATAATGAAAAATGAAACCCTTGCTCTTTTGTGAAGTTAAGAACGGTCTCCTTAATGTTCAGTTGGCCTTCTTGCTTAAGGCAGCCAAGACACCACTGGCAACAGGATGACAGAGTTCCCTCCCTTGTTGGTTTGTTTAGAAAATTTCTATGGCTGCCCAACTTATACTTACGATGACTGTAGGTCGCCTACAGAAATATAACTCCAAATTTAAAAACCCAATAAATTCACACCTCTCTGGTGACTGCAATCAAACACACCACTTGATGGGCTCCATGTTATGCTGGGTTCTCCAGACTTGTGGGCAAAACCATGTCTAGAGGATTCCAAAGGTGCTTTTTTCAAGAGGCAAGTGGATTTTCTAGTTTTTCTTTGAAAACATTTCACTTCTCCAAGAAGCTTCTTCAGCTCTGACCGGTAGTGTGTAATGGGATGGAATTCCTCCTGAATGGGCTCTTCCTAGAAAAATTACAGTGGGGATTTTATCTTTTGTCACCTATTTTGGGGGCTATGATTCATGTCTGTTCTTCTAGCATCCTTTGTGATGACCCAAAGGGGCGTGGCACAAAGGCAACAGTCAAAGAATCAGTAGAAGTCCCTTTATTAGCTCCAACTTTGCCCCTGATGTCCTGGTTACCTTCTGGGCTGGAGAAAAACTCTCCCAGGAACAGCCTTTGGCTGCAGAGAATCAAGTCCAAAACATGGTCAACAAAAACTGTAACTGTAAGTCTAATCAAGGCAAAATGAGGTAATTAGTTTGGCAGTACAGGAGCAAGAATTCCAGATGTGAAGGAATGGCCATAATTCAACACGGTTGGGAAGACTGCCAGGAACACAGATAACCAAAGTCAACACAAGAAAAACTCACATTTGCTCCCAGCAGCTGCTGCTGCACTTAGCTTGCATCTCTTTTAAACTCTCTTCCCAGATGTGGCTAATGTAGGGAATCAGGGCCCTTTTCTCCCTCATAAGTCACGCAACCCACGTTGCTCTCTCCTCCATTCCTTCCTGCATGCTCTAGGATGAAGAGGGGGTGGGCCTGGGTCTTCCTCTGAACTCCCTCTTGTTCTACCTCTCCCTACTCTGCCCAGCCAGACTTTGCCCTTCCCCAGTTTCCTCCACAGCCAACGGCCCCACATTTCCACTCCCTGTCAGCTGTTCGTCTTCTTCCTCGGATTCAGACTCTGACAGGGGCATGACACCCTTGGCTGTTCCTGGAATCGCTTGAATCCAACAACTTTGCTTCCCTTCCGGGAATATCCAGTCACCTGGTTCAGGGAACACAATTGTGTACGCTGCTTTGTAAGCAAGCAGTTGGATAAAATACAATTTAGCATTTTACAGACATGGGACCCCTTTTTTTGTGTTCCCCACTTATCTAGCCAGTTGGCACTTTAAGCACTGACCGGTGAGCTGTTGGGTATCTCTCTTCCCCTGTTGAAGATGTGACCAGAGGCAGCAACTCACATTTTTTTTGCATGGAAGACCCAAAGGTGAAAATCTGAATAGCCACCCTCATCTCTGGCCTTGCAAAAGGAGGAATAAGTGCAGTGTCTCAAAGAAATGAGGGCATGGGTAGTGCAAAAACACACAAATATCTTTAGCATTTTGTTTTATTGTTTATTTTTTTTAACTAAGTACAGTGTCTTGGAGATCCTAGCAAGGCTAGAGAAGGAAGAAATCTGCTTCCAAATGACAGGCTGGAGGAGAAAAAGTTCCGTTAGGACTGAAGAGTGAAAGGGGGAATGCTAGCATTTTAAATTGTATTTTTTTTTTTTTAATTGTAAGCCACCCAGAGTCATTGATAGAGATGGGCAACTATAGAAATTCAATGAGTGAATGAATGAATGAACAAACAAATGAATGAATGAATAAACAAACAAATAAATGAACAAATGAATGAATAAACAAACTTTTTCTCCAGTGTTCTATTTTTGTTCATCCCTTCCTGGGACTAAAACATACAACTAGTCCTCAACTTATGACCTCAATTCAGCCCAGAATTTCTGTTGCTAAGTTTGTTACATTTGTTAAATGAGTTTTAGGCCCCTTTTATGACTCTTTTTCTGTTTTGCTATAATTGTTAAGCGAATCATTGCAGTTGTTAAGCTAGTAAAACGGTTGTTAAGTGAATCTGGCTTTCCCCATTGACTTTGCTTATCAGGAAGGTTGCAAAAGGCTGCCGGGCAAGCCAACCTCACAACTGTCTCTCTCAGCAACAGAAATTTTGGAAGGAATTTAGATGTGGCCATAAGTTGAGGATTACCTGTGCATTCCTTTCTAAGGACACTGTTCCAGTGTTATCGATTTCTAGATTTTGTGAGTCTCGGGTGTACCCGGAAGGGTCCAAAAATGTTCTCTGAGAGGTTTTGGAGATGGTGGTTGGGCGAGGCTCTGTAACACCGTCTTTAATTTTGAATTGTTCTGTCTTGTTTTCCTCCTCCACCTAACTAGACTTCGTGGGAGACGGTAGGAGGCAAGAAGAAAAGCCTTGGAAAAGAGAGCTCAGAAAACAAAGAGAACAGAGAAAAGCGAGGGGACAGAGAAGTAAGCCGTGGACGGGGAACTCCCAACAGACGAGGAAGAGGGGGCAGCCGTGGTCGAGAGTGTAAGTCCCAGGCTTTGGACTGCGAGGCGCAGGGTGGCTGTACTTAAATAGAGCAGAATGGAATATGGAATAGAATTAGAATAGAATAGAGAACAGAATAGAAAATAGAATAGAATAGAATAGAATAGAATAGATGGATGAAATGGAATAGAATAGAATTAGAATTAGAATAGAATAGAGAACAGAATAGAAAATAGAATAGAATAGAAAATAGAATAGATGGAATGGAATAGAGAACAGAATACAAAATAGAATAGAATAGATGGAATGAAATGGAATGGAATAGAATTAGAATTAGAATAGAATGGAATGGAATAGAGAACAGAATAGAAAATAGAATAGAATAGATGGATGAAATGGAATAGAATAGAATTAGAATAGAATAGAATAGAGACCAGAATAGAAAATAGAATAGAATAGAAAATAGAATAGATGGAATGGAATGGAATAGAGAACAGAATAAAAAATAGAATAGAATAGATGGAATGAAATGGAATGGAATAGAATAGAAAACAGAATAGAAAACAGAATAGAAAACAGAATAGAATAGAATAGAGAACAGAATAGAAAATAGAATAGAATAAAAAATAGAATAGGTGGAATAGAATAGAAAACAGAATAAAAAATAGAATAGAATAGATGGAATGAAATGGGAGGGAATAGAATAGAGAACAGAATAGAAAATAGAATAGAATAGATGGATGAAATGGAATAGAATAGAATTAGAATAGAATAAAATAGAGAACAGAATAGAAAATAGAATAGAAAATAGAATAGATGGAATGGAATAGAGTACAGAATAAAAAATAGAATAGAATAGATAGAATGAAATGGAATGGAATAGAATAGAGAACAGAATAGAAAATAGAATAGAATAGATGAATGAAATAGAATAGAATTAGAATAGAATAGAATATTCTTTATTGGCCAAGGGTGATTGGACACACAAGGAATTTGGCTTTGGTGCATAAGCTCTCCGTGTACACAAAAAATTCATTCATCAAGAATCATGTATCTTATGACTTAACACTTAGTGATGGTCAAAGTATACTAAATAAGCCATCAAAATCATACCAGGAAACTAGATAAAACAATATAATCACAAAGACTACAAACAACAAGGTCATAGTCATAAGTAGAAAAGGCGACAGGTAATAGGAAGGATGGGAAGAAGAATAGTGATACTCCTAGTAAATAGTTTGACGGTGATGTGGGAATTAATTGTTTAGCAGAGGGGGGGGGGGGAGGGAAATTGTCCTTGTGCCTAGTTGTTCTGGTGTGCAATGCCGTATAGCGTCGTTATGAAGATAGAAGTTGAAACAGTTTACGTCCAGGATGTGAGGGGTCTGTGGAGTTGCTTGCAGCTTGACTAGAAGCACAGCACGATGGGCTTGAGCTGCTTCGTTGTATATTTGCAGTAGAGGGCACACACACACACACACACACATGCACACGCCCCGGGAAATTTGGGGCTGTGATGGAGAATGTGCGAAACGCAGCTCACGAACTCTCAACTGCGGGGCCTGAACAACCTTCATTGCCATCCTTTGAAGAAGGCTTGGGAAGCCTCACAGACATTTCAAAACTGCGAGGGCACCGTAACACTCGGTAAAACAACTCTGCCACATAAGCAAACAAACAAAACAACAGCAAGAGAAAACCATGGTGCTTCTGAGCTTGGTTGTTTCCTTGTGGATGTCTCTACTACCCAGCTAGGTAACATCATCAGGGCTAGCGAGGGTGGCCCTTGCGGCGTGCTTTTGTTTTTTGGTCCCAGAACACATCCTCTCCAGCAACCTACACCAAGATAAGCAGGGATTAATATCAGACAAATAAGCAGAAAATTGTGCCCTAACTCAGGGTCCCCAATCCCATGGTTTGCAGTCCATTGCTGAGCCATAGCCAGTTCAGAACCGGGCCATGGAAGTGGTATATGTGTGTGTGTGTGCAACACATTTGTGAAAGCAGCATGCTCGTGCAAAACCATCCCTTCTTCCCCCCCGCTGTTCCGCTGCTGCCTTTGCCAGTCCTCTGAGCCAGAAAGGTTGGAGAAGACCACTGCCCTAAGTGAGGAACTACTCCCACCAGCACTGGCAGGGCAAGCTATGGGGCAAACTCCTACATTCAATACAAACTGATGATGTAATCTAGCTGGGTTATGGAACGTCTGGATGAAACCCCGCAAGATCAGAGAGCCTCAAGGAACCCACAGTCATCGTCCTCCTCCTCCTTTCTCCCCTCCGCAAACCTCACTCCTTCCAAGCACTGATGGTGTTAACTAGTTAGGTCATGAAATGTCTACAAGAAAACCACCGAGGGAAAGCACCAAGTACCCCAAAGTTCAATCCTGGGCTACAAATACTCTCTTCCACCAGAAACAAAAAAACTCCCAGCCCTCAATCATTTAGGCAAATAAAAGGCAGCATGAAAATGTATAAGCAGATGAATGGAAAGAGGCTCCAAGTTGCAAGTCGGTGGAAAAATGAAGGTGTGTTGTTAAACAAGGGTTGACACACGGGGTTAACCACATTGACCTTAAGACAAAGACAGTGGGTGGCAACAGTTACATTTGCCACCAAACCTTGCACCCTCCCTCCTTCCCCTCTTGCTGTCTTCAACGTTTGTGTACAGTTGAAAATATCTGACTGAACTATCTGATCTAAAAAGGATGCTCTGAGATTATACCTTTGTATTTCTCTCCTCTCTAGTTAGAGTCGAAGAAAATGGAGTAGAAACGCCACCTGGGGATAGGCCTTCCGACCGTGGTAAACGTGGCAAGGGGAGAGGTAAAAGTACCGGTATTTTTGTATTCCTTAACTATTCATGGTCCTAGCGGTTAAGCCACCTCTCGTAATTTTTTTTTTTTTTTAAAAAGCCCACCTCAAAGGGAACAGTTTGGGTGAAAAGCTTCCGCAACGCACTTTTTGCAACTTCTTGCAACTTTGGATGGAAGGTCTGCAGGGGGTTGGATTGCTTTTGGGTTGGGGAATGTGTTGAAGGTACGTTGTGGCCAAAAAGAACATCTTATACAAATAATAAACGCATCGCCTGACATGCTTAAAAGTGACTGGAATTGACAGAATTTGCCCTTTTATAGAGATAACCACAAAGGAGCGCAGCCTAAAACTGTGCAGTTAGTCCTCCGTGTACAAGCGCAGTTGAAGACAAACTTTATGTTGCTAAGTGAAACATTAGTTAAGTGAGTTTTGCCCCATTTTACGACCTTTCGTGCCAGCATGGTTAAGTGAATCACTGCAGTTAAATTGGTCACATGCTTGTTAAGTGAATCTGGCTTTCCCTTTGACTTTGTGTTGTGGCCTATTGGCCGACAGCCCCTCCAGCAGCCGAACCAGAGGAGGAGGAGGTGTGGGAATCAGGGTCAGCATCAAGGCAATCTGGGAGCTCTGAGGCGAAAGAGGGAAGAGGGAAAGAGAGAGAGAGAGAAAGAGAAAGAAAGAGAGAGAGAAAGAGGAAGGGGGGGGGAAGAGAGAGAATGAAAGAGAAAGGAAGGAGAGAAAGTGGGAGGGAGAGAGAGGGAGGGAGGGAGAGAAAGAGAGAGGGAGGAAGAGGGAAGAAGGGACAGAAGGGGGAAGAGAGAAAGAGAAGGAGAGAGAGAGAGGGAGGGAGAAAGAAAGAGGGAGTGGGAGGGAGAGAGAGAGACTGGGCCATCCGTCAGCCCTCAGATGGAGAGTCAACAGCTTCCAGGTCTGGAGGTGGCGGATGAGGAAGAGGAGGAACAGCTGGGTCCAGTGCCTGACACGCAGAAGCCAGAGGAGAGGAGAGCAGTGGAAACCTGTGGGCTGGGCTTTGGGAAGTAGCGATGCCCCACCCCAGCTCTGGGAGGGGGCGGAGATGAATAGATGTGGCAGATAACTATTCATTTCCCTGCCAGACATATTTATTAGCCTGCGTTGAGAGAGAAACTTTTTGCCGGGGCTCCTAATAAAGGCATCTTTTGAGTTAACTTCAGAGGGTTTGTTGTGTTTGGGGAGCCGGGTCAGAACACTTCGCTTGTCAGAAGGGGACCATGTGACCCTGGGACACGGCGACCGTCATAAGCATGTGCCAGTTACACCCAGATTTTGACCCCATGAACATGGGGACACTGCAATGGTCATAAGTGTGAAGAACAGTCCTAAGTTCCTTTTTAAAGCAGCCTTGTAACTTCCAACCGTCACTCAACAAACTGCTGTAAATCAAGGACCACCTGTAGTTAAGTCTCAAACCGGCTGGGCTGTGCAGAAGATTGTGGAAGGTTCTCAATAAAAAATCTCTGGTAAACTGCCCCCCCTTCCCCCGAATTCACCTTTTTATTTTCTTCTCCCACTTTGAACGCAAAATAAAAATCCTTGGCTTGGCCAAGTGTTGGAACCAGTCTCTGCCACCCAGGATTTGCATGTTTAATCTCCTGATACTAAAACATAGCAAAGCCCTCCAGGGGTATTTTTAACTTTGAAGCAAAGCAGGATTACAAAGTGGACTGGCACCACAAATCCTAACGTATTGGAACCATCTCGGTTTCATGACACCTGTATGTTCTGAAATGAAGACTTAATTTGAGGAAGAAATCAGGGGGGATTATCTACCTATCTACCTACCTATCTACCTACCTACCTACCTACCTACCTACCTACCTACCTACCTATCTATCTATCTATCTATCTATCTATCTATCTATCTATCTATCTATCTATCTATCTATCTATCTATCTATCTATCTATCTATCTATCTATCTATCTAACCTATCTATCTATCTATCTATCTATCTATCTATCTATCTATCTATCTATCTATCTATCTATCTATCTATCTATCTACCTACCTACCTACCTACCTACCTACCTACCTACCTAATCTCTGTGCTTTTCACCACGTGGACCACAAAGTGCCCATTTCCCAGCAGAGCAACTGGCCCCATTGTCCCCTTCCAGGCCGGCCAGCTGTCCGTCAACTCTGGAGTCCAGAAGCACAGCTGAGAATGCAAATGATGGCAGAAGCCTGGGCTGCTGAACTTGGCAACCCGGCAGAGAACTTGGCAGCCCTGATAAGCATGTTTGTCAACATTGTCTATGGAGCTTCTCAATCATCCAGCTCATGGTTGTCTCAAAAGTGCTTTTCAAAAGGCAATTTGGACTTTTCTTTTTTTCTTTGAAAACATTTCACTTCTCATCTATGAAGATTCTCGGTCATCCAGGTCCTGGTTGTCCCAGAGGTGCTTTTTTTTTTCAAGAGGCAGCTGAACTTGCTTTGTTTTTCTTTGAAGACGTTTCACTTCTCATCCAAGGAGCTTCTTCAGCTCTGGCTGAATGGTGGTGAAGGGAAGGATTTTAGAATATAAGAATGTTCTAAACATAAATCCGTTTGTCAACATTATCCCTGGTCCTATGGTTCGGATTTGGCATAACCTGCAAAGTGGACTGTTGTGTTTATGAATCACAAAACTGCGCCTCACTTTCTTTGGCCATGTTATACGGGGAAATTTACTGGAGAAAGCAATTATGTTTGGGAAACTTAGTGGTTAAAGCAAACCAGGCCATCAAAGAACACGGTGGATGGGACACCATCAAAGCTGACACCAGCCAGAGCATAAAACAACTCAAGGAAATAGTGCAAGATCAGAAACTATTTGAAGGGCTGCCACAGAGAGGAAGGGGTCAAGCTATTTTCCAAGTCACTGAAAGCCAGACAAGGAATAATGGATGGAAATTGAACAAAGAAAGATTTAACCTGGAAATAAGGAGAAATTTTCTGACAAAGAGAACAATCAACCCATGGAACAGAAGTTGCCTTCAGAAGTTGTGGTAGTTTCATCACTTTCAAGAAGAGACTATCAGAAATGGCGTAGGGTCCCTTGCTTGGACAGGGGATTGGATTAGACTAGAAGACCTCCAAAGTCCCTTCCAACTCTGTTATTCTGTTTCTGAATTCTGATTTCTGAAGATGTGGAGAGACCTGGCCCAGAGAAACTCCCAAGAGTCGGACACAACTGAATGGATATCATCATCATTATCACCATCATCATGTTTATGAACATTTGTAGGGCTGAATACTCATTCGAAGATGCCATTCTCATGATAGATGGAGGAAGATCTGATAGCCAAGTCCCAAATAAACCCTGGAGGAAGGGGATGTTTTTTCGCAGAAGGACTTAGTCATTATCAGGGATCAAGGTTTATCTTCGGAAATGTTGTGACCCAAGCCTCGTTCAAACCAAACAAACGCAAAACATAGATAAAAGCAAAACCTTTTTAATGCGTCTCTGTAAATTCTGTTCATTCACAGCAAAGCGCTATTAAAACTAATTGTCCCAGATAAGAGCAAGCCCTGTCATGGTTGTGCCAGGCTGCTAAGAACACAAGATTAAGTGCAAGGAAATATCCAAAGCCAAAAGTCTCCCAAAACAAACCAGGATAGACCGAACTCCCACGAGGACTTGAAGTGCAGGAACTTCTTTGCTTCCTGCAAAGAATCCCACCTCGGACTGCTTTTATCCCTTAAGAGAGGGGCCATCATCACCTTGCAGCCTTACTCCCGAGCCGCCCGTGCTGCAGCAGCTGCTCTTCCCTTCGAGCAGCCCTGCGCATACGCGCACTGGGCACAGGCTCCTCAGAGGCCTCTTCATCACTGCTACCAGCCTCCACAAACTCCGAAGGCAGCACCCCACTCTCCGATAGTGCCGGCCCCATCCCTGCATCACACACAGGCCCCTTGTCCGAGTCCTTGCTCTCTGAGTCCTCAGCCGTCTGTACCTGCAGCCGGCGATCCACAACAGGATGAGACTTTTTAAAGTCTCTTTTCCTAAGAGGGTTAGGGATCTGGTGTCAAAATGCGTTTTTTTTTCTAGAGAGCTGCTGCTTATCCGAATAACTGTAATAAAACCTAAACAAGCAGAGTGTTCGATGTGTCAGATCATCAGGACGGGGAACATAAATCCCTAGTACTTTTTTTCTCTTCGTCTGTCCAGTCTGTGTATTAATTGCTTTTATCCCAACTACAGCAGTGGGACAAAACATTAGTATGCAGTGAATCTGCAATACGGGTAACCCAGTGACTGCTCAAAGTCGCAACGGCACTGAAAAAACTGACTTACGATCATTTTTCACACTTAACGGCCGCTGCAGCATCCCAGTGGTCACGTGATCAAACTTGGGACACTTGGTCATTGACTCATACTTATGACGGTTGCAGTATCCCGTATGACCCTTTGCAACTGTCTGACAAGCAACGTCCATGGGGGAAGCCAGATCCATTTCACAACCAGGTTTACTAACGGACCAATTGTAGCAATTCGCTTAACAACCGTGGCAAGAAAGGTGGTAAAACGGGGCAAAACGACTGTCTCAGTTAGCAACATAAAGTTTGGGCTCAATTGTGGCCGTAAGTCAAAGACTACCTGTATTTATGTCGACGTGGTAGTGAGGATATAGGCTGCATCTTTGATACGAACATTTTCTCACCTCGCTTTCCATGTCTCAAAAATTCTTGAGGATTAGAAAGTGTTGTTCAGAGCAGGAGTCACCAAGCAGTGGGCTGGGGACCACTGGTGGTCCACAAGAAAATTTTGGTGGTCCGCAGAGAAATGTCCCCCCCCCAAAGCAATTAATCCAGGCTGCACGGGAACACAAGGCTGTGCCTCCCACATGGCCCATGGGAACACAAGGTTTGCGTTATTTGCATTGTGAACAACACAAAGTAGTGAGGGGAGGGGGGAAAGGGCGGAGGGGGGTGGGAACTTGCCCCTCTTACCCCACGCGTCTGGCCTGGCTTTCTGATTCTTTCTCCTTCTGCTTTTGGCTGCACACAAGGAAAGCAGCCAAAGTCTTTCTTTCTCTCCCCAAACACTGCCAGAAATGAGTCTTTGGGACCCTGCAAGGCCTCCTGCTCCAAGAGGCTACGCTGGCAAAGACTCATTTCTGATGGAGTTTGGGGGAGAGAAAGGAAGACTTCTGCTGCTTTCATTGCATGAAGCCAAAAGTGTTGTGTGTCTTCCCCCCCCCCGCCCCCCCGCCCCCCCGCAAGACTGGAGCTGGAGATATTATCCTGCGATCCCAAATAAAGAATGATTGATCAGTAGGAAAACAAGGTGGGGGATTTTCCTGCAGCCTTTTGGGGGGATTTTCCCAGGGTTTCTGATCCAAAGGATTTAAAATTAGGAGTTTGGTGGTCCCTGAGGTCCAAAAGGTTGGCGCCCCTGGTTCAGAGCACATTTGGTCACTGCTGCCTTGGGACAAGAAAATAAAGACAGATGAGAAAAACAAAAACATACAAAATCTTCTTTCATCTTTCCAGATGGGTTGGCTGATAAATTCTATATCTCAAAGTAGGCAGCTCATCTGTTGCAAATTTCAGTTATTTTCCCTGTGCGTCTGTGTGTGCTGCAAACTTTGAGTTGCTTGCTTATATTCTTACATATAAAAATAACATTATATGGCATTTCTTGCTGTTCTGCCCCTTTGTTGTGTTTTGCTCTAGTGGTGAAGGGCTTGCCTGCTTCCAATTTCTCAGTTGATGTTGACGTGTAAATCCAGATCCCTGCTGTGTTTTTAAAACCCTACTAGCCCTTGAGCACTGACTGATTATTTAAGAAACTGATTTATAGTCAGACACAGAAGGGAATGGAAAAGGACCCAGCTAAAAAAGAAGATGGCAGATTCTAGCCTCAGGCCAGCCAGGAATCTTAGCAGTAGAAATGTTCTGGAAGTCAAATAAATCTGAATAATGAGGTCATTTCTATGGGACCGGGTGCATTTGCAGGTCTAGACTGCAGTGGCTAAATTCTTGTGGATCCTTGGTGCTCCCTGAGCTTGGTTGTTTTCTTGCAGATTTTTGATTAACCCAAGGCTCTTCAAACTTGGCAAGTTCAAGACTTGTGGACTTCAACTCCCAGAATTCCTGAGCTAACATGACTGGAGGAGGAATTCAAGTTTGAAGAGTCCTGGATTAACCAAATGGGTAATATCATCAGTGCTAGAAGGGTTTGCTCTCTTGCCTATATGTAGGTAGTCCTTGACTAGCAACAGTTCATTTAGTGACTGTTAACAACAGCACTGAAAAATATGATTTATGAGCGTTTTTTACAGTTACGACCTTTACAGCCTTCCCATGGTCACATGATCAAAATTCAGGTGCTTGGCAACTGGCATGTACTTATGACGGTTGCAGTGTCCTGGGATCATGCAATCCTCTTTTGCAACCTTCCGACAAGCAAAGTCAATGGAGAAACCATTTATCAACTGCAGTAATTCACTTAACAGCTGTGGCAAGAAAGGTCGTAAAATGGGGCAAAGCTCACTTAACTAACTTGCTTAGCAACAGAAGAGTTGGGCTCGACTGTGGTCATAAGTTGAGAACTACATGTGCAAGTTGCTTGCCCTGGAGATAGATGGATGGATAGGTGGATGGATGGATGGATAGATAGATAGGTAGATAGATAGAGGTAGGTAGGTAGGTAGATGTAGATAAATAAAGGTAAATAGATAAAGGTAGGTAGATAGATTTAGGTAGATAAGTAGGTAGATAGGTAGAGTTAGGTAGGTAAATAGATATAGGTAGATAAAGGTAGATAGATAAAGGTAGGTAGGTAGATATAGGTATGTAAATAGAGGAAGATAGGTAGGTAGATAGATTTAGGTGGATAAAAGTAGGTACATATGTAGGTAGGTAGGTAGGTAGGTTAACTAGATAGATATACGTAGATAAAGGTTAGGTAGGTAGGTAGATAGGAAGGAAGGAAGGAAGGAAGGAAAGAAAGAAAGGAAAGAGAAAGAAAGAAAGAAAGAAAGAAAGAAAGAAAGAAAGAAAGAAAGAAAGAAAGAAAGAAAGAAAGAAAGAAAGAAAGAAAAAAAAGCGAAGAGCAAACCTCATTTCTTTTTAGTACTGATGATGTTAGCTTGTTGGGTCATGTAACGTTTGCAAGAAAATAGCCCAGCACCAAACAATCCACAGTTCAACCCTCAGCTACAAATATCATCTTCTTCTATTGGACCTGTGGCTTTTTAAAACTGAGCCTTCATCAATTTGATCCTGCATTCCTACTTTTTGGACAAAGAAGTAGAACCAGATTTTCTCAGGATAACCATTCTTCTCCTTTAGCATCCTTATAAATATCCTACCAAGTTATCTTAATCCTAAACCTGGTTCTGCTTCCTTGTTCAAGATGTATTTTACCCTTAGAAGGAGAAAAAAAATTGCTGTTTATCCACCTTGCCCTTTGAAATTAAGTTCTTCCTTTTTCTGTAGGATTTGGACGGGCCAGAGGAAGAGGAACTGGGAGATTTTCAGCCCAAGGCATGGGGTAGGTTTTTAATAGCAAGTTGGACATAAGATTTGTATTTTAATTACATGTGGACCAAACAATACTGCTTAACTATGCATGGTTGGAAATTCTTCAAATTTTGTTGAGCAGGACTTTCTGCCTATTTCCCTTAGCAAAGGAGCTTGAAAAAGGACAAAAAAGCAGTCAAATCAGAAATCCAGATTATAAATCTTTCTTAGGTATGAAAGCAAGCTGGATGACCATAGGCCATTTATTCCCTCTCAGGCTCTTTCAGGAGTTGGCCAATCAATAAAATCTCATTGCATCATAGCAATAGTACTTAGACTTATATACCACTTCACAGTGGTTCACAGCCCTCTCTAAGTGGTTTACAGAGTCAGCCTCTTGCCCCCAACAATCTGGATTCTCATTTTACTGACCTCAGAATGGTAGGGGGCTGAGTCAACCTTAGTCTGGTCATGATTGAACTTCTGGCTGTGGGCAGTGTTAACTCCCAATATTGCATTCTAACCATTGCACAACCACAGCTTTTAAATAGAATTGGATAGAATAAGAATAGAATAGGAAAAGAATAGGATAGAATAAGGAAAGAATAGGATAGGATAGGATAGGATAGGATAGGATAGAATAAGAAAAGAATAGAATAGAATAAGGAAAGAATAGAATAGGAAAAGAATAGGATAGAATAAGGAAAGAATAGAATAGGAAAAGAATAGGATAGAATAAGGAAAGGATAGGATAAGATAAAATAAGAAAAGAATAGAATAAGGAAAGAATAGAATAGAATAAGGAAAGAATAGAATAGAATAAAGAAAGAATAGAATAGAACATAATTTTTTATTGGCCAAGTGTGATTGGACAAACAAGGAATCTGTCTTCTGTGCATAAGATCTCAGTGTACATAAAGCTATAAGTGATATCATGCATTGATAACTTGGTTTTAAGATCTAGGTTAATATAGTTTGGAAACGGTGGTTCTCTTGTAGAGTCCCTGGTGCTGTCTGAGCTTTGTAGTTATCTTGCAGACATTTCATTACCCCACTAGGTAATATCATTGCTAGAAGGGAAGGGGCTTAGTCTCTGTTTATGTAGAAATGGCTTGCCCTGTCAATGTTAATAAGATTGTTCCTGGTAATTCATTGATCAGGTTGTTGTTTACTCTGGGGTCCTTGGTGGTTTCTTGCAGACATCTCATTACCCAACTAGGTAACATCATCAGCTTTAGAAGGAATGGAGGTTTGCTCTGTGTCCTTTTCTTATTTTTTCTTTAGTGATCTTGCATGATTTTGACCTTGTGTTTACTGCCCAGAGTCACAATTGCGAAGTGGGCAGCTGTATAACTTGCTATAATAAGCAAAGCGGCAGTGAATAAATCGTCATACAGGACAGCATTTTGTTAGCAGATCTGTTTGAATGGACAAAAAGATCACAGCAACCTTGACATTTAAAGGGATTTTTTTCAGGGCTGACTAATAAATCTAAGGGGACTTATTTTGTGCTGAGTTACACTACAGGTTGTTTTTCTCCCGCTGTCTCCACACCCACACAAAGTTTTCCAATTCCTCTTTCAACCTGGAAATTTCGTATGAAGTATCAATATTGCCCCACTGATCTATGCCTTTGATCCACTTTATGGGTGTTTTGTTTTAGACAGTTGTGGGTATGAAGACCCCCAAAACATTCCATGTTGTGAAATATCCCGTTTGAAACCTTTTGGAAAGGACCAGACCAGTTCAAAAGGAAATGCTTTTCAGATCCATACCAGCAATTAAATTAAAAGAATCACTTCATAAACGCCTGGCACAACATAGGAGAACAAACCCATCAGGATCAAATTCAACAGTCCATCTGCATTTAAAAGACACAGGCCACTCTTTTGAAGACAGCAAAGTCCACATTTTGGACAGAAATGACCGCTGGTTTGAAAGAGGGGGGGTCAAAGAGGCCATCTATTTCAAAACAGAACAGCCCTCTCTTGAGAGAAGAGGAGGGATAGGAAATCATCTATTCCAATCTACAGCATAGTCCTTTCAGCAGTTCCAAGAAGGCTCCACACCCATTTGCACCACTCAGGTGACCCTGAGGACACAGAGAAACCTCCAAGTGGCCTCAAGGATCCTCTAAAAGGATGCAAATGACCAGCTGTCTGCAAGGAGAATAAATCCTTCCCTTCCCCACCATCCAGTCAGAGCAGAAGAAGCTTCTTGGATGAGAAGCGAAACTCCTTCAAAAAAACCCCAGAAAGTCCAGTTGCCTCTTGAAAAAAAGCACCTTTGGGTTAAATTAAAACAGTTTCTCTTTTCTGCCTATTCATCCTATTTCCTCTACCTCTGTGGATGCTAAACATGGAGAGTTCCTGGATGTGGCCAATCTTGGTGGCCCTTCCATCCGTCTGGATTCCTCCAGAAAGCTCATGACATCTTGGCTTCAATCCCCAGAGGTAGTGGAGTGGTTGAAAGACTGAGCTGAAAGACTGAAAACAGGAGTCACCTACAACATACGGTGTAAAGACTGGGACCAACACTAGTAGAAAGCCACTTGTCTGAAATGGTCTCCTGCTTGAGTGGGGGGTTGGACTAGAAGATCTCCAAGGTCCCTTCCAACTCTTGTTATTCTGGTAATTCTGGTAATGTAGAACAAACAGGCAGAAGACTAGCAGAGGGCATCCATTAACACAACTAGCAGTCAGAAGACAGGATGAAAACTCTTCATTTCACAACACACGGACAGACTCAACCATAGTTTCAGCTGGGAAACTATGACCATCCTAGACCAAGCCAAATCCCAAAACGCTAGACAATTCTTGGAAGCCCGGCAGTCCAACAAATTGTCCATCAATAGACACATGACATAAACCAACATCTACATTCTGTGGAAAAGAGACAATCCACAAATCAAAAAGGGATCTGAAAGACCAAAACACCTCCCAACTAGCAGTCAATGCTCAGCTGAGCATAGATTAACATTTCAAGATTAATATTAGTCCAACAATCAAGAAATAAACCACGTTTCAGTCAAGAAACTGCCAAGCAAGCTAACAGTGAAAATAAATGTTCCCCTCGTACATCCGTGCTAGTCGTTTCCGGCTCTAGGGGGCGGCTGTCATCTCCGTTACAAAGCCAAAGAGCCAGCGCTGTCCGAAGACGTCTCCGTGGTCATGTGGCCGGCATGACCAAATACCAAAGGTGCAAGGAATGCTGTTCCCTTCCCACCAAAATGGTCCCTCTTTTTCTACTTGCAGTTTTTACGTGCTTTCGAAACTGCCTGGTTGGCGGAAGCTGCTGGAACAAGGAACGGGAGCTCGCTCCATTATGCGGCGCTAGGGGTTCGAACCGCCGAGCTGCTGGCCTTTTCTGATTGACAAGTTCAGCATCATAGCACTGGGCCACCGCGTCCCTCTTAAACAGCCCAAACAAAAATCTCCAAGACCTCTCTCACCAGCACTGACAGGGCAATATAACTGAGAGCAAAACCCACTCCTCTGCAGCACTGATGATGTTACCTAGTTGGGTCATAAAATGTCTGCAACCAACAACGAACTTTAGAGAGCACCAAGGACCCCACAGCCCCCCTCCCTCTCCTCCCAAACTCCATTCCCTTTTAGCACTGATCATGTTACCTAGATAGGTAATAAAACGTCTGCAAGGAAACAAACAAGCTCCAGAGAACATCAAGGACCCCACAGTCCTCCTCCTTTCCCTTCTAACACTGATGATGTTACTTCGTTGGGTCATAAAACATCTGCAAGAAAACAAGCAGGCTCAGAGAGCACCAAGGACCTCTGAGGCCTCTCTCGGTTGGAAGGGGAAATGGTGGGCTAGGCTGACCAGACAATTACCGAAGCCTCGCTTTTTCTAAGAGTTCTGACTTTCTCCACCTCTCTTGACCTGTAGGACATTTAACCCTGCAGATTACACCGATTCCTCTGCCACTGACGGCTTTGGAGCAAAACAGGAGTCTTGGGAACTGGGAGAAAACGATGCAGCTGAAGGAACAGGTGAGGGAACCGCAAGGTTGCAGATTACAAGCCTCTCCCAAATTGCCAATCATTATAGGCGATAATCGCTGTGCGTTTCCCCGATAACAGCAGAACGTGCATCTTTTGCTAGGAATAGTTGAAGGTAAGGCGTACAGGCTGTCTGTAATCTTACCTGCAAAACAGTTTTCAATAAAGGGGAATATTTGTCGCTCGGGGTTGACTGGAGGCTTTTCCTTGGTCCTCTCTGAGCTTGCTTATTTTTCTGGCAGGCGTTTCGTGACCTAAACTAAACTAGGTTAATGTCATCCGTGCTGAAGATGTTACCCAGTTTGGGTTACAAAACGTCTGCAAGAAAAACAAGCGAGCTCAGAGAGAACCAAGAACTCCTCAAAAGACTTTTCCATTGGCAAGTATGTGTCTGTGTATGTCTGTGTGTGTGTGTGTAAGTGAAAGAGAGAGAGGGTGGGGGAGGGAGAGAAGAATGAGAATGAGGTGGAACTAAGAACTTAGTTTTCTACCCACCACTTATCCTGACTTCTCCCCACAAAAGGGGAAGGTCGTTGCAGCCACTTTATGCCAAACTCGGCACTTCCTTGATCTTTTCTGTCGAAGCTGCGTGTGTGAATTCTTCTTTCTTACTCTTAGATAGATAGATTAACAGAGTTGGGACCTTGCAGGTCATCTAGTCCAACCCTCCCCAAGCAGGGGACCCTACCCCATTTCTGACAAATGGTAGTCCAATTTCTTCTTTGAAAATCTCAATTGATGAAGCTCCCACAACTTCTGAGGGCAACTTCCATTCCATCGGTTGATTGTTCTCACTGTCAGAAAGTTTGTCCTTATTTACAGGTTGAATCTCTCCTTGATCAGTTTCCATCCATTGTTCCTTGTCTGGCCTTCAGGTGCTTTAGAAAATAGCTTGACCCCCTCCTCCTCTTTATGGCAGCCCCTCAAATATGCTATCATGTCTCCCCTGGTCCTTCTTTTTACTAGACTAGCCAGGCCCAGCTCCTGCAATCGTTCTTCATATGTTTTAGCCTCCAGTCCCTTCATTGACGTGGTTGCTCTTCTCTGTACTTTCTCTAGAATCTCAACATCTTTTTTGTAATGTGGTGACCAAAATTGGATGCAGGATTCTAGGTGTGGTCTTACTAAGGCTTTATAGAATGGTATTAGTACCTCCCTTGATCTTGATTATATCCCTTTGTTAATGCAATGCAGGATTGCATTAGCTTTTTTGGCTTCCATCATACACTGCGGGCTCATATTGTATCATACTCTGATCTGTATCACAAAGAAGAGGCAGAAAAACAGAGTTGGAAGGGACCTTGGAGGTCTTCTCGTCCAACCCCTTACTCAGGCAGGAAACCCTATAGCATTTCAGACAAATAGTTGTCCAATCTCTTCTTAGGAACCTCCAGTGTTGGAGCATCCACAACTTTTGGGGGCAAGCTGTTCCACTGATTAATTGTTCTCACTCTTAGGAAGTGAAAACAATTAGAAAGTTTCTCCTTAATCCCAGGTTGCTTCTTTCCTTGGTTTCCATCCATTGCTTCTTGTCCTGCCCTCTGCTTTTTTGGAAAATAGGTGGACCCCCCTCTTGTTTGTGGCAACCTTGGAAGACTGGCTCATTTGAAACTTTCCACCTGCTACCGCAGCACCCATTTTTTTAAAAAAATTCTTTCTTGTGTTAACTTATTTAGTCTAAACTTAGAACAGAAGAGACACTCAGGAATGCAAAATAAACACAGTCTGAACATATTTGCAGGACGGATTTCAAGATAAGTTTTTACAATAGCTCCACAGTCAAGATTTCCTGGTTTGCAAACCAATGGAAACATGCCAGACTGTGATCTTTTTAGTTTAAGGTGGCTTGGGGTCAGAATAGCCTCCAAGAAACTCACTTGTACATAAATATCATCTAGCAATAGGAAGAGCACTTAGTCTTATATACTGTTTTACAGTGCTTTACAGCCCTCTCTAAGCGGTTTACAGAGTCAGCATATTGCTCCCAATAATTTTGGGTCCTCTATATGTAAAGTCCAGGTAAATTTGTTGTCATTCTTTTTGAATTCCCATGAGCACTGGAAAAATTGCCAGTGGTTTGGAAGCATTGAAGGAAAAAAAACCCCTTTTGATTTTGGGAATCCATAGTTCATATTTCCCCTGGGTGGGAATACTCCTTTTTTAGGAATTTTAATATCTTCAATGCCCCTATTTTCCATACCGTATAAAATCTACCTAAATAATTTTAAAACAACTTTTACTTGAAATCTCTTTCAGTGTCTTTGCGTGACAATAATTCTCACTGCCCGATATAGTGTATATGTATCACGATTTCCAAGTAAGAAAATAAATTTTAAAAAAAACCTGAAAAATATTTTTGGAAGTCCCAGTGACACACACACAAACACACACACATCAATGGCCACCTGTGAAATGTTTTCTAATCACGAAGCATTTTAATTTTGGCTGAAAATAATCATTTTGACTGAGACTTTGGCCGGTGACCCAGAACGAAGGTGTCCTCGCTCTGAACTTTACTTGGCTCTTCTGTCTCTGCCATGAGCTGTTAATTTGCAGAGTTTAAAAATGATTTATCACAGTAGCAGGCTGGGAAGGCTGTTTTAAGAAGTTGGCAGTATGGGCTAGACTCGGGGGTCACCAACCTTTTGGACCTCAGGGACCACCAAGCTCATCATTTTAAATCCGCGTACCAGAGACGCTGAGAAAATCCAAAAAAAAGTGCAGGAAAATCCGCCACCCCGTTTTCCTATCAATCGATTGTTCTTTATTTGGGATTGCAGGATACCATCTCCAGCTCCGTTCTCAGGGGGGGAGAGAGAGAGACTTTTGGCTTCATGCAAGGAAAGCAGCAGAAGCAGCCAAAGTCTTTCTTTCTCTCCCCCGAAATCCGCCAGAAATGAGTCTTTGCCGGCGTAGCCTCTTGGAGCAGGAGGCCTTGCAGGGTCCCCAAGACTAATTTCTGGCAGAGTTTGGGGGAGAGAAAGAAAGGCTTTCCTTGCTTGCAGCCAAAAGCAGAAGAAGAAAGAAGCGGAAGAAGCAGCCGGTGGCCAGGCCAGGCATGGGAGGGTGAGTGGGGCAAGTTCCCCCCTCCACCCTTTCCCCCCTCCCCTCACTATCTTGTGTTGTTTGCAATGCAAGCGACGCAAGCCTTGTTTCCCACAGGCCATGTGGGCGGCACAGCCTTGTGTTCCCATGCAGAATGGAATAATTACTTTGGGGGTGACATTTCTCTGTCGACCACCAAAATTTTCTTGTGGAAAACCACTAGTTGGCAACCACTGGGCTAGAGCAGGGGTCTCCATCCTTGGCAACTTTAAGACTTGTGGACTTCAACTCCCAGAATTCCTCAGCTAGCAAAGCTGGGAGTTGAAGTCCACAAGTCTTAAAGTTGCCAAAGATGGAGACCCCTGGGCTAGAGAACAGCTTTTATAAGGATGGCCTGAACCAAAGCTTAGAAGACTCTAGTTTCTATCCTGCCTTTATTATTATTTTTAAATAAACAGTTCAAGATGGTGAACATAACCTTATACAGGTAGTCCTTGCCTTATGACAAGGGTCTTCAAACTTGGCAAGTTTAAGACTTGTGGACTTCAACTCCCAGAATTCCTGAGCTAACATGGAGGAATTCTGGGAGTTGAAGTCCACAAGTCTTAAAGCTGTCACATTTGAAGACCCCTGCCTTATGACCACAATTGAGGCCAACATTTATGTTGCTAAGTGACAAATTTATTAAGGGAGTTCTGCCCCATTCTACAACTTTTCTTGCCATGTTTGTTAAGTGAATTACAGCAGAGCCTCAGGTGACATCTCTAATCCTTTCCATGTATTTGGTCGTCACCCGATTTGGTCATGACCTGTACAGCGGTTCAGTTAGTAACACCTGGTGGTTTAGTGAATCTGGCTTCCCCATTGCTTCTGGGAAGGTCACAAAAGGGGATCCCATGACCTTGGAAAAATAGGAGCGGTCATAAATAGAACCGGTTGTCAAGCAACCGACTGTAAATCACATGACCATGGGCATGCTGCAATGAAAAAGGGTCATAAGTTACTCTTTTCAGTGCCATTGTAACTTCGAACAGTCGTTAAGCAAACTGTTGTAAGTTGAGGACACTTGTAGACTTTCCTCCTCTTTTCCTCACATTATCAACCCTGCAAGTTGGATTGGGGTAACAGAGGACTAGCCCGAAGTCACTCACTTGGCTTTCATGCCTAAGGCGGGACTAGAACTCACAGCCTCCTGGTGATTGACACAAAATCACCCAGCTGGCTTTCATGCTTAAGGCGGGACTAGAACTCACCGTCTCCTGGTGATTGGCCCAAACACACCAAGCCGGCTTTGATGCCTAAGGTGGGACTAGAACTCACAGCCACCTGGTGATTGACACAAAATCACCCAGCTGGCTTTCATGCTTTAAGGCGGGACTAGAACTCACCGTCTCCTGGTGATTGGCCCAAACACACCAAGCCGGCTTTCATTCCTAAGATAGGACTAGAACTCACATCCTCCCAGTTTCTAGCCTGATGCCTTAACCATTAGGCCAAACTGGCTCTTTTGAACTGTGTAGTTCCATGCATCCTTTCCTTCTTCTTTCATACGTTTTTATCATTTTTATTAGCGTGATAATTTGCTATAATAAGCATCTCCTAGACCACAGCAGAAAACTTTTCAAACGATCAAAGAAACAGATGTTCCTTCCTAACCTCAGTTCTCCCACTTACATCTCTGTGGTTGGTAGGACACGGAGTAGCTGAGGGTTGCAGCTTTGGCTGTCTTCTGCGGATGTCTGGAATACTCTACCTGACTCTGTGGTTTCTTCCCCAAACCCCAAAAACTTTAACCTTAGACTGTCTACTATTGACCTCACCCCTCTCCTAAGAGGTCTGTATGGGGCGTGCATAAGTGCACCAACGTGCCTACTGTCCCTGTCCTATTGTTTCTTTTTTTATTTTTCTTATAAGTTTCCATGTATTCATAACTATGTTTTTACTTATACCTATTATCTTGTAAGCAGTTGACAAAATAAGTAAAAAAAATAAAATAAGATCTTGTCCAAAAACAAAAGTTTGGATTTTTGGCTTTGGTGAGGGCAGAATCATGATCTTCTTTGTCTAATGTAATATTATAATATTGCTTGGCTGACCATAGTTTTAATCCTACATGTTTTAATCTGTCAGATGTAATCACATCTGTAATCCAAGACATGGAAAATTTATGGCCCTCAACTAAAATTAGAATTAGAAATCTTCTGTTGACCAAGTGTGATTGGACACACAAGGAATTTGTCTTGGTGCAAATGCTCTCAGTTTACATAAAAGAAAAGATACATTTGTCAAGAATCAAGAATCATCAGCATATAACACTTAACAATAGTCATAGGGTACAATAAGCGATCAAATGATAGTAGGAAACAGTCAATATTGATAGTAATAATACAAGCGACAAAGTTACAGTCTTACAGTCACAAGTGGGAGGGGATGGGTGATAAGGAGTGATGAGAAGATTAACAGTAATAGTAGTATAGACTTTGTAAATAGTTGGATAGTGTTGAGGGAATTATTTGTTTAGCAGAGTGATGGCTTTCAGGAAAAAGCTGTCCTTGTGTCTAGTTGTTCTGGTGTGCAGTGCTCTATAGCGTCATTTTGAGGGTAGGAGTTGAAACAATTTATGTCCAGGATGTGAGGGGTCTGTAGATATTTTCACAGTCTTCTTTTTGACTCGTGCAGGATACAGGTCCTCCATGGAAGGCAGGTTGGTAGCAATTGTTTTTTCTGCAGTACTAATTATCCTCTGAAGTCTGTGTCTGTCCTGTTGGGTTGCAGAACCAAACCAGACAGTTATAGAGGTGCAGATGATAGACTCAATAATTCCTCTGTAGAACTGGATCAGAAGCTCCTTGGGCACTTTGAGCTTCCTGAGTTGGCGCAGAAAGAATATTCTTTGTTGTGCTTTTTTGATGATGTTTTTGATGTTAGGTGTCCATTTTAAGTCATGTGACACAATAGAACCTAGAAAGTTGAAGGTCTCTACTGCTGATACTGTGTTGTCTAGTATTGTAAGAGGTGATAGTATGGGAGGGTTTCTTCTAAAGTCTACCATCATTTCTATGACCCCTAACCATTGACCATTTTGGGTTTGGCTGCTTGCGAATTGTAATTTTAACAAGGTACCAGTTTTCCTTAAGGAATGAGCAGTTTTTCTAACCAGCCCTTTGTTCTACAGGAGCATGGAAGAATTCAATAGAAGAATGGACGGCCGAAGACTGGAACGAAGATGTAAGTCTAGATTTTGTTGGGTTTTGTTATTGTGCCGTGCCAGTTCTCTTTGAAAAGACTGTTGCAGAATACGTTGCCTGACTTTTAAACACTTTTAACCACCTCTTGACAGTTATTTGGAGGCTAAGTTTAATCCTGGGGTAATTGTTCAGATATTGTCAGGGCTCCGGCATCCACCCCCATTTAAATCATGAGTCTCTAGCCGCATCTCTCAGAATTTAAAGATTTATTAGGAGTGAACATGCTGGTGCTACCCGGGTGGCTTTGAGATACATCATTCATTTCCCCCTTGACCCTGGTCTTCTGCCCACCCCCTGTATGTACATTCTCCAATAGGACACATCCATAGCCAAGAGTCATCAGTCATGCTCTCCAGTAATACTCTTGTGCGCCATTCGGGCCGCCTAGAAATTATCTATGAAAGCATTTAAGGAATGCACTACTTCTCTTCCCCCACCTTTCTGCTGGCAACTCTAAAAGACCAGAGAAATATTTTTGAGTTGACAGATATATTTTTTCAGAGAATTTATGTGGAGACTAGATAGATCTCCTAAAATCTGTGCTATCACAACTTTCTGAAAATCTGAACTTTTTTAAAAAAACGTACTTGTATGGAAAATACAGCTACAGGTATCCCTGAACTTACAACCATTCGTTTAGTGACTGCTTGAAGTTTACAATGGAACTAAAAATGTGATTTATGACCGTTTTTCACACTTATGACCATTGCAGCATCCCCATAGTCACGGGGTCCAAATTTGGAGGCAGTTGACTCATAGTTATGACGGTTGCAATATCTTGGTGTCTTGTGATCCCCTTTTGCGATCTACTGACAAACAAAAGTCAAGGGGGAGGCAAATTCACTCAAAAACTGCACTGAACAACTGCAGTGATTCGCTTAACAACTATGGCAAAGAAGGTCGTAAAATGGGGCAAAACCCACTTAACGACGGTCTAGTTTACTAGCAGAAATTTGAAGCTCATTTGTGCTTGTGAGTCAAGGATTATCTGTACAGGCAGTCCTTGACTTACAGTAATTATTTTAGTGACCATTTGTAGTTACAGTGGCACTGAAAAAAGTGACTTATGACCATTTTTCACACTTATGGCTGTTGCAGCATCCCGATAGTCACGTGATTTATGTTCAGCAGCTTGGCAAAACGACTCATATTTATGACGGTCGCTGTGTCCCAAGGTCACATGATCCCCTTTTGCCACCTTCTGACAAGTAAAGTCAGATTCACTTAACAACCATGTAACTAACTTAACAACTGCAGGAATTCACTTGACAAACAGAACAAGAAAAGTCATAAAACGGGGCACAACTCACTTAACAACATAAATTTGGGGCTCAATTGTGCTTGTGAGTCAAGGGTTACCTGGCTGCATTGTTGTTCCTTGTGCAGATGATGGTGCCACAGGTGTTGCATTGGTCCAGTGGTGGCTAACCTTTTTGGGCTCCCATGCCAAAAATCGTGTGCGCACTGGCACACGTGCTCTCAGGTGCCAGTACCCAGAAGGCAATGTGATCTGTCTTCCCTGCGCATGCACGGCGCAACAAAAAGTCCAGAAATATTTCACAAGAAGAGCTCTCCACTCCTCTACTCATTGCAGAATACCTTATGCCACCAGACTTGAAATTCTAGACCTAGAAAACCTTGAACTACGCCGCCTTCGGTCCGATCTAAGTATAGTATATAAAACCATACATTGCAATGGGTTACCTGTCAATGAATACTTCAGCTTTAACCATAGCAACACAAGAGCAAACAATAGATACAAACTCAAGGTTAACCACACCAAACTTGATTGCAGGAAATACTACTTCAGCAACAGAGTGGTCAATGTCTGGAATACTCTACCTGACTCTGTGGTTTCTTCCCCAAACCCCAAAAACTTTCACCTTAGACTGTCTACTATTGACCTCACCCCTTTCCTAAGAGGTCTGTAGGGGGTGTGCATAAGCGCACCAATGTGCCTACCGTCCCTGTCCTATTGTTTCTTTTAATTTTTCTTATATGTATCCATTTCATGGATTCATAACTATGTATATACTTAAACCTATTACCTTGTAAGCAATTGACAAATAAATAAATAATAATAATAATACCAACCGCGCCTCTCTAACTGCACTACGCATGCACATTCCTCCCAGCTGATTTTCGGCCCATTTGAGGCCGTTTTTGCCCTCCCGGAGGCTCGAGGAAAGCCTCTGCAGCTTTTGGAGGCTGAAATACCGGAATTGCCAAAACGGGCCTGTTTTTCAGCCTCCAAAGGCTGCAGAGGCTTCTCTTGAGCCTCCGGGAGAGTGAAAACAGCCTCCGGAGGCTGAAAACAGGCACTTCCATTATTTCCGGAAGGCCCGTTTTTCGGCCTCCTGAGGCTGCAGAGGCTTCCCTCGAGCCTCAGGGAGGCCCAAAAAGGCCTCAAACGGGCCGGAAATCAGCTGGGAAATCAGCGCACATGCTCAGTGCAGGTAAATTTGCCTGGGGCTCGCGTGCCCGCACAAATGGCTCTGCGTGCCACCTGTGGCACACGTGCCATAGGTTCGCCATCATGGCATTGGTCTGATCGAGAAGCTTCAGATCACTTCTTCAGAGAACCCAAAACAACAAGCCATACATTTAAGGGATGGTTGCCTGTGGTTTGTCCTCAGAACTGGCTGGAACTGATTTTGCTTTTCAAGAGTGGAAATTTTGGCCCAGGGAATCTGACTGGTCATTTGATTCCAGCAAAACTCCCAAGTTAAACCAGCTGCTGGTTTCAAGGAATTGTCCATTTCCAGAAAGGAATTCTTGGTGTTTTTTTGATGTTGTTGTTGACGTTGTGTCTCACTTAGATTCTGGCCAGCATTTCGCAAGCAGATTAAGTTGCTTCTCAGAAATCTTGCAGGCTTCTGTGTAACCTAAAACCTTTCAGCTGTTGTGTGGCTCAAGTGACCTCATAATTGCCACGTTATGGGCAGTGTCCTGTTTACCTTTCTGGACAGGCCAGAACCAGCAGCTCCACCCACAAGCGTAGGACAGTTATAGGCTGGTTTATTTTAGGATATAGAGACACTTTTCAAGTTCTCTCTTGATTTGGGAGTTGCTTGCAAGGGTTGTGTCGTGGGTTTGACCTCCCAATTTATTGGGGCATTTGTGGCCTCTTGAAATAAAAATTCCTTAACAGTCTCTGGAGATTCTCAGTCATCCAGGTCACCCAAGAATACACTAAGACAGAAGTTTGTCCACCCCACAAATAAAACACCCGGACACAAACTGAGCAACGTGGTCTATGCAGTACATTGCAGTGAACCATGTGCAGATCTGTGCATTGGGGAAACAAACAGCCACTTCATAAATGTGCCATTTATGAACATCAGGACTTAGATTCAGCAGTCCATCTGCATTTAAAGGTCCAAGGTCACTCTTTCGAAGATAGCACAGTCCACATTTTGAACAGAGATGACCACTGGTTTGAAAAGGGGTCAAAGAGGCCATCTGTGTCGAAAGTGAACAGCCTCCTCTCAACAGAGAGGGAGGGATACATCATCTATCTCCAATCTACAACACAGTCCTTTCAATAGTCCCAGGAAGGCTCCAAACGCATTTGCCCCACTCCGGTGACCCTGAATGCCACAGATAAACCTCCAGCAATGACTTGCTAAAAGGATGCAAATGACCAGCTGTCTGCAAGGAATATAAATCCTTCCAAGCCCCATCATCCAGTCATAGCTGAAGAAGCTCCTTGGATGAGAAGTGAAACATCTTCAAAAATAAAATCAGAAAGTCCAGTTGCCTCTTGAAAAAGCATCTTTGGGACATTCCTTAACAGGTGCTTGCTGGATTTACCCAATCACTGTTAAATCTGGTCTCCAATAGTCCTAGGTGGGAAGCACAAAACTTACGTTTGAAAGAGGCTCTGATAGAAAATTGGGTGTGGTATGTTGTTCCTTCTTCTGAAACTTGGTGACTCAAAGGTGCTTCCCCCACCAAAGGCAATGGGGCTTTGTTTTTTCCTTGAAGATGTTTCGCTTTTCATCCAAGAAGCTTCTTCAGTTCTGACTAAATGATGGAGTATGGAAGGATTTGTATTCTTTGCAGTCATCTGGTCATTAGCGCTCTCTCTGAGAGTAATTGAGGCCACTTGGAGGTTTACTTGTGCCCAACCACTTCACAAACGCATGGCACAAACTTAGGAGAACAAACCCATCAGGATAAGATTCAGCAGTTCATCTGCATCTGAAAGACAACGGTCTGTCTTTTGAAGACAGCAAAGTCCACATTCTGGACAGAGAGGACTGATGATTTGAAAGAGGGATCAAAGAGTCCATCTATAGTAGGCCCTTTCTCAACAGGGGGGGAGGAGTATGACACCACCCATCTCCCGTTTACAACGTAGTCCTTTCAGTAGTTCCAAGAAGGTTCCACATCTGTTTGCACTGTTCAGAGCACCAATAAACCTCCAGGTGGCCTCAACGACTCTTAGAAAGAGCACTAATGTCCAGATGACTGCAAGGAATATAAATCCTTCCACCTTCCACCATTCAGCCAGAACTGAAGAAGCTTCTTGGGCGAAAAATGAAATATCTTCAAGAAAAAACAAAGTCCAGTTGCCTTTTGAAAAAGCACATTTGGGACAACCATGACCTGGATGACTGAGAAGCTTTGTGAGTTTTCATAAACATGAAACTATGTGAGTTTCTTGTGCAGTAACTCAGTAAAGGTTTGACTTGGGAGGCTGACCTAACGATGCGTTAAATGCCTCCTGTGAAACAAGATCCCCGGATAGATTTTTTTTTCTTTATTAGATTTTTATCTCACCTTTATTATTTTTATACCTTATAGTCAAGGCAGTGAAACACCCAATATGGTTTCCTTCTCCTTTTCCCCAAAACAACCCCCTGGGGTGGACTATGCTAAGGGAGTGGGAGTGGCCCACAGTCACCCAGCTGGCTTTCATGCCTAAGGTGGGGCTAGAACTCCCAATCCCCTGGTGATTGGCCCCAAAGTTACACAGCCCACTTTCATGCTTAAGGCCGGACTAGAACTCACCATCTCCTGGTGATTGGCTCAAAGTCACCCAGCAGACTTTCTTACATAAAATGGAACTAGAACTCACCATCTCCTGGTGATTGCCCCAAAGTTACAAAGCCCACTTTCATTCCTAAGGCTGGACTAGAACTCACCATCTCTTGGTGATTGGCCCAAAGTCACCCAGCAGACTTTCTTACATAAAGTGGGACTAGAACTCCCAGTCTACGGGTGATTGGCCCAAAGTCACCCAGCAGACTTTCTTACATAAAGTGGGACTAGAACTCCCAATCCCGTGGTGATTGCCCCAAAGTTACAAAGCCCACTTTCATTCCTAAGGCTGGACTAGAACCCACCATCTCCTGGTGATTGGCCTAAAGTCACCCAGCAGACTTTCTTAAATAAAGTGGGACTAGAACTCCCAGTCTCCTGGTGATTGTCCCAAAGTCACCCAACAGACTTTCTTACGTAAACTGGGACTAGAACTCCCAGTCTTCTGGTGATTGGCCTAAAGTTACCCAGCTGGCTTTCATGCCTAAAGCGAGACTAGAACTCCTGTTGTAAAACTCCAATTCTAGATTCCTAGACTAGCATCTTAACCCTTACATCAAAGTGGCTCTCAAACTTCTCTCTTTGCATGGAAAAGATTCCACACTCGGTGCTTGGAAGCCTCTCCCTGCTGAAAATATTTCAGCATTCAGCTAGGATTTACGCAGAACGAGGATTTCATTTGAGTGAAATTGGCATTATAGACAGTTTGCGTGGGATGAGAGTGACATATCTATACCTGGCAATCTCTACTTACAACCGTTCGTTTAGTGACTGTTCAACATTCCACCAGCAAAAAAAAAGGGTGGCTTATGATTGTTGCAGCATCCCCATGGTCACATGATCAAAATTCAGATTGCTTGGCAACAGACTCACATTTATGATGGTTGCAGTGTCCCAGGGTCATGTGAATCTTTATAACAACCATATTACTAACAACAATTGTGATGCATTTAAGCCCTGTGGCAAGAAAGCTCACAAAATGGGGCAAAATTCTGTCTTGTTTAGCAACAGAAATACTGAACTCAATTATGGTCATAAGTTGAGGATTACCTGTACAGAAAAGGGTCAGATCTGTCCTGAAGAAACTTTATTCTGATTTGGAATATTCATTCTTGGAGGAGCGGGGTGGGCAGAAGTTTGAATATATTGGGGAAGGCTGCCTTCAGTCTAAACATACATGCGGTGTGGGGAAAAGCTTTAATTTGCCAGGAACAAAAATGAATCCATTTGATATATTTTCAGACCCTTCCCTTCCCCTAAGCGTGTATGCGGTGCTGTTTTTTAGCCATTTCCTCTTGGTGTCAGGATTCCGACAGCTACCCCAATTAAATCATGAGTCTCGAGCCAAACTTCCAAAACTAAGCAGGATTTATTGGGAACTAACATGTTGGCACTACCTGGGTGCAGCCGACTCTGAGACACATAATTCATTGTCACTCTTGACACTGGTTCCTCCCCCACCCCATGGGTGTATCATAATTCATATTCTCCAATGGGACACATCCATAGCCAAGACTCATCAATCATGTTCTCCAGTTAGATTTTTGCGCAAGCAGAAACTTCAGTCGGCTAGTTACAATCTCTGAAAAACTATGTATAGAATGCACTTTCGATTTCCAAGCTGCCGCACTGCTCTTTCAAACCCCTTTTCCCCCTCCCTTTTGGTTGGCAACTCTAACAAGATCATAGAAATGTTTTATGAGTTGACACTTTGCCCATATCCATGTAAATTATTGCCTGCAAATGTTATATAATTTTGTCTGTACTTTAAAACCTTTTCGGTACCTAATGTTTTTTGTTGCTATCTCCATGCAGATTGGGGGAGGGGCAGATTAATGCAAAATATATCATTCTGTTCTTTTCTCTGATACTTTAGCTTTCAGAAACAAAGGTCTTCACAGCTTCATCAGTTCCAGCCGAGAACCATGTCGCTTCTGGCCAGAGGTACATATTTTCCAATGTTGCGTCTCTTAACGGCTATTATGGGTTGCCCTTTTTCTCAGGTGGAATTGTTGGTAACTAAAGTGTGCCCATAGACAAGAAGCACTGAAACTTAGAACCCGAGAGGTGTCTTCTGCAGCCTCCTGCCAGGTACATTGTCCATTTAGGACAGGTGACTGTCCATCCAGCTTCTCTCTGATGATTCTCCGTGGAGGGGAACATACCATCTTTTTTGGAGTATAAGACACACTTTTTCCACCCCCCAAAAGTGGCTGGAAATGTCTGTGTGTCTTACACAGCAAATGTTGCCGAAGCCCCGCCCACCCGCCGGCCATTTGCCTCCTTTTAGCAAACAGAAAACACCCTGTTTCCGCTTCAGCACAGCCTGATTATCACAAGCAGCTGATTGTGGTTGGATCGTCCTCCCGACAATCAGCTGTTTCAGGCTGTAGGGATTGTCACAGCCTATTGCTGACTCTGCATACCCCATTTTTGGCCTCCGCATCCCATTTTTGGCCTATGCACGCTCCGTTTTCAGCCTCTGCGTGCCCCATTTTCCACCCATTCTGATCCCTGCTGCCTGGAGTGGGGTGAAAATGAGGCATGCGGAGGCCAGAAACGGGATTTGCGGAGGCTGAAAATGGGGCTCAATAGGAGACGGCAATAGGCTGTGGCAATCACAGCAGCTGTCAACTCAAATTATTTACTGTAATTGGAGTAAGTGCTGGAATCTGACAGCAGCCTGAATCAGCTGATCGTCGGGAAGCCAATCCAACCGACGATCAGCTGCTTGTGCTAATCAGGCTGTGCTGAAGCTGAAACAGGCTGTTTGCTGCAAGGAGGCCAATGGCTGGGAGGCACAGAGGGAGATTTTTTTTTCTTGTTTTCCTACCCGAAAGCTAGGTGCGTCTTATACTTTGGAGCAACCTATACTCCGAAAAATACGGTACTGTACAGGTTGTCATCGACACACAATAATTTGCTTAATGTCTGTCTGAACCTAAAGCAGTACTGGAAAAGAGTGACAAGACTTTTTTTCCCACACATAGCCGCTCCCCCATTGTCACGTGATCAAAATTCAAAAGCTCGGCAACTGGCCTGTACTTAATGACTGTTGCAGTGTCCCAGAGTCGTGTGCTCATATTTTGTAACCTTCTGACGAGCAACGTCAACGGGGAAGCCAGATTCACTTAAAAAAATCACATTACTAGTTTAACAACTTAAAGGATTCACTTAACAGCTGTGGCAAGAAAGGTCATAAAATGGGGGTGGGAACTCATTTTAACCGCAAAAATTTTGGGCTCCATTGCGGTTGTAGGTTGAGGACTACCTGTATTTTTTGACTTTTCATTTATCATGTTTCCTGTCAAATTTCATACTGTTTATTTTGGCCTACGATTTATACATAATCACAGATGTTCTCTCTGTGTTCAGAAATGTTGGCTACTCACCTTAATTCTGGGTCACCTGCAGATTTGATAGTTTTTCTCACAACCCCTTCATCCAACTCATGAAATAGGATGACTTGCCGCGGCCACATTGGCATGGTCTACTCACTGTGACTACCTTGCCACAGCCAATATGCTACGGGAAAATTCACTGCCCGGACAATTCAGCAATTTTATTTAATTATTTAAAATAATTTTAAAATTTACTTCAATTTTGGTCATTCAGATTTCGTTTTGTCCCTCCTTGTTCCTCCTTTCTTTGATGGTTCTGTTCCACCATTTCTATATAACGTTTTCTTGTAGTAAGTTGTCCCAATAAGGGACGTGGAGGCTCAGTGGCTATGATGCTGACCTTGTCGATCAGAAAGGTCGGCAGTTCGGCGGTTCGAATCCCTAGCGCCGCATAATGGAATGAGCTCCCATGACTTGTCCCAGCTTCTGCCAACCTAGCAGTTCAAAAGCACGTAAAAAATGCAAGTAGAAAAATAGGGACCCCTTTGGTGGGAAGAGAACAGCATTCTGTGCGCCTTCGACCTTTAATCCTGCCGACCACATGACCATGGAGATGTCTTCGGGCAGCGCTGGCTCTTTGGCTTTGTAACGGAGATGAGCACCAGCCCCTAGAGCCAGAAATGACGAGCATGTATGTGCGAGGGCAGGGGTGGGATTCTAGCTGTTCGCTAGAACCGGTTGTTAACCTTCTAAGCAGTCCGGAGAACTGGTTGTTAGAAGAAATTACTGGCCTAATCCTGTAAGGAAGGCAGGAAGGAAACATTCTGGGGTTGCTTACAGAAAGTGCCTCTCTGTTAACCCTTATGACATTTTTGGCAGGACTGGACTTCCTGTCTCAGGAACTTCTGTGGAGTTTTTTTCCCCTCCTTTGCTGGTACTTTGCTTGTATGGAGTGACCATTCAAAGTTACAATGGCACTGAAAAAAATGACTTATGACCATTTTTCACACTTACGACTGTTGCAGCATCTCCACAGTCACGAGAGGCCAGGCGAGGAGATGCGTGCCTCGATATGAGTGATATTGAGTTGGCTACGTCCAGCCAATAACATGACCACCAAGCCACGCCCACCCAATCACATGACCACCAAACCACACCCACCAACTAAGCCATACCCACAGAACCGGTTGTTAAAAAAATTGAATCCCATCCCAGGGCGAACCTTTACCTTTAAATTGTCCCAAGGTGAGTCTCCTATATCAAGTTGTCTTAGATCCCCCAACTCACTGATAAAAATGTTGGACTTCATAGGACCCAGGATAGAGACCCCTGACCCTCCAATTTAATTGATGCTGCTCTCCAAGCTGATAATGGAGTGATTTATGATGGCTGTCTAGGTGCAGCCATTCAGCCAATTATAAATCCCTCTAGCCAGTTAATTTGCCATTTCATTAATGAGACTATGGTGAGACACTTAGTCAAGAGCTCTGCCAGCGGTCAAGGTACACTATGTTCATGGCATTCCCCCAATCTATTAATCTAGTAATTCTGTCAAAAAAAAAAAATGGAGATAAAGTCAGCCAGTTGTGACTCATTGTGATATTCCTCTGCTGGTGGTCACAAGCAGCAGCTTTTGAATAATGTGTTCAAGGACCTTGCTCTGTATAGACCTCAAATTGACAAGCCTGTATGGTTTTTTTTTTTTATGCTTCCCTAATTTAAAGATGGGGATAAACTGCTCTGGTTTTTTTGGAGTCTGCTTCCATCAGAGTGGCACTTTGAAATCGGTCACTGAAAATGCAACACAAATGCTTAATTTTAATGCCCCCACTGCCACAGTGAAGCTCCTTCAAATGTAGAGATGTTGCTTCAAAATAGAAAAAAAACAAGGTTTTACACTTATTTATTTATTTATTTTGATTATTTATTTTGATTTGTCAATTGCTAAATTGATTTAAAGTATAAACATGAATAGGAATACAGGAAATAGGTATGGATAAATTGGGACAAATAGGACAGGGACGGTAGGCTTATGCACACCCCTTACAGACCTCTTAGGAATGGGTATTTCCTTCCTTCCTTCCTTCCTTCCTTCCTTCCTTCCTTCCTTCCTTCCTTCCTTCCTTCCTTCCTTCCTTCCTTCCTTCCTCCTGCTCCCTCCCTTTTTTCTGTCCTCCCTCTATTCTTTTCTTTCCTTCCTTCCTTCACCTTCCCTGTTCTCCTTCCTTTCCCCTTCCTTCTTTCCTTCCTTCCTCTCTCCCACTCCCTGCCTCCCTTTTCTCTCCTTCTTTCTTTCCTTCCTTCCTTTCCTGTTCTCCTTCCTTCTCCCTTCCTTCTTTCCTTCCTTATTTTTTATTTTATTTATTTATTTGATCTGTCAATCGCTTACAAGATAATAGGAATAAGTATAAACATGAGTAAGAATACAGGAAATAGGTATGATTAAACGGGGACAATAGGACAGGGACGGTAGGCACGATGGTGCACTTATGCGCGCCCCTTACAGACCTTTTAAGAATGGGGGTGAGGTCAATAGTGGTTAGTTTGAGGTTAAAGGAGTGGGGGTTAGAGGATGTAACAACAGAGTCAGGGAGTGCATTCCAGACATTGACCACTCTGTGGCTGAAGTCGAACTTTCTTCAATTGAGTTTGGAGCAGTTTACATTGAGTTTGTACCTGCTGTGCACTCTTGTGTTGTTGCAGATGAAGCTGAAGTAGTCTTTGCCTGGTAGGACATTGTAGCAGATAATTTTGTATACTATGCTTAAGTCCAACCATAGACGACGTAGTTCAAGGTTGTCCAAGCCCAAAATTTCAAGCCTGGTGATGTAGGGTATTCTGTTCTGAGCAGAGGAGCGTAGTACTCTTCTCATGAAATACTGGACTCGCTCGATTGTATTAATGTCCGATATACAATATATATTTAGGCAAGAAAAACCAAATGTACTGCAGGTTAGATGACACTTGGCTCAGTAGTAGTAACTGTGAGGGATTTTGGAGTCCTAGTGGACAATCCCTTAAATAGGAGCCAGCCGTGTGCAGCCGCTGCCCAAAAAAGCCAATGCAACCCTAGACTTCATCAACAGAGGGACAGAATCAAGATCACGTGAAGTGCTGGTACCACTTTATAATGCCTTGGTAAGGCCACACTTGGGATATTGCGTCCAGTTTCGGTTGCCACGATATAAAAAAGAACCCTACTACTGTGGTGTACAGGGAATCCTCAACCTATGACCACAATTGAACCCAAAATATATGTTGCTAAGCGAGACAGTTGTTAAGCGAACCACTTAAGTTTTTAAATTAGCAACCCAGTTTTTAAATTAGCAACCCAGTTATTCAGCGAAGCTGGCTTCCTCGTGGACATTGCTGATCAGAAGGTCGCAAAAGGGGATCACGGGACCCCGTGATAACCGTCATAAATATGAGTCAGTTGCCAAGTATCTGAATGTAAATCACGTAACTGTGGGGATGCTGCAACGGATTCTGTGGGGGTTCTGCAATGTCACAGTGGTGAAAAATGGTCCTAAGTCACTTTTCCCGGTGCTGTTTTTTAACTTTGAAAGGTCCCTAAGTGAACATTGTAAGTCGAGAACTATCTGTATTAGGGACTAAAGCTTAATTATGTACTTGTTAGATTTATATCCTCCCTTTGATCTAAGAGCTCAAGGCAGCTTCTCTCCCTCGCCCTGGCACCCTTTTTCCCCAGGACAGGAAACCTAACGGGTAGACATCTGTGGAGATTCTCAGTCATTCAGGTCCTGGTTGTCCCAAAGGTGCTTTTTTTCAGGAGACAAATTGGACTTTCTGGTTTTTTTTTTTCTTCTTTGAAGATGTTTCACTTCTCATCCTTCGAATGGTGTGGGAGTAGGAATGGATTTTCAAAAATTGCAGGCTATAGGAACCATTTGCACCACTCAGGTGACCCTGAGGACACAGATAAACCTCCAAGCGGCCTCAACGACCCTCTAAAAGGATGCAAAGGACCAGCTGGCTGCAAGGAGTACCAATCCTCCCGTTCCCCACCAATCCGGTCAGAGCTGAAGAAGCTTCTTGGATGAAAAGCGAAACGTCTTCAAAAAAGAAAAGCAAGAAAGTCCAGTTGCCTCCTGAAAAAAGCACCTTTGGGACAACCAGGACCTGGATGACTGAGGATCTCAACAGACTTTCAGCCATGCACTTTGGGATGAACACCCTTTGAATGGTGTGGGAGTAGGAATGGATTTCCAGAGGAAAAATTGCAGGCTACAGGAATCACTCAGGTGACCCTAAGGACACAGATTAACCTCCAAGTGCTTCAACAGTCCTCTAAAGGGATGCAAATGACCAACTGTCTGCAAGGAGCATAAATCCTCCCATTCCCCACCATCTGGTCAGAGCTGAAGAAGCTTCTTGGATGAGAAGCGAAACGCCTTCAGAGAAGAAAAAACGAAGTTGCCTCCTGAAAAAAACACCTTTGGGACTAAGGGTTTGATTGAGATGAGAGAGGTTGGCTGGTCCAACATCCCCTTGGGAACTCTTGTGGCTGGGAGAGGCCTTGAACCCAGATTCTTCAGTCCTGGTCTTTCACCATGAATCCCTTGGTCTCCCCCCTGTGTGTATTCAGGAATCTTTGGCTACTTTTAATCCTTCCCAGCCTGTCTCCTAGCTTCCTTCCATCTTCTTAATGTTCTTTCTCTTTTCCTTTGAATACCTAGCATTGATCTGGTGACGCTGCTTCAGAATCCTGGCGCTCCGAACCAAGAGCTGGAGGCCCCACCCTTCGATCCTTCTCAGCAGCAAGCCTTCGGCCAGGCGCTCGTCTTCACCAATTCCCAGCACAATCCTCCGGCGGCCTCGGGAACAAGCAATCCAAGCACTGTGAACATTTACTCTGCACAAAACCTGGTAATGTCCCTCCTCCCGGGGGACTCAGTACCCCGCGGTCAAAAGACCTTGCTGCCAATCTGGAACAACAGAATGGGATGGCTTTGGACTGCGATGGGAACTCCTGGTTCGTCTTTTGCAAAGGGATAATTGTGGGGTCCTCGATGCTCTCTGAGCTGCGTAGTTCTCTTGCAGATGTTTCATGACCCAACTAAGTCGTAGCATCAGTGCTAGAAGGGAGTGGGATTTGCAGAGAGGAGGAGAAGGGGAGGACTGTGGAGTCCTTGGTGCTGTCCGAGCTTGGTGGTTCTCTTGCAGATGTTTCATTACCAAACGAGGCAATATCATTGGTGCTGTGTCGTTGGTAGTAAAATGTCTGCCGCAAAACCTAAAGGTGCTTTTGCAAAACGCAACTGGGCTTTCTGTTTTTTTTTTCTTTGAAGAGGTTTCGCTTTTCATCTAAGAAGCTTCTTCGGTTTTGACTGAACGGTGGGGAATGGAAGGATTTATATTCCTTGGGACAGCGAGTCATTTGCATTCTTTTAAGAGAGTCATTGAGGCTACTTGGAGGATTATCTGTCTCGTCGGGGTCCTCTGAGAAGTGCCAATGGCCTTTCAGCAGTTCCAAGGAGGCTCCACACCCATTTGCACTACTCAGGTGACTCTGAGGACCCAGACAAACCTCCAAGTGGCCTCAATGACCCTCTAAAAAGAATGCAAATGACCAGCTGTCTGCAAGGAGTATCAATCCTTCCATGCCCTCCCTCCCCGCCATGGTGCAGGAGGCCGACTAGGCCCCGCCCATCATGGCCATGCCCACCCAGCAATTGGGCAGAGAACCGGTTTATTTATTTATTTAAATTTATATACCGCCCCCCTCTCCCAAAGGGACTTGGGGTGGTGAACAGCCAAGATAAAATACACATATAGAAATACATATATAATATTTAAAAGTTAAAAGAATTAAATACGTTGGCACATATCAAAAGATTAAAAATAAGGGAATTAAGAAAATTAAAACCAAATTAAAAGCCCCTTGGCCAAATTTAGGTTGCTAAATTTTTTGAAGCCCACCCCTGTTTACATTGTTAGTGACATATAATTCAAGTCTGCTCCTTATAATATATCCACTAGAACTAAGGAGGAATTTCCTGAAAGGGAGAACAATTAATCAGTGGAATGACTTGCCTCAAGAAGATGCGGGTGCTTCACTATTGGAGGTTTTTAAGAAGAGATTGGACAACATTTGTCTGATATGGTATATAAGGTTCTCCTACTTGGATAGGGGGTTGGACTAGAAGACCTCTGAGGTCCCTTCCAGCGCTCTTATTCTATATTCCCTATTCTGTAGTATCTTAATACAAACATGGTGGATGTTATTCAGTGTCTCACATTTGCTCCTTTCCTTTTTCCTAGTCTTCGGTGCTGAGTTCTGGATTCAGAGAACTTAACTCTTCAAAGTTAGCCAACTCTGCTGGTCCTCAGATTTTGGAGCCATTGAAATCTCCTGGTTTGAGCCAGTTCGCCTCACAGGGTCCTCTCAGTACAGCCTCTCCGGTGTCCACAACTCCAACCTCATCCTGGGATGTCAAATCTTCGACTTCACAGCCTTCGATCCTCAGCCATTTCGGTAAGTATTCAGGCTTGCAAGAAGCAAGTCAGTAGAACATTTCCCCTCCATCCCATCTTCTTCACACACACACACACGCACACACAGAGTCACATATTTTGTTGAAATGGAATGTAACATTGTGTGATGAAACATTCCTTTGGGGGTTTCAGCTCCTACAGGGTATTGTTGTTGTTAAAAAGGGCTATGGTGGCGCAGTGGTTAGAATGCAGTATTGCAGGCTAATTTTTTTCTCACAGCCAGCAGTTCGATTTTTGACTGGCTCAAGGTTTGATTCAGCCTTCCATCCTTCTCAGGTGGGTAAAATGAGGACCCAGATTGTTGGGGGCCAGAGGCTGACTCTATAAACCGCTTAGAGAGGGTTGGAAAAGCACCGTGAAGCAGTATATAAGTCTTAAGTGCGAGTGCGATAGACAGACAGAGCCTTAGTGGCATAGTGGTTAGAATGCAATATTGCAGGCTAATTCCGCCCACAGCCAGGAGTTCAATCCTGAGCGGCTCAAGGTTGACTCAGCTCCTTCCGAGGTTGGTAAAATGAGGAGCCAGATTGTTGGGGTTAAGAAGTTGACCCTGTAAACCATTTAGGAAAGGCTGTAAAGCACTATGAATCGGCATATACGTCTGCTATTGAGAAAGAAAGAAAGAAAGATAGATAGATAGATAGATAGATAGATAGATAGATAGATAGATAGATAGATAGATAGATAGATAGATAGATAGATAGGAGGGATGGATAGAGGAAGGGAGAGAGAGAGATGGATGGATGGATAGATAGATAGATAGATAGATAGATAGATAGATAGATAGATAGATAGGAGGGATGGATAGAGGAAGGGAGAGAGAGAGATGGATGGATGGATAGATAGATAGATAGATAGATAGATAGATAGATAGATAGATAGATAGATAGATAGATAGATAGATAGAAAGGAAGGATGGATAGAGGAAGGGAGAGAGAGAGATGGATGGATGGATAGATAGATAGATAGATAGATAGATAGATAGATAGATAGATATAGAGCCATGATGGTGGAGTGGTTAGAGTGCATTACTGCAGGCCACTTCTTCTAACTACCAGCTGCCAGCAATTTGACAGTTTGAATCTCACCAGGCTCAAGGTTGACTCAGCCTTCCATCCTTCCGAGGTGGGTAAAATGAGGAGCCAGATTGTTGGGTTTACATGGCTGTCCAATTCACATATAGATAACTGAGGAGCTTATCACATTTTAAAAAATCAAAAGATCAATCATTAATTAAGGCAAGGGTGGGGAACGATGGCCTTTTTATGACTTGTGGACTTCAACTCCCAGAATTCCTGAATCAGCATCAGAATAGAGCTGAAAGGGACTTTGGAGGTCTTCTAGTCCAGCCCCCTGCTCAAGCAAGAGACCCTAAACCATTGCAGACAAGTGGCTGTCCAGTCTCAAAAACCACCAACGATGAAGCACCCACAACTTCTAGAGACTTCTGCTGGTTAATTGTTCTCAGTAAAAGTAAGAGTAACAGTTGGAAGAGAGCTTGGAGATCTTCTAGTCCAACCCCCTGTCCAAGGCATGAGATCTTATACCACCCTGGACAACTGGCTCTTCATTCTTTTTTTTTTTTTTTGAAAACCTGGGCACACACAACTTCTGGAGGCAAGCTGTTCCACTGGTTAATTTTCCTCACTGTTAGGAAGTTTGAGCGAGAGTTGAGGCTGGCAGGCCTAAGCTTATGGACCAGTCTCCAAATTTGACAACTGTCATGCCCTTGGTGGAGTCTGATTCCGAGGAGGAGATTGAGCAGCTGACAGGGAGTGGGAGTGTGGCTCCGGTGGCTGTGGAAGAAACTGGGGAAGGGCACAGTCCGGTTGGGCATTCAGAAGAAGACCCAGGGCCACCACTGCTTCATCCTAGGACTCGCAGGGAGGAACGGAGAAGGGAGCAACGTGGGTTATGGGAGAGAAAAGGACCCTGATCTCTTTCATTAGTTACAGCTGGGAGAACAGGATATAAGAACACAGCACCTTGCTGGAAGCGAAATGTGCATTATTTTTGTCGAGGTTTATCTGGATTTTGGTGTTCTCCCAACTGTGTGTGCTTCTTATCTGTTGGAAGTCTGCAATTTATTATCCTGTCCTGCCCTGTTAATTACTTCAGCGTGGTTTGTGTTGGGTTTTTTTATTTCTAATTTATCTGTACTTTGGGTTGGACTGCTTTGCTTCCCTATGTAGACTGTTTTTGGAAGAGTTTGATCTCCAGCCGAGGATAACTGGAAATTGAGGGTCAAGTTGGAGATATTAAAGGGAATTATCTACTTTTGTGACTTTGTTATTTTTGTGCCATGCCCCTTTGGGTCATCACAACAACTTAAAAAACTTCTGGACTTCAATTCCCAGAATTCCTCAGCTGGCTTAGGAATTCTGGGAGTTGAAGTCCACAAGTCAGAAAAGGGCCATTGTTCCCCATTCCTGCTCTCAGGTATTGCTTAAGTGAGGGTTGATGATGATTTCTCATGTTTTTTTCCCCCCCTCACTAATCCTGCTCAGACTTCAAATCCCAGCCTGAGCCGTCGCCAGTCCTGAGTCAACTTTCTCAACGGCAGCAACAACCGCCACCCTCACAGGTAGCTGCCGTCCCACCGCCTGGATTGGAATATTTCGCCTCACAGAAATCCCGGGAGCCCTTGCCAGTGGACAGCTGTGCGACTGGCAACAAAACCAGTCCACTCTCCAGCCTATCTCCAGAAAATCAAGGGGTGCCAGCCCACCAAACGCAGCAGAAGCAGATCAAGCCGTCGAAGCGGAGAACGCCCCCTGTTTCAAAAGTGAGTAATTTTGCAGGGGGTCAAAAGATAGTAGGGGAATTTCTGGTAAGTGGCTGAACTGGATGCAAATGGAGACCGCCTGGGTCAGGTCTGTCATCTCCCACATTCACCACTTTTGTGGCTATCTTCTTCTTTTAATGACCCCATAATCCCGTGATGGCGAACCTATAGCTTTTATACCTATTATACCTATATGATTTTTTTCAGCTGGTTTGAGGCCTTTTTCGGCCTCCCAGAGGCTTGGAAAAAGCCTCTGCAAGGCTTTTCAGGATGAATTATAGGCCTGTTTCGTCATTTCCTGCAATACCAGAAGTGACAAAACGGGCCTATAATTCGGCCTGAAAAGCCTTGCAGAGATTTTTCCCAAGCCTCTGGGAGGCCGAAAAAGGCCTCAAACCAGCTGAAAAATCAGTTGTGAGGTGCAATGCAGGTAAGGGGGTCGAGGTGGGGATTGTGCAGACATGTGCAGGGGCATTGGGAAGGGGAGCCGCATTGCATCCTGGGTGCTGGCACACAAGTGCGTGTGCAATTTTTGGCACAGGAGCCCCAAAAGGTTAGCCACCACTGCCATAATCCCTTGCGGAGTAGAATCTGGGCAACGGAACAGAGCTGAGTGGTTACTGGCTGGATGCCCTTCCTGTCGCCAGTGCGGAGTTATATTCAGCAGATATATTTTCATCATGCCCAGAGAGAGAAATATCTGTGCCTCTGCCTAGGATCGAACTCATAGCTTCCTGATTGTGAGGCGAGAGAGCTCCAACTCTAGGCCACCGCACCGCTCCTTCCATGCCATCCTGCCATGAAATACAGGATAGAGGGTTAGATTGGGGAGACAGTGGGGGAGGGAACGACAAGGTTACAGCAACCAGAGATGTCAATCCAGAACAGACTGGCCGATCAAGGATGGGGCTGTGAGAATGGAATGTGGAACTCTATAAACAGGTGCCAAACCTCAAAGACCTCCCCAAAACATCTAATTCAAATATCATTGGACAATGATGGACTGGTCAAGGGAGAGAAGAGGGAAAACACGGGCTTTGCACGAGAATATTCCTGTCCAGCTTTGCTTACGCGTTAACCACTTGGCTTTAGTAAAAATAAACCTTTCATTTCAGAAAGGGAGTCGAGGGTCTTCCTTTCCTAACAGCTCAAGTTGAGACGAGCCTGACAGTCTGTCTCATTTTACTGGATCATCTGAGGAGTCACGTAATTCCCCTTTTGTGACCTTCTAACAGGCAAAATCAGCAGGGAATCCATATTCACTGAACAACCAGGTTATCAGTTTAACTACTGCAATGGTTCTCTTAACACAGAGGTCCCCAAACTTGGCAACTTTAAGACTTCAACTCCCAGAATTCTCCAGCCAGCATAGCAATGTCACAAGTCTTAAAGTTGCCAGGTTTGGGGACCCCTGGCTTAAGAAATGTGGCAAGAAAAGTGGGCCAAAACTCACTTAACAAATTTCTCACTGAGCAACATAAATATTAGGCTCAATGGTAGGTCATATTTACGGTACTACCTGTACCGTAATTCACTTGACTTCTAATAAACTGTATCTTTGTCAACAAAGGGAGTTAAGGATCATTTTTACTTAGAACAGCGGCCCCCAACTTTTCAGGCACCAGGGACCAGTTCTGTGGAGAGAGGCTTTTCTGAGGACCAGAGGAGACGTGTTTTCATGTGTTGCCTTCATCCTGTGGATGGGGCTTGGCTTGCTTGCGCGGCCCAGTTTTTGCCACGCCACAGAGCACTGCCTGTCGTTGGGGACCCCTGACTTAGAAGACCAAGTTGAGGCAGGTCTAATAGATCCTTTCCAATGACAGATGATAAATGCATTAAACAGGAAATGTTCCTTTTTTCCCAGCTGGCATTTCTGGTTACAAACTGCTCTGTCCTTTTTCAGATCCCTTCGTCTGCGGTGGAAATGCCTGGATCAACTGACGTTTCGGGCCTAAACGTACAATTTGGAGCCCTTGAATTTGGGCTGGAACCTGCGGTCTCAGAGTTTGGACCTGCTTCAAGCTACGAAAGCAGCCCAGCGCCCAATAATATCCTGTACACCAAGCCTATAAAGTAAGTGGATTTTCAGTCTAGGGATGGGTTGGGGGGACGGGACGGGACAAGGAGAGGTCGATGGCCTCCTCGTCCATGTCATCATCACGATGACGCAGGATGCGACAGGCATAGAGGAGGTCGTTTGAGCAGTGGTGGTGTTAGGATGACTCTCCTGGATTCTTGACACAGAGCTGCTTTGAAATGAGACGATTTGAGAGGCAGGAACGTAAGGCTGAGTTCCTCTGACTTCCCTCTGAGTTCCTGAAAAGACCTACCTAGAAAATGAGGGTACCAGAGAAGGCTAAGAACTTCAGAAGGGGTAGGGGCATCCGGTTCCATTTCTTTTTGGATGATGCTGGATTCAAGCATGACTTACACAAGCTGACAGGTTGGGAAGAAGGAAGCAGGAGAGGAAAACAGTTTCTTAACACTGATGATGTTACCTAGTTGAGTAATCAAAGGTCTGCAAGAAAACCATCAAGTTTAGAGAGCATTAGGGACCCAAAAGTAGCTCTCCTCCTCCCTCTTCCCTTCTCTTCTCCTCCTCCCTGAAAACCACATTCCCTTCTAGCACTGATAACCAAGCTCAGAGAACATCAAAGACATCACAGTCATCCTCCTCCTCGCAAATCCCATTTCCTTCTAGCACTGACAATGTTACCTAGTTGGGTCATGAAACATGTACAACAAAACCAAGCTCAGAGAGCATCAAAGACACCACAGTATTTCTCCTCCTCCTCCTCCTCCTCCTCCTCCTCCTCCTCCTCCTCCTCCTCCTCCCCATTTCCTTCTGTCACCCCCTCCCTCCCTTCTAGCATTGATGATATTCCCTAACGGGGTAATGAAACGTCTGCAAGGAAACCACCAAGCTCAAGAGACCACCAAGCACCCTCACACTTCAACCTTTTCAACCCTGAGCTATAAATATTCTCTTTTATTGGCACTGCTCCAATTCACCGTCCGAGAACCATGCAAAATCTGTCCCAACCACATTTCCTGAAATGCTAGACTATCCAAGCACCACAGTAACAATTCCTCTGCCTCGGTGCTTTCGATCTGCAGATCTCGTGGCTGAACTAACCGGCCCCCTTTCCCATATTTTCATGCTTTTTTTTCCCTCTAGCCTCTTTTCTGACGAAGCATTTTCAGGAGACTCAAAAGCCTACATAACCTTCTACACACCTCTTTTTTCTTCTACGTTGCAATCGATTTACATAACCGTTCCCATCTCACGCCTTTCGCCACCAACTTAAAACACAACCCCGGGGGCTGCCAAAAACACCGCAAACCAACAGCACGGGCCAAACCCTTCCCTTCCCAGGCCTGGGAAAGCAGCCAGGTCTTTCACTCTTTCCAAAGCGTGAACAGAGTTGTGGTTAAACTTAGGGTGTGTGGAGGAGAACGATCTTAATCCTGTCCTTTGCCTTATTATGCGTTGTGCTTTTCGTGGTACTTTTTCGCTTCATAGGTCACCGCCGTTCAGAATGCATTTTTCAGCGGCTGAAACTCAAGAGTCCTGGGTTGTATAAACAGAGGCATAAGACTCCAAATATTAGTACCGCTTTATAAAGCCTTAGTAAGACCACACCTTGTCTTGAATAAATAAACTGCTGGATTTCCTTGAAGTTTTCCTTGACTTTGCCTCACTTCTGCCAGGACTTGAACGTCTCGTAAGGCCGCTTGGTCTTTTTAAGTTGTGGAAATGTTTGTCCAATATTCCTTGTTCCTCCCTGTTCGTGTTACAGGTAGTCTTCGACTTACGATCTCAGTCGAACCCCCCACATTTCGGTTGCCAAGCGAAACGTTTGCGAAGTCAGCGTTGCCCCCTTTTGCCGCCTTCCTCGTTGTGGTTCTTAAATGAATAAACGCTGCAAATGGGCAGCACGGTCATTATGTGAATCGGGCTTTCCCCATGGACTTCGCATGTCAGAAGGTTGCAAAAGGGAATTGCGTGACCGACACCCCCACATCCCGGGGAGGCTGCAACCGTCATAAATAGGAGTCGGTTGCCGAGCATCTGAGTTTTAATCATGGGGCTGTTGCGATGGTTCTAAGAGTGAAAAATGTTCATAAGTCCCTTTTTTCAATGCCGTTGCCACTTGGAACAGTCACAAAACAAGCTGTTGTAACTCGAGGACTGCCTGTATTCCCAGCCTTGAGCTGCCGAGTGAATCCTGAATAAACCTTGACCAAGACAATATGTGGTTTTTGCCTTTTCCAGTGAACCTCTGAATACCCCTTTGCCAATGTCCAATACAGTACAGGAGTCCGCCTACGTCACCCCTGCCGTCACATCCAGCCTGACCTGCTCTGTCCAGAGCACCAGCCTTATAACGGCCTCCTCCTCCTCCTCCTCTTACGACCAGGCCTCTGCGCATAACAGGGTGACATACCAAAGTTCGGTGCCTCCGTCAGAACCTGCCTCGGTGGCTGTCATGGTAAGTATGAGCCACGGTAGGCGCAGGGGTTAGAGTTGCAGTACTGCAGGCTAATTCTGTTGTAACCCGCCGGCGGCTAGTGGAGCTGGCAGCAAAGTCGGACAGCAAGGAGGTTGGGGAGGCACCGGGGCCAGTCCTGGAGACTGAGGAAGGCTCTGCGTCAGAGGCAGGGATGAGGCCAAGGCAGTCTGGCAGTCATCTGCCTTCGGGCTCAGACAGCAGTGAGGCAGGGGAGCAGCTGGAGCCGGTTCCCAGCTTGCTTATGCGCAGAGCTGCCAAAAGAAAAGAACAGTTACAAACTCAGGATTGATGTGGGAGTAAAGGCTCAGGTGGACGGTGAATGGCCCCTCCCATAGGCATTAAAAGAGGAGCAAAAGGGGAGGGGGCTTTTGCAGGAAACAATTTGTCCGTTCGTTGCAGCAGCGTGAAGATCTGTCTGTGCATCTCAGAGACTCTGTGCTGAGACCTTCCTTGTCAGCACTGCGTTTGGAAATAGTTACTTGGCAGCTCTCCAGGCTAGATGAGGTCTGTGCTCCTAATTACACCCTTGAAAGACGGTTTGCCAGGCCTTTGGCTGAAGGTGAACGCAAGAAATTCACCTTTGTTGAATAAAAGGGGTTTTGCCAGGATGAAGAGCCTGCTTGGGGCTTTTGGGGGAAGCCTAGGTCAGAACAACTTCTGCTGACTGCCTGCAATTTGGCAGTTCCAATCTAACCAGGCTCCAGGTTGACTCAGCCTTCCATCCTTCCGAGGTGGGTAAAGGACCCAGATTGTTGGAGGCAAGAGGCTGATTCTATAAACCGCTTAGAGAGGGCTGTGAAGCGGTATATAAGTCTAAGTGCCATTGCTATTCTCAGGGAAAAAACTATCCTTGTGTCTAGTTGTTCTGGTGTGCAGTGTCCCATAGCGTCATTTTGAGGGTAGGAATTGAAACAATTTATGTCCAGAATGTGAGGGGTCTGTAGATACTTTCACAGCCCTCTTATTCAGATCCTCAATGGAAGGCATGTTGGTAAAAATTGTTTTTTTCTGCAGTTCTAATTATCATCTGAAGTCTGTGCCTGTCTTGTTGAGTTGCTGTGCCAAACCAGACAGTTACAGAGGTGCAGATGATAGACTCAATAATTCCTCTGTAGAACTGCATCAGCAGCTCTTTGGGCAGTTTGAGTTTTCTGGGTTGGTGTAGGAAAAACATTCTTTGTTGTGCTTTTTTTGATGATGTTTTTGATATTTTGTGTCCATTTTAAGTCCTGAGATATGATAGAACCTAGATACTTGAAGGTCTCTACTGTTGATACTGTGTTGTCTAGTATTGTAAGTATTTTAAGATTGATTATGAGCAGCCAAGCAGTCCAAAAATTTTCCAGCCTGATAGGCAAATGGTAGGGCTGCAGTGAAGGCCCCAATTTGAAGTGCCTGATGGATTTGTAAACCGCCCCCTCCAAATAATAATTGTCCAATTGGAATGGTTTTAAATGGTTTTTTAACTTTTTTAATTCCCCGCTTTTAACTCTTAAAGCCAATCTATTTAATCCTTTTAATTTATTTTAAATTATTGTATTTGTATCTATATGTTTTTATCTGGCTGTGCACCGCCCCGAGTCCTTGGGGAGAGGGGGCAGTATATAAATTTGAATGAATGAATGAATAAATAAATAAATAAATAAAATCTACCCATCCAGTTTAGAGTCAACTCTGCCTTAATGGCAATCTATCAATCTATTTTGATTTATTTCGCTTTTCTACAAATGAGGAAGATTCATCCAGGAAACCTGATAGACGTGGCAGGAATTAAGGGCTTTTTCCTCTGTAATTCCTAGAAAATGGTATTTTTAGGTTCTGCAGATCCTTAATTGTGTAAATTAGTTCACAGGTTTGGGGAGAAAGAACTATAAATACTCCTGTCCTGTATCTAAATTGGCAGGCACTCTCCCACCCACAATTGCGTTCTGTGTTGTTAAGGCATTTTGTTTTTAACAGATCAGATTGGATTTCCTCTTCTTGAGTGTGAATCAAATTTTAAAACTGTTTGAGTATGGGAGAAAAAAATCCATATTTTATTCCCTGGTAATTAATTTTTAATCCTTTTGGTCCTTGAGTTACAACTGTAATGGGGCCTGTCCATTACGGTCATAAATTGTGACGGTTGTCAAGACATCATTAAGCCTTTTTATTTTTTATTTTTTGCAAAATAATTAAGTGAATTCATGTTCACTAGGGGACAATTTTGCCAAAAAAACCACCCCAGAAATAAATGCTGGTTTATTGCTCAATATTGACCAAAACATTGCTCAAAGGTAAATGCTCAACCATCATAAAACACAGTTACATTTCAGGTGCTCATGAATGTGGTCATGTGACTATGGGGGTGCTACCTTTACTATCAGAACTTCAAATCCAGGTCATAAGTATCCCACACACACACCAGTAACACCGTAACTTTGAATGGTTGTTAAGTGATAAGTTGTAAGTCGAGGACATTAGCTAAAGTGGTAATTAAATGTTTGGGAGAGGAATGACATGGAACACATGAGGAACATTTGATATACTTTGTATCTTTTGCTTTAATTGGGGGTTAAAAAAACCATTAATTCCTTTCTTTGGCTTTCAGAATGGACACAATGGTGTTCGAATGCAGCCAGCTCTTGACAGTAAGTAGATGAAATCTCACCTCTGAAAAGTTTTCGGCAGCTTCTGCATGTCATCCATGCCTATGTTTCTCTCCCTCCCCCCTGTTTTGGCAAACAGGTGGGCTGATTTGCTTCCCAAATGTCTCCCCACCCCACAATAAGTTACAGTTCAGTATCTCCATGTATTTACTTATTCACCAACCCCCTAGTTGCATTACTTTAAAAATATTAAAAGCTTATTGTGAAGACTGTCCCACTGCAGGCTAGAAGCTGACGTTTTCAGTGTGGTTGAATTCTATATGTAGCATTTTTACCTCTTTCTCGTTTGATATATAATAGTGTTTCTCAACTTTGGCTACTTTAAGATGCATGGATTTGCAACTCCCAGAATTCCGGGAGTTGAAATCCACACATCCAAGGTTGAGAAACATTGGTGTAAAATGCTTTCATAATAGAATAAAAACAAAGCAGGGTAGGCTCCTATCTCTCCTTTTCTACCCCTTGCCCCTCCCAGCTGTAGCTTACAGTTTAAATTATAAGGTCCATATTACTCTTCCTTACCCTAAATATTGGATTATCCCCCCGCCCCCGCCGCCAATTTCTCTTGCTGGATTTCATGCAGCAGAAAGCAGTTTTAATACTCCAGAAGTGAGCAGCAGCAAGTCAGTTTTCTATCCATTACAGGCAGTCCTCGTTTTGCAATCATTTGTTTAGTGACCATTGCAACCACACTGAAACAAGTGACTTATGACTGGACCTCTCATTTATGACCATCGCCGTATCTCATGGTCGAAAGTTGGACGCTGGGCACATGGTTTGCTTAACTGCAATGAATTACTTAGTAACCATGGCAAAAAAAGGCATAAAATCAGGGGCAATTTGCTTAATGATCCTCTTGCTTAGCAACAAAAATTCTAGTTCCAATTGTGGCTATAAGCTGAGGACTACCTGTTTCAGCTTAAAATATGTTTTGAAGGCTGTTGTGTCTTCATTCATAAATCAATAATAGTGATGGTGTTTATGGAGATTCTCAGTCATCCAAGACATGTTTGTCCCAAAGGTGTTTTTTTTTAAAAGAAAAGACAACTGAACTTTGATTTTGCTTGAAGAAGTTTCTCTCCTCACCCAAAAAGCTTCTTCAGTTCTGACTAAATGGTGGGGGATGGAAGGATTTATATTCCTTACAGTCACCTGGTCCTTAGCACTCTCTCTGAGCACCTTTGGGACAACAGCAATGGTGGGATAGACTGCCTTGCATCTTTGGTTTTCCTTCAACAATATTTCAGCTGGGCAACGTTTAATTGCAGAGTAGTCTCATTGCAGTGTGACTCAGTCGTTCTCTTTTGCATCCCCCCTGGAAGGGGATGGAGTAGGTAGCTGAAAGGGCCCCTGGACTCTTGTGAGAAGGAATCCTACCATAGCAGAAACACACCTTCTAAAACAAAACCAAAAACCCAAGTCCTTATTGGCACAAATGGTTGGGTATGTTTCCATTTTTCTCTGTTGCCCAAACAAAATTCACTTCCACAATCTTGCTGGGGCAGTTTCGGCCCTTCTTAAAATACCATTTTCCCAACTTTGCAGCTGCTTCGTCCGTTCCCACGTCAAAGCAGGACACCTCTCCTCCATCGCTACCTGCCCAAGGTCCTTCGTTGCCGAGCACCACGGCTTCCACCTCTTTGCTTCTGCCTTCAGCACCTTCTCACACGGCAGCACCTCCGTCAAGTGACTTGGCCAACAGCTCCCTCTCTCAATTAAGCAGGTACGGCGGAAGAGGGAGGGGAAAGCTTTGTGGGCAGTCGCCAGGCTCCAAAAACCAACGTGATTCTCCTAAGGAGATTCCTTTATTGTTCCTCACCTGTAGACAGAATCTTGCCAAAGTAAAGCAGGCTTAATACCCCCATAAGATATATGCCCTGGAAACTATTAGGGAGGAACTATCTTCACCCTTTTCCTCTCACAAGAGGAATCTAAGCTGCATTGTCTCTTGCTCCTCTGGAAAGCAGCCTCTCTTCTGGAAATCTGGAGAAAGAAGGAGGGGAGAGAGGGAGGGAGATAGGAAGGGAAAGGAAGAAGGAGGGAGGAAAGAAAGAAAGAAAGAAAGAAAGAAAGAAAGAAAGAAAGAAAGAGGGAGGGATGAAGAAAGGGAGGGAGGAAGGAAAGAGGGAGGGAGAGTGAGGAAGGAATGTGTTGGGAGGAAAGGAGAAAGGAAGAAAAGGAGAAGGAATGTGTTGTGATAGAGGGAGGGAGGAAAGACAGGAAGGGGGAGGAAGGAAGGAAGGAAGGGAGGGAGGGAGGGAAGCCAGCTCCCAAACACACATTGTGATTATTCATAGCAGATTTCTTTACTGTTCCTCACTGATAAGACAGAATCTTGCCAAACTAAAGCATCTAAGACCCCCATAAGGCATATTCCCTGGGAAGTATTAGGGAGGAGCTGTCTTCACCCTCTTTCTCTCTCACGAGCTATCTAAACGGCATTGTTTCTTGCTGCTCTGGAATGCAGCCCCTCCCTCCTGGGAATCCAGACCCCATTCCATTACATCAATAGCTGGATGAGCAGAGAACTTTACGGAGATCCTGATAAGTTAGCTTATTTCATTGATAAAGTGTTCCATCCTGCTAAGACTCAGGATGACTCCGAACTGCCTCCTTTTCTTGGTTGGACTGGCAATAATGAGTAGAACAAGGGAGAAGATCTTAAGAGCTTCTTCAGCATCCCCAGCAATGGGAAGGGCCATTTGGCTAGGGAAATTCTGGCAATGGAAGCACATGTAACAAGAAAGTGCCCAGATTGGGAGCGAGATGGTGATGTGTTTGGACCAATCGCCAGGAGAGTCTGAGTTCTAGTCCTATCTTAGCCGTGAAAGCTGTCTGGATGACTGGGCCAACCATGAGGAAATGATGAATTCCAGTCCCACCTTAGCAATAAAAGCCTGGATAACTTCAGTCCAGTCACCAGGAGACTGAGTTCTAGTCCCACCTTAGTCATAAAAGCTGGCTGGGTGACTGGGCCAATCACGAGGACAATGTGAGTTCTAGTCCCACCTTAACCATGAAAGCTGGCTGGGTGACTGGGCCAATCACGAGGAGAATGTGAGTTCTAGTCCCACCCTAGGCAAGAAAGCCAGTTGAGTGACTTTGGGCCAATCACCGATGGAGATTTCTAGTCCCAATTTAGGCATGAAAAACTGGATGACTTTGACCCAATTCCTCACTCTCTGCTTAGTCCACTTCACAGAATTGTAGTTGTAAGGAAAATAGGTGGTGGAAGGACAATATGATCAACATCTTGAGTTGTTTATAATAATAATAATAATAAAAAGGTGGGATATAAAATAAATCCATTTCATTCATTCATTCTATGGAGACCTAGGTCTAGCAACATTGAACCCCCAAATCTTCAGTAGCTTAAACTTTTCCCAGGCAGGTAGACTTTCATGCTGTGGTTTTCTTCTAAGGGTTCTTCTGAACCTCTTGAACTGACGCTCTCCATACGATTGTTGACTTTGAGGAAGGCTAGAGACTGGAATGTTTTTTGAGATGCTTAGATAAGAATGGACTGAATGTAACATAACTCTTGTTTTTGGTTTCTGCTCAGTTCTCTCTCAGATCATCCAAGCAGCCTCTCTTCTGCCTCGTCACATACGGTGAGTCCTGTCTCTTAAGTGAAATGTTTTGAAGTATCCTGTTTAATTTCACAGAAAACATATATCTTTGTGGTGTCTTCCGTTTAACTTACATTTTAGGACAGGGGAATCCAGCCTTGGTGATTTTAAGTCTTGTGGACTTCAGCTCCCAGAATTCCACTCAGCATAGCTGGCTGGGGAATTCTGGGAGTTGGAAGTCCACAAGTCTTAAAGTCACCAAGGTTAGACACCTGCTGATTTAGGGTGAACTCTCTGGTTACTAAAACACAGTTCTGTTGTGTTGTTTTAAAACGGGCAAAAATAGTCCTTAGACTTTAGACTTAGAATAACTTTATTGACACTTTGAATGTCCACTAATCGGCATACATTAAAATGAAATTTTGTTGCATGCAGCTCTCAAAAGGTCACCACCTCCAATATACACTATATAAACACAAGATAAATAAATAAAAAATACCAAAATATTGTTAGGCTAGCACAGCAGCTTAGCATTCCAATGATCAATGCAAATAAATTGCTTCACGTGTTTGAATCATGTATATGGAAGGAAGACTCGGTATTTGAAGAGCTAATATATTTTCAGTATTGTTTACACTCTCCCACGGAGTAGTGCGGTGGCTTAAAGGTGGAGCTCTTGCCTCACAATCTGGAGACTGCGAGTTCAATCCTAGGTAGAGGCAGATATTTTTCTGGGGACACAGAATATATCTTCTGAACAAAACTCCACATTGGCAACAGGAAGGGCATCCAGCCCTTAAAACACCCTGCTAGTTCCGTTCAGTTGCCCAGACTCCACCTCACAAGGGATTAAATGAAGATGATTATTGCTTGCACTCTCCCAGGTTTATTCTTAACTTCTTCATATCTCAGCCTCGACAGATATTATAAGCAAATTAGTGGGAGGTAAGAGCAACTTCTCTCCCAAGTCATGAAATATGCTCATTGCCATAATATCTTTATCGGTGTTTATTTTCCCTGAGATCGATTTCCCACTTACCCCTTTAGACACCTTTAACTGATTTTCTGTCACTCTCCAGACTGTTTATAGAGTCCAAAAGAAGAATTTATGACTTCGAGGGGTCCTCGCTGCTCTCTCAGCTTGCTGGTTTTCTTGCAGACGTTTCATTACCTAACTAGGTAACATCATCAGTGTTAGAAGGGACTCCTCTCAGTTTACATTCTGGTGTCTTGCCTGTCCATGTGAGTCTTAGAAGTTCTTTGGTTGGTCTGTTTGCTGATGGCTCTTTTGACAACTTTTGGGGGGATTAATTTACTTGATTGTTGGTCTGAAGTTAATCTATGCTGATTTGAGTGCTGATTACTGCTGAGAGGTGCTGGAGGTTTTTTGTGTTTTTTTTGGGGGGGGCTGGTTGACTGTCTCTTCTGCATAGTCTATAGATGTTGTTAATGTCCATGGGTGGCTGATTTGTCAGAGTGCCAGGCTTCTAGAAATTCCTTGGCATTTTTGGACTGGGCCTGGTCACATTTTCCCAATTGAAACTAGGGTTAAAATCTGTCTATGTGCTGTGAAATTTAAAGAATTTTCGTCCTGTTGGCATTCATGGATGCGTTCTAACAGTCTTATGCATGTTTGTCCTTTGTTGTTAGTTGTGAAGTTATGTCCAATTCATCATGACCCCATGGACAACGTTCCTCCAGACTTCCTGTCCTCTACCATCCCCCGGAGTCCATTTAAGCTCAAGTCTCCTGCTTCAGTGACTCCATCCAGTCCTCTCCGTCCTCCTCCTCCTCCTCCTCCTCCTCCTCCTCCTCCTCCTCCTCCTCCTCCTCCTCCTCCTCCTCCTCCTCCTCCTCCTCCTCCTCCTCCTCCTCCTCCTCCTCCTCCTCCTCCTCCTCCTCCTCCTCCTCCTCTTCTCTTCTTCTTCTTCTTCTTCTTCTTCTTCTTCTTCTTCTTCTTCTTCTTCTTCTTCTTCTTCTTCTTCTTCTTCTTCTTCTTCTTCTTCTTCTTCTTCTTCTTCTTCTTCTTCCTCCTCCCCCCCCCCTCCTCCTCCTCCTCCCCCTCCTCCCCCGTTTTTCCAAGCATTAGGCTCATGAGGTGGCCAAAGTCTTTGAGTTTCATCTTCAGGATCTGGCCTTCTAAAGAGCAGTCAGGGTTGATCTCCACCGGTTGGATCACCTTGCAGTCCAAGGGGCTCGCAGGAGTCTTCTCTAGCACCAGGGTTCAAGGGCCTCCATTCTTCGGCGCACAGCCTTCTTTTTGGTCTAACTTTCACACCCATACATTGCAACTGGGAATACCATAGCCTTGACTCTACACACTTTAGTGGGCAGGGGGATGCCTCTGCTTTTGAGTATGCTGTCTAGATTTGCCATAGCTTTCCTCGCCAGGAGCAAGCGTCTTTTAATTTCTTGGCTGCAGTCCCCTTTTGCAGTGATTTTGGAGCCCAGGCTGTTTGTCCTACATAGTGGTTGTTGCAGTGCTTACACATTGTATGTTGTAGATGTAGTTTTTCCTTCTGGGGCTGTTGGGTCTTTTGGTCTGCTTAGGTTGTTTTGAAGGGCTCGAGTTGGCTTGTGTGCTAGACAGATTCCGTGTGATTGTAGGAGTTTCTTGGTGGTTTCTGAGATATTCTTGATGTATGGCAGTGTGATTCTGTTTAGGATTTGTGTTGATTGTGCTGTATTAGGTTGAGTGGTCCTTTATGAATTTAACACTCCTCAATAAATGTTTTTTCTTGACTCCAAATTCCATGGATACAGTGTCAGGAGGTTGCGGGGTGAAAAATCAGACGAAGAACTAAGTAGGTTGCTTTCTATCAGATCCGTTAGCATCTCATTTACAAATCCTTTTGTTTCAGTGACTGGCCATCAGGTGATTTTTATGCATTGATTCGTAAACACGGGTAGCCCTTGACTTACAATCATATCAGAGCCCAAGATTTCTGTCGTTAAGCGAGACTTTTGTTAAGTGAGTTTTACCCAATTTTATGACCTTTATGGTCACAGTGGTTAAACGAATCAACGCAATTAAATTAGTAACATGGTTGTTAAGTGAATCTGGCTTCCCCATTGACTTTGCCTGTCCAAAGGTCGCAACTGTCATAAACATGAACCAGTTGCCAAAATTAAGTATCTGAATTTTAATCATGTGACCAAGGTTGTTAATGGTTGTAAGTGTGAAAAATGGTCACCAGTCACTTTTTCCAGTGCCATTGTAACTTTGAAAGGTCACTAAATGAACTGTTGTAAGTCGAGGACTACTTGTATTGTTATCTGAACCGTTAAATAGTGCAATTTTGAGCTTTTCCTTTATCATGAGCTCAAAAGCTGCTAAATGAATTTTGTTTCATTGTGAAAACAAACACCTTCCTTTAGATTAAACTTCAAAACAGCAAAAACAATTAAATCAATGGAACAATGCCTTGCCCTCCTGGAGTTGTGGGTTCCCCATCACTGGAGGTTTTTAAGGAGAGCCTGGATAGCCATTTGTCCAAACCACTTGCATATATAAATAGAGAGCACAACCTCTTCCTTTTAGCATTGATGACGTTACCTAGTTGGGTCATGAAACATCTGCAAGAACCCAACCAAGCTCAGAGAGCACCAAGGACCCCACTGTTCGCTGGCAGCCTATGCAGACAGCAGCAGAATCGGACAGTAGGGAAGAAAGGGGATCAATCTGGGAGTCTGGACAGGATTAGGATGAGGCTCCTGCGTCTGATGCAGAGCTGGGGCCAGGGCCATCTGGGAGTTACTGCTGACTCCGGAGCTTCCGGAGTCTGGCAGCAGCGAGGCAGAAGAACGGGGGGAGTCTGTTCCCAGTGCGCACATGCGCAGAGCTGCTAAAAGGCAAGAGCAGCTGAGACATAAGGGGCGACTCGGGAGTAAGGCTGGGAGGTGATTGCCCCTCCCATAAGGGATAAAAGACAGGCAAAGATGATGAAACCTTTGCAGGAAGAAAGTTGTTCGTTCAGAAGCTCTTCGTACTACAGTTGGTTTTTGTTCTAGTTCATTTGACACTTCTGTTGTTTGCAGTACTTCCCAGGAACGAAAGGTGGGTGCTTACCTCGAGGCACTGGTTGAGATTCATTACTGGCTGGGAATGAAAACAATTCCCAGCATTGCAATAAAATAAATGTTTTTAAAATGAGCATGTGCCTAATTACGGTCTAGGAAGCCTTGGTCAGAACACACACAGTCCTCCTCTTCCCCCTCCTCCTCCCATCCTCCTCCTCCTCCTCTCCCTTCTGCCACTGATAACGTTACCTAGTTGGATCATGAAACGTCTGCAAGAAAACCACCAAGCTCAGAGAGCGCCGAGGACATGTCTTTTGTAGTTGACAAAGTTTACGGTTTCCTCGCTGCAGTCTCCTTGGTTCCCTTTTTAACCTCGCGCCTCCGCTTTTTCCTTTCCAGCACAACAGCGTCGAGAATACCACCGCGCTCCCGCCCGCCAACACTCTTTCGGTTGCCGCCACCCTGGCTACCACCTCTCTGGCCACCAGCCTGGCCAGCACCACCCACAGCCTCGGCCTGAATGCCGCCAGCGTCTCTCTGCCAATTCCCACCAGCCGGGCTGCTCCCTTAGCGTCTTCAGGTTCGCAATCTTAACCGATCGCATGGCTGTAGCAAGAGAGGAATTGAGCCCTTGAGCATTGAACACAGGATGCCTTTTCTAAAAAAAAAAAAACCCAAAGACTGGCTTTAAAAAAAAAAAAAAGCACCCTTTGCACACGGCCTACAAATAAAAGATGCCTGGCTTTTTAATGCATGGAAAGATGTGAAATTCCTCCACGTAAAGCGTTAAGTAGCCACAAGCAATAAGCGTGGCCTCGCAATTGTGAGAAAGTTAGAATGGAATCTCATGCAGCCATTATTGAAAGGTGGGCAGCTCACGGTTTGAATCCCTAGTGCTGCGTAATGGAGTGAGCTCCCATTCCTTGTCCCAGCTTTTGCCAATCTAGCACTTCGAAAGCATGTTAAAAATATGCAAGTAGAAAAATAAGGACTCAATCTGGGGCATCATAGACAATAGATTAGAATAGAATAGAATAGAATAGAATAGAATAGAATAGAATAGAATTCTTTATTGGCCAAGGGTGATTGGATACACAAGGAATTTGTCTTGGTGCAAATGCTCTCAGTGTACATAAAAGCAAAGATATATTCGTCAAGAATCAAGAATCATCAGGTACAACACTAAATGATAAACTTAGGGTACAATAAGCAATCAAATCAGATAGGTAGATAGAAAGAAAAGAACAACAGAATAGAATAGAATTCTTTTATTGGCCAAGTGTAATTGGACACACAAGGAATTTGTCTTTGGTGCAAATGCTCTCAGTGTACATAAACGAAAAGATACATTCATCAAGAGTGAAGAATCATAAGGTTCAACACTTAGTTATAGGGCACAATAAGCAATCAAATCATACTAGGAAACAGTCCATATAAATCATAAGGATACAAGCAACAAAGTTACTGTCATACAGTTACAAGTGGGAGGTGATGGATAAGGAGTGATGAGAAGATTAATAGTAATAGTAGTGCAGACTTAGTAAATAGTTGGACAGTGTTGGGGGAATTATTTGTTTAGCAGAGTGATTGCATTCGTGGAAAAACTGTCCTTGTATCTAGTTGTTCTGGATTAGGAAGGCATTGTGTGTGAGAAAACAAGCATCAGTCCATGGGCAGTTGGGGAACATAATATATACTGTTTCTGGGTCTTTAATGGGGGATGTGGTGGCTCAGGGGCTAAGACACTGAGTTTGTCAATCAGAAAAGTTGGCAGTTGGGCGGTTTGAACCCCTAGCGCCGCATAATGGAGGGAGCTCCCGTTCCTTGTCCCAGCAGCTTTGCCAACCTAGCAGTTCGAAAGCAGGTAAAAATGCAAGTAGAAAAATAGGGACCCCTTTGGTGGGAAGGGAACAGCGTTTTCCGTGTGCCTTTGAAGGCGTTTAGTCCTGCCGGCCACATGACCACGGAGACGTCTTCGGACAGCGCTGGCTCTTCTTCGGCTTTGGAACGGAGATGAGCACCACCCCCTAGAGCCAGAAACGACTAGCATGTATGTGCATGGGGAACCTTTACTTTTACCCTTATCTTTGAATGGAATCTCTATTATCCCCTTTCTCTTGCTAGTCAATTTCCATTTATTCCCAAAAAAATTAATCGTGGAAATTAGGGTGTTGTTCATGCAGCAGTTGTTGGGGGATAGAACTTCCTGTACAGATAATCCTTGACTTACAACAGTTCATTGAGTGACCGTTCAAAGTTACACCGCCATTGAAAAATGTGACTGATGAGCGTTTTTCACAGTTACAACCTTCGCAGGATTCCCACGCTGATCATGCGATCAAAATTCAAATGCTTGGCAACTGGCATATACTTATGACAGTTGCATTGCATTGTTACAAGCGACAACATGTAACAACTGAGTTATTAACTTATCAGCTTGCAGGGATTCACTTAACAACCGGGGCCAAGAAAGGTCGTAAGATGGGACAAAACTCCCTCAACCAATGTCACACTTAGCAACAGAAATCTTGGACTCAATCGCTGTTGTAAGTCCAGGACTACCTGTATTGCATTTCTTCCAGGAGATGTCAGTTTACATTGGGGTTTCTCATCTCTTCTGGTTCCCCTTCAGCGTGGGAAGCACTGAGTTCAAAATTCAGCGATTCGAGATGTTTGCTCCAAAGATTGATAAATTTTTGTCATCAAAAATCAGAGAAGGTTGTTTTGCAAAGTCTTTTATTTTTTTTTTAACCTTCCACAGGAATTTTTGGCAGCCTTTTGCAAAAATAATTGCTTTGGTTTCCCCCCCCCCCCCAGTTTTCACAGGGTAGACTTTCTTTTTAGCAAACTCCTTCTTGCCTCTCTTGATTTTGATCGTTTGCACTTCATGCAGCACAGGTAGTCCTCAAGTTACAACCGTTTGTTGAGCGACAGTTCAAAAATAAAACAGCATTGGGGAAAAAAATGACTTAGGAAAATTTTTCACGCTTACAACCATTTTTAGCATCCCCATTGGCACATGGTCAAAATTTGGACTCTTGGCAATTGACTTGTATTTACGACAGTTGCAGGGTTCCGGAGTCGCACGATCTCCTTTTGCGACCTTCTGACAACCAGAGTCAAGGGAGAAGATTCATTTAAGACCCATGTCACTCATTTAACAACGGGTCAACAGCTGTGCCCCAAAAACGGTTGTAAAATGGGGCCCAGTTCACTTACCAACTGTCTCACTTAGCAACAGAAAGTTTGGGTTCACTTGCGATCGTAAGTCGAGGACTACCTGTATTCTCAGTTGTCTAAATTTCAAGCAGATTTGTCTACTTTTGGTTTTCTCTTATGACCCATTTTAATCCTGTTTCAGGTTCTCTAGGGCAGCCTTGGTCATGCTTGACCTTGGCAGAGCTGGGGTAGGCATGGGGCATCTCTCTTGGTTTTCCTTCCCTTCTCAGTAGCATTTGATACCATTCATCACGGTATCCTAAGCTCTGGGGCTGGAGGTGGCTCTGCGTTCAGTCAGTGAGGGCTGGGAGAGAGGGGGTGATACAGAGATTGTTCCCTAGGTCCCCTCCTCTGAGGGGTGCTGTAGGGACCTGCTCTTCCCCCCCCCCCCATTCAATGTGTGCATGGAATCATTGGCCCAAAGGTGTTTTTCCCCAAAGGCAACCTCTTTCTTTCTTTCTTTCTTTCTTTCTTTCTTTCTTTCTTTCTTTCTTTCTTTCTTTCTTTCTTTCTTTCTTTCTTTCTTTCTTTCTTTCTTTCTTTCTTTCTTTCTTTCTTTCTTTCTTTCTTTCTTTCTTTCTTTCTTTCTTTCTTTCTTTCTTTCTTTCTTTCTTTCTTTCTCTCTCTCTCCTTCCTTCCTTCCTTCCTTCCTTCCTTCCTTCCTTCCTTCCTTCTTTCCTTCCTTCCTTCCTTCCTTCCTTCCTCTTCTCATCCAAGAACTGAAGGAAGCTTCTTAAATGAGAAGCAAAACGTCTTCAAGAAAAAAAAGGAAGTCCAATTGCCGTTTGAAAAACGTCCCTCCTTCCCTCCCTCCCTCCTTCCCTCCTTGCTTCTCATCCAAGAAATTTCTACAGTTCACCCAAGAACTGAAGAAGCTTCTTGGAGGAGAAGCGAAACATCTTCAAGCCAAAACACAAGTGGCCTTTTGAAAAAGCACCATTGGGACAACCATGACCTGGAGGACGGAGAATCTCCCTAGACATGAATCCATGGGGTGAAGTCAACCATCGATTTGGGGTTCGCTATCATCAATATGCTAATGATCTCTAATTATATAGAGGCAATTCTGGAGGCAAGTTGTTCCACTGGTTATAATTGTCCTCACTGTCAGGAAATTCCAGGTTGCTTCTCTCCTTGCTCACTTCCCACCCATTGCTTCTTGTCAGAAGCTTTGGAGAAGAGCTTGACTGCTTCTTCTTTGTGGCAGCCCCTGAGATATCATTTTAAGTCTCAGGTTCTCTTGTGAACAACCCAGAGTTGTTGGGAATCGGACTGTGCACAAATGGAATATTATCAATAAGTTTCATCATGCCTAATCCAGTTCCATTCTTGTTAGCTATAAATTTAACCACAGAAGCCTCCACAACGGATGGTTTTTGGTAGTGCTGAAGGGTACCAGGTGGAAGGTATTGTGAGTTTGAAAGCACAGGAAGTCCTCAACTTACAAACGTTCATTCAGGGACCGCTGATTCAAAGGCGCTGAAAAAGGCGACTGAAGACCGTTTTTCACACTTACGACCGTCGCATCATCCCCACGGTCGCGTGATCAAAACTCGGCTGCTTGGCAACCGACTCACATTTATGACGGTTAACAGTGTCCCAGGGTCAACGTGGATTCTCCTTTTGTGACCTTCCGACAAAGAAAAAATCCACAGGGAAGCCAGATTCACTTAATGACCGTATTTCTAACTGCAGTGATTCAGTGAACGATTCTGGCAAGACGGGTTGGCAAAATGGCTTAGCGATGGAAGATTTTTTGGCTTGGTTGTGGTTCCTAAGTTCGAGGACTTCCCTGTAGCCTGCTTCATCTGACGGTCGAAAAAAAAAGATCTCCCAACACGTAACCAATGAAATTCCCTCCCACCCCTCAAGATTGTGTTAAGTAAAGAACTTCTCAGTTGCTCTCCAATGGTCTGCGAGAAGACTTCCAGTGAAAAAAGACAGCAAAACGGAAGGCATCGGGGTGATCGGGTTGGAGCAGGGTCTGAGAACCAAGTGATCTACTGGATCTCTTCTTGCTTGCCGCAACCTCATATAGATAGATAGATAGATAGATAGATAGATAGATAGATAGATAGATAGATAGATATAGATATAATTGATATATAGATATAGATATCTATATCTATCTTCTTTATATATGTATGTATGTATATGTATATGTACAGGTGAAACTCAAAAAATTAGAATATCGTGCAAAAGTTCATTTATTTCAGTAATTCAACTGAAAAGGTGAACCTAATATATGAGATAGACTCATTGCATACAAAGCAAGATAGTTCAAGCCGTGATGTCTCATAATTGTGATGATTATGGCTTACAGCTCATGAAAACCCCAAATCCACAATCTCAGAAAATTAGAATATTGTGAAAAGGTTCAATATTCTAGGCTCAAAGTGTCCCATTCTAATCAGCTAATTAAGCCATAACACCTGCAAAGGATTCCTGAGCCTTTAAATGGTGTCTCGGTCTGGTCCAGTAGGAATCACAATCATGGGAAAGACTGCTGACCTGACAGTTGTGCAGAAAACCATCATTGACACCCTCCGTAAGGGAGGAAAGCCTCAAAAGGTAATTGCAAAAGAAGCTGGATGTTTCCAAAGTGCTGTATCAAAGCACATTGATAGAAAGTTATGTGGAAGGAAAAAGTGTGGAAGAAAAAGGTGCACAAGCAGCAGGGATGACCGCAGCCTGGAGAAGATTGTCAGGAAAAGGCCATTCAAAAGTGTTGGGGACTTTCACAAGGAGTGGACTGAGGCTGGAGTCAGTGCATCAAGAGCCACCACAAACAGACGGTTCCTGGACATGGGCTTGAAATGTCGTATTCCTCTTGTCAAGCCGCTCCTGAACAACAAACAACATCAGAAGTGTCTTACCTGGGCTAAAGAAAAACAGAACTGGTCTGTCGCTCAGTGGTCCAAAGTCCTTTTTTCTGATGAGAGTAACTTTTGCATCTCATTTGGAAACCAAGGACCCAGAGTCTGGAGGAAGAATGGAGAGGCACACACTGCAAGATGCTTGAAGTCCAGTGTGAAGTTTCCACAGTCTGTATTGATTTGGGGAGCCATGTCATCTGCTGGTGTTGGTCCACTGTGCTTCATTAAGTCTAGGGTCAACGCAGCCATCTACCAGGAGATTTTGGAGCACTTCATGCTTCCTTCTGAAGACGAGCTTTATGGGGATGCTCACTTCATTTTCCGGCAGGACTTGGCACCTGCCCACACTGCCAAAAGCACCAACACCTGGTTCAGTGACCGTGGGATTACTGTGCTTGATTGGTCAGCAAACTCGCCTGACATGAATCCCATAGAGAATCTATGGGGCATTGCCAAGAGAAAGATGAGAGACATGAGACCGAACAATGCAGAAGAGCTGAAGGCTGCTATTGAAGCATCCTGGTCTTCCATAACACCTCAGCAGTGCCACAAACTGATAGCTTCTATGCCACGCCGCATTGAGGCAGTAATTGCTGCAAAAAGGGCCCAAACCAAGTACTGAGTACATATGCATGCTTATACTTTTCAGAGGTCTGATAATTGTTCTGTGTACAATCCTTATTTTATTGATTGCATGTAATATTCTAATTTTCTGAGATTGTGGATTTGGGGTTTTCATGAGCTGTAAGCCATAATCATCACAATTATGACAAATCACGGCTTGACCTATCTTCCTTTGCATGTAATGAATCTATCTCATATTTTAGTTTCACTTTTTAAGTTGCATTACTGAAATAAATGAACTTTTGCACGATATTCTAATATTTCGAGTTTCATCTGTATATATATATATATATATATATATATAAAGAAATATATATGCTTATCTCTATGAGGTGATGTTAACCTGCCAGCTATTGCAATTTATTGCTTTGCTCGTGACCTTGTAGTTGGCCTGGTATTTATATGATATATAAAGGCAGAGATCTCTGTAATGGTAGCTTAATATATACATACATACATACATACATACATACATACATACATACATACATACATACATACATACATACTTATTTATTTCAATTTTGCAACAACGATACGCTGGTTGTATCAGAATATTTTTAAAAAATAGACCTGATGTTATACATCAGGGGTCCCCAAACTTGGCAACTTTAAGACTTGTGGACTTCAACTCCCAGAATTCAGAATTCTGGGAGTTGAAGTCCACAAGTCTTAAAGTTGCCAAGTTTGGAGACCTCTGTTATACATCCTAGTTACGACCATTTTCATACAGTATAGTCCAGGGGTCAGCAACCTTAAAACACCCAAAAGGGCCATTGGAACCCTGTTTCCCACAGAAAAGAAAACATCGGGAGCCATAAAACTCTTCCCGTTGCCTGACTATTTCCTGAGAGGCCACAAAACTAGCCTGAATTACACAAAACTAGTACTTGAATTAAACGTTCTGTTTTCTTCTAAAACTTTCCTTGGATTTACCCACAGTTGGCCTACCAGGAGTCGAAAAGCTCAATAAATCATGTGTTGCCGGGTGTCACACACATTGGCGGTTGGGACACGTATTTTGAGCTAAGACAGGGAGCCCGCAGCAGAGGGATGAAAGAGCCACATGCAGCTCCAGAGCTGCGGGTTGCTGACGCCTGGTATAGTCCATGGGAAAAAAAAAAGAATACAAACTTGATATATGATACAACATACTTCTATCTAATGTATATCCGTGGTTATAACATGCCTCTCTATACATTTATCACTCTATATATTTTGATTTGCAACGTCTTCTTCATTGCCTCTTTGTCTGTTGGGATCGGAAGTCACGCCAAGCTTTCTCGAGATCCCCGTCTGCCCTTTCCTTTGCTTCTTTTCCCATTTGCTGAAGGTGTGGAGTTTTTTCCCATTTGCTGAAGGTGTGGAGTTTTTTTAATGATTTTTATTGTTCTTTTTCAGCTTTAACACACATTAATCTTGACTTTAACAGTATTGTGTCATCATTATTATACAAATTATTCTACACATCAATCCCATACAGATATCTACATTGATACATCTTTATATACAATCATTTACTTCTATCTATAATTTTCTTATTACCTTTATCTTTATTTCTATTATTCAGCCAATTATACCAATTATCCCAAATTTCATAATACCCCGACTCTTCTTTCTCTTTCAGTTTTAATGTCAATTTATCCATTTAGGCACAGTCTAATATTTTTTGAATTATTCCTCAGTAGGCAGATTATTTTGTTTCCAACATTGTGCATATATTATTCTTGAAGCTGTCAGAATGTGTATTAAAATATATTTAATCTTCTTTCTATAATTCCCTATAGAAACAATTCCGGTTTAAATTCTATTCGTTCTTCCATTATCTCTTGTTAACCAACTCCATATTTTAGTCCAATATTTCTGGCTTCCGGACATGACCACCACCTATGGTAGAAGGTACCTACCTTGGTTTTTTTCCAACATGTTGGAGTCATGTTAGGGTACATTTTGGCTAGTCTCATTGGGGGCAAATGCCACTTATGGAACATCTTATACATATTTTCTTTATAGGCCGCTGATCTTATTAATGTGTAATTTTTATTCCACATTGTTTCCCAATCTGCTAAATTTATATTATGTCCAACATTTTTTACCCATGCTATCATGCAGGATGTGTTTTTTAAAGGTGTTTCTTTTGATTTGCAGGCAAAGCGCCCCCCAACCTGCCCCAAGGTGTACCCCCCTTGTTGCATAACCAGTATTTTGTGGGACCTGGAGGGCTGCTGCCTGCCTACCCAGTAAGCCATTTCCTTTTGCTTCCTTCCTTCCCTCCCTCCCTCCCTTGCCTTGCCCTGCTACCGTTGAGCTACCGGCTCTGGGGTGGAGGTGGGTCAGCCACTCAGTTGCAAAGAGCCCAGCACAAATTGTTCTTGGGGGGGGGGTGGGGAGGAGGAGGCTTACGTGCAAAGGCCCCGTGAGACCCATTTACAAACTTCAGGCACAAGACCCCGTTGTCTGTCCTATTAAATCAAGGGGAACATACTTTGACATGGCTTTTGATGCAATCAGGGTACAAGGTGAATATACGTATCCCTGGATAATGTTGCAGGATTCAGTCTGAGTCGGTTGCGGGGAACGAAGGTTTATTCTTCCAAGCTTTTGAGCTGGTGCTGGAGTCTATTTCTCTGTATCTTTGTATCTCTTGTGACACTCTGGGTCTCTCTCTGTGTCTCTTGTCTGTCTGTCTGTCTCTCTCTCTCTCTCTTTCTTCACTTTGTCGGTCTCTTGTCACTCTGTGTGTGTGTATGTGTGTCTTGTAACTTCTGTGTCTCTGTCTCGTCACTCTGTGTCTCTTGTCACTTTCTCTCTGTGTCTCTTGTCACTCTCTCTCTCTCTCTCTTATCACTCTGTCTCTTGTCACTCTGTGTTTGTGTGTGTGTGTGTGTCTTGCCACTCTGTCTCTTGTCACTCTCTCTTTTTCTCTTGTGTCTCTTGTCACTGTCTCTGTCTCTTCTCTCTCTCTGTATCTCTTGTCTCCCTCCCTCCCTCTCTCTCTGCCCAGAATATGTGCACTGAGGTATTCCACATATATAAAAGTGTAGCATATAAATACAGCATGTAGAACAACCAGGTGTACACATTCAGGAGAGAGAGAGAGAGAAGTTCCCTGAGAATGGGCTTCAGCACCAGCCCAAAAGCTTGGAAGAATAAACCTTCAGTTCTGGTGACCCCTTCAGATTGGATCCTGCAATCAGTATAGAGTCTGTTGGGTTGGTCTTTCCCCGGGATGTGTATAGTACGTGTTCTCCTAAAGAAGAGATGCCACGGATTGAATCTGGAGATGTGTAGGGCAGTTATGATCTTGTCTATGGGTTGTGCACTGGGGTCCCCTATAGAATTCAGAGAACAAGCAAAGAAGAGGAAGCCCTCCGTTCACAAGTAATCCCTGACCGGAATCTTCTTGGACTCAGAACTTATTTGATTTGCAATGGGGCCCTTGATGATCTCTGAGCTTAGTGGTTTCCTTGCAGACATTTAATTACCCAGCTAGGTAACATCATCAGTGCTAGAAGGAAGTGGGGTTTGTGGAGTGAAACACCAATCTTGTGATTTGCGTGTGTGCTTTTGCTGTCTTTAAGCAGATTTATGGTTATGATGATCTTCAGATGCTCCAATCCAGGCTACCTGTGGTAAGTAACATTTTTTATTGATGCTTTTCTCACTTTACGGAGTCTTTAAATATATATATTTCTAAGCTTTTATTGAAAACCATCGGAATGGGAAAGGCTGAAAGCCTACCCTGGTTTTTGCAAATAAAGACACAGGAATGCTGAAACTTAAATGCCACTTTCCATATACGTTTTAAAAATATATATATAATTGTATATGGAAAGTGGAATCTAAGCTCCAGCATTCCCGTGTCTTTAATTGTAAAAACCAAGTTAGGTTTGCAGACCCTATCCCATTTCAGACAAATGGCTGTCTAATCTCTTCTTAAAAACTTGGAGCACCCACAACTTCTGGTGGCAAATTGCTCCACTGATTAATGGTTCTCACTGTCAGGAAATTTCTCCTTAGTTCTAAGTTGCTTCTCTCCTTGATGAGTTTCCATCCGTTGCTTCTTGTTCTGTCTTCAGGGGCTTTGGAGAATAGCTTGACTGCCTCTTCTTGTGTGACCACCTTTGAGATATTGGAACACTGCTATCATGTCTCCCCTAGTCCTTCTTCTTCTCATTAAATGAGATATATCCCAATTCCTGCAACCGTTCTTCCTATTTTTTTAGCCTCCACTTATTTTTTTCTTTCTTTCTGTGTAGTACCAGTAAGATTAATTGTAGTGTAAAGAAGTTGTCTCCAGCATGGGATTCCGTTGACCTGTCAAGGAAGCTCCTGATGTTAATTTGTGTCTCTGAAGTGTGTTTTCTGTCTGTTCTGGGCACTGTTGTGTTGGTTTACCATATAATTCATTGGGTAAATTACTAAGCAAAGAAGCCTGCTCTTTTGTTGAAGGCAAAAAGAAACACAATTGGAAGGGTAGATCTGAGGAGACCTCGCTGGGGAGGGGACAGGATTGTATTAATAGTTGTTATGGGTGAGTATTGGCGATAAATCACTTTTTTTTTTAGCACCGTCGTAACATAGAATAGAGCAAAATAGAATAGAATTAGAATTAGAATAAAATAGAGGAATGAAGAACAGAATAGAATAATGAAGAATAGAACAGAATCAAACAGAATGGAATGGAATGGAATAGAATTACAAATAGAAATAGAATAGAATAGAGGAATGAGGAATAGAATAGAATAATGAAGAATATAACAGAATCAAACAGAATGGAATGGAATAGAATTACAAATAGAAATAGAATAGAATAGAGGAATGAGGAATAGAATAGAATAATGAAGAATATAACAGAATAAAACAGAATGGAATGGAATGGAATAGAATAGAATAACAGAGTTGGAAGGGACCTTGGAGGTCTTCTAGTCCAACCCCCTGCTTAGGTAGGAAACCCTACAGCACTTCAGACAAATGGTTATCCAACATCTTTTTAAAAACTTCCACTGTTGGAGCATTCACAACTTCTGGAGGTAAGTTGTTCCACTGATAAATTGTTCCAACAGTCAGGAAAATCCTCTTAAGTTGCTTCTCACCTTGATTAGTTCCTATCTGTTGGTTCTTGTCCTGCTGTCAGGTGCTTTGGAGACTAGCTTGACCTCCCTCTTTGTGGTTTTTTCTTTGAATGGTTGTAAGTCAAGGACTGACTGTAAAAGGCATAAACACTGCTGGGTTTGCGGTCTTACATTTTCTGACGGGGGCCGAGTCCCAGAACTGGGTTGCAACTCCTCTTTTTTGGGTCGCTTTTAACTTCAAACAATCATTAAGCAACTGGTTGTAAACTAGAGAGTTACCTCTGTTGTTGTACCACACATAACTCTATTAAGAGTTAAGAGACCAAAGAGAGCAAGTTTGGTCTGGTAGTTAAGTCACTAGGCTAGAAAATGGGAGTCTGTGAGTTCTAATCCTGCCAGAGGCATGAGAGTTGACTGGGCGATTTTGAGCCTATCACCAGGAGATGGTGAATTCTAGTCCCACCTTAGACCTGAAAGCCAGCTGGGTGACATTGGGCTAATTACCAGGAGACAGTGAATTGTAGTCCTGCCTTAGGCATGAGAATTGACTGAGTGATTTTGAGCTAATCACCAGGGGACGGTGAATTCTAGTCCCACCTTAGACCTGAAAGCCAGCTAGGTGACATTCGGCTTATTACCAGGAGACAGTGAATTGTAGTCCTGCTTTAGGCATGAGAATTGACTGAGTGATTTTGAGCCAATCACCAGGGGATGGTGAATTCTAGTCCCGCCTTGGACCTGAAAGCCAGTTAGGAGACTTTGAACCAATCACCAGGAGATGGTGAGTTCTAGTCCCGCCTTAGACCTGAAAGCCAGCTGGGTGACATTGGGCTAATTACCAGGAGACAATGAGTTGTAGTCCCGCCTTAGACTTGAAAGCCAGCTAGGTGACTTTGAAGCAATCACCAGGGGACGATGAATTCTAGTCCCGCCTTAGACCTGAAAGCCAGCTAGGTGACTTTGAACCAATCACCAGGAGATGGTAAGTTCTAGTCCCGCCTTAGACCTGAAAGCCAGCTGGGTGACATTGGGCTAATTACCAGGAGACAGTGAGTTGTAGTCCTGCCTTAGGCATAAGAATTGACTGAGTGATTTTGAGCCAATCACCAGGGGACGGTGAATTCTAGTCCCGCCTTGGACCTGAAAGCCAGCTAGGAGACTTTGAACCAATCACCAGGAGATGGTGAGTTCTAGTCACGCCTTAGACCTGAAAGCCAGCTGGGTGACATTGGGCTAATTACCAGGAGACAGTGAGTTGTAGTCCTGCCTTAGGCATGAGAATTGACTGAGTGATTTTGAGCCAATCACCAGGGGACGGTGAATTCTAGTCCCGCCTTGGACCTGAAAGCCAGCTAGGAGACTTTGAACCAATCACCAGGAGATGGTGAGTTCTAGTCACGCCTTAGACCTGAAAGCCAGCTGGGTGACATTGGGCTAATTACCAGGAGACAGTGAGTTGTAGTCCCGCCTTAGACTTGAAAGCCAGCTAGATGACTTTGAAGTAATCACCAGGAGATGGTGAGTTCTAGTCCCACCTTAGACCTGAAAGCCAGCTGGGTGACATTGGGCTAATTACCAGGAGACAGTGAGTTGTACTCCTGCCTTAGGCATGAGAATTGACTGAGTGATTTTGAGCCAATCACCAGGGGACGGTGAATTCTAGTCCCGCCTTAGAGCTGAAAACCAGCTGGGTGACATTGGGCTAATTACTAGGAGACAGTGAGTTGTAGTCCTGCCTTAGGCATAAGAATTGACTGAGTGATTTTGAGCCAATCACCAGGAGACAGTGAATTCTAGTCCCGCCTTAGACCTGAAAACCAGCTCGGTGACATTGGGCTAATTACCAGGAGACAGTGAGTTGCAGTCCTGCCTTAGGCATGAGAATTGACTGAGTGATTTTGAGCCAATCACCAGGGGACGGTGAATTCTAGTCCCGCCTTAGACCTGAAAGCCAGCTGGGTGACATTGGGCTAATTACCAGGAGACAGTGAGTTGTAGTCCCGCCTTAGACTTGAAAGCCAGCTAGATGACTTTGAAGTAATCACCAGGAGATGGTGAGTTCTAGTCCCACCTTAGACCTGAAAGCCAGCTGGGTGACATTGGGCTAATTACCAGGAGACAGTGAGTTGTACTCCTGCCTTAGGCATAAGAATTGACTGAGTGATTTTGAGCCAATCACCAGGGGACGGTGAATTCTAGTCCCGCCTTAGACCTGAAAGCCAGCTAGGTGACTTTGAACCAATCACCAGGAGACGGTGAATTCTAGTCCCGCCTTAGAGCTGAAAACCAGCTGGGTGACATTGGGCTAATTACTAGGAGACAGTGAGTTGTAGTCCTGCCTTAGGCATAAGAATTGACTGAGTGATTTTGAGCCAATCACCAGGAGACAGTGAATTCTAGTCCCGCCTTAGACCTGAAAACCAGCTCGGTGACATTGGGCTAATTACCAGGAGACAGTGAGTTGCAGTCCTGCCTTAGGCATGAGAATTGACTGAGTGATTTTGAGCCAATCACCAGGGGACGGTGAATTCTAGTCCCGCCTTAGACCTGAAAGCCAGCTGGGTGACATTGGGCTAATTACCAGGAGACAGTGAGTTGTAGTCCCGCCTTAGACTTGAAAGCCAGCTAGATGACTTTGAAGTAATCACCAGGAGATGGTGAGTTCTAGTCCCACCTTAGACCTGAAAGCCAGCTGGGTGACATTGGGCTAATTACCAGGAGACAGTGAGTTGTACTCCTGCCTTAGGCATAAGAATTGACTGAGTGATTTTGAGCCAATCACCAGGGGACGGTGAATTCTAGTCCCGCCTTAGACCTGAAAGCCAGCTAGGTGACTTTGAACCAATCACCAGGAGACGGTGAATTCTAGTCCCGCCTTAGAGCTGAAAACCAGCTGGGTGACATTGGGCTAATTACTAGGAGACAGTGAGTTGTAGTCCTGCCTTAGGCATAAGAATTGACTGAGTGATTTTGAGCCAATCACCAGGAGACAGTGAATTCTAGTCCCGCCTTAGACCTGAAAACCAGCTGGGTGACATTGGGCTAATTACCAGGAGACAGTGAGTTGCAGTCCTGCCTTAGGCATGAGAATTGACTGAGTGATTTTGAGCCAATCACCAGGGGACGGTGAATTCTAGTCCTGCCTTAGCCCATGAAAGCTACCTGGGTGACTTTGGGTCAACCAACAGGAGACGGTGAGGTCTAGTCCCACGATAGGCACGAAAGCCAGCTGGGTGATTTTGGTCCAGTCATTCTCTTTCAGTCCAGCTCACCTCGCAGGGTTGTTGTTGTGGGGAAAATAGGAGCAAGAAGATGTGTTGGATGTGTTCACTGCCTCGAGTTATTTGTAAAATTAATAAAGGCAGCATACAAACCATTAAGCAAATGAAGGAATATAATGCAGGGCCAAAGCCTCCACCTCAAATGTAAGCATGGAACCCAATTCTCTGCCCCAAAGTCAAAATGAAAAGTCTCAGAGAGGAACTGTTGGGATAAAACCCGCCTGGAGTCCTATATGCAGGTAGTCTTCAACTTACGACCAAAGTGAACTTTGCCCCATTTTATGACCTTTCTTGTCACCATTGTTAAGTGAATCACTGAAGTTGATAAGCTAGTAACTTGGTTATTAAGTGAATCTGGTTTCCCCATGGACTTCCAAATCAGTGGCTGAGCATCTGAATTTTGATCATGGGACCATGCGGATGCTGCAGCGATCATAAATGTGAAAAACGGTCATAAGTCACTTTTTTCAGTGCCGTTGTAACTTCGAACAGTCCATAAATGAACGGTTGTAAGTCGTCGTAAGTCAAAGACTACCTGTAGTCTCTCTTTTTTTTAAGAAAAGCCCACTTTTATTTCAAATCATAGCATTACAAATCAAATAAATAACAGAACACGTAAAAACTATTGAAAAAAATCCAGTGGGTGCAGTTTGGTTCAAAATCAAACCTTAATATACTTTCTTGTGACTCCACATTAAAACGACTCTTCATTTGATCTTTCATTGAACGTAACATTTAATGCAACCTTTGTATCATTTGTAAAAATAAATATATATATAAAGGCAGAGCTTCAATAAATACATAAATAAAATAAATAAATTAAAATAAATAGATCTCCATTCTCTCGGTCAGCCTGTCCATATACATGAAATCCACTTGGATTTCATGTCTCACGAACTCCTGTGTGCATCTGTCCAGTCCTTTCTCTTTGAGGAAATTCTCGATGCTTCGGAAATACTTCTTCAGTTGCAGTTTGTGCATCCATTCCTCTTTACTTTTTCCCAGCTTCAGTTTTTCTCCTTCGAGGCACCTCTGGACCCTCTGAGTTTGCGCGTGAAGCTTATGGAGAAACCTAGAATGGCAAAACAGGAGAAGAATGTTGGTAGAGATTCTCAGTCATCCAGGTCAGGGTTTGTTCTGACCAAGGCTTCCTGAGACAGTAACAATCACACGCTGTTCCCCAAAACCTTTGTTTTTATTGCAACGGCTGTGAATTATATGCATTCCCAGCCCATAATGAGTCCCAGTTTACTGAATAGTCCAACAGAAGTCTGCCACATTCCTTCGGGATAAGGCTAATAAGCACCCACCTTTATCTCCCTTGAAATGCTGCCAACGACTAAATTGCCCATTAGCTGTACAAGGCCACACGGAGCTTCAGAATTTAAACCGACCAGAGTGGACAAAGTTGCTTCCTGCAAAGGCTCCTGTCCCTTTGCTCCTCCTTTATGTCTTATGGGAGGGGCCAATCACCTCCAAGCTTTACTCCCGAGTTGCCCCTTTTATTTTAACGGTTCTTGCCTTCTGGCAGCTCTGCGCAAACTGGGAACAGGCTCCCCCTGCTCCTCTGCCTCGCTGATGTCAAATTCTGATGTCAAATTCTGGAGGCTCCGGAGTCAGCACAAAACTCTCAGATGACCCTGGCTCCATCTCTGTGTTGGATGCAGGACCCTCGTCCGAGTTCTCCCCAGACTCTAGGACTGGCCCATGTTCCTCCCCACTGTCCGGCTGCTGCCAGCTCCTCAGGTCTCTGGCGGATCACAACAGGGTTGTCCAAAAAGTGCTTTTGCAAAAAGCCACTGGATTTTGTTTTTCCTCGAAGACATTTCGCTTCTCATCCGAGGAGCTTCTTCAGTTCTGACTCAGCTGGAAGAAGCACCAGAACTGAAGCCAGAACTGAAGAAGCTTCTCGGACGAGAAGCAAAACCTCTTCGAGGCAAAACAAAGCGCAGTTTCCTTTTGAAAAAAGCACCGTTGGGATTTCTTTGAAAAGGTTTCGCTTCTTGTCCAAGAAGCTTCCTCAGTTCTCAAGTACTGAACTGAAGAAGCTTTTCAGATGAGAAGCTGAAAAACCTTTTCAAAGAAAAACAAAGCAAAGAAAGTCCAGTTGACTTTTGAAAAAGCGCCTTTGGGAGCTACCTCACAGGGAGAAAAATGGGGAAACTTAAGTCTTCTGTCTACTGCTTTGAGCTCCTGGAGGAGTAAAGCAAGATGGAGTTTTAAAATGAATTAAATCAGAATCCTTTCCATTGCTTTCGGATGGCTGCAAATTTCCCCAGCTATTTATATAATAATAACAATAACAACAACTACTACTACTATTATTTATTAAAATCACCCAGTTGCCTTTTTAAACTTCACTTTTGGGACAAAACCGTAAGGCTTGAGAGGAAAAAAGTTACTTTTCCTCAACCTCTTTGTCTCACTACGCGGATCCCATCCTACTGTAGGTAAGTCCTTGACTTACGACCGCAATCGGCCCCAAAATTTCTGTAGCTAAGCGCAAACATTGATTAAGTGGTAGTTTTGCCCCATTTTTTTATGACCTTTCTTGCCTCTTCCCCCTCCCCCCCAGGTGGCTAAGTAAACCACTCGCAGCTATTAAGCTAGCAACCCGGTTGTTAAGTGAATCGGGCTTCCCCGTTAACTTGGACATTACGTGACCATGACCGCAGAGACTCTGTCACCGTCATAAAGACGAGCACCCACATTTTGATCAGGTAACTGTGGGGATGCTCCCAACGGCCGTGTGGAAAACGGTCCTAAGCCCCTTTATTCCCAGTGCCGTTGCAACTTCGAACGGTCACTTAAGTGAACCGTTGTAAGTCGAGGACTGTACGCACACGAGTGCGCGGAAAAGGAAGGAAGAAAAAAAAGAGCACGGACTGACCTTTTTCGCAAAGTGGCATCCCAGGCGACCCACAGATGGTCCTCCTTGAAGAGATGTAGGAATCCGTGCAGCATCTCCAGGAGGGCTTTGGTGACAGCCCGTGGCCTTCGTATCCCGAGGATTTTTATGGGGAAACTGACCTCCAGCATTTTCCGCAGACACTCCGGGGGGACCTTCGCCTTCATGCCTTTCAGCAGCTCCATGCTTTGCTGGTTCCATCTCTGCTGTTGCCATTTCAAAAGATTGCAGTGGAGTCCCGAGGCTGGAACAGCCAGCAGGAGCACCAGGCAGAGCAGCCCCATGGGCACCGGAGTCGATGTGGCCGCCATGGAAGGACCTGGGTTCTGCGATGGGTCCCCCTCTGTGATGCAGCACCATTGAAGCGAAGGGCTCTCTGGCATCCTCCTTTATGCCCTGGCTAGCCCATGTTCCCTTTCATCATTTTCTTTCCCGAATTCCCCTGGTTTCATTTTCAGTTTTCAATTTCAACTTCCATGGAGGTTTTTCCCCTGGTGAGTCTTAGGTGCTTGTAGCTGAGATGGGACCTCTTCTAGCTCCCCCCCACCCCCCACCCCCCAAAAAAAACTATTTCCTACCCCTTCCTCGCACCCCAAAAGACCCCCCAATAGTCAACACTGCTAGGATATGCTTTAGGTTTCATTGCCTGCAAATCAACCCTTGAGCCTTGCAATATATAGGTAGACTTTGACTTAACAACAATTAATTTAGTGCCTGTTGCAAGTTAACAACGGCGCTGAAAAAAAAGTGACTTTTAACGACTGTTTTTCACACTTAACGACCATTCCAGTGTCCCCTTGGTCAAATCTTTTTTTTTTTTTTTGTAATCAAGGTTCTTTTATTTCAATCTACATGCACACAACAATACATAAACAGTGGTGGCATCAATATACCATACATTTTAGTCTAAGCAGAATTAATAATACCAATCCTATGTCTTAATACACAAGTTTTCATTAAATCATAATCATAATAAGTTGCTTATTTTCAACATTTCAGTACCCTCTCCTAGTGCCAACCACCATGTCTTTTAAACATGCCTAGTAATTCCATTATTCCATTTCCTCTCCTATTTTTTGTTTTTAAATCAAAAATTCTCGTTTGGCAAGCAGTGTGGTTCCAGGTTTCACATCTCAATACAAGCACGACCATAGTTATACCTATTCATTCTGCTTATTCAGTTTCATATCACATTATTCCCATGGTCACACCTTTTGGATGCTTGACAGCTGATTCACATTTATGACGGTTGCTGTCACCATCACCTTTCGCGGTTGAACGTCATCGATAATGCTCTCGAAGCGAGAGAACATCACTTCTGCATTAGCCCTCTCCCAGCTGGGCTCCTGCAATGCGCTCTCCATGGGGCTGCCCTTGAAGAGTATTCGGAAGCGACAACTGGTACAGGACATGGCAACCGAGACAATGCTGGGCTGGCTCTATTTTTTCTGTTTTAACCACTGCCAGCTCTCGCCCTCATTTTATTTTCACCATTTTATATTGTTTTTTCAAATCGCTATTTAGTTTACCCGAATATAAAGGAAAATAAAGACACTGGGAAACCAGAGGAAGGAAAAAGGGAATGTGTAAAACAAGTTAAAAAGTGGAGGTTGTAAGTTTGTTATTTTCCACTGTTCTAAAAAGAGTCGGAAGCCAATGCTAGTTTCCCCTTATTTATGTATTTTTAATTTTCCTTCTTATTTTATATTTCGAGAAGCTATTTTTTGCCATCTTCTTGAGGTCTCCAGAAGACACTCTCTCTGGGGCACACTGAGAATATATCTGCTGAACAAAACTCCACATTGGCAACAGGAAGGGCATCCGGCCAGTAAACACTCACCTCCATTCAGTTGCCCAGAGTCCACCCTGCAAGGGATGATGGGGTCTGGGTTCAAAGAGGATGGCTGAGGTCTGCAGAAGGTCTCTTGGACCAGAGTGACGGGGGGAGGATTGTGGTTGTGTTGGGGCATAGGGTCACACCATTGTCAGTGAGCTACGAGGTCTGTTTCCAGGTGTTGAGGAATCCCCTTTTAATGCTCTTCGTGGCACGGGACCCAGACTACCTGAGGAAACCATCTCGCCCTGATGCAATTAAACCGCCCCACTTTTATTCTGGCACAAGAGGCCAGACCTCAATAACACTGTTTTTTTATAAAATTAGGCCAAGCAGGAAACAAAAAGGAAAATTGACGATACTTTTATCGGCACCAAACAACTCCTGTTTATCCCATATCCTTGGAAAGGACTCAACTGGCACATAAAAGAGCCAATTCCAGTCTATAAAAACATCTGGCGGATTGCTCTACCGACCAAATTATAAACCCCCCCCGCAGATGTAATCCTGGAGCAAAACTGCCCAATTCCAACATCTATAGCTTGCTTTTACAGCATGTAGATCAATCATTTGCTTTCAGTAAAAGTTGGCCTCTTCCAATAACACCACACCACCACAGTATTAACATACGTGGTATGAGTAAAGGGTTTCCTGCCCGAGCCGGGGGGGGGGGGGGTTGGACTAGAAGACCTCCAGGGTCCCTTCTTAACTTCGTTCTTCTGTTCACGCCGGAATTCCTTGGGTTCCTTTCCAACGCTGTTCCTTTTATTCCGCCTTTATTCGATGTTTAAAATAAATCGTGTCGAGGCATTGTTTAGGAAATACTTGGCAGCATTAATATATTCCTGGGCATCAGTCCCGGATTCCTTTTTGGGAAATTCCAACGTCGGAATTAAAGAGTCAGAGTTGAGATACTGAAAACACAACAGACCCGAAACTGAAAGTGAGAGAAAGGCTGTTCCAAATACGGACATGGAAGTAATGCCTCGATCTCCTTCAGATGGTTTTCATGCGGTCACCGCTGGGAAATGGGATGTAAGGCAGATGTGTGCAAACTCAGGCCTGCTTTTCTGACTTGGCCGTGCTCTTTCGAAGAACGCGAAAACAGGCAGCAGGCCAAGAAATTAATTCGAAATACCCTGGAACACAAGACAGGGCGGCGGTTCTTTAAATATTACCGAAGTCCCGCGCTTAGCCTTGGCCAGCTGTGTTCCCTCTCCTGCCTCCTTACTACACCCCCCAAAAAGAACAATAACGCGTAACCCCTACTTTAAAAGGGCCTTTAGAGTAGGCAGGACAAGAAATAGTGGATGGAAAGTAATCAAGGAGAGAAGCAGCCTAGAATGAAGGAGAAACTTCCTAACAGTGAGAACAAGTAACCAGTGGAACAGCTTGCCACCAGAAGTTGTGGGTGCTCCATCACGGGAGGTTTTGAAGAAGAGACTTGGACTTGTCTGAAGGGTTTCCTGCTTGAGCAGGGGGTTGGACTAGAAGACCTCAAAGGTCCCTTCCAACTCTGTTATTCTCTCCCCCCCGCCCTCCTCCCTTGAAGTTTTTTATTTATTCTGCTTATAGGCATCAATACATACAGTGTGGCACCTAAGCATCATACATTTTGGTGCCAACAAAATATAACAGCATTCAACATACCTCTTACATTTATCAAACTTATATGATTCTAATGTTAATACACATATTTATATCATATTATAATCCTTCATTATTTACTTATTCAATATGCCAATACATTCTTCTAATGCCAATCACCATATTATTTAAACAGACACGATAATTTCATTATTCAATTTCTTCTTTTGTTTTATATTTTTATTTTTTTTTGGGGTGGGGGAAACATCTGTTTTGGCAAGCAGTGTGGTTCCAGGTTCTTACCTTTCGGTACAAACATGACCACAGTTGCATCAACTCCGTTATTCTCTTATTCTTCCTATTTCTCTGCTGCAAGAGCTGCTCAAGCTGCAGGAGGCTCCAGTTTAAAGTAATGGGCTTGGTTTGCTCAGATTCTGGGGTCACCTGAGTGAATCCACAAAACGTGAATCATTTCTTTTTTTTAAAAAAAAAGATTTTTAATGACATAAATGGCGATATTTAAATGTTGCCATTTACTATAACTTGATTCAAAGCAACTAATTCTTTCTTAACTTTGCCTTGCCGCTTCCATTTAAGTCCGTCAGAACTTTGAACCATCGCTAAGTGACCGGACGTTAGTCAAGGACTACCTGTAGTCTAGGCTGCAATCTGGTTTTAGAAATAGAGGTAATGCTCGACTTACAACCATTCTCCTTAGTGACCATTTGAGGTCACAACAGTCCCGGAAAAAGTGACTTACGACCACTGCAGCATCCCCGTGGTCACAGAAACAGGATTTGGAGACTTGGCAACTGGCATGTACTTATGACAGTTGCGCAGTCTCGAGTTTTGCAGCGTTAATTCAGCGCCAGAAAAATAAACACAGACGGCTGATGCTGCACTTAACATCTTTATAAACATAATAAGTAGATTTTACAAACCAGTTGTAGATTTCTCCAACATGGAGCAAACTCAGAGAGAAACAGGTTGCAAGTAACTTCAGCAGGCAAGCAAGCAAGTTAGTTTCATTTTCAATAGACAAGAGCTCAACACATAGCTGCAGAGTTGCAGAACTTAATATAGAGCCACACCTAGGCTACTTCTAGTTTCAGTTTCCAGCCTAGGCTACTTCTAGTTTCAGTTTCCAAACTGTCCTCGTTGGCTGATTTAGTTGCTATGCCTATTCATTGGCTGCCCTTGTTACCAAGCTCTATTCCAGTTCATGAATATAACTCTTGACACGGGTTTCATGTGATCAGCATTTGTAACCTTCACTTTGGCTTCCAATAAGCAAAATGTCAACTCATATTTTGTGGTAATTGCCGGAATCCTGACACAAAGTCAGTGGGGGAAGCCAGATTGGCTGAGCAACCATATAGTTCACTTAACAACTGATTTGCTTACCTGCGGCAAGAAGGTCATAAGATTAACATAACTCACTTAAGAGCTCTGGTGATTGCTAGCAGTTCAAATCTCACCATGCTCAAGGTTGACTCAGCCTTCCATCCTTCCGAGGTCGGTAAAATGAAGACCCAGATTGTTGGGGGCAAGAGGCTGACTCGGTAAACTTCTCTGGCTGTAAAGCACTGTGAAGCGGTATATAAGTCTAAGCGCTATTGCTATGGATGGATGGATGGATGTGTTGAAAGAAATATCCTTCTGGATTCAGTTCCAAGTGTGGAAAAAGACACTGGAAACATGGAGGCTGCTTGGAAGGTTTAATGGTTACAGGGCCACATGGCCTGGAGCTCCAGAGAAGTCTGATCACATACTTCAAGGTGGGAAGGTCAAGAAGGAAAAAAAGACTGAGGTACTGAGAGTGCTGGGTTTTATACCCTCTGTTGGGATTTGAATTGGAGCTTGTATTCTAATTGGTTGTCAGACTCCCAGGGGCAACTCTGTAGGCTGTCCTGAGTTCCAGGCTTGGTCTAGCCTTGCTGGGCGATTATGCCCTTAAAAGGGCTTTTGGCAATTTCTATAGCTTTATCTGGAGTTCCTTCTTATGTAAAGTATTCTGGCCCCGGCCTTAATGGCCCACCCATTAAGAAAGGTGGGGGTGAGTTTCTCCTTCTGGGGTGAGTTTCTGCTTCTTGGGTTTCTACTCGTTTTAGGGGAAATATTTTGCCTTTTTTATATTTCCTAGGCTATTTCAATTTTCTAGGAGAGGGGTGGGTGCTAACTTCCTACAGATGGATGGATAGATAGGCAGGCAGGCAGGCAGGCAGGCAGAGGGACAGACAAACAAACAATATATAGAGAGAGGCACGGTGGCACAGTGGTTAGAATGCAGTATTCCAAGCTAACTCTGACAGCAGTTCGATTCTGACCAGCTGAAGGTTGACTCAGCCTTCCATCCTTCCGAGTCGGTAAAATGAAGACCCAGATTGTTGGGGGCAAATAGGCTGATTCTGTAAACTGCTTAGGGCTGCAAAGCACAACAGAGAAATACATAAGTCTAAACACTATTGCCATGCCGTGCTATGCTATGCTTTCCTATGGATGGATGGATGGATGGATGAAGACAGATAGACAGATGATAGATATAGAACTCTGGTGGAGCAATGGTTAGAATGGAGTATTGGAGGCTAACTCTGCCAACTGCTAGCAGTTCGATCACTTTTCATCCTTCCGACATCAGTAAAATGAGGACCCGGATTTTGCAGGGGCAAGAGACTGACTCTGTAAACGGCTCAGAGAGAGGCTGTAAAGCACTGTGCAGCGGGGAAGTCTAAGTGCGATTGCTATTGCCTTGCTTAGCAACAGAAACTTTGCACTCCATTGTAGTCATACGTTGAGGACTATTTCTACATTGTTCTGTTGCTTTCTCGTTGGTAGGATTACTATGGAATCACATTCCCTGCTCCTGCGAACCTGACCAGCAGAGATGGAGCCCTTGCTAACAACCCTTACTCAGGTGAGGCAATGCTCAGGTATGGCTGTGGATCTCCAGTGTCCATGCCAGGCAGTCTGTTGCTTGATCGTGGCATTGCGATGGCTACCACAGTGGGGGAGTCCGCGCCTTCCTATGCCTTTCCCATCAACCTCCAAGAAGACCAAACATTCAGGATCATATCGATACCATCTCCAGGACTCTTGCTCACCTGACTGGTCACAAGGTGGTCCATCATCTGGACTATCTAAGTCCCCTTGTGGTCTTCTTCCACACACACTTTCTCTGTTGAGCCTCCCAGAGTGCAGAGCAGGGGTGTCCAACCTTGATAACTTTTAAGAGTTGTGGACTTCACACTCCCAGTTGGTTGATTGGGGAATTCTGGGAATTGAGGTCCACAGGTCTTAAAGGTTGAAAAGTTTGGAGACTCTTGTTCTAAACGCGTACAGATGTGATGAATAACACAAAAGCACAAAATTGTGAAAAAGTCGTTTGGTGTACCAGTGGAAGACTTAAAACAGCATGGCTGACTGGGGAATTTAGGATAGGATAGGATAGAAATAGAATAGAAATAGAAATAAAAATGAATAGAAATAGAACTAGGAATAGAAATAGAATAGAAATAGAATAAAATAGAATAGCATAGAATATGGATATGGATATTAATTAGGAATAGAATAGAATAACAGAGTTGGAAGGGACCTTAGAGGTCTTCTAGTCCAATCCCCTGCTCAGGCAGGAAACCCTACACCACTTCAGACAAATGATTGTCCAATCTCTTCTTTAAAGCTTCCAGTGTTGGAGCATTTACAATTTCTGGTGGCAAGTTGTTCCACTGGTTAATTGTTCCCACTATTAGGAAATGTCTCCTTAGTTCTAGGTCGCTTCTCTCCTTGAATTCTGGGAGTTGAAGTCCACAAATCTTAAAATTGTCAAGATTGGGCACTCCTGGTATAGAGTCTAGGCAGAATATGGAGGGGGTCACCCTATTCTCCAAAGCCCCTGAAGGCAGGACAAGAAGCAATGGGTGGAAACTAATCCAGGAGAGAAGCAACTTAGAACTAAGGAGGAATTTCCTGACACTGAGAACAATTAACCAGCGGAACAACTTGCCTCCAGAATTTGTAAATGCTCCAACCCTGGAAGTTTTTAAGAAGAGACTGGGTAACCATTTGTCTGAAGTGGTGTAAGGTTTCCTGCCCCAGCAGGGGGTTGGACTAGAAGATCTCCCAAGGTCCCTTCCAACTCTGTTTATTCTAATAGGCAGGAACCAACTGAGAAAGACAGTCCACGTTTCTTTGCACAGTCCCAAGTCTCACAGGCAGGGCCAACCAGCCACCAGGAGGCCCTTGGTGGGCCCAATCATGAAAAGAAGAGAGAGAGAGAGATTAATGATTTGTCTAAGGAAAAGTGTGTCTCAAAAGCCAACCTGTTCAGCCATTGCAAAGAGGAATCGCCATCGTGTCCATCCCTGAACCTCTGTTTTGCCACTTCCTGCTTCCTGTCCAGGTGACATCGCAAAATTTGGCCGCGGAGACTCCTCTTCGCCCGTGCCAGCCACCACCCTTGCCCAGGCTCAACAGAACCAGAACCAGGCCCACCACACGGCTCAACAAGCCTTCCTCAACCCCACGTTGCCGCCCGGCTACAGCTACACTGGCTTACCATACTACGCCGGCGTGCCAGGAGTTCCCAGCGCTTTCCAGTACGGCCCTACCATGTTTGTAAGTCTGGGGTCTCGAAGGGCGGTTGGGCATGGGCTGGGATTCTCCCAGAGTTGTTGCCTCTGAGTGGCCCTTGGTGCTCTCTGAGCTTGGTTGTAGTCTAGGAGGCAGTTTTATTACCCAGCTGGGGAACATCATCACTGTGAAGAGGAGGAGGAGGAAGAGGAGGAGGGGAAGGAAGAGGGAGAGAAGGAGGGGAAGGAGGAGGGAGAGGAGGAGGAGGAGGAGGAGAAAGAAAGGAGGGGGAAGAGGGAGAGGAGGGAGGAGGGGAGAGGAAGGGAAGGGGAGGAGGGCAGGGGTGGGTTTCTACCAGTTCTGTCCACCTCTGTAGAACCGGTAGCTCTGAAGAACAGCAGACATAGAACTGGTTCTATGTCTGCTGATGTTTTTCCTCACCTGCCCACCTGGGCTCTTACCTGACCTTTATTTCCTGCTGCCATGAGGGGCACAGCTGCAGTTAAAAAAGCAGGAAAAAAGGGCTGTTTCAAAGGCTGCTTCTCTGCATGCAGCGTGCTGCTGCGTGGCTCACTGCAGGGAAGCTTGTAAATCCCGAACCGCTAGTTCACCCTGTCGTATCCCACTCGTGGAGAGGAGGGGGAGGGAGAGGAGGAGGAGCGGAGGAAGAGGTAGAGGAGGAGGGGAAGGAGGAGAAGGGGATTTGGAGGAGGGGGAAGAAAGGAGGAGGAGGGGGAAAGGAGGGGGAGGAGAGGAGGGGGAGAAGGAGGAGCAGAGGGAGGGGGAGGAAGAGAACAGGGGAGTCCTAGATGCTCTCAGTGCTTGGTTGTTTTCTGGCAGACCTTTCATGACCCAACTAGGGAACATCATCACGGTGAGGGGGAGGAGGAAGCCTGGCTGCTTGATGCTCTCTGAGCTGGGTTCTTTTCTTGCAGACACGTCTCCTTACTCAGCTAGGTAACCTCATCCATGCTAGAAGGGGGTTGTGGAGGAGGAGGAGGAGGACTGTGGGGTCCTTGGTGCTCTCTGAGCTTGGTTGTTTTCTGGCAGACCTTTCATGACCCAGCTAGGGAACCTCGTCAGGGCCAGAAGGGAGAGGAACCCAAGAATGTCCCCAGAGGCCCCCCCAGCGCTGACCTTTCTCCCTTTACCTGCCTCCAGGTCCCTCCAGCCTCGGCCAAGCAGCACAGTGTGACCTTGAGTGCCGCTTCTACGCCCTTCCAGCAGGCCGGCAGCTACGGCCAGCACAGTTATGGAGCAGGTGACGGCTCTGGCGCAGGAGGAGCTGGGGGGGGCGCGGGGGGGCTCGGTCTCCATCTTTGGGCAGGGCAGAAGGACCACTGCACACCTGGCTCTGGGTGGGGGTGGGAGGGCACAAGAGGAGGGGAAGGTCCTGCCAAGTCGATGGGGAAGCCCGATTCACTTAACGACCGTGGGACTAACGTAAGAACTGCAATGATTCAGTGAACAAACGGGAGAAGAAAAGTCGTAAAAACGGGGCCAAATTCTCTTAACGAATCTCTCGCTTAACAATATAAATATTGAGCTCCCTTCTGGTTGTAAGGCAAGGACTGGCTATACCGGTTTGATATCCTGCTTTTTTTAGTTCTTTGTTTATTGGCCAAGTGGGATTGGATACACCAGGAATTAGTCTTGGTGCAAATGCTCTCAGTGTCCATAAAAGAAAAGATACATTTCTCAAGAGACAAGAATCATCAGGTGCAACACTTAATAATAGTCATAGAGTACAATAAACAATCAAATCAGATAGGTAGATAGAAAGAATAGAACAGAACAGAATAGAATAGAATTCTTTATTGGCCAAGTGTGATTGGACACACAAGGAATATGTCTTGGTGCAAATGCTCTCAGTGTCCATAAAAGAAAAGTTACATTCATCAAGAGTCAAGAATCATCAGGTACAACACTTAATGATAGTCACAGGGTACAATAAGCAATCAAATCATAGTAGGAAACAGTCAATATTGATAGTAAGAATACAAGCGACAACGTTACAGTCTTACAGTCACAAGTGGGAGGGGATGGGTGATAAGGAGTGATGAGAAGATTAATAGTAATAGTAATGCAGACTTTGTAAATAGTTGGACAGTGTTGAGGGAATTACTTGTTTAGCAGAGGGATGGCGTTCGGGGAAAAAAACTCGCCTTGTGTCTAGTTATTCTGGTGTGCAGTGCTCTATAGCGTCATTTTGAGGGTAGGAGTTGAAACAATTTATGTCCAGGATGTGAGGGGTCTGTAGATATTTTCACAGTCTTCTTTTTGACTCGTGCAGGATACAGGTCCTCCATGGAAGGCAGGTGGGTAGTAATTGTTTTTTCTGCAGTCCTAATTATTCTCTGAAGTCTGTGTCTGTCTTGTTGGGTTGCAGAACCAAACCAGACAGTTATAGAGGTGCAGATGACGGACTCAATAATTCCTCTGTAGAACTGGATCAGAAGCTCCTTGGGCAGTTTGAGCTTCCTGAGTTGGCGCAAAAAGAACATTCTTTGTTGGGCTTTTTTGATGACGTTTTGGATGTTGAGTGTCCATTTCAGGTCATGTGTTATAGTAGAACCTAGAAATTTGAAGGTCTCTACGGTTGATACTGTGTTGTCTAGTATTGTAAGAGTTACACCATGAGGCAAGTTGTACAACCTCCTGTCTGTATGCGGATTGTCATTGCACCTTGTACAACAAAATTAAATGCCATCTTCAGTGTACATTATATAACTATAAAAATAAAACACAAACATCCCTCCTTCACATTCTATACAACTGAATTTAGAACCCCTGATATTGCATTAAAATTCTGCTACACAGTAGAATTCAATATCATTACTGCACTGGGATAGAAGTTGTTTTTCAGCCTATTTGTCCTTTAAGAGTTGAGCCACCTAGGTTTCCTTCTGCCCTTTTTGTGTATTTCATTGATTTGATACTCTTTTACTTCTGTTCCATGTTTTGTTTTCAAGATGGGTATGAAGATAATCATAGTTGTTATTATTTATACCTGAGGAATGTAAATTTTGAAAGCGCCTATACTTTCGGGCTGTGATGCTCGGTGCATAATTGCAATCGTAACAGCAACCATGAAAATGGCCTTTCTCCTTCCTCCCCCCCCCTCCCCCAGGTTATGATGACCTCACCCAGGGGACAGTGGCTGGAGACTACAGCAAAGGGCCGTATGTTGCTGCCACTCAAGCACAAAATAAATCAGCTGGTGGTGGAGCAGGGAAAGGTAATATGAGGGTGTGCTCTCGTTCTGACAGAGGAGAAGATTCGGAGCTCAGGGGTGAACTGTGATGTCCTTGGAGTTCTCTGAGCTTGGTGGTTTTCTTGCAGACATTTCATGACCCAACTAGAGAACATCATCAGTGCTAGAAGGGAATGGGGATTATGGAGGAGGAGGAGGAGAACTGTGGGGTCCTGGATGCTCTCTGAGCTTGGTGGTTTTCTTGCAGACGTTTCCTGACCCAACTAGGGAACATCATCAGTACTACAAAGGAGTGGGGTTTGTGGGGAGGGGGAGAAGAGGAGGACTGGGGTCCTTCGGCCTCTCTGAGCTTGGCTGTTTTCTTGCAGACGTTTCCTGACCCAACTAGGTAACCTCATCAGTGTTAGAAGGAAGCAGGTTTTGCAAGGAATTGGAGGAGAAGGAGGACTGTGGGGTCCTTGGGACTCTCAAAACGTGGCTGTTTTCTTCAAGATGTTTTATGACCCAACTAGGTAACTTCACCCAGTGCTAGAAGAGAGAGTGTTCTTCATTTTACGTTAGCGGCTTGGGGGAAAGTGTTCCAGGTATCTAATCAAGGAATTTCAAACTCAGATAGTCAATCAACCAGCAGAGAACAGCCCAGCCAAGGAAATCAGCAAGACCCCTCCCACCAACCCTGGCAAGACAAGTCATCTGCAGATAAACAGAGAGCAAAGCCCCCCCCTCCCTTCCAGCATGGAGGAGGCTACCTAGTTGGGTCTGAGATTTGACAGCCCCTGTCCTGATGGCTGTAAGGCATCCAGAAAGTATCCTTGATATCAATCACGCCGAGACATTTTCCCACCCGTTGATTTATTTAGGAACAGATCTGGCATGTCAAAGGCATTTCCCAAAGTGAAAATTTTTCACACGTTACACAGAATCCACCTTCTCTCTCCTCCCTTCTCTCTTCCCGCTTCTACACTTCATAAATCATGAGAACCAATTAACTGCCACTGGAAATTCCTAATACGCCATACAGAATAACCTGGAACTTTTCAACTCCTCCAACTCTCTTTTTAAAAAAAATGTGGCAGCTGAATTTCAAAGCTGACAGTGGCATTCTGGAGACGGTTCTGCCTGGCTTTCAACTCACTGCATTGGTCATCTTGTTTCTTGTTTTATGCCATTTTTTGAGAGTTATTTTGCTTGAAGGCTGCTGGGTGGCACCTGTCAAATAAAATATATAATAAAACAAACAGCAGGTGGTGCAAATATAGACTTCCACCAGTGTGGAGGGAACGGCCACTGTTTTTAAGAACTGAGATTCTGCCCCACTTTGAATGTTTATATTGTCATTGGTTCATTAATTAATTAATTAAATTTATTCATTCATTCATTCTCTATAGATTTTAGTGCTCTGTGGACAGGAAAAGTCAGGGTAACAATTGCAGGAATAATACATTTAAAATTGCAGTTTGTTCTCCGAAAGAAAGAAAAATGGAATTTGTTTTCTTAAGGCATGAAGGGAGCATCAACTCTGCTTCACTCCGTGACCCATGTGGCTCTTCCACTCGAAGGGAAGCTGCATTCAGAGGGTGTCCGAGCACTTAAGGTCCAAAGGACATGGTTGCCCATCACCTTTTGAAGTTGTGGAGGTCCAGTCATAGGAAATGCTCTCAACCCCTGGCTGCTTGCGTAGCTGACACAACTCTCTCTCTCACTCTTTCTCCCCAGGTGTTTCTGTGAGCTCAAGTAACACAGGGATGCCTGACATTAGTGGCTCTGTCTACAACAAAGCTCAGGTGAGTTCAGCACCTTTGTGTCCAGACTGATTTAGTGTTCAGCTTCCTCATCAGGGAGGCTCCCCAGGGCAGTGTGGTCCAAAACATCAAGATGGCAGCTGCAGAGCAGCATCACTGAAGCCCCACCTGCGTTTTATTGGCATTGTTGTCATCACCGTCTTCATATTTTGGACCACACGTTGTCCTGGTGGCATTTTAACATCCCATCTCACTCTCTTAAAGAGTTCGTAAGCCGAGAACCAGGTAGTGATTTATCCTGCCCTGCCCTGCAAATGTAACGACCCAGGTAACCTAGATAGAGGCCGGCCTCAGTAGAATCCTTTATTGCTCTGTTCAATTTAGAATTTAGAATAACAGAGCTGGAAGGGACCTTGGAGGTCTTCTAGTCCAGCCCCCTGCTCAAGCACGAAGCCCTATACAATTTGACACAAGTGGCTGTCCAGTCTCTTCTTCAAAGCCTCCGGTGATGGAGCACCCACAACTTCTGGTGGCAAGCTGGTCCACTGGTTAATCGTCCTCTGGTTAATTGTTTATTTATTTATTTATTATTTATTTATTAATCAGATTTCTATACCGTTCCCTCTCCCAAAAAGGGACTCGGGGCGGTGTACAGCCTACTAAAAAACACACAGAATAAATACAATTTAAAACTAAATTAAATAATTTAGTTTTGTTGGGAAATTTTTCCTTAATTCCAGGTTGCTTCTCTCCTTGATTAGTTTCCATCCATGGTTTCTTGTTTTGCCTTCAGGGGCTTTGGAGAGTAGAGTGGAGTAGAGTAGAGTAGAATAGACAGAGTTGGAAAGGGACCTTGAAGGTCTTCTAGTCCAGCCCCCTGCTCAAGCAGGAGAATCTATACTATTTCAGACAAGTGGCTGTCCAGTCTTTCTTAAAAGCCTCCAGTGATGGAGCACCCACAACTTCTGGAGGGAATCTCTTCCATTGATTAATTGTCCCCACTATCCGGAAATTTCTCCCCAATTCCGGGTTGCTTCTCTCCTTGATTAATTTCCCTCCGTTGCTTCTTGTCCTGCCTTCAGTCAAACTCTGTTTGCTGTTTCATAATAAACGTCCCTACAACACCCCCCCCCCTTTCCATGAAGGCAGCTTCCCACAGTCCCCCAAACCAAAGCTACTACGCAACCAACCAATTTTGCAAAGGCAGAGTCCAAAGACAAAATGCAAGCTCAAGGAGGGGGAAGGTCCAGAGTCCAGGGACAAAGGCCAGAGGCAAGAGCACGAGGCAAAGCCAGGGGAGTGTAAGGCAAAGCAAACAATGGTTCCCCACAAAGACAAACTCCCCCCTGGCTTCTCCTGAAGTCAACCCACACCAGGTGTTCCTTGCGAGCAGAGGCGGCCTCCTCGCCAGCAGCCTTGCAGACCTCCCTTCGAGCTTGCTCCTGCAGGGAAGGCAGCTGCATCCCATAAATGTTTTCAAAGATAGTAACCAGGTGACCAAAGTTTCTGCCACGCAAATTTATTATTATTTATTTATTTATTTATTTAAATTTATATAGCGCCCAAAGGGACTCGGGGCTGTGAACAGCCAGAATAAAATGCACATATAAAACACATATACAATATTTAAAAATTAAAACAATTAAATATAATTGGCTCTTACAAAGATTAAAATAAGGGGATTAAGAAAGATTAAAAACCAGATTAAAATTTAAAAATTCCTAGGCCAGACTGGCTTGGTCCAGTATCTAACTGGAGACCATGATTGATGGCTTTGGGCTGTGGAGATGTCCCATTGGAGAATATGAATTACAATACACGCAGAGGGTGGTGGAAAACCAGGGTCAAGGGTGACAATGAACGATGTGTCTCAGAGTCGGCTGAATCCAGGCAGTGCCGGCCATGTTAACTCCCAATAAATCCTTTTGAAGTTTGGCTCGAGACTCTTGATTTAAATGGGAGTAACTGCCGGAATCCTGACAGCAGCATGGATTTGGGACAAACATTATAAATAAATGAAGGCTTAGTGGTCCTGTCCAGCTGTCCAGAAAGCCAATGTAAGATGTGTCAACTCATAAAATATTTCTGTCGTCTTTTTAGAGTTGCCAGCAGAAAGGGAGGGGGAAAGGGATTTGAAAGAGCAGTGCGGTAGCTTGGAAATTGAAAGCGCATTCCATAAATAGTTTTTCAAAGATAGTAACTAGGTGACTGAAGTTTCTGCCGGGCAAAATTCTAACCGGAGAGCATGATGGATGACTCTTGGCTATGGAGGTGTCCCATTGGAGAATATGAATTATGATACACCCAGGGGTTGGGGAGGAAAACCAGGGTCAACAGTGACAATGAATTATATGCCTCAGAGTCGACTACACCCAGGCAATGCCGGCATGTTAAACTCCCAATAAATCTTCTTGAAGTTTTGGAAGTTTGGCTTGAGACTCCTGATGTAATTGGGGGGTAACTGCCGGAGCCCTGAGATCCTGTCCTTCAGCCACCTTCTGGCCTTCCAACAGCTCTGTGACAGATGATGCCTCTACCCTCCACCCCACCCTGGCCTTTTAAAGGGTGCATGTTTCCGTTTTCATTTCCATCTCCTCCTTTTTCCAGACTTTTGACAAGCAGGGATTCCACGCCGGGACCCCTCCCCCGTTCAACCTGCCCTCGGCCCTCAGCTCCACGGGGCCCCTGAATCCCGGGGCTGCTGCTGCTGGCTACGCTCCGGCACCCTTCCTTCATATCTTGCCTGCGCACCAACAGCCACATTCCCAGGTGCTGCACCATCATCTTCAGCAGGACGGGCAGGTGAGTGGCTGGATCTCTCTTAGTCGGGGACTTTTCTAAGCCTGGTTTTCTTTCTGGTCAAAATAGCAATAGCCAGAGTCCTTAGACTTCCATTCCTGCTTCACCGTGTTTTTACAGCCTTCTCTAAGCGGTTTACAGAGTCAGCCTCTTGCCCCCAACAATCCGGGTCCTCACTTTAGCGACCTTGTAAGGACGGAAGGCTGAGTCCACCTTGAGCCTGGTGAGATTCGAACTGCCAAATTGCAAGCAGCCGGCAGTCAGCAGAAGTAGCCTGCAGCACTGCACTCTAACCACTGCACACCACCATGTTTCAAGAAAGGCAGGAAGGAAAGAAGGAAGGAAGGAAGGAAGGAAGGAAGGAAGGAAGGAAGGGAAAAATATGGATGGAAGGAAACATGAAAGGGGAGGAGGAAGGAAGGAAGGAACATATGGAAAGAAGATAAGGAAGGAATAGCAATAGCACTTGGACTTACATACCGCTTCACGGTGCTTTCCAGCCCTCTCAAAGCGGTTTACAGAGTCAGCCTCTGGCCCCCAACAATCTGGGTCCTCATTTTACCCATCCTGGAAGGAGGGAAGGCTGAGTCAACCTTGAGCCAGTCAGGATTGAACTGCTGGCATTCGGCAGAATTAGTTTGCTATACTGCATTCTAACAGGAAGGAAGAAGGAAAGAAGATAAGGAAGGAGTAGCAGTAGGACTCATATACCGCTTCACGGTGCTTTCCAGCCCTCTCTAAGCGGTTTACAGAGTCAGCCTCTGGTCCCCAACAATCTGGGTCCTCATTTTACCCCCCTCGGAAGGACGGAAGGCTGAGTCAACCTGGAGCCTGGTGGGATTTGAACTGCTAAATTGCAGACAGCCGGCAGGCAGCAGAGGTAGCCCTGCGGTCCTGCACTCTAACCACTGGGTGATTTCAACTGTGTGAAATGGGAATCAGTTGTCCAGCACCTGACTGTCAATCACGTGGCCATGGGGATGCTGCAGCGGTTGTAAGTGAAAAACACTCATTAAGACACTTTATTCAGTACCGTTGTAACTTTGAGCGGTCACTCAGTGAAGTGTTGCAGGTCGAGGACTTGCCTGTACTGCAGTACCCTTGCCTAGTTGCGGCAGGCCTGAAGGAGGCAGGAAAAAAACCGTCATTTTAGAAAAAAAATCCGCGTTGTGTATTTGGGAGGAAATTATGATATTTTTTTTTTGCTCAGGAGACAGGAAATCCTTGCAAGGCCGTTTTAACAGACGGTTCTTAGCTCTCTGCACCCATCAGCTCTCCATCCGCCCCCCCTCCAAATCTGGTGGCTGTGCTTAGATCTTCAGTTATCTAGACTACTCAACCGCTGCTCCAGGAATTCTGGTGCTGAGGGGACGTCTTGAGTGAGAACAGCCACCTTCCCCACCGTAGTTTAAACCAAGAGGAAAAATTGGGATAAGTTTCAGGATGCACCTTTTAAGGGCGTAGGATGACCACTCCGTGTGAATTGAAAATGCGCCCCGCCAGGGGTCTGTGGCGAGTCTCTCATCGTCCAGGCCACGGTTGTCCCAGAGGGTCTTTCTCCAGAAGGCAACTGGATTTTCTTGGGCTTTGATGTGAAAATGTTTCAGAACAGAAGCTTTTCAGAATAACAGAGTTAGAAGGGACCTTGTAGGTCATCTAGTCTAACCCTCTGCTCGAGCAGGAGACCCTACACCATTTCTGACAAATGGCAGTCCAATCTCTTCTTGAAAGTCTCAAGTGATGAAGCTCCCACAACTTCTGAAGACAACTTCTGTTCCATGGGTTGATTGTCCTCACTGTCAGAAAGTTTCTCCTTATTTCCAGGTTGAATCTCTCCTTGTTCAGTTTCCATCCATTGTTCCTTGTCTGGCCTTCGGGTGCTTTAGAAAATAGCTTGACCCCTTCCTCCTCTCTGGGGCAGCCCCTCAAATACTGGAAGACTTGCTCCCCTGGTCCTTCTCTTCCCAGACTAGCCAGACCTGGTTCCTGCAACTGTTCTTCATATGTTTTAGCCTCCACTCCCCCCATCATCTCAGTTGCTCTTCTCTGTGCTTTTTCTAGAGTTTCAATATCTATTTTTATATTGTGACCAAAAGTGGATGCAGTATTTCCAGTGTGGCCTAACAAAGCAGTAGAAACAGGTTTTTGGTCATCTTGGATGGGAAGCAAAACCCAAGAAAGAGGAGTTGTCTTTTGGGAAAAAGCACCTTTGGAACATCCTGCAACCTCCTAACCTCCTGGAATCAACCTGGGGCATCATAGGAAACAGGAAGGCATGTGTGTGAGAGAGAGAGAGAGAGAGAGCAAGCATCAGTCCATGGGCAGTTGGGGAACACGTTTTATATACTGTTTCTAGGCCTTTAATGGCAGAGGCTCAGGGCTAAGACGCTGAGTTGTCAATCCGAAAGGTCGGCAGTTTGGCGGTTCGAATCCCCAGTGCCACATAATGGAGTGAGCTCCCTGTTCCTTGTCCCAGCAGCTTCTGCCAACCTAGCAGTTCGAAAGCAGGTAAAAAATGCAAGTAGAAAAATAGGGACCCCTTTGGTGGGAAGGGAACAGTGTTTTCCGTGTGCTTCGAAGGCATTTAGTCCTGCCGGCCACATGACCACGGAGACGACTTCGGACGGCGTTGGCTCTTCTTCGGCTTTGTAATGGAGCACCGCCCCCTAGAACCAGGAACGACTAGCACGGATGTGCAAGGAGAGGAACATTTTATCTTTAATATTTGATTTATACTCCAGCCAGAGGAGATGTTTGCTGCCTTAAATAAATTATAAATAAAACCTTTTCCCTCCGTTCCGCTGTAGGGTGGATCTGTCCAGCGCAACCAACCAAGTGTCCTGCAGCAGAAACCTCAGGCTACCAAAACCACCTACGGGACATCTCCATACTGGACGAACTAAGCTCTGGCGCGGAGGAAAGGAAGGGAGACAGCCCGGAGTAGCCCAGGCCCTTCTCAGGCTCCCACCCTCCACCCGGAGACCGTCGACTGCGGAGGGAAGAGATTATCCCCCCCCCCCACTTCCTGGGAGAGCTCGGCTCAGACACCTCGTGGGAAGAATTGGCAGCCACTCACTCCCCTCATCTGTGACTCTTCCCGGTTGGCTGTTTTGTGTAAAATATTTATGTATGTATTTGTAAAGGTAGTAGAGCCTAACCACGGTTCCCGCATGTTTCCGAAGACCGTTTTTGATTTTCTTTCCCGATCAGGAGGGACTTAAGCAGACCGGGCTCCCCCTTCGGGCCTTCTGGTAGCTTCTCTCTCTCTCTCTCCTTTTTTTTTGTATAGTTTGGAGGATTTTATTGCTTGTCTGAAGGACAAGGGTCTGCCACTTTTTAAAATACCTGTATATATATATTGGACCCGGGAAAGCCCTTTCCTGACTTTCAAAATACTACTTCGCTCAGGCCAAGCAGTCAGAAACTCGAGAAAAAGAGTTTTTAAATCTGTTCCTTGTTTCTTTTTTTTTTTAAAACATAATTTTGGCGTTCATTTGGCCCCATTCCTGCCAGCCAGAAGGTTGAACAGTTGTGGGCAGCTTTACTTATAAATTGCAACGTTGCACTTTTCTTGGGGACAATTACAGAAATAAGCTAAGGGTTATTAAATCTCCCTTCACTCCCATCTTCTGGTTTTTGTTTTCGGTAGCTAGTAGCTTGAACTGTCCAGCTTCTCCCCAGACGATGTCTGCCGAGCCGTTTTGACTCCGCCAGGAACGCCCTCCTGCCTTCCAGGGTCACGTTCTTCCTCCCCTCTCGAGAGGGGCTCCAAGACTGAAGGGTGTGGGTGCCAGGAAACTTCTCCCCCTCCCCCCCCTCACCTCAATGAAGGTTTCAGAAATTTCATTTATTTTTTAGCCCAGACCCTCCTCTAATAAAAGTTCTAAGCATATCAACAACACTGTTTGCCGTCTCTCGTTTTCCCAACCGGATTCGGTGGGTGGTTCAAGCAACTAACCTAAGACTGCAACGAAGCAGAAGCAGCTCTAAGGGGCCCCATGTGCCACTGCCAAAAGGTAGAAGCCAACGTTCTTTTTATGTGGTAGAGAAAGGAGTATACGGAGAACAGAAGCCATCTACTTTGTTGAGAGTTGGGTCTCTTTAGTGAGTCTCGGAAGACGACCGTCTCTTTGGTGGGTCTCCAACAGTTCGTGTGGGCATCTTGTGCTCACTTAGGGGTCAAAGCACAGGAATTGATTGCTTGGGAAGACAGGTTATCAGTTTACCATCGATAAAGGGAGCTTTCAGTGTCTCCAGAAATGAAGGTCATTGCTGGCAATTTAAGAATCTACTGCTACTATTACTATTTTTTACTACTATTGTGGAAGTTGGGGAGTGCTGAAGCACTTCCACGTTGAAAGGGTTTCCACTGTTGCCTGGAGGACGTCCAATTGTGGGGGAGGCTTCTTTCATGTCCCCATTAAGTTGCCCACCAAAAGTGGTACCCATTTCTCTACTCGCGATTGTCTACTGGGTTAAGCAGGAGTTGGAGCGAGTGATGGGAGCTCACTCCTGGCAGCAACCGGGTCTCGAACGTGAAGCAGCTGATCATCAACTCAAGTGTTGTACCCTCACGAGCCTTCGCACCCTTCGACTTAAGAACCAGCAGAGCGGTTCTGGGGCTTGGCATGGGGTGGGAAGCTTTTGGTTATCCAAAAGTCATATTTTGCTCCTGCTGCTACAACAACGGACAGAGGGAAGTAACCTACATGTCAGGGCTCCAGCAAATCCATCTCCATTCAAGTCATAAGTTTCTAGCCACATCTCTCAAGTGTAAAAAGAAATTTATTGGGAGTGGCCATGTTGGCGTTAGCTGGGTGCATCCGACATTAAAATACATCATTTCCCCCTTGAAATTCATTTCCCTGGTCTTCCCCCACACCACCCTGGATGTATATTCTCCAATGGGACACCTCCATAGGCGTAATATTCTTGCACGCCGACAACTTTGGGCTGCCAAGGCGATTATCTAAGTCATTTAAGGAATGCGCTGCTTTCCCTCACTCCCTTTCTGCTGGCAACTAAAAAGACCAAAGGAGTATTTTTTATTTTTTTTTAGTTGACACTACAATGGCCGATGAATCATCCTGGAATGTTGTACTGTCTGTCAGAAACCACCAGAGTTGCAAAAGAGGTGGTTGGGATTTGGAGCAAACGGAGGAGGGACCTTCAGTGAAAATTATTCCCAATTTAAAACTGCAAACCCTTTTTAAAAAACTGGTGGTTATCTTAGGAATGACTGCTATCCAGCAATCCTGCATTTTGGCTGCCATTTTTACTGTGGAGGTTAACAGAATTACAGAACTAGAAGGGACCTTGGAGGTCTTCTAGTCCAACCCCCTGCTCAAGCAGGAAACCTTATAGCATTTCAGACAAACGATTGTCCACTTTCTTCTTAAAAACCTCCAATGTTGGAGCATCCACCACCTCTGGAGACAAGCCGTTCCACTGATAGTTTACACTGTCAGGAAATTCCTCCTTAATTCCAGGTTGCTTCTCTCCTGGGTTAGTTTCCATCCGTTGCCTTCTTGTCCTGTTTTCAGGGGCTTTGGAAAATGAGTTGGCTACCCCTCTTCTTTGTGACTGCCCCCCAGATATTGGAAGAGAACCAGAGCAAATCTCCCTGAAGGAAAACTGCCCTGCAAGCCAAGTCTGCATGAATTCACACATACAGCTCCTCTGTACAGTTTGGGATGATTCCCATACAATCAAGACGTTTGCAATGCAGGGCCTAGAGAACGAAAGGGAACCCAGCAGGCGTTGTCGGCAGCAGGAGCAAACCCCAATGTGGCTTTTGAACATGCAACCAGCGAGAAGAGCGGTACTATATTCCACGTTTTATTAGTTAAGACAGATGTGCAGAAAAATCAAAGCTAAATTACCAAAAGAGGGGAGAGAGAGACAACACAAAAGAAAGAGGGGAGGAAAAAATTGGTGTTGGTTAACCTGGTCTAAAGGAATTGAACCAACCAAAGAGAATGAAAGAAGAAACCAAATACTTAGAATTTCAGCACTGAAAATTTCACCCAAAGGATACTAGTCGGGTGCTCCCTGCTGGTTTCAGAACAGGTTAGGAGCTGCGTCTTGATTTTATTTATTTATTTTTTGTTCCTTTTCAAATCAGAAAAATCTAAATGCAGACCAAAAAGTAGAAGAGGGAGAGAACCAGGCTCAAGTAAACAGTTGTCCTCCAATCTCTTCAATCCACATTTTCAGCAAAACCAATGGGATCCTGAAAGGTGAAACCAGCAAGTTGCTAGGCCAGAGAGGAACGTCCATCAGCCGAAGGGGAGGAGAGGTAGCCCTGGCTGGCTGGCTGTGGGATGGGGTGGTGGTGGTTCCTCAAGATCCCCTAAAAATGTAGCCCAAGGGAAGGACAGAGTAACGCATCTCGCACACCGCCAAGCTTCAGCATACAAGTCACTGGAGAGAATACAGTCATAAATACAAGGAAAGACAGCTAAAAAGACTTGGTGTCCTCAGTTCGAGCCAAGCTAAGGACGCCGATGCCAGCACGGACAGATACTCCCCTCCCTCCCTCCTCGAGAACCCCATTCAAGGGCTGACATTTGGAGGGCCCATTGCAACTGTTCTCTACTCCTGCATATTTTCAGTTTTTAACGAGTTCCTCTGGCAGGAGGGAATGTAAAAATAAGATTGTCCAAAGCTGGGCTCTTTGCAACCAAACGCTACGCATTTTGATCGTTCCGACCACCTTCCTTGTTTCCTCTTATCAGTTTGTTTCCCCCCCCCCCAAATTGGGGTTCTCCTTGTCCAATAGGGAGACAACCCACCCAGAGTTACCCCTTCTTTCCACCAGGGGAACAGAAGCAAAATTGAAGGGCTCAGCCTCCAAGGAATCTTCTCTGTTCGGAAGTGCCATCCAACCTAAGACCCAACTGCAGCTCTGGGTCAATGTGGGTTCTTCCCGGCTAGGATCCTGAGAGGCCCTCAAGGGCCAGGCTCAGAAATGGGGTGCGTGGAAGGCCAAGCCAGTATTTTGAAGAAGCGAAATTCCTTGATGGGCACCTGGGATCATCTCAGCAGTCTTGCTTTTCCTGCAATTTGATGCATGGGGGAAAGGAAGAGGGGTTTTAACACGGTGGGGGGAACCCTAGAAACACTCATCGGGTCTTGGCTGGTTTCCTTTGAGACCGTCACTGAGCCTCCCACCGTCATTCCTAAAAGCACCTCAAATCTTCTTTCGGGGAACCCTTCCTATGGACAATTGGTGCTGATGGAATTGCCAAGAAGCCATCGCTCCGACGGCATCAGGTCTACTGCCCAAAAAGGAATACAAGCAATGCACCCCAAAGACTCCCCCCTGCCCCCGCCAGCTCCCCATTTTCTAATGGCTCTTCTGGAATTTGCAACCTGAGATCCTTGTTTCCTTTTAGACAAGTCTTTATCTTTTCCCCCCCTCCAGCATTGGTGTGGTCTGAGACAGGGCTCTGTCCAAGCTTGGCATCTTGAAGACGTGTGGACTTCAACTCCCAGAATCCCTCAGCCAGCTAATTCTGGGAGTTGAAGTCCACAAGGCTTAAAAGTTGCCAAGCTTGGAGAGCCTCGGTTTTAAGAAATATTTTGGGGCAACCGCCGTCATGATCTATTCAGCCCCGGGGATGTGTGCTTCTTCCGAAGAAAAGACTCGTCGGTGGCAAGGGAGTCTTTGCAAACCTCCGGATGCAGAAAGCTGCTGGGTCTCCTGGAGAGAAGCCATGTTCCAGATCAAATCCTGGCCTCGTATTACGACGCTGCTCTCCGCCACCGGGGAGAGAGGCAGCCGTTCTCTGGATGCAACCCGGGACAGAAAACGGTGCGCGTTTCGACGTGTTTATTGGAAGATTCATATCACAAGACAACTGCTTCTCCCACTCGGACGATTTCCCCCCTCGATCTGCCTCGGAGGTTTTCGGCCCTCCTCGCCAAGCTGCTAATCCCACCCACCTCCCTCATCCCAGACCGTGAGCTTAGCAAACTTGAAACGGGAACAGCGGGGCCTTTCTTGGCACCAGGTCTGGCGGCGGCCCAGTTCAAAAACAAAAAAAAAACAACCAAACCACAGAAGCTTTTCGCCCTCCGCTTTTGGGGGGGGGGAAAGAAAAGAAAAATAACCCCCCCAAAAAGAGAAAAAAACCACCACCGGCACCAACCACCACAAGGCTAAACAAGTGCGCACACGAGGAGAGCAGCGAAGGCGGCCCTGGAAAGAAAAAAGGGGGGGGTGGCTTTACGCAAGCTCGTGGGGGAAGTGTGGTTTTCCGCCCCCTCCACGGTCTCCGGCCGGCCGTTAAAATACATCGAAACCTCTTGATGAAAGACTTGGGTTTAATTCGAGAACCTAAACACAGAGCGAGCCTGTTTTGCTGTACTGTGAACTCTCCGGAAGGGAAGAGGGGCAGGCAGGGAGGGAGGGAGGGAGGGGGCGGGAGGGAGGGAGAGGTGGGTGGGGAGAGGTATTGTCTTTCTTTAAAAAAAAAAAAAAAGAAAAAGGAGGGGAGGGAGGGAAATCAAAAACACAGTGATGGGACGGGAAAGGAAGTGCGATCCAAGATCATCTGCGCAGGTCTTTCTTGCTACGAGGCCAAAAGGACCAGAAAAGTGATGGAGGAGGAGGGTGGGGGGGGCGGAGGGGGAGGACTGACGGAATCGAGAATCCGTACGAGAGGAGAAAAGCAGGAAACGCAACGTTTTGGTTGGGGTCTTTTTGCCCCGCGCGCCTGCCCCTTTGTAGGCATCTCTCTCTTTTCTTCTTCTTCTTCTTCTTGTTTTTGCTGAACGGTCCTTGGATTTACCGCTGCGTCCCCTCTGGCAAAACTGGCAGGGCAGTACGATTGGGAGGCTGGGCGGGTGGAAGGGAGGGAAAGAGGGCCAGAAGGGGACAGGTCACGACTCCTCGTTGCCGGAATCATCGTCGTCGTAACAATCGGCGTCTTCCTCTTCCTCCTCCTCCTCGTCTTCGTCGTCGATGTCGTCGTCGTACAGGTCGTCGTAAAGCAAGTCGGAGCTGTTGTCGTTGGAAGGCACTTTAGTTTTGATGCAGTACTCGGCCAGCGTGGTGGGCACCTTCACACCGTCCTTCTCCGCCTCTGCCTTGGTGGCCTGCACTTGTTTCCTGCAAGGGGGAGGGAGGGCAAGGGAAGTTAGGGTGGGGTGGGGGGGTTTCGAGGTCAGCCTCTGTTCTGACCTTAGGCTTTCTTAGACAGCATAAAACACAATCTCAAATCCCGGCAAAACCTCTTTTATTTCTATGGCTATGAATTACATTCATTCCCAGCTTGCAAGGCTTGGTGAAGAGTCTTTCAGGGGAATGTTGATAAACACCCACCTCCTCACACTTGGAATGCGGCCACAGAACGAATGGCCAGGCGCAGGGCGAGGCCAAACTCGACACAGAGTCAAAGAGTAACTTTTCAAAGCTTGTGAAACGACCAGACGAACTAATTGCTTCCTGCAAAAGCTCCCATCCCGTTTGCTCCTCTTTTATTTATTTATTTATTTTATTTTATTTATTTATTAAGACATTTATATACCGCCCTTCTCCTGGAGGACTCAGGGCGGTGTACAGCCAACCGTAAAACATTCTACAGATTATAAAAGTTAAAAGAAAATTAAACATCCTAGGCTGCCTTAAAAATTTAAATTATACCCACCCCCAATAAATTAATAAAACCTCAAACCTTTTATGTCCTGTGGGAGGGGCCAATCATCTCCGAGATGTCTGGCCTTACTCCTAAATCGACCCTGCTTTCTCAATTTGTTCTTGTCTTCTGGTAACCCTGTGCATGCGCAGGCTAGGAACCGGTTCCAGAAGCTGCCCCGCCTCACTGCTGTCCGAACCCGAAGGCAGCTGGTGACTGCCAGCCTGCCCTGGCCCCATCCCTGCCTCTGATGCAGAGCCCTCATTCCGAGCCTTCCTCAGCCTTCAGGACTGGACCATGTCCCTCCCCAACCTCCTCACTATTGTCTGACTCTGCTGCCAGCTCCAACAGCTGCTGGCGGGCCAGAACAGCCTCCTCACCAGCCCAGCCACCCCTAATGCCCACCCCATCCACCTCTGACCCATTGCACCCCTGCTCCATGGATCCCAGCCACTTAGACCCAACTCTTCCCATATCCACATCCAAGGTCCCAGCCAATGCACGAGAACTCCCCTTAATACACGTAGTCCTTGAGTTACAATAGTACGACCTTGCCAGCATCCCCATGGATCAAAATTTGGACACTTGGCAACTGGTTCACTTTTATGACTGCTGCAGCGTTCCGGGATCACCGGATCCCCCTTTTGCGACCTTCTCACAAGGAAAGTCAATGGGGGAAGCTGGATCCACTTAACAACCGGGTTACTAACTTATCAACTGCAGTGATTCACTTAACAACGGAGGCAAGAGAGGTCGTAAAATGGGGCCGAGCTCACTTAGCAAATATTTCACTTAGCAACATAAATCTGGGGCTCCCTTGTGGTTGTAAATTGAGGACTACCTGTAATAATAAAGGCTCGAGAGAGCTGGTGCTCCCTGGCTCTGCCCGGCAGCCTTTAGTGCCCCTGGATCAGGAGAGCTGAACTCTTGAGAGGGTGTGGCTAACGTCGTGGCAAGACGATGTGTCCCTTGGGAGCTCCGAATCCAACCTGCCGGGATGGTCCATGTGTACCGAAATCGCCTCAAAGGGGCGATGAAGAAAGAGAGCTCAATCTGATCTCAGGGATCCCCGCAAACTCCCTGATCGACCCACAGAAGGCTCAGAGGAGAAGCTTAGGGTTTCTTCTCTGCCCCTGAGATATTCCTCTAGAACGGGGGTATCAAACTGGGTTTCTTCGAGGGCCGGATCAGCATTATAGTTCGGGTTTGTAGCCCAGCGGGGAACAGTAGGCAACGAGGGGAGGAAGATGGGACGGACACCTCCTGCAGCAGCTTGTCGGCCAAAATGGGGCACGGGAGGCCCTGCGAAGCTCCTGCGTGGCCCATTTTCGGCCTCCCGGAGCATTCTGCTGGCCAAAAACGGGCCACTCCGGGGCCTCGTGAGGCCCAGTTTTGACTGGCAGAGTGCTGCTGGAGGCAGAAAATGGGCTGTGCAACGACCGCACGCCCCCCAACCCTGTGGCCTGTTTTGCCTTGCAGAGGCACCGCAGGCCGGTCCTTTGATATTTCCAGGACGCCCCCACGGGCCAGATTTAAGCATTCCTCGGGCCGGATGTGATCCACAGGCCTTGAGTTTGACCCCCACCTGCTCTAGACCATTTGTAGATCAGGGTTGGACTGTGGGATCCTTGATGCTCTCTGAGCTTGATGGTTTTTCTTGTAGACGCTTCATGGCCGAAGTAGGTGACATCATCACTGCTTAGCTGAGAGTGGAGATTGGGGATGAGAGGAGGGGGGGGGGAGGGCAGGAGGAGGACGACGACTATGGGGTTCTTGGTTCTTTTCCTGCAGATGTTACATGACCCAAGTGGGTAATATCATCAGTGCTAGAAGCGATAGGGTTTGTGGAAGAGGAGGACGAAGACCTTGGTGCTCTCTGAGCTTCGTTCTTTTACTGCAGACATTTCGTGACCCAACTAGGCAACATCATCAGTGGTAGAAGTTGCCCACCTTTTTTAGCACTGATGATGTTAGCTAGTTGGGGTCATGAAACGTCTGCAAGGAGACAACCAAGCTCAGAGAGCACCAAGGATCCCCCCCCAGTCCTCCTTCCTCCTCCTTTCCCTTCTAGCATTGATGATGTTCCCTTGTTGGGTCATGAAATGCCTGAAAAAAAAAACCAAAAAAAACAACCAAAGCCAAGCTCAGAGAACACCCAGGACCCCCACAGAACTTCTCCTCCTCTTCCTCTTCCCCCCCTTCACACGCCACTCCCTCTTAGCCCTGAAGACGTTATCGAGTTAAGAGACATGAAATGTCTGCAAGGAAACCGCCCAGCTCAGAGAACCCCAAAGAGTTGCCGCATCCAACCGGCTCCCCTTCTCCACCAGCCGCTCCCATCTTGGACTTACCGGATGATTTCTGCATATTCTTTGTCTTTCCCTTTGCTGTCTCTCCATTTCCTGAACATAACGGAGGCGTCCACGTTTGCCGGAGAGAACGTGTTGGGCTCATTAAGCAAGGAGATTACGCTCAGTAGGATAGTCCTGGGCAAAGAGAGAGGAGGAGGAGGAGAAACTGAGCTCAGAGCTAAGCGCACATCAACAGAATAAACAGAGTTGGAAGGGACCTTGGAGGTCTTCTAGTCCAACCCACTGCACAGGCAGGAAACCCTAGACCACTTCAGACAAACGGTTATCCAACCTCTTCTTTAAAAACTCATTTTATTGGCATTGTTGTCATCACCGTCTTCATATTTTGGACCACAGGTTGTCCTGGTGGCATTTTAACATCCCATCTCACTCTCTTAAAGAGTTCGTAAGCCGAGAACCAGGCAGTGATTTATCCTGCCCTGCCCTGCAAATGTAACGACCCAGGTAACCTAGATAGAGGCCGGCCTCTGTAGAATCCTTTATTGCTCTGTTAAATTTAGAATTTAGAATAACAGAGCTGGAAGGGACCTTGGAGGTCTTCTAGTCCAGCCCACTGCTCAAGCAGGAAGCCCTATACAATTTGACACAAGTGGCTGTCCAGTCTCTTCTTCAAAGCCTCCAGTGATGGAGCACCCACAACTTCTGGTGGCAAGCTGGTCCACTGGTTAATCGTCAGGAAGTTTTTCCTTAATTCCAGGTTGCTTCTCTCCTTGATTAGTTTCCATCCGTTGCTTCTTGTCCGGCCTTCAGGTGCTTTGGAGAATAGCTTGACTCCTTCCTCTTCTTTGGGGCAGCCTCTGAGAGATTGTAAGACCGCTATGTCTCCCCTACTCCTTCTTTTCATTAAAATAAAGGTAAAGGCTCCCTTGGCACATCCGTGCTAGTCGTTTCTGGCTCTAGGGGGCGGTGCTCAACTCCGTTCCAAAGCTGAAGAAGAGCCAGCGCTGTCCGAAGACGTCTCCGTGGTCATGTGGCCGGCAGGACTAAACGCCTTCGAAGGCGCACGGAAAACGCTGTTCCCTTCCCACCAAAGGTGGTCCCTATTTTGCTACTTTTTACATGCTTTTAAACTGCTAGGTTGGCAGAAGCTGCTGGGACAAGGAACGGGAGCTCACTCCATTATGCGGCGCTAGGGGTTCGAACCGCCCAACTGCCAACTTTTCTGATTGACAAGCTCAGTGTCTTAGCCCCTGAGCCACCACATCCCCCATTAAAGACCCAGAAATAGTATATATTATGTTCCCCAACTGCCCATGGACTGATGCTCTCTCACACCCACAATGCCTTCCTATAATGCCCCAGGTTGATTCCAGGTGGTTAGGAGGTTGCAGGATGTCCGAAATCCACAGAGCCACCACATTCCCCCTTCATTAAACTAGACCTACCCTGTTCCTGTAACCGTTCTTCATATGTTTGAGCCTCCAGTCCTCTAATCCTCTTAGTTGCTCTCTTTCCAGAGTCTCCACCTCGTTTTTTATATCATGGTGACCAAAACTGGATGCTATTAGTGTGACCTTATCAAGGCCTTATTTCTCACAATGGCAGGTTAGGGGCTGCATGCATGAAGGGACCTTCCTGAACTCTACAGAGTAGACCTCAACTTACAGAAGTTCGTTTAGTGACCGTTCAAAGTTACAGCAGCCCTGAAAAAAATGACTTGGGACTGTTTATTGCACTTACATTTTTCACATTTATGACTATTGTATCATCTCCACGGCCATGCGATCAAACTTTGGGTGCTTGGCAACGGATTCGCATTTACGACGGTTGCGTTGTCCTGGGGGGGTGGGGTGTCATGTGATCCCCTTTTGCGACCATCAGACAAGCAAGGTCAATGAGGGGGGGGGGGAGTTAAATTCACTTAACGACTGTGACAACTAACTTAACAAATGCAGTGATTCGCTTGACAAGCGTGGCCAGGCAAGGTTGTAAATTGGGGCAAAATTCACTTAACGGCGGCCTCGCTTAGCAGATTGGAAATTGGGTGGGGGGGCTCGGTTGTGGACTTCCTGTACTACAGTTGGGCAGAAAGTGATTCTTGGTCTTGGGGAAGGTCTTACCTGACATTCTGGGTGGGGTTCCACCTTTCAGATGGCAGTTCTCCACTCTGAGGATCATCTACAGGTGGGTGAAGAATTGAAATACATACATCCCCATTCTATGGAAAGAAATTTTGGTTAGTTAGATTGTTATATTGATAAGCGTGTTATTACTCTCTCACCTATTGAAACATTAATGAATTGTTTGTTAAGATAATTTAAGATAGTTATCATTTAATAGAAGTGCTGAGTTAGATGTTGACTTCTTTGTCATTTTCAAGGTTGATGTTATGGCGCTTGTCATATTTCTTAAACTTCTATTTACTTCTGCCCACACACTACCGTCCACTTTATATTTTATTTTAAGAATTAGTTTAGGTTAGTCTCTTTTTCTTTTCTTTTTTCTTTTTACTAATTTCTCTACTTATTTCTGTTTTATAACTTCCTCCGCTCTCTCAGGTTTTCCTTGTTTTAAATACTTAAAACTTTACTATATGTCTACCAATCACAAAGCATACACTCCTCACCAATATTTACCTCAGCCAAGCTTTTTCTCACTGTTCTTATCTTATTTATACAATATATTGCGTTAATTCCTTTTGATCTGTATGCTGAGGGTTCTTAATTCATTCTAATAATTCTATTCTCTTTCTCTTCATAATAGAAATTTTGATTAATTAGATTGTTATATTGATAAGTGTGTTATTACCATCTCAGCTCTGCCTATTTCCTACAGATCAAGTGTAAACTTCTTTCACTTCAAGCAAGGCACATAGATTGCTACACAAACACACACCACAGTTGTGGGCTCTAAATCCCAACACTTCTGGAGCTTACAGTACTTTAACAAAACTCAATGTGGCTTTTCAATCTCAGTAGGAATAGAACGGGAAGAGATCTCGGAGGTTGTTATATGTAGAAATTACATATTATGAGTTACACCTGTGGAAATGAAGAACAGAAGGGAAGCCATACTTATCTGATATTTGAACTATGCAATGATTATTGGACAGTTATATAACTATATCTAACGAACACACTATGTTTTGTAACTTGTTATGTTCTGAAGTAATGACAGGTCTGTACTTTTTGGCATAAGGATATAAAAAAGAGATACTAGGTTATCCTGACCCGAAAGGAACTGGATAATGATCTATTGTATTACAGAAGGTCATAACAGGACCATAACAAGAAGACAAGCCATGAGAATGAGGGTAGTTTCCAAGGACAAGGAAACAGGTGTTACGCTATAATATGGGTGTGGCGTAGGGAGATACGTAGCTTGGATAGATTGTGAACCCAGGAAAGGGGCAGAGACTGTATACTTGAACCTGTATATAAACCCCAGCCCTTCTGGGGAAAATGTCTTCTGCCATGCGCAGAATTCCCTTTTGCAAAAGCTTCATATTAAAGCTCTTCTATATTGTTCACGTATCTCCAGCTGTTTTTTATTTTTTCATTTTTATCACAGAGGTTTTCTGGTTTAACCCTTGGTCAAGCTGGAGACCATATATCATTTTGGACAAATGGCTGTCCAGTCTTTTCTTAAAAGCCTCCAGTGTTGGAGCCCCCACAACTTCTGGAAGCAAGCCATTTCACTGAATAACAGAGTTGGAAGGGACTTTGGAGGTTTTCTAGTCCAACCCCCTCTCTCTCAAGCAGGAGACCATATCAGACAAGTGGCTTTCCAGTATCTTCTTAAAAGCCTCCAGCGTTGGAGCACCAGTGGTGAAATGCTCTCGGTTTGGTCCAGTTCAGTCGAATTGGTAGTTAAAAAAAAAAAAGAGCCTCCGGCGATCAGCTGACAGGAGAAAGAAGAGAAAAGCATAGGATCGGCCCTCTGTTCTTTATCCTCTCAGCTGATTGGTGCAGCAGAACCTCAGCTGGTATTTGGAAAGCTGTGCGCGTGCGGGTGAAGTGCGCAATCACCGAACCGGTAGGGAAACTGGTAGAATCCCACCACTGTGGAGCATCCACAACTTCTGGAGGCAGGCTGTTCCACTGGTTAATTGAATAGAATAGAATTCTTTTATTGGCCAAGTGTGATTCTTCGGTGCAAATGCTCTCAGTGTTCATAAAAGAAAAGAGACATTCGTCAAGAATCATCAACTATAACCACTTAATAATAGTCATAGGGTACAATAAGCAATCAAATGAGATAGATAGATAGGTAGGTAGGTAGGTAGGTAGAAAGAAAAAGAAAGAAAAGAAAGAAAGAATAGAATAGAATAAAATAGAATTGGACACACAAGGAATTTGTCTTTGATGCAAATGCTCTCAGTATACATAAAAGAAAAGATATCTTTGTCAAGAGTCAAGAATCATCAGGTACAACCACTTAATAGTAATACAGTACAATAAGCAATCAAATCAGGTAGGTAGGTAGGTAGGAAGGAAGGAAGAAAAAGAAAGGAAGGAAGGAAGGAAGGAAGGAAGGAAGGAAGGAAGGAAGAAAGAAAGAAAGAAAGAAAGAAAGAAAGAAAGAAAGAAAGAAAGAAAGAAAGAAAGAAAGAAAGAAAGAAAGAAAGAAAGAAAGAAAGAAAGAAAGAAAGAAAGAAAGAAAGAAAGAAAGAAAGAAAGAAAGGGAATGGAATGGAATGGAATGGAATTCTTTTATTGGCCAAGTGTGATTGGACACGCAAGGAATTTGTCTTGGTGCAAATGCTCTCAGTATACATAAAAAGAAGAGATATATTTGTCAAGAATCAAGAATCCTAAGGGACAACACTTAATGATAGTCATAGGGTACAATAAGCAATCAAATCAGTGAGAGAGAGAGAGAGAAAGAAAGAAAAAGAGAGAGAGAGAGAGAGAAAGTAAGAAAGAAAGAGAGAGAGAGAGAGAGAGAGAGAGAGAGAGAGAGAAAGAAAGAAAGAAAGAAGAAAGAAAGAAAGAAAGAAAGAAAGAAAGAAAGAAAGAAAGAAAGAAAGAAAGAAAGAAAGAAAGAAAGAAAGAAAGAAAGAAAGAAAGAATAGAATTCTTTTATTGGCCAAGTGTGATTGGACATACAAGGAAATTGTCTTGGTGCAAATGCTCTCAATGTGCATAAAAGAAAAGATACATTTGTGAAAAGTCAAGAATCTATCAGGTACAACACTTAATTATAGTCATGGGGTACAATAATCAATCAAATCATACTAGGAAACAGTCCATATAAATCATAAGGATACAAGCGACAAAATTACAGTCATACAATCACAAATGGGAGGGGATGGGTGATAAGGAGTGATGAGAAGGTTAATAGTAATAGTAGTGCAGACTTTGTAATAGTTGGACAGTGTGGAGGGAATTGTTTAATTGTTCTCACTGTTAGGTAGTTTTCTCCTTAATTCCAGGTTGTGTCCTTTGTAGCAGTAGGGGGCCTTCTCAACACTTAACGGAAACTCAATTTTCTTTCTTGAGTCCCAGCGTTACCCACACACCGATAACTCCCCATTTCATTGACTTTATTTACTCCAGATAATTCCACCAGGGGGAGCCAGAGCGCCAACTGCCTTAGGACTGGATCTCCACCAGCAGATTCCCCTAGATCCAAGGCAAACATCTCCCACCTCCTCTGGCCAACAGAAGATTAGAAAGAGAGCCCTCCCCTATATTGATTGGGGGGGGGGGGGAGTGTCGAAGAAGCTGCTGAGTGGCAGTCTGGATTGCCTAAGTTTTGCTTTGAAATTTGAATTTAAAGGCTATTTATTTTGCCTCTTGATTCTGCAGAACCAATTCCCCCTTTTTAATCCCCAAACCATGATCCCTGGGAGGTTGTTGGTTTGTTTGTTTCCATCTTTCTTTCTTTCTTTTTTCTTTCTTTCTTTCTTTCTTTCTTTCTTTCTTTTTCTTTCTTTCTTTTTCTTTCTTTTTTCTTTCTTTCTTTCTTTCTTTCTTTTTCTCTTCTTTCTTTCTTTTCTTTCTTTCTGTTTCTTTCCTTTCTCTCTTTCCTTTCTTTCTTTCTCTTTTCTTTCTTCCTTTCTTTCTTTTCTCTTTCCTTTTCTTTTCTTTCTTTCTTTCTTTTCTTTTATTTCTTCTTTCTTTCTTTTCTTTCTTTCTTTTCTTTCTTTCTGTTTCTTTCTTTTCTCTCTCTCCTTTCTTTCTCTCTCTCTTTTCTTCTCTCTTTCTTCCTTCCTTCCTTCCTTCCACTAAAGTGCGGAGAGAGTTTCAAAAGACCACCGAGGCCCCACAGGTGTTCCCCGACTTGCGACAGTTCCCTTACTGACTGTTCAAATACCGACGTGAGCCATGTCACGTGTAATTAAAACGGGTGTGAAGTCAAGCCAGATGTAAAAAGATAAAAACCTAGCCGGGAGTGTGTGTGTGGCAAAAACGATTGGATCCTTCGCCAGTTGAATTCATGAAGTCCTCGACTTACAACAGTTGGTTTAAGTGACCGCTCAACGTGACAAGGGCACTCAAAAAAGGTACTTGTGACTATTCTTCACGCTTATGACCGTTGCAGTATCACAAGTGTAAAGAACAGTCACAAGTTCCTGGTCACGGGATCAAAATTTGGACTCGTATTTATGACGGGCACAGTGTCCCGGGATCCCCTTTTGAGACTTTCGGATGAGCCAAAGCCAATGGGGAAGCCAGGCTCGCTTAACGACCGTGTCACTAAGATCACAACCGCAGCGATTCGCTTAACTAACGGTGGCAGGAAAGGTCATAAAATGGGGCCAAATTCACCCAACAAATGTCTCACGCTTAAGCAAGAGGCAGGTTTGGGCTCCATCGCGGTCGTAAGTCGAGGGCTGCCTGTTCTTCCCAGGACACAGCTCCCTACCCCTGCTCCAAAGAGTTTTCCTTTAAGGAGGAGATTCCAGAACCTGCTCTTCGGACTGTGAAGGCTCCCTTTCTGGATTTCTCCTTTCCAAATTTCTGGCGCATCTGTTGCTGCTCCTCCAGTAACCGAATCAGAGGAGGAGGAGGGGTGGGAGTCAGGGTCAGCATTAAGACAACCTGGCAGCTCTGAGGGGGAAGAGGGAATGGAGCTGGCAGAGAGAGAGAGAGGAAGGCGGAGCCTGGGCTGTCCATCATCCCTCAGATAGAGAGTCAACAGCCTCCAGGTCTGGAGGTGGCTGATGAGGAAGAGAAGGAACAGTTGTGCCCAGTGCCTGACTCATGATGCACAGGAGGCAGAGGAGAGGAGAGCAGTGAAAATCTATGGGCCGGTCCTTGGGATGGAAGAGCCATTGCTGCTAGCGAAGCCCCACCTTAGCTCTGGGGTTAAAAGGCAGGGGGCAGACATGAATAGGGGTGACAGGCAGCTATTCATCTCCCCTGCCAGGCAGACTTGTTAGCCAGCAAGGTAAAATTTTTGCCGGGGCTGCCGGCGTTCCTAATACAGGAATATTTTGAGTTCACGTCCAGAGTGTTTGTTGTTTAGGCCAGAACAGCACCAGAGAGAGCACTGCCAGAGGAGCCTCCTTCTCACCAGGTCTCCAAGCATCCCGTTTTTAGGGTGGTGGAAGGAGAGGAGTCAAGAGCTGGGAGTTGCAAAGTATTCAACATACACAGGAATTCCGGCTTTGTAACGAAGGTCGGTGCTGCCAGGGGTTTTCAATGGCACACACTCCACGCGCTCAAGTCAACCTACCTCGTAAATGTTCGGGTGCCACATTTTGGTCAGAAATCTGAAGGTAGGTGGTGAATATGGGTAATCTATAGGAAATTTAATATGAGCCTGGAAGAGAGAAAGAGGGAGCCACGTTAAGCATTTAGTGAATTACAAACAGGTAGGAACATTTGTAGCTGGGGGTGGGGTGCTCTCTGAGTTTGGTGGTTTTCTTGCAGATGTTTCATGACCCAGAGGGGGGGGGGAGGAGAAAGGACTGCACAGCTGGCTGGGGAATTCTGGGAGTTGAATTCCATACCTCTTAAAGGGACCAAGGTTGGATACCCCTGCTCTAAAGTTTGAAAAAAAAAATACACCCAGGGACCGTTCCCTTCTCCTGGAGCTGCAGGGATGGGTGGAAAGAGTTGGCTTTCTCATGCTCACCAGAGTCCGGAGGCGATTGGAGAATTGCGGTAGGAATGTGTTGTAAAAGCAAGAGCCCCTGCCAAATTTGCCAGAGTGTTAGTTGCGTTGGCTAGGAACACAAACACAACTCACAAAACGGGCTTCAAGACACAATTTCTACGCCCAGTTTATCCTTCCCAGGACAAACCTGACTGCCCTATTTGGAAGGGTATCTGACAGGGTGGATAAAAATCAATGATTTTTTTAAAAAAATCAGATTTTTTTGATTTAAATCGGATTTTTTTTATTTAAATTGGACTTTTTTAAAATAAAATGCTTTTTGAGGAAAATATATTACCATCCAAAGGTTATTCCATCATGAAATAAAGATTAGTTTTTTAATTGTGTAGAATAAGGATGTATATGTTTAAATTTTTTGGTAAATAAATTCCATTAATCCATTCACAATGTCATGCTCTTCCAGAGGTTTGAATAAATCAGATGAATAAATCTATTTAAATTATTATTATTAAGGTAATGATTATTTTTCTCCTTCCTAAGTACAACAGAAAAGTTGTCCAAATATGAATGATTAACCTATTAAACTGGGGATAAAAAAAACTAATATGAAAAGTTGTTATTCTAAAGATCTTCATCTACTTGCATATACCAGCAAGAATTAGTCTTTATGTAGAAAACTATGACTTAAATCAAGCCTTACTGACTAGTGATTTAAATCGTGATTTAAATCATGAATTAAATCAGCTTGATTTAAATCAAATCCACCCTGGTATTTGAAAGAGCTGGTGTCAGCTTATAAAACATTCCTGTGCCTGTTTTAGTAATTGCCATAAAAAAAAAAGGGCTGGAGGAAGGAAATCTGGAAGAGCAGTGCAACAGTTTGAAAGAGGAAGTACATTCCAACTCTTATCTTTAAAAAATTGTAACTATAATACCAGAGATTTGGCCTGTGAATATATTTAATTGGAGAATCTGATTTATGACACAACCGGGGACGAGGGGAGGAAACAGGGTCACAGGGGACAGTAAATGACGTAGGCCAGAGTTGGCTACATACAGGGCAGTGCCAGTATGTCGCCTCTAATAAATCCTTTGAAGTTTCTTGAAGTTTGGCTTGAGAATCATGGTTTAATTGCTGGAATCCTGACAGCAAATCAAGTGGAAGGGCTACCCATTATCAGAGGCATCTTGGATAAAGAGTAGGAACGTCCAGGCCGATCGCCTTATAGCAAGATTCCATGCAGAAAATCCAATCAAGCCTGGGGGGGGGGGGGGTGTTTGCAACCCTAAATTCTATATCTGCACTCAATTTGTTTTTGCTTAATACAGGTCACCTTCAAGAAGTGAGAGGAGCCGAATGTCAACTCATAAAACATTCCTATGCCTGTTTTAGTAGTTGCCATAAAAAAAAAAAGGGGGGGGAGGAAGGAAAACTGGAAGAGCAGGTACAGCAGTTTGAAAGTGAAAGTACATCCCAACTCTTATCTTTAAACGATTGTAACTAAAATACCAGAGTTTTTGCCCTCGAATATATTTAATTGAAGAACGTGAATGATGAGACCCAGCCCGTGAATGTGCTCAATTGGAGAATCTGATTTATGACACACCCAGGAGGGAAACAGGGTCACAGGGGACTGTAAATGACGTATGCCAGAGTTGACTGCTGAGATGACTCAAAGGGGCGTGGCACAAAGGCAACACAGTCAAATAAGCAAGAAGAGTCCCTTTATTATCTCCAACTTTGCCCCCAATATCCAGGTTACCATTGGCTGGAGAAAAACTCCCAGGAATAGTCTTTAACTGGAGAAAATTCAGTCCAAACAAGGTACACACAAACTGTAACTAAAAATCCACACAAACCACGCTGCAGTAATTAACTTGACAGAGCAAGAGAAGGAATTTCAGACTTGAAAGCCCAGCAAAACTCACACAGTTGGGAAGATGCCAGGAACACAGATAAGCCTCGGCGATACCAGATAATTCACGATTTGCTCCCAAAAGCTTGCTGTGCACAGCTTCCCTTTTTAAACACTGTGTTCCCAGCTGCAGCTAATGAAGGGAATCAGGGCCCTTTCCTCCCCCATAAGCCACACAACTCACATTGCTCCCGTCTCCATTCTTCCCTGTGTGCCCTAGGATGAAGAGAGGGTGGGCCTGGGAGGGTGGTCCTCCCTCTCCCTTGCTCTACCTCTCCCCTGCTCTGCCCAGCCGGACTTTGCCCTTCCCCAGTTTCCTCCACAGCCAACAGAGCCACACTTCCACTCCCTGTCAACTGCTCGGCCTCCCCCTCCGAATCAGCTTCCAACAGGGGCATGACAGCTTCATACAGGACAGTGCCAGTATGTCACCTCTAATGAATCCTTTGAAGTTTATTGAAGTTTGGCTCCAGAATCATGGTTTAATTAGGGCGATTGCTGGAATCCTGACAGCTGGATTGTTGATTCACGGTTCATAATCCAGCCGTCCCACTAAATCCTGGCTAACAGATCATTTTCCATGTGATCCACCCTTCTTCAGAGTGTGGTGCCAAATTTACTGAGAGTATCATTATGGAAGTATCCCCCACCCCCCAAAAAAATATGTAGTCCTCAACTTGGAACCTAAGGGTTACGTCGTAAAGTGAGAAATCTGTTAAGCAGGTTTTGCCCTGTTTTACGACTTTTCTTGGAGTGTTTTTTAAGTGAATCCCTGCAATTGTTAAGACAGTCACACGGTCGTTAAGTAAATCCTGCTTCCCTGTTGACTTTGCTCGTCAGATGGTCGCAAAAGGGGATCACGTGACCCCGGGACACTGCGACCGTCGTAAATACGAGTCAGTTGCCAAGTCTCTGAATTTTGATCACGTGATCACTGGGATGTTACAATGGTCGTTAAGTGTGTAAAAAACAGTCACTAGATGAGCTGTTGTAAGTTGAGGATTATCTATAAACTACAGGCAGTTCTTGACTTACAACCAAAATGGAGGCCCTCGTTGCTAAGACAAGATAGTCGTTAAGTGAGTTTTGTCCCATTTCATGAACTTTCTCCATGAAGTTTGCTTGTCAGGTCGCAAAAGGGGATCACATGACCTCCCCAGGACACTGGAACCATCACAAATGTGAGTCAGTTGTCAAAGAATGTAAATCATGTGATCACAGGGAAGTTGCCATGGTCGTAAGTGTGAAAAAGAGTCACGTCACTTTTTTTCGGTGCCTTGGTAACTTTGAACGGTCGCTGAATGAACTGTTGTAAGTCGAGGACTACCTGTATAAAGTGAGAAAAATATCCCTCCATGCCAGAAGTGGTATTCAGCAGGTAGCAGAAATTTTGGGTAGTTTGGACAACCAGCCAATCCTGCCTCTGACTGGCCCCGCTCCCCTCTCTTCTCTGCCTCCCATTGAGTCCCAGTTGGTCGGCTGGGTCTCCTTTGGTTGCCCTGCACAGGAGAAGGGAGCTGGAAAGCAGGTTAGTGGGGTAGGGAGGGAAGGGGGATTTTGCAATAACTGTTGTGGTTTGCCAGCAGCTGGTGCAGACGGCAGCGGAATCGGAGAGTGAGGAAGAACAGGGACCAGCTCCGGAGTCTCGGACGAGGGTCCTGCATCTGATTCAGATGGGGCCAGGGCCATCTGGGAGTGGGGTGCTGCTTTCGGAGCCTCCAGAGTCTGGCAGCAGTGAGGCAGAGGAACAAGGGGAGCCTGTTCCCAGTGCGCATATGCACAGAGCTGCTAGAAGGCAAGAGCAGCTGAGACAAAAGGAGCGATTCGAGAGTAAGGCTGGGTGGTGACTGCCCCTCCCACAAGGGATAAAAGTCAGGCCAAGATGAGGAAACCTTTGCAGGAAGCAAAGTCGTTTGATCGGTTCGGATTAAACCTTGAAGCTCTGTGTGGACTTTGTGCTTTGGTTGGTTATTTATAGTTCATTTGGTACTTTTGTTGTTGGCAGCAATTCAAAGGAGAGAAAGGTGGGTGCTTATCTCGAGGGAGTGTTTGGGACTCATCACAGGCTGGGAATGCAAATAATTCCCAGTGCTGAAATAAAACAAGAGTTGTTTTAACTAAGCATGTGCTTAATTACGGTCTCAGGTCTCTTAACTTGCAGTCTCTTAACCAAGCCTTGGTTAGAACACTCTCACAGAAGAACGGAGCTGGAAAGCAGGTTAGTGGGGTGGGGAGGGAATGGAGATTTTACATTATGCCACGCCCACCAAGCCACACCCACAGAACCGGCAGTAAAAAAAAATCTGAATCCCATCACTGCTCCACAGGGTAACTATTAAAACGCAAGATGCTTAAACTGCGGATTGAGCGAAGCCAATGCTCTGAACGACACGCTAAGCCACAGCAAAATCTACTTTCTGCAAAAATAACCTGGTTAGAATGTTTGGCAGATGCCTTTGCTCAAACTTTCCTTGCTCTGGTGTGCCATCTGACCACAGCGGCAGATTGTTAAAGCCACGGAGCACCGCACCGCAACTCGGTGCCGCTTCAACAACAGCGGAGACAAACTCACAAAGCAGCACCTGTGGCTTGCAGTCATGACAACGGCTGCGGCGCCAGGGAAGGAACTGACAGACCAGCATTAGACCTGAATGGAACTGGATTGGATGAGACAAGGCTCAGGTCTCCTGGTTACCTGAGGAAACCTTCTGCTATTTTTATTATTATCATTATCATCATCATCATCATCATCAAGTTGCGATCGCCGTTTCTTGCAACAAACCTAAGGCCTAAATTGGCTCATCGGGGAAGAAACACAAATCCTTTTCCAATCGTAAATCAGCAATAAATATTCTCATCAGAAGCTGGAATTAGGATCAGATATGCAGACTCCTGTGATGACCTGGGAGAAGGCACGAAGGTCACCCAGGCAGCTGAGAGTCCAAATTCCCCTTTGAGGCTCCAAATTTCCCCCCAAATGCTCCCATGTTCTTGGCAAGCCCCAGAGCATAAAACATGCATGCACACACAGAAACAGCAGCAGGGGTGGGATTCTACCAGTTTGGACTGCTTCGGGTGAACTGGTAGTTCCGGTGATCGTTTGATCCCGCCGACCCGGCCCTAGTCTGCCCCTTATTTCTGTGTTTTGCAACTCAGCTGATTAATGTGGTACAACGGATTGCTGTGCCTCAGCTGTTTTTTACTCACTGGGGTTGCAGTAGATGGTTAAGTATTAGAGCTGAAATGCTGAGTTTTCAAACGCCGCTTGCAAAGCGCACGCTCACCGAACGGGATGTTACACCGGTTGAATCCCACCCCTGCACGGCAGCCTCTGGCTGCACCCAGTCCAGCAAAGCAAAGGAACAGGGAAAGGAGTCGGCAACTGACTCGTGTTTATGACGGTTGCAGTCTCCTGGGCTCAAAGCCAAGGGGGAAGCCGGATTCACTTAACAACTGTGTGACTAACAACAGGAGCAGTTCATTTAACAGCTGCGGCAAGAAAGGTCGTAAAACGAGACAAAGCTCACTTACCCCAAAATGTCTCACTGAGCAGCAGAAATTTTGGGATTAGTCGTGCTCGTAAGTTGTTCCATTGTCTTGATGGCATCGTATACTTTCGTTTTTCTCTAGCCCATATGCAGGTCTTTCTATCTTGGCTTGTGATGCCAAGCATGTAACTTTACATGGTTGTGTGTCACTTATAGCTTTTGTATCAACTGTAAGGTTAGCGCTATATATATACATACATACATCTCCATCTCTCTCTCTCTCAGATCTTTCTGTCTGTCTGTCCCTCTCTCTCCCTCCCTCCCTCTCTCTCCATCCATATCTGTGCGTCTGTCTGTCTAACTCTTTCTCTCCTCATCCATCATTTATCTCTGTCTCTCTCTCTCTTCTCTCTCTCCATCCATCCATCCATCCATCCATATCTGTCTGTTTGTCTATCTACCTCAGAATACATATTAACAGAGTTCAAAGGGACCTTGTAAGTCATCTAGTCCAACCCCCCACCAAAGCAGGAGATTCTACACCATCTCTGACAAATGGGAGTCCAATCTCTTCTTGAAATCTCTTGTCTGTCTACCTATTTCATCCATCCATCCATCCATCCATCCATCCATCCATCCCTATCTATCTATCTATCTATCTATCTATCTATCTATCTATCTATCTATCTACCTACCTACCTACCTACCTACCTATCTATTTTCCTTCCTATTATCTCTATCTATCTATCTATCTATCTATCTATCTATCTATCTATCTATCTATCTATCTATCTATCTATCTATCTATCTATCTATTTTCCTTCCTATTATCTCTCTCTCTCTCTCCTCTATCTATTTTCCTTCCTATTATCTATCTATATCTACCTACCTACCCATCATCTGAGACTTTCAAGAAGAGATTGGACTGCCATTTGTCAGAAATGGTGTAAGATCTCCTGTTGGGCAGGGGGTTGGACTAGATGACCTACAAGGTCCCTTCCAATTATGATTATCTGTTATCTATTATCTACCTACCTATTTTCTGCCTGCCTGCCTGCCTGCTTGTCTCTACCTGTATCTCACTGTCCATTTTGAATACATAGCGGAAAGAAGAAATATGTCGATTCGTATGTTCATCCCCAAAGAGTCCAATGCCCCTGACCCTCGGGGCCCCTTCAAAGGGATCTAGCCGAGATCCCCTAAAGGAAGCCACTGCTGGAGTCCCCTGGCAGGGGATTCCTTTCATCCAGGAGCGAGACGTGAGGAAGCCGAGCCCGTTCCTCCCTTGGCAACGGAGAGCTTGCGTGTTCTGAAGTTTTCCCCCTGCAGGCTTCCTTAAAAACCACTTGCCAGTCGGCCTGCAGCGCTAGGAAAGGCAGCGCTTTGCAAGAGGCAAGACCCCCACCCCCCCCAGCCCAGCTGAAACTGCTGAGGTTGAAAGGGTGTGTGCATGTGTGTGTGTGCAGCTGCTTTGATGGACGACCCACCTGCCTGGACTTGAGCCAACGCCCCACGGTCTTCAAACGGAAGAGAGACCCAACTGAAGATGGGCGTCGATCCAGGCTGGGCGTGGAGGCCTCTCAGATTTTCAGGGCTTGGAATATATCAAGGCAGAAAGGGGTCGGGTGGGGCTCCCTGGGAAGGATGGTGGTGGCCCCGTCCATCTTGGCTGGGGAATTCTGGGAGCCAAAGTCCACAAGTCTTAAAGGCGCCAGGATTGGAGACAGGGGTGAGTGGGATTCTACCGGTTCGTCCTGGTTCTATAGAACCGGTTGTTACGAATCTGCGCCGTTCGGAGAACTGGCAAATCGTGCCCCTGGCTGGCCCCGCCCCGCCCCTCTCCGCCTGCCCCTCCCCTCCCCTCCCAGTCAGCCCAGGTGAATGGGGTTTTTTGTGTGTTATTTCATCTTTAGCTCTTTATGAATGGAAAGACATTTATCTCAAATCTATTCTTTTTTAATGTCACGGAGGTTATTTTAATCGGAGAGCCACGAGTCCTGATATAGGAAGCCAATAAAGGTTGACTGTCGACATCCATAATACATGATTAAGGGTGTATTAAAAGGGTGATAACAGGTCTTTCAGGAATCAAAGGCTCTCACAGATTGCAAAGGGATGGAGAGACGGGGGGGGGGGATTCCCAGAAGCTATCCGTAGAAGAGACCACCCTGAGTGCCACAAAGCCTTTATGGGCTGGGACTGGCCATGGTGGGAGTCCTCCTCCTCCACACTTCACGGCTGCAGAGTTTTGTCTGCCCACTTGCATTATTTATAAGGGTTTAAACTCACAATAAGCCTTCGGGGAAGCAAAAATAGCTTAGCAGAGCTGTCCCTCCCACCCTGAGCCTGTTCAATATTTTAGGCTACGGTTTGAACATCAACCAATGATGGATTGTTGATTCAGGGGCTGCCTGACCCACCTAGATCAGTGCCCTCCTCCTCCCCACTCTTCCTCTTCCTCTACTACCTCCTCCTCCCCTCTTCCATCCTCCTTCTCCTCTTCCCTTCTCTCCCCACTTTTCCTCCTTCTTACCCTCCCTCCTTTCCCTCTTCCTTCTCCTCCCCTCTTCCTCCTCCCTCTTGTCTTTCTTCTCCTTCTCCCCTCTCCTTCTCTTCCTCTCCATTCCTTTCCCCTCCCTTCCTCCTCCTCTTCCCCCTCCCTTCCTCCTCTCCCTGTCTTTCTTCTCCTTTTCTTTACTTTCTTCTTCGTTTTCCTCCTCCCCTTCCTCCTCTTCGTCTTCCTCCCTCATCCCTCACCCTTCTACTTCCACACCTCCTCCCCTCTTGTCTTTCTCCTCCTCCTTCTCCCCTTTTCCTCCTCTCTTCCTCCCCATTTCTCTTTCTTCTTCCTTTTTCTTCCTCCCCCTTTCTCTTCTTCCTTCTCCTCACCCTTCGCCTTCCTCCCCTTCGTCTTCTGCTTTTTCTTCCTCCTTCCCTCTCTTCCTTTTTCTCTTCCTCCTCCCCCTTCTCCTCTTCCTCCTCCTCCCTTTCTGTCCTCCTCCTTCTCTGTTCATCCTCTGTCTGCAACAGCTCAGATGCCCCCTGCTTCCCAGCTCTCTCTCTCGCTCTCCCTCCCTCCCTCTCTCCTCCACCGAAGGCAGCTGTCCTCTCCTCCTCCTCACTGGGAGCAGCAAAGGGAATTATTTATAGCCTGGGAAGTGTAAACCGAGGCGCTGCTGCAATGTTACACAACTGCCTTCTCACCCGCCATCATCCGCCCGGCTGCAAAAGGCCAGGCGCCTTTCCAAAAAACCCAGAGCATCCCACTTAACAACCAGAAGAAAATGAAGAATTTGGCTTTGTGGAGCTGAAACGCACCCGCTCCGGACAAATGGCCACTTTCCCTCTAAATTAGAGGCCTTTCACACAAACGAGGGCCGGAGTTACACACCGTAAAAGAGAAGCTGCAAAGTCCAAGGGGAGAAGGGACCCCTGTCTTCTAACTAGCCCCTCCCCCAAGAACCCCATGCTCCTTTTCCTTGATTATATTGGGAGTGCATTAGGGGAGATGGGATAGCAGCATGTGCAGTTTGTTTATTTATTTATTTGCACCCCATCTTTATTTTTATTTTTTTTCACAAATAACTCAAGTTAGCGAACATACTTTCCACCTGCAATTTTCTCCACCACCACAACTATCCTACAAGGTGGGCTGGGCTGAAAGAGAGGGACTGGCCGAAAGTCATCCAGATGGTATTCATGCCTAAGGCAAGACTAGAAGTCATAGCCTCCTGGTGATTGGCCCAAAGTCATTTATCCAGCCCTCATGGCTAAGGCGGGACTAGAACTCACAGTCTCCTGGTGATTGGCCCAAAGTCATTTATCCAGCCCTCATGGCTAAGGCGGGACTAGAACTCACAGCCTCCTGGTGATTGGCCCAAAATCATTTATCCAGCCCTCATGGCTAAGGCGGGACTAGAACTCACAGCCTCCTGGTGATTGGCCCAAAGTCATTTATCCAGCCCTCATGGCTAAGGCGGGACTAGAACTCACAGCCTCCTGGTGATTGGCCCAAAGTCATTTATCCAGCCCTCATGGCTAAGGTGGGACTAGAACTCACAGCCTCCTGTGATTGGCCCAAAGTCATTTATCCAGCCCTCATGGCTAAGGCGGGACTAGAACTCACAGCCTCCTGGTGATTGGCCCAAAATCATTTATCCAGCCCTCATGGCTAAGGCGGGACTAGAACTCACAGCCTCCTGGTGATTGGCCCAAATTTATCCAGCCCTCATGGCTAAGGCGGGACTAGAACTCACAGCCTCCTGGTGATTGGCCCAAAGTCATTTATCCAGCCCTCATGGCTAAGGCGGGACTAGAACTCACAGCCTTCTGGTGATTGGCCCAAAGTCATTTATCCAGCCCTCATGGCTAAGGCGGGACTAGAACTCACAGCCTCCTGGTGATTGGCCCAAAGTCATTTATCCAGCCCTCATGGCTAAGGTGGGACTAGAACTCACAGCCTCCTGTGATTGGCCCAGTCATTCATCCAGCCCTCATGGCTAAGGCGGGACTAGAACTCACAGCCTCCTGGTGATTGGCCGAAAGTCATTTATCCAGCCCTCATGGCTAAGGCGGGACTAGAACTCATCATCTCCTAATTTGTAGCCTGATGCCTTAACCACTACACCAAACTGTCTGTAAGATGACTATAAAAACATAATAACCAGTGGTTGGTTTTTATGATGGTAGAACAGAGGGTTATCCTTCAAAAGTAACAGATGATCTGAGATCAGAGTTGATACTCCTCAGCTTATGACCAGACTTGGTAACAGAATAACATAGTTGGAAGGGACCTTGGAGGTCTTCTAGTCCAGCTGTCGCCAACCGGTGGGCCGTGGCCCATTGGTGGGCTGTGAGAAAATTTTGGTAGGCCTCAGAGAAATCTCACCTCCAGAGCACTCCCCCAAAGCAATTAATCCAGGCTGCACAGAAACACAAGGCTACATCGTCCACATGGCCCGCGGGAATCCTCCCCACCCAACTCACTCCTTACCCAGCAAACTTGCCTACTCAATTGCTATTTTTCCATTTTCCGACCATCATCTGGGAAATTTAGATTAGCTAGGAAGCAGGAAATGGTTGGATTTCTTGCTTTCTAGCTAGTCTTTAGATCTTTGGCTCTGCTTTTAAGCAGAGCCGAACCTCCCTTAGGACTGAAGATTCAGTTATTCAGTGCAGACTCATGGCAAGCAAATTTTATGCGACAGACTCAGGTAGCCGATGGCAGATAGATAGATCACTGAATGATTCTGTGAGCAACTCAATCTGCCTGCCTTCTTTGCCTGATTTTGGGTAAAAGTTGTTCTTTTTTTATAAAAAAATTCAACATTTATATAAATATTTATAATATTTACATACAAGCCATGCCCAGCCAATCACATGACCACCAAGCCACAACCACAAATTAGGCCATGCCCACAGAACCGGTTAGTGGTCCCTGGGATTTAAAATTATGAGTTTGGTGGTCTCTGAGGTGCAAAAGGTTGGCGACCCCTGTTCTAGTCCAACCCCTTGCTTAAGCAGGAGAGCCTATGCCATTTTAGACAAAATGGTTGTCCAATCTCTTCTTGAAAAACCTCCAGTGATGGAGCAGCATCCACAACCTCTGGAAGCAAATCGTTCCACTGATTAATTAACAGACTAACAGAGTTGGAAGGGACCTTGGAGGTCATCTAGTCCAGGGGTCGCCAACCTTTTGGACCTTAGAGACCCCCAAACTCATTTTAAAATCCCCCAAAAAGTCTGCAGGAAAATCCCCCACCCCATTTTCCTACTGATCCATCATTTATTTGGGATCGCAGGATATTGTCTCCAGCTCCGTTCTCAGTGGGGGAGAGAGAGAGAGAGAGAAAGACTTTTGGCTTCATGCAAGGAAAGCAGCAGAAGCCGCAGAAGTCTTTCTTTCTCTCCCCCAAACTCCGCCAGAAACGAGTCTTCGTGAGACTTGTCGTGCTGGCGCAGCCTCTTGGAGCAGGAGGCCTTGCAGGGCCCCAAAGACTCATTTCTGGCAGAGTTTGGGGGACAGAAAGGAAGACTTTTTCCGCTTTCCTTGCATGCAGCCAAAAGCAGAAGAAGAAAAAGATCCCCCCCTTCGCCCTTTCCCACCTTCCCTTACTACCTCGTGTTATTTGCAATGGAAGCGACACAAGCTTTGTGTTCCTGCAGGCCATGTGGGCATCGCAGCCTTGTGTTCCCACACAGCCTGGATTAATTGCTTTTGGGGGGGGGGAACATTTCTCTGCAGACCACCAACGTTTTCTCACGAGCCACCAATGGTCTCCGGCCCACTGCTTGGTGACCACTGTTCTAGTCCACTCCCCTGCTCAAGCAAGAGATCCTATATGTTCCTCCATTCTGCTAACCAAGCGGCAAACTTAATCTCACTTTCAGTAAGGAACAGCCTCAGGCATGTTCCTATTTTATTTTTCCTATCCCCCCCTTTTTTTTTTAACCTGTAAAAGGAAATCAGCCACGATTTTAGCATCTTGCACGGCAAAAATTCCAAAACCTGGATTCCCACATCATTTTGCAAACTTCTCTCTTAACAGTTCCAGTTCTGTGAGGTTTCCTTTCCCGCGATATCAACCTACGACCCCAATTTCAGCCCAACATATCTGCTGCTAAGGGAGGCATGGGTTAAGTGAGCTTCGCTCCTCTTACAACGTTTCTCGCCAGTGCTGTTAATAAGCGACTCCCTGCCATTGTTAAGTCAGTCACACGGTCCTTAAGTGAAATCTGGCTTCCCCACTGACTGGGATGACCCAAAGGGGCGTGGCACAAAGGCAACACAGTTAAATAAGCAAGAAGAGTCCCTTTAATTATCTCCAACTTTGCCCCCTAATGTCCAGGTGACCTTCGGCTGGAGAAAAAACTCTCCCAGGAACAATCTTTAAGTGGAGGAAATTCAGTCCGAAAACAAAGTACATACAAACTTAGCTAAAAATCCACACAAACCACGCTGCAGTAATTAACTGGACAGGGCAGGAGAAGGAATTGCAGACTTGAAAGGCCAGCAAAACACACCCAGTTGGGAAGATGCCAGAAACCCAGATAAGCCTTCACAGATACCAGATAATTCATGATATGCTTCCAACAACTTGATGTGCGCAACTTCCTTTTCTAAATACTGGGTTCTTAGCTGCAGCAAATGAAGGGAATCAGGGCCCTTTCCTCCCCGTAAGCCACCCAACCTATGTTGCTCCCTTCTCCGTTCCTCCCTGTGTGCCCTAGGATGAAGAGGGGGTGGGCCTGGGGTCTTCCTCTGAACTCCCTCTCCCTTGCTCTACCTCTCCCCTGCTCTGCCCAGCTGGACTTTGCCCTTCCCCAGTTTCTCCCACAGCCAATGGAGCCATTCTCCCACTCCTTGTCAGCTGCTCGGCTTCCTCCTCTGAATCAGATTCCGACAGGGGCATGACACTGACTTTGCCTGTCAGAAGGTCGCAAAAAGGAGGACCACATGACCCCGGCCCATGGCAAGCATCGTAAATATGAGTCAAACATCTGAATTTTGATCGTGCAACCAAGGGGGAGGCCATTACGATCGTTAAGTGTGAAAAACAGTCATAAGTCACTTCTTTCAGAACTGGTGCAATTTCAAACAGTCAATAAATGAACTGTTGTAAGTTGAGGACTAACTGTACTTATTCTGTATCCTGGGCTCGCAATTAATTCCCAAGTCACAGATACATAACACAATTGGAAGAGACCTTGGAGGTCTTCTAGTCTGACCCTCTGCTCAAGCAGGAAACCCTATATACCATTTTAGACAAATTGTTGTTCTCAAAAACTTCCAATGTTGGGGCACCCACAACTTCTGGAAGCCAGTAGTTCTACTGATTGATTGTTCTAAGTTTCAGGAAATTTCTCCTTATTTCCAGGTTGCTTCTCTCCTTGATTAGTTTCCATCCATCCACTGTTTACAGACTAAATGGGCTAAATTTGCAGGTCAGCCAAAACACAAAGAAAACATTAACCCATGTTAAAACTAAGTCAGCTTTGCAGGCTGTCTGAATATACATCTAGATGATTAACGGAGCCAATTCAATACGTTGAGTAAAATCAACCAGATCTGCAGGATGCATGAGAATATACATGCATAATCACGTAGTTTTGGATCGACAATCTGCTTGGTGCATGAAAAACAAAGAAGCCAATTTCCACTGCTTATGCTAGCTATTATTTCTGCTTCCGACGTTCACCGATTCCAGTCTATGCTCTAAAGTAATCCAGGTTTATTTTTTGATGGCACAGTGAAAAAAAATCTATGCAAAGCTCTATATTGACTGCGGCTTGATTTTATAGATGAACCTTGTCTTGAATCGAAGCTATAAATTTCTACCTTCCATCTATGGTACAAGTTCATCTTTATATAATTAAAGAGTATCAGAATTAGAAGGGACCTTGGAGGTCTTCTAGTCCAACCCTGTGCTCGAGCAGGAAACCCTATAAGAGGGATCTTGAAAGTTGGCAACTTTAAGACTTGTGGACTTAAACTCCCAGATTTCTTCAGCCACCCATGGGAATTCTGGGAGTTGAAGTCCACAAATCTTAAAGTGATTGTGTTTGGAGATCCCTGTTTATATCATTCTGGGCAATGGCTATCCAGTTTCTCCTTAAAACTCCCAGTGATGGAGCACCACAACTTCTAAATCTTAAAAGAGATTTAAGTCACGATTTCATATACATGTTTCAGCGACTTCTAGAATGAAGAACAGCAGTTTATCTATATTCAGATGTTTCACAACCCAGCTTGGTAACATTATCAGTGCTAAAAGGAGCTAACATGACTGGAGAAGGAATTCTTGGAGTTGAAGTCCACAAGTCTTAAAGTTGTTAAGTTTGAAGACCCCTGATTTATATACTATCGGTGTTGGTGGGAGTTTGGTTCTTGGTAACCAAATCAAGGAACTACCAACTCAGACAAACAAGCTAACATTAAACAACAGCCTAATCAAGGAACCACAAGAACACTGCTGGGGCAAGAAACTAGTTTATAAAAAGACAGCAATCCCCACTCCCTTTTAAACTGATGATGTTACCTAGTTGGGTCATGAAACGTCTGCAAGAAAACCACCAAGCTCAGAAACCATCAAGGACTTCCTCCTCCTTCCCTCTGCAAACTGCACTCCCCTCTCAATACTGATGATGTTACCTAGTTGGTCATGAAATGTCTGCAAGAAAACAAGCAAGCTCAAAGAGCACCAAGGACACCAGAGTTCAAGCCCTAAGCCACAAATAATTTCTTTTGTTGGTACAATTATTCATGATTATTTCTGAATCAGGGTTAACTTGGTGGCTTCTAGCACAGCAGCTTACGGTGAAAGCTAGTGGCAAGGACCAATAATTTATTGTCTCTGTTTGCCTGATGATTAACTGGACCACAGGTTGAGCCAATTAACCAATCTTCTGGGTTTGCACAGCAGAGTGAATTATAAACTAACCACCTAGGCTAAAAGCATGGCTGGTTGCTATTGTGTGGTTTTTCACAACTTCTAAGGATGCAAAACAACAGTTTCCAGCAAATCTCCAGGCTGTGGGTCCCAGTTTTGCAAGCAAGGGGGAGGAATTTGGGCACCACTTGCATAAAATCCCAGAAGAATTTCTTCAGCTGGCTTATCAGTGACCAGCAAGGGTGTTTACCTAAGTTAAGTGTCGCTGGGTGAGAATGTTGTTTTTCTGCTGTTCCTATCAGATCTAAAATAGCTTTCAAGGCAGAAAGTGAGGCTGCATAGAACAAGGCAAAGAAACTGAAGTCTCCCACCACCACCCCACCAAAAAAATAAATAAATAAAAGGGAGAAGGGAGGCAAAATCCCCCTTTCTCTGGGTAAACCACCAAGAGCAGTGTGTCCTTCAGGGGTGTGTGTTATCTTGGCACCCCAGGCATGGTTTCTGGCGCTGGCATCTTAAGCAGCTCTGCTCTGCATTTCAAGAATTGCTTATTCCAGAATTTCTCCTTTGTGGGCACGAGAGAGAGAGAGAAGGAAGGACAGAGAGGGAGGAAGAAACAGGCTTATTTAAGGCCTGCAAGCAAGACAGGCGGAATTTACAGCTGTCAACAGAGCCAAGATTCAGCTTTTCTCAGGATAATAAAAGGGATGGGGGGCAATAAAGAGAGAGAGGGAGAGAGAGGGAGGAGTGAAATGAAAAACAGAGAAGGGAAGATAAAGAAAGGGAGGATGAAAAAAACAAGAGAATAAGAGAAAGAAAGATAAAAGAGAAAGAAAATAAAAAGGGAAAGAAAGGAAAAGGGAGAGAAAGGAAAAGGGAGAAAAAAGAGTGAAAGAGAAGGAAAGATAAAGAAAAAAGAAAAGAGAGTAAGAGAAAGATAAAAGATAAAGAAAAAGAGGGGGAAAAGAAAGAAAAGGAGAATGAAAGAAAAAAGAAAAAGAGTGAAATAGGGAAGGAAAGAGAGGAAGAAAGAAAAAAGAAGAAAAGGAGAAATGTTAAGAAAAAGAGGGGGAAAGGGAAAGGAAAGAAGAAAGAAGTTAGAAAAAAAGAAAGTAAGAGAAGGATAAAGGAAGAAAGAGAATGAAAGAAAGAAAGAAAATAAATTTCCACTGATTTCAATTTGGCTCATTTAAAAAGTAAAAATAACCAAGCCAGGCATTTATTCTGCAATGACACAACCGCGTGGGGAAATGCCAGGTGGAGCTGCATATGCCGATGCCATTTAAAACCCAACTTCCTCCTGCAAATTGGAATAAACACTTTCTACTTATATGCAATTATTTACAGATTCGAAACCGAAACAAAGGAACAACTCCTGCAATGTGACAAAGGCAGAAGTTTGGATTCCCTGCTTCTTAATATATAGAGGGATTAAAAGGTCTGGGAGGAATAACAGCCTTAAGTGTCTGTCTGTCTGTCTGTCTCTACCTATCTATCATCTGTCTTTGTCCATCTGTCCGTCCATCCATCCATCCACCACCATCTATCATCTGTCTGTCTGTCTGTCTACCCTCTCTCTCTCTACCTATCTATCGTCTGATTGTCCATCTGTCCGTCCATCCATCCACCATCATCTATCATCTGTCTGTCTGTCTGTCTACCTACCTACCTACCTATTCTCTCTCTCTCTCTCCCCCACATCTATCATCTGTCTGAATGTCCATCTGTCTGTCCATCCATCTACCACCATCTATCATCTGTCTGTCTGTTTGTCTACCCTCTCTCTCTCTACCTATCTATCATCTGTCTGATTGTCCATCTGTCCGTCCATCCATCCATCATCATCTATCATGTCTGTCTGTCGTCTGCCTGCCTACCTACCTATCCTCTCTCTCTACTATTCTGTCTTTGTCCATCTGTCCATCCATCGATCCACCACCATCTATCATCTGTCTGTCTGTCTACCCTCTCTCTCTCTCTATCTATCGTCTGTCTGATTGTCCATCTGTCCGTCCATCCATCCACCATCATCTATCATCCGTCTGTCTGTCTACCTACCTACCTATTCTCTCTCTCTCTCTCCCCCACATCTATTATCTGTCTGAATGTCCATCTGTCCGTCCATCCATCTACCATCATCTATCATCTGTCTGCCTGCCTGTCTGTCTGTCTGTCTACCTACCTACCTACCTATTCTCTCTCTCTCCCCCACATCTATCATCTGTCTGAATGTCCATCTGTCTGTCCATCCATCCACCATCATCTATCATCCGTCTGTCTGTCTCTGTCTGCCTGTCTATCTATCATCAATCTATCTACCCATCCACTGATCATCTATTGTCTGCCTGCCTGCCTGCCTACCAACCTTCTTCCTTGCAGAATTCTCCTAGCTCCGTGATGGCAAACCTATGGCAGGTGTGCCACAGGTGGCACGCCGAGCCATTTCTGCAGGCAAGCTTACCTGCGCTGCGCATGCACACGCCTCCCCAGCTGATTTTCGGCTGGTTTGAGGCCTTTTCGGCTTCCCAGGCTTGAAGAAACTTCTGCAGCCTGAAAAATAGGCCTGAAACGGGCCTCTGGGAGGCTGAAAATCAGCTGGGAGGCGGGGTGCAGATAAGGGGGCGGGAGATCGCGCACGCATGTGCAGGAGGCGTGGGGGGGGGCAGTACGCATTGCCTTCTGAGTGCTGGCATGCGAGCGCACACAGAATTTTTGGCATAGGATCCCAAAAATGGTGAGCCACCACTGTCCTAGCTCAAAACCCCTTTTCAGGCCACTGGAGATCTGGGCCATTTTCAGTGATTTTCCAAACTTACTTAAGATTATTCTGAATCTTTCTTTTCTAAAAAGAAAAAGAAAAAAGCCTCTTTATTAGAACTTCCACATCTTCACTGGGCTGTAGGACTTTATTTTATTGTTTTTACAATGTACAGGTAGTCCTCAACTTGCAATCGTTCATTTAGTGACCGTCTTGACTTTCCAACGGCCCTGAAAAAAGTGACTTATGACCGGTTTTTCCCACTTAACAACCATTGCAGCCTTTGTAGCTGCGTACTGCCGTAGCATGCAGACCGACTTCAGGGGGTCCTCGACTTACAACAGTTTGCTTAGTGACCACTCAAAGTTACAACGGCCCTGGCAAAAAGGGACCTAGGAGCATTTTTCACACTTATGACCACGGCAGCAACCCTGGGGGGTCACATCATCAGAATTCGGCTGCTTGGGGGCAACTGACTCATATTTATGACGGTTGCAGGGTTCCTGGGTGACGTGATCCCCCTTTTGTGACCCTTCTGACAAGTAAAGTCCATGGGAAAACCGGATTCACTTAACGACCATGTGACCAACTTAACAACTGCACCGATTCACTTAACAAATGTGGCTGTCAACTCAAAAATAGTTCTCTGGTCTTTTAGAGTTGCCAGCAAAAAGGGTCTGGGGGGGGAAGTAGTGCATTCCTTAAATGCTTTCATAGATAATGCTATGTGGCCGAAGCTTCTGGCGCACAAGATTATGCGCACAAGCATGATTGATGACTCTGGGCTATGGATGTTTCCCATTGGAGAATATACATCTTGTGATGACCCAAAGGGGCGTGGCATAAAAGCAACAAAGTCACAAAAGTAGGTAAAGTCCCTTTAATTCCTCCAACTTGGCCCCCAATGTCCAGTTATCATCAGCTGGAGAGAAAAAACTCTCCCAAAAACAGTTTTTAAAGGGAAGAAATTCAGTCTGAACCCAAAGTACACATAAATTATAAATAAAAACCAACACAAACCACGCTGCAGCAATTAATGAGCCAGGGCAGGGTAAGGAATTGCAGACTTCAAAAGATAATGAAACACACACAGTTGCAAGGATGCCAGAACCCAGATAGGACTTGACAAACAAAGATAATGCACCCTTTGCTTCCACCCTCTTTATCCTGTTTTCCCAGCTGCAACTAACAAAGGGAATCAGGGCCTTTTTCTCCCCCATAACCCATGTTGCTCCCTTCTCCCTGCTTACCCTAGGATGAAGAGGAGGTGGGCCTGGGTCTTCCTCTGAATGCCCAGCTGGACTGTGCCCTTCCCCAGTTTCCTCCACAACCACCGGAGCCACACTCCCACTCCCACTCCCTGTCAGCTGCTCAATTGCCCCCTCGGAATCAGATTCCAACAGGGGCATGACACATCCAGTCAGTGGGGGTAAGACCAGGGTCAAGAATGAGATGAATGATGTGTCTCAGTGTTGACTGCATCCAGGTAAAGCTGACAGTCACTCCTAATAAATGATTTTTTAAAAAACTCTGAGAGATGCGGCTAGAGACTCATGATTCGAATGGGGGTGGATTGTCGGAGCCTTGACAATGGCCAGAAAGGTCATAAAATGGGACAAAACTCACTTAACAAATGCCTCCCTTAGCAACATAAATTCCAGGTTGAAGTCCAGGCGTCTTAAAAGCATTCATATTCATCAACCGACTCACATTTATGACGATTGCAGTCTCCCGGGGGTCATGGGATCCCCTTTTGCGACCTACTGACAAGCCAAGTCAATCAGGGCAAGCAAGTTCACTGAATGACCGCACAATTCACTTAACAACTGAAGGGATTTCCTTGACAATTGGGGCAAAAAAAGAAAAGCTGGTCCAAATGGGGCAAAATTCGCTTAGCAATGGAAATGTTGGGATCCATTGTGGTCATTAGGATGAGGACTACCTTTAGTCTGCACCCGAACCACCTCCACCAACAAAGGGAGTTTTGTGGGATTTCCTCCACGGCTGGTGCGAATAGTTGGGGCCCTTTCAAAACCACGTCAACACACAATTTCCTAGCTCTTCCCAGCTGCCATCCAAATAATCTTCTTCTTTGATTGTGCTGATGCGTTCTTTACTAATTGCTGATGTCACTGTCATTTTTTAATTTGAGTTTTTTTGCTTGGCTACGGCTTAATTGTCAGTGAGTGGATCCCGGAGTCGGTTAAAGGGAAAGCTAGTTTTTCGATTTGGTCAATAGATTCCTGAAAGCCAGGCTGTTCTGACCCAAACATGACAAACCCTCTGACGTGAACTCAAAAGATGTCTTTATTAGAAGTGCCAGCAGCCCTTGCAAAAAGTTTCTCTCTCAATGTAGGCTAACAAGTCCGTCCATCCGGAAGGTAAATAGTAATCTGCCACATGTATTCATCTCCACTCCCTGCCTTTTATCCCCAAAGCTAGGGTGGGGCTTCGCTATGAGTCGCGGCTCTTCCTTCCCAAGGACCGGCCCATAGATTTCCATTGCTCTCCTCTCCTCTGCCTTCTGCACATCCATACATCAGGCACTGGGCCCAAGTGTTCCTACTCTTCCTCATCAGCCACCTCCAGACATGGAGGCTGTTGACTCTCCATTTGAGGGCTGATGGATGGCCAAGGCGCTCTCTCTCTCTCTCTCTCTGCGTGCCAGCTCCATTCCCTCTTCCCCCTCGGGAGCCCTCAGGTTGCCCTGATGCTGACCCTGACTCCCACCCCTCCTCCTCTGATTCAGCTTGCTGGAAGGGCCGGCGGCCAGTAGGCCACAACAAAAGGCATTTACAAAACCAGGAGTCAGCCACAACTTGACGTAAACCGAATTAAATGGTTTGCAGGAGTTCTATGCATGCAATACAGGAAGTTCCCGATTTAATGACAGTTCAATTAATGACCATTAGAGAGAGAGAGGGAGGGAAGGGGGGAGAGAGAGGGTGGGGGTCCCTTCCAACTCTGTTATTCTAGATCTACATCCAGTAGTCTTTAGAAACAACCAATAGATGTCCATTCAGAGGACACCCCCATTTAAAAGACTTGTATCTATTACATGGGGCAGGATGTCCGGCTAGCCAATCAGGTTTTATTGCAAATTACAGTGTTTATCACAATTCCACAATTCCACTAACGATAGGAAATGAGGCAAATGACATATATTCAGATTTAACTAACTGTTCCCGCAATGCTCTATTAAACAGAGGCTTTATAGTGAAGCCAAGGCATGGCTTATAAAGAAGGCATCTTTGGTGGGCCAGGACAGGGGTTGCCCTTAAAATTTCTTGGGGGTAGTCTAACACTACAAAGAGGGTGAAACCACATGGGGGGGGGTGGAGGCGGTGTGCGTGTGTGTATGTGCAGAATCAGATCCAAAAGATTTACTACACCCCAACGGAATGAGCTATGTAAGGGATGGGAGTTCTTGGTCGCAGATTTTTGAGCGGAAGCTGAAATGTCTTATAGCTAAAATGCTTTACGGTTCGTCCTTGAGTTACGAGCAATCACTTAGTGACAGTTCAAAGTTACAATAAATTACGCCATGGATCAGTGGTGGCTAACCTTTTTGGGCTCCTGTGCCAAAAATTGTGCGCAAGCTTGCATGTTTGTGTGCCAGCACCCAGAAGGCAATGCACGTACCCCCATGCTCCTATGCATGCGTCAATCTCCACCCACGCCGCCCCCTTACCTGCATTGCACCTCACAGCTGATTTTCTGCCGGTTAGAGGCCTTTTACGGCCTCCCAGAGGCTTGAGGAAGGCTTCTGCAGGCTTCTACAGACTTTGCAGGCCGAAAACTAGGCCCGTTTCATCACTTCCAGTATGCCACACACCCTGATCCCCAAACCAAGCACGCCATAAACACATATTCAGGCCTCAAACTCGGAGCCAAACCAAAGCCCAGAACATCACATCACAGCCACCTGCTCAGGATACCACATCACGGAACTCAGGAGGTTATACCACAAAACCTCAGGATGTTACAACACAGCCAACGACCCAGGATATTACAGCACAAGACCCAGGATGTCACAACAATAGAACTCAGAAGGTCATCATACAGCCCATTACCCAAGTCGTTACAACACAGGAGGCTGAGAGACACACAGCCAATACCTCAGCCACACATGTTCTTAAGAAAAAGCCAGCCAATCTGCAAACATCAACTCCATTAACCAATCAAGAAATGTCAACACAGCCAACCTCCAGTATTTATAGAGAGATGGCAGCTTTGATCACGCCAAGATACTCTCAATCTTACACGGGAAAAGACCCAAACATGCCAAGACCTGCATATATATAAATAAATTACGGAAGTGCTGATAAAGGTCAGCTGTTCGTACTATTAGGAATTTTAGGGAGGAGATGTACAAAAGTCAACTCACAGTCAATTGGGCAATAGGTTGAATAAAATGCCACCGGTCAGCAACTCTCTCTGAATTATTTCACAATAGGCAGTCGCAGACTTTGGTGTTGACAGTGTCTAAGGAGACCAAATTTGCTTGATTAATGGACACTTTGAATAAAGCTTCTTGCTTCTGTATTGGCTACCGGGACACCTTTCTCTTTTCAAAAGAGAACAACTCTGCCCTTTCCTGTAAGTAACTTACAACCATTCTTTGAGTGACTGAATTTACAAGGCACCGAACAAAGTGACTTACAACCACATCTCACTACTAATTAAAAAGACGCTGAAACTTTGGAAAAAGCGCAGAGAAGAGCAGCTACGATGATTAAAGACCTGGAGACTAAAACCTATGAAGAACGGTTGCAGCTTTTGAGTACGGCCAGACTCGAGAAAAGAAGAAGTAGAGGGCACATGATAGCAGTCTCCCAATATTTGAGGGGCTGCCACAAAGAAAGAGGGGTCAACTTAAGACTTTGGGCTTAGACAACTTAGAATTACGCCGCCTTCGGTGTGACCTAAGAGTAGTACATAAAATTATCTGCTACAATGTCCTACCTGTCAATGACTACTTCAGCTTCAACCGCAACAATACAAGAGCACACAACAGGTACAAACTCAAACTTGACTGCAGAAAGTACGACTTCAGCAACAGAGTGGTCAATGCCTGGAATGCACTCCCTGACTCTGTGGTCTCTTCCCCAAACCCCCAAAACTTTAACCTTAGTCTACTGCTGACTTCACCCCATTCCTAAGAGGTCTGTAAGGGGCGTGCGTAAGAGCACTAACGTGCCTAACACCCCTGTCCTACTGTTCCCAATTATCTGTACCCATTTCATGTACTTAGGATGTTCCTAATGCTATCTGTTATCTAAAACATGCTTGACAAAATAAATAAAAATAAACTTATTTTCCAAAGCACCAGAAGGCAGGATAAGAAGCAATGGGTGGAAACGAATCAAGGAGAGAAGCAACCTGGAATCAAGGAGACACTTCCTAACAGTGAGGACAATTGACCAGTGGAACAGCTTGCCACCAGAAGCTGTGAATGCTCCAAATATTGGAGGTTTTTAAGAAGAGGCTGGACAGTCAGCTGTCTGAAATGGTATAGGGTCTCCTGCTTGAGCAGGGGGCTGGACTAGAAGACCTCCAAGGTCCCTTCCAGCTCTATTCTGATTATGACTGTCATAGCATCATTATAGTCACGGGATTAAAATTTGGGTGCCTGGCGATTGGCATGTATTTACAATGTTTGCAATGTCCCAGGGTGATATGATTGCTATTTTCATCCTTCCCAGATGGCTCCCAAAGTCAATGGGGGGGGAGGGGGGAAGCCGGATTCATTTAACAAATGTGATTCATGTAACAACAATTCACTTAAACACAATGGTTCACTTAACAGCTGTGGCAAACATGGTGCAACGTTCACTCAATAACTGCAAATTTTGAGCCTTGTTTTGGTCGTAATCCAAGAACTACCTGTAATCTCTTTCAGATACAATTGCTTCCCAGAGGATCAGGAGACGGGTGTGAGATTAAGCCCTATTAAGTTCTGCTTCCTCCCCGTGGGGACAACATAGAATAATTTCTGTGGTGATAATACAGAGATTGCACGACAGTATTGGCAACACAATTCCCCTTGTTGCTGTCTTGCAACCTCCTGGGCTTCACAAAGATGTCTGGGTGCCTCCATCACACGACCATTCGCACCCCCAGTGTGTGAGCATCGCACATTCCTGTGCACCTGCTAAATAATGTTTGGCACTGCCTGAAAAGCCGTTTTTTAAATTCCGTTCTGAAAAATACAGACTAGAAAAAATGTTAAGTTATCTTGTACTGGTGGTTCTCCACTTACAACGGTAATGGAGCCTGGTATTTCCATTACATGTCATGATGGTCTTAAGTCGAAGCACCCATGTGAGTCAGCCGATTTTATGACCATTTTCTGGTAGTTGTTAAGCAGACCCATTGTTTGCAATTAATGGGGGGGGTTGTTTTGTTTTTTTGCTGGAAACTATCAGTAAATGCCAGTTTAGGGCAAAAAACACCGTAAATTAGAGTCATGTCACTATGGGACATTGCAAATACCGGCTGGTTGTCCAGTACCTAAAAAATGATCACATGACTGCCATTGCTGGAACTTTAGAACCATCAATACCTTTTGAGCATCCATCATAACTTTAGAACCATCACTAAATGACCTGTCGTAAGTCAAGAGCCTTTCTAAGATTTTTTTTTTTTTTTTTATAATTGTAGAACTCTGATTCAGTTCTGTTTGTCATCTGCAGCTGTGGTTTGGTTCTGTAACCCAACAAGACAGACACAGACTTCAGAGGATAATTAGGAATGCAGAAAAAAAACCAATTACTTACCAACCTGCCTTCCATGGAGGACCTGTATATTGCACGAGCCAAAAAGAGGGCTGTGAATTATTTACAGACCCCTCACATCCTGGATATAAACTGCTTCAACTCCTTCCCTCAGAACGATGCTATAGAGCACTGCACACCAGAACAACTAGACACAAGAACAGTTTTTTCCTGAAAGCCATCACTCTGCTAAACAAATAATTCCCTCAACACTGTTCAACTATTTACAAAGTCTGCACTACCATTATTCTTCTCCTCCTTCCTATTACCTATCTTTTCCCACTTATGACTATAACCTTGTTGCTTGTACTTTTACAATTTATATTGCTTTGTTTCTGAGTATGATTTGATTGCTGATTAGTAACCTATGACTATCACTCAGTGTTATATCTTTTGATTCTTGATGAATGTGTTTTATTTTTTCTTTATGTACATTGAGAGCCTATGCACCAAAAACAAATTCCTTGTGTGTCCAATCACACTTGGCCAATAAAGAATTCTATTCTATTCTGTTCGGTTCTGTGTTATCCTATCGCATCCCATCCTTCCATTCCATATATTCTATTCTGTCCTATCCTATCCTAATCTTGTATTCCATCTATTCTATTCTATTCCTAATTCCTATTCTATTCAAGAAGAGATTGGACAACCATGTCTGAAATGGTACAAGGTCTCCTGCTTGGGCAGGGGGTTGGACTAGACCAGTGGTAGGGAACCTTGGCTCTTTTATCACTGATGGACTTCAACTCCCAGAATTCCTGAATGAGCTATAAAAAGTTCCCCATCCCTGGCCTACTGGTTTTTCAGTTGTGAGGGAAATCAATTTTTGATTTGAATGGGATTGTTCAATATACAAATGTCCTAATTTTTGACTTGAATGATCAATATTCTTTATATGTCCTACATTTGTATATTAAACAGTCCCATTCAAGTCAAAAATTGATTTCCCTCACAACTGAAAAACCACTAGGCCAGGGATGGGGAAACTTTTATGGCTCACTCAGGAATTCTGGGAGTTGAAGTCCATCAGTGATAAAAGAGCCAAGGTTCCCTACCGCTGGACTAGACGACTTCCAAGGTCCCTTCCAACTCTGCTAATTCTGTTGCCTACAGCAGCTAGGACTGCTTCCAAAGCCTTGTTCTCCCTCTTCTGCAGCAACCCCAAACCTGAAGCTTGCTGGACTCAGCATTTCCTCCTGCCAAGCATTCCCAGAAGCTTCTAGCAAAGAAATGGCCTCCCTGGCTCTCTCCCTTTTGCCACAGAGGATCAAAGCGGTGCCACAGCCGTCTCCCGGTTGGTTCTGCTAGCAAGGCCTTTCAGGCAGCAGCTTCCATGCTAAGAGGCTTCCCTTCCCCAGGCATCTCCCATAGCTGCAGCTGATGGGCGTCGGGCCTCCGCTTTGCCGCCTGGGCTATAAACAGAGCTCTTTGCAGAGTTGGCACCAGGGCCCAGTGCTGCTGGGGAGGATGATGCAGCTGCCAATTTGCTCTTGCTTGCAAACTGGCGGGGAGGAGGAGGTGGGTTGCAGCTGGAAGGAAGGACTCCGAGAGAGAACTTATAAATAGCCGGTTTCTTACAGTACACTTTCTAAGTGGAGGTTTCTCCCTGGCAAGGAGGCAACATGGTGAGGTTATGCCGGCTGCAAAATTGTGGAGATGGAGGCTAGATAGGGGTGGGGTGAACAAGGACAAAGCAAACTATGTCTATGGGAGAGAATACACCACTCTCATTGGAGAGGAGAATGAGCTGCTAGGGGAAGGGCCAGGTAGACTGGAAGGAGAAGGAATGGAAAAAGGATTTGTGGGAGGAGGAGGAGAGGAAGAGGAGAAAGAGGGAGGGAGGAAGAGGGGGACGGAAAGCAGGGGAAGGTGGAGGAAGCAGAAGAGGAGACAGGGAGAGAGAGAAGAGGAGGGGTGAGGTAGGGGAAGGAGGGAGGAAGAGGAGGAAGAGAGGAGCAGAATAAGAAGAAAATAAGAAGAAGAAGAGTAAGAAGAAGAAAAGAAGCAGAAGAATAAGCAGAATAGGAAAAGGAGGAAGAAAAAGAGCAGCAGGAGGAGGAAGAGGTGGAAGAGGAGGAGGAGGAGGAGGAAGAGGAAGGAAAAGAAGTAGTGAAGGAGGAGCAGGACAAAAAGAAGAAGAAAAAGTAGTGAAGGAGGAGGAAAGAGGAGAAAAAGAAGAAAAAGATGAAAAAGAAGAGGAGGAGGAGGAAAAGAAGAAGAAGGAGGAAGAGGAGGAAGAGGAAGGAGAGGAAGGAGAAGAAGTAGTGAAGGAGGAGCAGGACAAAAAGAAAAAGTAGTGAAGGAGGAGGAAAGAGGAGAAAAAGAAGAAAAAAAGATGAAAAGAAGAGGAGGAGGAGGAGGAGGGAATCAGGAAGATTAACCCACTAGCTGATTAAAATTCTGGCTGGGGATTATGAGAGCTGTGGTCCCAACCAATTTAATGATACTGGGCTGGTACACAGCATTACTGCAATGAATTCTTACCTAATCCACCACAACTTCATTCCTTTGACAGAAATGGCTTCAGTGACAATATTAACAGACTGTGATTATTTTTCAATACTGTACGAAGCTGAGCCATACTGAACAAAGCCGAATACAAAGGACCTATCGCACCTTGTTGTGCATAAAATTCTCCAGAAGGCATGCATGGAGGGGAGCTCAGTCTTCAAAGAGACAGGCCCAGTTTCTCACCCCAAAATGGGACACAAACATGAACAAGGCCTGGTCAATATTGAGCCTTCTTGGTTCTTGTCTGTGGCATGGAAAAAATGTTTCAAATCTCTGGGAAAACGGATCTGTTTCTGCAGTCTAAGAAACTATATCTGTTATCAAATATTACACACCTGAATTGAATAGGGAGGCAGGCTTGCTTAGATAAGACAACGCCCTTCTCAAATTAGGCCTTCATGAACTGATTCGAATGGGAAGCTTCCAGATCAAAACTAAAAAACAGGATGGGCAACTAAGGCTCCGTTACAACCTGTGGACTTCGACACCCATAATTCCTGAGCCACCCAGGAGGGCTCAGGAATTCTGGGAGTTGAAGTCCACAGGTTGTAAAAAAACTCAGGAATTCTGAGAGTTGAAGTCCACAGGTTGTAAATGGATCAGGAATTCTGGGAGTTAAAGTCCAAATGTTGTAAATGGATCAGGAATTCTGAGAGTTGAAGTCCACGGTTTGCAAAAAGCTCAGGAATTCTGGGAGTTGAAGTCCATAGGTTGTAAATGGATCAGAAATTCTGGGAGTTAAAGTCCAAATGTTGTAAATGGATCAGGAATTCTGAGAGTTGAAGTCCACGGTTTGCAAAAAGCTCAGGAATTCTGGGAGTTGAAGTCCATAGATTGTAAATGGATCAGAAATTCTGGGAGTTAAAGTCCAAATGTTGTAAATGGATCAGGAATTCTGAGAGTTGAAGTCCACGGTTTGCAAAAAGTTCAGGAATTCTGGGAGTTGAAGTCCAAATGTTGTAAATGGATCAGGAATTCTGAGAGTTGAAGTCCACGGTTTGCAAAAAGCTCAGGAATTCTGGGAGTTGAAGTCCAAATGTTGTAAATGGATCAGGAATTCTGGGAGTTGAAGTCCACAGTTTGCAAAAAGCTCAGGAATTCTGGGAGTTGAAATCCACAGGTCGTGAAGTGGGATCAGAGTTATCCACCCCTACTCAACAAGGAAGCCATCAGCCTTCAAGGCCATTTTGTGCTTTTATGGCTACGATGGCCCTGTGCGTGTCCCGAGTATCCGGCTGGTAAAAAGCGAGGACTCCTTGCTCGCCACACAATTGTCATGGAAACGAAAGAAAAACTAACAAGATTCCTCCCAAATGATCATTTTGCAGGGAAAAGCAGCTTTGGGTTGTCTACAACCATTGGCTGCTTCACACGTTTAAGCCCTTCTAATAAACTCAACAACTCTGGCTCTTCAGAAAACAAACCAATCCCGTTTTGGCCCTCACTGTGCAAATAAGGGGTGTCGTAGAAACCGTGCACAGCAGCACAAGCCGCACACAGCAGCGGTGGTGTGCGTGCCTGTCCGTCAGATCGGCCGCCAGTTGCCAAGGGAAACCCAACACAAAAGAGGAGAGGTATTACTCAAACACAGCAATGTTTGTTGATGTGCTGGGCCTCTCATTTACAATACAGGCAGTCCTCGGCTTACAACCGTTCGTTTAGTGACCGGATGACGTTGCAATGGCGCTGAAGAAAAGTGGCTTGTGACCCGTTTTTCCACACTTATGGCCTCTGCAGTGGCCCATGGCCCCGGGATCCAAAATCAGGGCAGCTGGCCTGCGTTTAGGGCGGGTGTTGGCAACCTGTGGCTCTGGAGCCGCATGCGGCTTTTTGGGCCTTCTGCTGTGGCTCCCTGTTGGGTGACCCTACCACTGGCTGGCCCTGCCCCTCGCCCTCCCGTCACTCCTCGCCTGGCCTGAGAAGGTAGAACACAAAAAACAGAAATGGGGGGAGGGGGAGAGAAACAGAGGGAGGGAGAGGGAGGGAGGGAGGGAGAGAGATAAGAAAGGGAGCGAGGGAGAAAGAGAGAGAGGAGGGAGGGAGAGAGGGAAGGGGAGAGAAAGAAAGAGACCCATTTCCCATAGGAAAAAATTGGGAGCCATAAAACCTGGGTAGGCGTGGCGGGAAGTGGGTGGGTCATGTGACTGGGTGGAAGTGGCGTAGAGTTGGCCATGCCCACCCAGGTTTTATGGCTCTCGGTGTTTTCTTTTCTGTGGGAAACGGGTTCAAATGGCTCTTTTGAGTGTTTAGGGTTGCAGACCCCCGGTTTAGGGGAAATTGCGCGATCAATATTTCTAATCGCCTCTCCCAGCTTCCGACAAGCAAAAGTCAATGGGATTCGCTTAACGACCATACAATTTGCTTAGGAACTGAAAATGACGCTATAGAGCCCTGCACACTAGAACAACTAGACACAAGAACAGTTTTTTCCCGAATGCCATCCCTCTGCTAAACAAATAATTCCCTCAACACTGTCCAGCTATTAACAAAGTCTGCACTACTATTACTATTAATCTTTTCATCACTCCTTATCACCCATCCCTGGGGGCGCAGTGGTTAGAATGCAGGGTTGCAGGCAAACTCTGCTCAATGCTAGCAGTTAGATCCTGGCCAGCTCAAGGTGGACTCAGCCTTCCATCCTTCCAAAGTGGGTAAAATGAGGACCTAGATTGTTGAGGGCAAATAGGTTGACTCTGTAAACCACTTAGAGAGGGCTCTAAAAGCACTGTGAAGCGGTATGTAAGTCTACGTACTCTTGCAATTTCTTCCTTAGCTTCCTTTCCTTCCTTCCTTCTTCATTTTTTTTTCTTCCTTCGCTCCCTTCCTCCTTCCTTCTTTCTGCCGTTGTGGTGCAGTGTTTAGAATGCAGTATTGCAGGCTAATTCTGCTGATTGCCAGCAGTTCAAATTTCACCAGGCTCAAGGTTGATTCAGCCTTTGGTCCTTCCGAGGTGGGTAAAATGAGGACCCAGATTGTTGGGGGCAAATAGGCTGACTCTGTAAAACCACTTAAAGAGGGCTGTAAAAGCACTGTGAAGCGGTATGTAAGTCTAAGTACTCTTGCTATTTCTTCCTTATCTTCCTTCCTTCCTTTTTCTTCCTTCCTTCCTTCCCTCCCTCCCTCCTTCTTTCTGCCGTTGTGGCGCAGTGGTTAGAATGCAGTACAGTGGTACCTCTACTTACGAAATTAATTCGTTCCGGAAGCCGTTTCGTAACCTGAAAATTTCGTAAGTAGAGGCACACTTTACCTGTAAATATCCTAATCCGTTCCAAGCCCCCAAACTGTACTTCTTCGTTCTTACTTCCTGCTTTGCTGGATTGCTAGCGCGAGACTGAGAACGCGGCGCGGTGCGTACGCACAGATCCCTCCTAGCCAATGGGATGCCAGGAAGATAACCAACCAATGGCAGCGCAGCTCGGACGCGCCATTTTCCAGGAAAGCCTTTCGTATCCTGAAACATATTCGTAAGTAGAGACGATATTTTCTCGAAGACGCATTTCGTAACCTGAAACTTGCGTAGGTAGAGGCTTTCGTAAGTAGAGGTACTACTGTACTGCGGGCTAATTCTTCCAACTTCCAGCAGTTCGAATCTCACAAGGCTCGAGGTGGACTCAGCCTTTTGTCCTTCCACCCTTCCGAGGCCAGTAAAATGAGGACCCAGATTGTTGGGGGCAAGAAGCTGACTCTGTAAAACTGCTTAGAGAGGGGCTGCAAAGCACCGTGAAGCGATATGTAAGTTGTTTTTTAAGTGCTGGTGCTCTTAAAGACCTCGGTTGCAAGAATGAGATTCTGCCAACTTGCTCCTTCCATTCAAGAAGCAAGCCGATCCACAGACAACTAAAGTGTTAAGCGACAAGTGTTTAGATTTCACAACAACGAGACAGGACACTGATGTGCCAAAAAGCCGCATGGCTCTGCATATAAAGAGGACGACACACCACTCAGGCTAATAACACCACAATGATCTGAAGCACAGAAATGGGCTTTGACACACCAGGGAGCCAAGTGTCTTGCTGGCCTTGGCGGCCTCGGAGCGGCCTCGGAGGGGCTTCGGAGGCCCCGTTCTGGATGCAGCAGTCCCGGAGTGGTTTTCCAGCTCGCCGGAGCCGCGGCGCCGAGAGAAGAGACAGCGTTGCCGCGGCAGTCCTGGCGGCCTCGGAGCGGCCTCGGGGTGGCCTCGTTGGCCTCGGAGTGGCCTCGGAGTGGCGTCGGAGGCCGCGCTCCAGGTGCGGCGGCCCCGGAGCGGTTTCTGAGCGGCCTCGGAGGCCTTGGGAGTGGTGTGGAGCGGCCTCGGTGGATTTGTGGCGATGGATCCGGTGCGTGCGATGCGGAGCTCCGCCGCGGCCCTCTCCGGCCTGGACGGCCTCAGCGGTGGCCCCCCCTGTCCCCTGGGCCCCCCCGCCGGTGGCAGAGGCGGGGGAGGATCGAGGGAGACCAGCCGAGACACCTGGAAGCTGGTCGGGGGTCGGCTGGAGCCGCGGGACCGATGTGGAGGGCGGCGTGGTCACGGCGGCCCCGGCGGCTTTGGGTCGATTGCGGAGGCCTCCTCCAGCGGTCGGCGGAGCGGGGCGGCTGCGGACGGGCAGCGAGCGGACCTGGGGCATTTTCGATAGCCCCGAAGATGACGCGGCGGCTGGGAGATCCACGGAAGGGCTCGGCGGGGGAGCGATGGTGCCGATGCCCCCGTGGGCCGCTTAGGTGGGGCTATGGTGTCCCTTCCTTCCCTGGGGCCCCCACCGGTGGCAGAGGTGGTGGGCCTAGGGGGGGGACTGGCTCTGCCTGTGACTCTTTCCCCCCGGGGGTCTCACCGGTGGCAGAGGTGGGACGACCGGGGGGAGGCGGAATATACCCCAGCTGGACTGGATTCCATTTTCTATGGCCGGAGGACGGCAGACGTTGCGGACACTCTGGGACTGCCGAGATAGGGCGGCCGGGTCCACGGAAGTACCTACGGACAGAGCTTTGGGCCTTGAGGGATGCCCCCCTCTCCCTTAGGTGGCCTTCGAAGCTCTCTAAGACCTTCCGCAATGAGGGATCCTGGGATCCGGAGCGATGGTGGGGTCGGGGAAACCGGGGAGGGCGTGGTAAATTTGGGCTTGACAAATTTTTAAGGGGATTTTTTAAAGGGGAAAAGTCCAGGGCGGGCGGGGGAGACAGCCCGCATGGAATTGGGGGCAGCCGGGCCGGCGAGCGCGCCTGTGGGGCCTCGGGGGTTCCCGTGTCGGGGTGGCAGACAGGGGGTGGGCAGCCGGGGGCCAGTTTTATCGGCACGGTAACTGGGAGAGGTAGGTATGCTAGGGGTGGAGGGCCATATCCGGTTAGGGGATCGCGCTCCCGATGTTTACAAGCGGTAGCGCGCTCCGACCCTCCCTACCCATCCTGTAGTCCTGGTTGTCCGGAATCTCAGGCCCTGAATACCCGGCTGCTGTTGTGCAATGCCAGGTCCGTGGTTAATAAGGCTCCCCTGATCTGGGAGTTGGCTCAGGAGGAGGCCGCGGACCTGGTAGGTGTCACCGAAACCTGGTTGGGCCCAGAGGGAGGTGTCCCTCTGGTTGAGATGTGCCCACCAGGTTTCCTTGCATTTCACCAGCCTAGGGCTCAGGGAAGGGGCGGTGGGGTGGCGGTGCTTATAAAGGAAGTCCTTTGTCCTAGGGAGGCCACTGTCCCTCAGACGGCTGGCTGTGAATCTCTTTTTGTGAAGTGGGGGCAAGGGGTTCAGATGGGTCTTTTGTTGACGTACCTGGCTCCCTGCCACGTCTCATCGGCCCTACCCGGACTCCTAGAGGTAATAGCCGGGCTGGCGGTTGAGACCCCAAGGCTCTTAGTCATGGGGGATTTCAACCTGCCATCGCTCGGTGAAACCTCGGGGTTGGTCCGGGAGTTCTTGGCTTCCATGACGGCCATGGACCTGACCCAGTTAGTTTCTGCCCCCACTCACATGGGAGGTCACATGCTGGACCTGATTTTTGTCTCTGGGCAGTGGTTGAATGACTGTAATTGGGGGGATTTAGTTATTACACCCTTGTCATGGACAGATCATTCCCTCCTGAGGCTGGATTTCTGTTCCGCTACCCCCCACCGCAGGGAGGCGGAGCCACTTAGATGGTTCCGCCCCAGGCGCCTAATGGATCCGGATCGGTTCCAGAGGGAGCTTGGGCCATTTCCTGAATCTCTGGCTCTCAGCTCGCCTGGAGACCTGGTGGCCACCTGGGAGGGGTCGGCCGCCGGGGCCCTAGAGCGAGTTGTGCCTATGCGACCTCTGACTCGGCACAGATCCCATTTGGCTCCGTGGTATACGGAGGAGCTACGGGAGATGAAGTGCCGAAAAAGACATCTTGAGGGCATTTGGAGGGCGAGCCGTTCTGAGTCTGACCGAACACAGGTGAGATCTCATATTAAGACTTACCTTGTGGCGATAGGGGCGGCGAAATCTTCGTATTTCTCCGCCCTTATTGCATCAGCTGAAAATCGGCCTGCCGCCCTGTTTAGAGTGACCCGCTCTCTACTTGAACCGAGAGCGCGGGATGACCTCTTGCAGGGTAGAGCAGAGGAGTTTTCCCGATTTCTGCATGATAAAATCGCTCAGATTCGGGAAGGGCTCGACTCCAATTGGGTGGTCCCGGGGGAGGTGTCCGGGGCAGGTCTTGAGAGTGTTATCTGGGGGGAGTTCGATCCTGTGACCGCTGAGGGTGTGGACAGGTTGCTGGGGGGTCTGAATGCCACCACCTGTTTATTGGACCCGTGTCCTTCCTGGTTGGTTTCGGCCGCCAGGGAGACGACACGAGGCTGGCTCCAGGGGATTGTCAACGCTTCTTTGAGAGAGGGGGTGCTCCCTACCGCCCTGAAGGCGGCGGTGGTGCGCCCCCTCCTCAAGAAGCCTTCCCTGGACCCAGCTATTTTAAACAACTATCGTCCAGTCTCCAACCTTCCCTTCGTGGCGAAGGTTGTTGAGAGTGTGGTGGCGCGTCAGCTCCCCCAGTACCTGGAGGAAGCAACTTACCTCGATCCGTTCCAATCGGGCTTCAGGCCTGGACATAGCACTGAGACGGCATTGGTCGCGTTGGTTGATGATCTCTGGAGGGCTCGTGACAGAGGGTTCTCCTCTGTCCTGGTCCTATTAGATCTCTCGGCGGCTTTCGATACTATCGACCATAGTATCTTATTGCGACGGTTGGAGGGGTTGGGGATTGGTGGAACCGTCCTCCGATGGTTCTCCTCCTTCCTCTCTGACCGTTCGCAATTCGTGTTGGAGGGGGGGGAGAGGTCCACCTCTAGGCCCCTGGTTTGTGGGGTGCCTCAGGGGTCGGTCCTTTCTCCCCTCCTGTTCAACATTTACATGAAGCCGCTGGGCGAGATCATCCGTGGTCTTGGAGTGAGGTGTCATCTGTATGCAGATGACACCCAGCTGTACATCTCCACTCCGGACCACCCCAACGATGCTGTGGGGACTATGTCTAGGTGCCTGGAGGCCGTGCGGGACTGGATGGGCGGGAACAGGCTTCGGCTCAACCCATCCAAGACCGAGTGGCTGTGGTTTCCGGCGCCCCGATATAGCCAGCTGACACCTTCGCTGGCTATTGGGGGGGAGGTTCTGCCCCCCACAGAGAGGGCTCGCAACCTGGGAGTCCTCCTGGATGTACGGCTGTCGCTTGAACATCACATCACGGCCGTCTCCAGGGGGGCGTTTCATCAGATCCGTCGGATCTACCGGTTGCGGCCCTTCCTGGATCGGGACGCCTTGCGCACGGTCACTCAGGCCCTTGTCACCTCTCGCCTGGACTATTGTAATGCCCTCTACATGGGGCTCCCTGCGGGGAGCATCCGGAGACTCCAGTTGGTGCAAAATGCAGCCGCGAGGGTGATTATGGGGGCGTCGCGTAGCGCCCATGTGACGCCTCTCCTGCGCGAGCTGCATTGGTTGCCGATGGCTCTCCGGGTTCGCTTTAAGGTTCTAGTTTTGACCTTTAGGGCGACCCATGGCATGGGACCAGGTTACCTTCAGGACCGCATTCTACCAACGTTCTCCAACAGGCCGGTGCGTTCCCACAGGGAGGGTCTGCTCCGGGTGCCGTCGGCCGCTATGTGTCGTCTGGCGGCGCCGAGGGGTAGGGCCTTCTCTGTGGGTGCCCCCGCCCTCTGGAATACTCTGCCACCGGAACTTCGTACCGGCACGGACCTGAGGGCCTTCAGGCGCGCGTTAAAGACCTGGCTCTTTGAGCAGGCCGGCCTGGGCTGAGATAATGATTTTAAATTTGATCTCCATTTTTAATTTTAAATTGGGTTTTAAGGGTGGGGGGGTTTCCTAATTTTAGTCTGCAGCTAATTCTAATATTTAATTACTTTTTAACTTTTGTATTTGTGGGGTTTTTAGACGAGCTGTTCACCGCCCTGAGTCCCTTGGGAGAAGGGCGGTATATAAATGTAATTAATAAATAAATAATAAATAAATAAATAAATAAATAAGTGTGATGTAGCACTTAAGGCAGAGATCTCCAAACCGGGCAACTTTAAGGACAACTCCCAGAATTCTCCAGCCAGCATAGAATTCTGGGAGTTGAAGTCCACAAGTCTTGGAAGTTGCCAAGTTTGGGGACCCCTGGCTTAAGGTATTAGATGGCAAGGCAGATGGAAGACCCTCCCCGCTCTTGGTAACCACAGAAGCCCCCTGGGTGACTCCCACCCCAGTTGCTCACTCTCAATTTTTTTTTTTAAAAAAAACAGATTAACAGAGTTGGAAGGGACCTTGTAGGTCAGTGATGGCTAACCTTTTTGGGCTCCTGTGCCAAAAATTGTGCACGCGCTTGCATGCTTGTGTGCCAGCACCCAGAAGGCATGCGCGCCCTCTCATGCATGCACGCGCAATCCCCACCCCTGCACTCCAGCCACCCCCTTACCTGCGCTGCGCCTCACAGCTGATTTTCAACTGCTTTGAGGCCTTTTTCAGCCTCCCAAAGGCTTGAGGAAAGCTTCTGCAGGCCGAAAATTAGGCCCGTTTCGTCACTTCCGGTATTTTCAGAAAAACAGGAGGTGATGAAACAGGCCTAATTTTCGTCTTCCTCAAGCCTCTGGGAGGCTGAAAAGGCCTCAAACTGGCTGAAAATCAGCTGTGAGGTCCGCGCATGCGCAGTGAGGTAAGTTTGCATGCAGTTCGCATGTCGGCACAAATGGCTCTGTGTGCCACCCGTGGCACGCATGCCATAGGTTCACCATCACATTGTAGGTCATCTAGTCCAACCCTCTTCAGCTACGGATGCTCTCTTGAGCTCTTGAAGGGCACAAAACTAACTCCGAAGTCTTCAACTTTGACAGTTCATTTAGTGACCGTTCAAATTTACTCTGACACTGGAAAAAGTCACTCACGACTGTTTTTCACACTTACGACCTTCGCATCATCCCCGTGGGTCAGGGGATTATGTTCAGATGCTTGACAACTGACTCACACTTGTGACAGTTGCGGTGTTCCCGTGGTCATATACCAGATTCCCTTAATGACCGTGCTACTGATTTAAGAACCACAATGATTCACTTAACAACAGGGGTGGGGAAAGTCGTAAAATGAGGCAAAACTCACTGAACGAATTTCTCATGGAGCAACATAAAAGTTTGGGGCTCCGTTGTGCTCCCAAAAGTTGAGGGCAGTTTGTTAAACATAAGTCACCGAGAATAAATCATAAATAATGAGAGGAAAGTTGTAAATAATAAGAGACACTGCATTGGTATCAGTAAAATTCACCCTCTGTGTTCTGACCCAGGCTTTGTCAAACGTAATTAAATACAAACTTGTTTTAAAAGCAAAGCCTATTTTTATTGCAACGCTGGGAACTGCTTTCATTCCCAGCCAGGACTAATCTTAAAACAGTTCCCCAAGATAAGCACACACCTTTCAGTGCTGTGGAATGCTGCCAAAAACAGAAGTATCGAATTAATTATACCACAAACCAACTGAAGTACCAGAAAAAAACCAACCAGAGTACACAGAGCTTCGAGGAGGACTCGGAATCTATTGAACTACTTTGCTTCCTGCAAAGCTTTGAGGTCTGACTTTTATCCCTTATGGGAGGGGCAATCACCTCCCAGCCTTACTCCTGAGTCGCCCCTTTTGTCTCAGCTGCTCTCGTCTTCTAGCAGCTCTGTGCACACATGCACTGGGAACAGGCTCCCCTGCGTCCTCTGCCTCGCTGCTACCAGACTCTGAAGGCTCCAAAGGCAGCACCCCACTCCCAGATGGTCCTGGCCCCATCTCTGCATCGGATTCAGGACCTTCGTCTGAGTCCTCTCCAGACTCCTGGACTGGCCCCCTTTCTTCCTCACTGTCCGATTTTGCTGCCGTCTGCACTGGTATGCCAGCAAACCTTCTTGAGCTGTTCAACATAAAACATGCTCTGAAATATTAATTAAGAAAGACTGCTCTAAACCAGGAGGTCTCCAAACTTGGATGCTTTTAAGACTTGGGGGACTTCAACTCCCAGAAGTCCCCAGTACTAAACGAATGGTCGTAAAGCGAGGAATAACTCATGCAAACTGAGGCAGTTCCATGCTTAGCCAGAGATAAGAATTACAACTGGGAGGAAATTAGGAATATTTGAGCCTTCCCCTTCTCTCACCAGTTTTCTCTCCAAGACAAAGATGAAGCTGCCTGCCGGGACACAGAATCTCAGCCCCTCTTTGGTGTACTAAAGATGCACCATATTTAAAAAGAAATATAGGAGAAATACAAAATATATAGTATTACATATTTTAATGGCAGCTAGAGTTGCCTATGCCCAGTATTGGAAACATACATGTATACCGTCAGATGAACTGATTAGCCAAAAAATAATGACTTGTGCCGAGATGGATAAATTAACTCTGATATTACAAGAGAAGGAGGAGTCCGAGTATTATAGGCATTTGGGAAAAATGGTATGACTGGATTGAGCTAAAATATATGGATGATAAAAAAATTAACGATAAGCAACATATAGGTTAAATGCTTACATTCGCATAAATTGTATTTGTAAATAATGCACAAAATAGTAGCATGAATGCCACAAACTGTTAATGTCAAGATATTTACACTTCATGTTTGTTTTTAAAGTTATAAAAGGTTAATAAAGTTTATGTAAAAAACTTAAAGTTTAAAGAAAAAAAAATGAGTTTTAAAAAAAGGATGTTTGTAAACAAAAATATATATTATTCTTTAAGGGTTGTTTGGATGGAGGGAATCTAAATTTAATACTGAAGTTCAAGGCCTGTGTGTTAAGAAGTTTAAAAAAGAGACGTATTAGAAAGTTTTGATTTTAGAAAGTTTTAGCGTTTTAAAAAGGGTGCAAAAAAAGAGCATTTTTCCCTGTAACAATCTGAAATACAGTGGACCTTGTTAATAAAATTGGTAATAGTTCCTGAAAGTTATTAAATGCAAATAAAAATACATACTATTTCCACAACAAGTAGGAATGGAGATATAATAGAGTTGGAAAGGACCTTGGAGGTCTTCTAATCCAGCCCCCTGCTCAAGCAGGAGAATCTATACCATTTCAGATAAGCCACTGTCTAGTCTCTTCTTAAAACCTCCAGTGATGGAAGAGGAGAATATATTTAAGCATGTTTTTCACTTGGATATCGCTTCCGGATTTTGTGCTTGTGATGGAGGAAAAAAAAAATGAAACTTTGACTTTGGTTTTGTTGTGCAAAAGCTAAAAGTTGAGGCTGGAATGTTTTAAATCTTGTACTGTGCTAAAAAAGAGTCTGAAGTTTTTCTCCTTGTACTTCACATTTCCTTTTCTCCTTTTTTTTCCTTCCCCTAATTTCCTATTTCTTTTTTTTTGTATTTTACATATAAATAAAATATAAATAAAAAAAGCTGACCTTCACGAGCAATGAAAAACCTGAAACCAAAACACACTCTCTCTCTCTCTCACACACACACACACTCTATGCAAGTTTGACCCAAGTCCAGGTTCCCAACAGTCCTGATTTTCCTAATATGGCAAAGAGAGTGTCAAATGTTTGGCAGGGAAAAAAAACATCATATTTCAAGAGTTTTATGGTAAGAGCTGTTCAACATTTTTTGGAGGTAGCCAGATTTTCAAAAGTAGCTAAACTACATTTGGATAAAACCTTCAGAGACTGTAAGTTATGGAAGGGGCCGTGGAAATCTATGGGGTTTTTTTGGGTACGCAGAATACGCGGGAAGCAATTATTTGCTTATGTTTCTGGAGTTATTGCTTTCAGATAAAACGAGGTACGGTAACAGCCGTCTTTTTTCAATGGTTTATTTCTTTGAGAATTCTCAATTCAACCCCTGTGGAGATTCTGCTTTGTCCACAATAACTTTAGGCTCATAGCCGTGGCTCAGATCCTACGCATTCCCTGTAATAGCACTGTAGGAAGGGATCTTGCAGATCTTCTAGTCCAGGCCCCCGCTCAAGCAATAGACCCTATACCATTTGAGACAAGTGGCTGTCCAGTCTCTTCTTCAAATCCTTCAGTGATGGAGCAGCCACAACTTCTGAGGACAAACTGTTCCACTGGTGAATTGTCCTCCCTGTTAGGAAGTTTCTCCTTAATTCCAGGTTGCTTCTCTCCTTGGTTAGTTTCCATTCATTGTTTCTTGTCCTGCCTTCTAATGCTTTGGAAAATAAAATTTCCCCTCTTCTTTGTGGCAGCTCCTCAAATATTGGAAGACTGCTATCATATCACCCCTAGTCCTTCTTTTCACCAGACCAGACATATCCAATTCCTGCAACCGTTTCATGTTTCATAATCTTTCTTCAATCTTCAAATATTGGAAGTATGATGTTTTCAAAATACGTTTTCCTTTACTAACCAGGAATGGTCCAGTCACATCCATCCATCCCGTACTCTTAGCAAGCAACGAAGCCCACCTTCCTGTGTTGCTATCCTGTCTCATGCCCCGGTGGAGACTGACTCTGAGGGAGAGGAGGAACAGCCAACAGGGAGTGGAGGTGTGGCTCTGGAGGTTGTGGAGGAGGCTGGGAAGTCAGAGGAGGACCCAGGCCCATCCCCTCTCCATCCTAGGGCACGCTGGAAGGAGAGGATAAGGGAGAGACGTGGTCTTCTCGGGAGGAGAAGGCCTTGATCCTCTTCATGGGCTGCAGCTGTGACAACTGAATAAGAGTTTGGACCTGCGTATGGGCGAACGCTGGAAACAAAGCATGGAAATATCTCTAGTTGATGATTCCTCTCTGAGTTTGGTGTCCTTCCCAGTGTGTGTTATCTGTGGACGTCCTCCAGCTCTTATCTTGCCTGGTTTGTGTGGCTTTTTTCCTTCTTCGTGTAACTGTGTGGGAGGTTTTTTTTTTGTCTTCTGTCAAAGATAATTGGAGCTTGGAAGCAAAGTGAAGGAAGAAAAGGGGCTTCCCCTGTTTTCTGGGACTGTGTTTGCTTTGTATCCCACCTTGGGTCGTCACAGTCCTTCGCCAAGCCCTTCGACCCCATTGGGGACTGGAGTTTGTGGAAGGAGGGTCTGGGCAGCTTGCACAAAGAAGACCTGCTGAGGTAGCTCAGAGAAGATTCCAGATTCAATCAGCATCATTTGCAATTAAAATAGGGCTGGGGCTGAGAACCAAGGAGTTCTCTACCCAGGGCGTTTGAATGCTGCTGGTTGTCATTTGGAGCAACATCAACTAATGGCCTGACAAGGTGTATGAGGGTAACGGATGATCTATCATCCGATCAATGGCGATTTGAATTGGTAATCACCTGGAAAGTGATCAAGGCAGGAGCGGCTCTTCCTCCAGGACTGTGAAAACACTCACAGGAGACAGGCTGGGCTGCTAAGAGAGAATCCCAAGGAGCTAATTAGATAATGGACAACTCTCCAGGGACCGGGAGAAGGAGGGAGAATCTATTGAGTTACAGGGCTGGGAAGATTAAAAAAACGCTCTCTTATGCAAGATCAAGAACTAGGGAGCTAACAACTGGAGGCAGAACAAAGAGGATCGCGGGAAGCAAGGCGGACAGCTCTATACTGCACTGGTGAGGCCGCGCTTCCGTCGGAATAGAGCTGGAAGGGACCTTGGAGGTCTTCTAGTCCAACCCCCTGCTCAAGTAGCAGACCAGTGATGGCTAACCTTTTTGGCACTGAGTGCCCAAACCAGAATGGTGCCGAAGCACCGGAAACCCAAAGACCAGCTTGCCAGTGTGCGCACGCCTGTTTTCTGGGCATTTTTTGCCATTTTCAAGCTTTTTTCGGGCCATTGTCAGGCCAATTTTGGGGCATTTTCAGGCTGTTTTTCGGGCCAAAAATGGATATGAAAGTGGCCTGGTTTTTTGGTTGCTTTTCGGGCTGTTTTCAGACCATTTCTTGGGCTGTTTATAAGCTGTTTTCAGGCCTGTTTTAGGCTGTTTTTCGGACCAAAACCACCTGAAAATGGCCTGTTTTGGGGGCCATTTTCAGGCACTCCAGTACCAGCGAAGACCAGCTGGCCAGTGCACATGCCCACAGAGAGAGTTCTGTATGCCAGCAACCAGCCTCTGCATGCCACCTCTGTCACGTATGCCATAGGTTCCCCATTACAATTGCCCTATGCAATTCCAGACAAATGGCTATCCAATCTCTTCTTCAAAACCTCCCGTGATGGAGCATCCACAACTTCTAGTGGCAAGCTGTTCCATTGGTTCATCGTCCTCACTATTACTCCTAAACTCCAGGTTGCTTCTCTTCTTGATTAGTTTCTACCCGTTGCTTCTTGTCTTGCCCTCTGGTGTAGCAGCCCTTGAAAGGCTGGAATACGGTTATCATGTCCCCCTTAAGTCCTCCTTAAAATACTGCGTCCAGTTCTGGTCACCATGATACAAAATAAAATACTGGAATCTTAGAAAGAATGGAGAGAAGAATAAGATAATTAGAGGTCTGTATGATGAGTAATTGATGGAACTACTGTATGTATGTTTAGAATAGAAGAATTTTATTGTCATTGTACAAATACAACAAAACTGTGGATGCACCCCAGCAACTGTTTGCAATACAATAAAACCAAAGGACTTAAAAATAAAGATTAAAAAAAAAACCTAAGGAAGAGAAGGCTTAAAGGAGATCTGATAACAGCTTCCAGTATTTGAGGGGTTGCCACAAAGAAAAGTATATTTCCAAATTATTTTCCAAAGCACCAGAAGGCAGGACGAGAAACAATGGATGGAAACTAATCAAGGAGAGAAGCAACCTGGAATCAAGGAGGAATTTCGATTAAGCTTACTTCCCAGAACTGTGAGAACTCCATCATTGGAAGTTTACAAGAAAAGATTGGATAACGATTTTGTGTGACTCCTGCCTTGGGCAAAGGGTTGGACTAGAAGACCTTCAAGGTCCCTTCCAGTCTCATGATACTGCTTTGACTAGATTCATGAAGAAAGTTTTAGGAATCCCACCTGGATCCTTTTGTTCTACATCCAGGGAGGCATGGTAAGGAAGGAGGATTTGGTAACTTAGCAGAAATCTTAGAGACTATACAAGTGGAGAGAGACGCAGGAAACAGAAGAAGGTTAAAGACACCAACTTAAGTGGAAAAAGGCATAGAATCCAAATCAGGTAACGTATTAGTGCCGCTTTACAAAAGCCTTAGTAAAGCCACACATGGGATACTGCATCCAGTTTCGGTCACCACATTATAAAAAGGGTGTTGAGACTTTGGAAAAAAGGGCAAATAGGAAAATTAAAGGCCTGGAGACCAAAACGTATGAAGAACGGTTGCAGGATTTGAGTTTGACTAGTCTAGAGAAAAGAAGGACTAGGGGGAAGTTGATAGAAGCATTCCAGCATTTGAGGGGCAAAGAAGAGGAGGGTCAAGCTATTATCCAAAGTACCTAAAGGCAGGACAAGAAACAATGGATGGAAACTAATCAGAGAGAGAAGCAACCTGGAATTAAGGAGAAACTTCCTAACGGTGAGGACAATGAATCAGTGGAACAGCTCGATTCCAGAAGTTGTGGATGCTGCAAAACTGGAGGTTTTTAAGAAGAGACTGGACAGACATTTGTCTGAAATGGTATGGGGTCTCTTGCTTGAGCAGGGGGTTGGACTAGAAGACCTCCAAGGTCCCTTCCAGCTCTGTTCTGATTGATAGAAAAGATACCGGTTGGCAAAGCACTACCGAGATTCAGATTTTTCCAACCAGCTGGCAAGGAATTCCTCCGGCACCCGGGCAAGGTTTGGGAGCGCAGCCATGCGTAGTGACTTTTGTCTAGTGTGCTGAGGGGCCAGGGCAAATGAGCTTCCATGACAGCTTCTTGGCAACTGGTCTCGGGAACAAAAGTCCCTTCTCTGCTTGGTACTGCAAATCCCACTCTATGGTTCACTGGTTACCGTGGAGTAAATAAAATACCTGGGTATCCAGGTGCCAATCCCATTTTAAAACAGACCTGCTCAATTTTAACTACAGGCAGAGTTCTTGACTCTGAAACAGTCCGTTTAAAGTTGTGACGCCAACGGAAAGTGAATTGCAGTCCGTTTTTCACACTTATGACCTGTTGCAGCATCCCCACAGCCGCGGGATCAAAATTCGGATGCTTGGCAACTGGCTCATATTTATGACGGTTGCAGTCAGGGGTGGGATTTAAAAATCCCAGCAACTGGTTCTCTGCCTGGCTGCTGGGTGACTGTGGCCATGGTGGGCGTGGCCTATCAGAATTTCCTGGAGGTTTCCGGAAACATCTGGAACAGGCCCGTTTCTGGACTGGCTGTTTTTCGCCTTCCCCAGAGTCCGGAGGCTTCCCTCAGGCCTCTGGGAGGGCAAAAAATGGCCTCCCCCGGGCTCTGGAAGCCAGAAACAGGCCCATTTCTGGACTTCTAGAACTTCTGGATTGACCTGTTTTTTGCCCTCTGCACTTTCCTGCATCCCAAATGGGCCGTGTGACTTAGATGATAACTAAAAGTGATTATACTATGGTAATTTTTAATATGAGTTAAAGGGATGTAAACTGAATGATGTATAAGACAAAAGGGTGGTGCACTCATATGAGCAATTAAGGGGGACATGTTTGGAATCCTTAAAACTAAGATGCAATTTATTGAATAATGAAATAAGAATTTGTGATGAAATTGCAAATAGGGCAGGCAAAAGTACAAAGAATATAGATGAAGAAATAAGAATTTTAAGGTATTATATAAAGAAGATACGAGTATAATGAAAGAAAAACAGAATAGGCTAAGGTATGAATTAATAAAAATAAAATAAGTGTGAAAAAGATAAGAATATTTGTGGAAATATATAGAAAATGGAAAATGTAATGACATGATAGGAAACTGAATATGAAAGGCAGATTTGTAATTATTGGTCATGTTTGCATGGAAATGTAAAAACCTGGAACCACACTGTTCACCAAAAGAGATGCTGGTAAAAGATAAAAATAAAAAACTTTTTGGGGAAAAAAAAACCTCAAAACAGGGCCGCGTGGAGACTCTGGGAGGGGTGAGGAGAGGCAGACGGGGCCAGCTGGTCGGTGCAACTACTGATTCGGCAAACCAGATGTAAATTTAACATCTGGTTCCCTCGAACTGGGCCAAACTGGATGAATTCCACCCCTGATTGCAGTGTCCTGGGATGCTCTTTTGCCACCTCCTGACAACGGGGAAGCCGGATTCGCTTAACAACCATCTTCCCGACTTAACAACTGCAGTGATTCACTTTGCAACGGGGGGGGGCAAGAAAGGCCGTACAGTGGGGCAAAACAACAGCTGTCTCGCTTAGCACAGACATACATACATACATACATACATACATACATACATATATATATATATATATATATATGGGGTGTGCATAAGCGCACCAACGTGCCTACCGTCCCTGTCCTATTGTTTTTTATTTTTCTTATATGTATCCATGTATTCATAACTATGTTTTTACTTATACCTATTATCTTGTAAGCAATTGACAAAATAAAATAAAATAAAAAATAAAACATTTGGGGCTCCTTTGTGGTCGTAAGCCCAGGACTACCTGGATCAACGTTAGAAGGCCGCAACGATCTTTGGTTTCTACTCGCAGGAACCCATCACAATTGCTCGTTATGTCATGCCACTATGATCAGACCAAAAGATCTGTTTTCCCAGCAGGTTAACAGAGAACAAAACCCTTTTAAGAGCCACAAGAAGCTATGTTGAGAGCGTACAAGCACTGGTGCCAAAGAAAAGCCGGGTGGCACTGTGTTAATCTTTGGAAATGATACAGCTGGTATTGGCCATCAAGAGATCTGCTTGAGAAAAAAGGGCCCCTAATCCCCTTCTTAGCCTTCTTTAGCTTCTCTTTTTCCTTCAAGGCTGCCAAAGATGAACAGGGATGGTGTTCTTAAGAGTAGCCACAATTAACTCTAGGGTGAACTCCAAATTCTCTCATCGGCTTCTTTCCAGTAGCCCATTCCTAAAAGTTAGTGAACTTGAAATAACAGAATAAGAGAATAACAGAGTTGGAAGGGACCTTGGAGGTCTTCTAGTCCAGGGGTCTCCAACCTTGGCCCCTTTAAGCCTGAAGGACTTCAACTCCCAGAATTCCCCAGGCAGCAAAGCTAGCTAGGGAATTCTAGGAGTTGAAGTCATCCAGGCTTAAAGGGGCCAAGGTTGGAGACCCTTGTTCTAGCCCAACCCTCTGCTTAGGCAGGAAACCCTGTACCAAGGGTCTTCATACTGGGCAAGTTTTAAGACTTGTGAACGTCAACTCCCAGAATTCCTGACCTAACATGACTGGAGGAGGAATTCTGGGAGTTGAAGACCACAAGTCTTAAATTTGTCAAGTTTGAAAACCCTTAATTTAGAGTAACTTTACTTCACTAATCGACATATATTAACATGAATTTTTGATTGTATACAGCTCTCAATGGGTCTCCACCTCCAATACGCAGTACATAAACATGACAAAATAAAGAAATACATACAAAATTATGCATATATGACAGCAGCATTCGATATCTCAGGGGCTGCCCCAAAGAGGAAGGGGTCAAGCTATTCTCCAAAGCCCCTGAAGGCAGGACAAGAAGCAACAGTTGGAGACTAATCAAGGAGAGAAGCAACCTGGAATTAAGGAGGAAAGCAAGTTACGCTCCGTCAAAAATTGATTGGAATAAAAGCAGAGGGCATACGAAACAGAGAAACTCACTGCTATCCACTTTATGGTTGGAAATAACATCCCAAAGGCAATTTCAGGTAGTTCCTGACTTATGTTCTGACCAAACCTGGTTCCAAGAGAGTAAACATGAGACAATTTATGAATCCTGTTTCTTCACAGATAAAAGGCTGCTTCCAACTAATTAGCTCCAATAAGGAAGAGCCTTGCCTAGTTTTTGTAAGGCTGCCAAGAACACCAGATAAAGTTCCTAAACAATAAATCAAAGCGTCTCCAAATGCAAACTAAGAGATTCTGAACGTCCACAAGGCTTGAGTGCAAAAGCTTCTTTGCTTCCTGCAAAGAACTCCGGTCTCTCAGCTGGCTTTTATCCCTTAAGGGAGGGGCCATTACCTTGCAGCCTTACTCCTGAGTCACCTGTGCTGCTGCAGCTGCTCTTTCCTTCAAGCAGTCCTGTGCAGGTGCGCACTGGGCACAGGCTCCTCGTGGGCCTCTTCATCACTGCTGCCAGCCTCCACAATCTCCAAAGGCAGCCCTCCACTCCCTGATGTCCTGGTCCCATCCCTGCACCCCACGCAGGCCCCTCATCTGAGTCCTCGGCTCTCCGAGACCTCAGCCGTCCGCACCTGCTGCTGGCAAACTTACAACCATTTGTTTAATGACCATTCAAACTTATGGCAATATTGGAAAAAGTCCCTTATGACCATTTTTCTTACGACCCTTGCAGCATCGCCATGATCATGCAATCAAAATTCATACGCTTGGCAACTGGTTCGTATTTACGACAGTTGCAAGGTGTCCCTGGGGTCACGTGATTCCCCCTTTTGCGTCCTTCTGACAAGCAAAGTCAGTGGGGAAGCCAGATTCACTGAACAACCGTGTTAATAACTTAACAACTGGGATGATTCACTTAACAACCATGCCAAGCAAGGGACTAAACTCACTTAACAACTATCTGACGAAGCAAACAGAAATTTCAGGGTCCCCTGTGGTTGTAAATCTACCTACATTCTGAATCTGGAACTGCAGGAGAAAAAAAATCTGGTTTTATCGAACGCTCATATCCTATTGTCCAGGATCAATACATGGTAGGGCATTTTTTTTTCCTGCAGATCTGGGACATAAACCAGTCTGATGGATAAAATTTCCTCAAACACTGTGAAAAAAAAAAACCTCTTAAAATCATAACATTAGTGTCTCATGTTCAAAAAGCTACCGAACCTGATCGATGCCTCTGAGCTATTGATTCCAGAATGGCCATCTCTCCCCCACCCTTCCCCCTCCCCCCGTTTGTTGATTATGATACCTAAAAACTAGACAGTGGCTACAGAAGACTCACCCGTGAAGATAAAGTTTTTCTTCTGTTAAAAACTTAATTCATACAGAAGAAGAATGGAGAAATGTTCAAGAAACAAGTAAGGAAATCTTCAAAAGATGCAGGAGGGGTTCTCAAAGCCAAAAAGATAAGACTAGATTTCCTACTGACATTTTTCTAGGAAAGATCCTGTGCTCCATTTGACTTTAATTGCTTGCTCTTTCTCAAAGTAATATATTTACTGTATATATTCCTTATGCTATTCATTGCATTGCTCCATTTCGTTGGCCTTTACCCAACAATAAATATTTGTAGCTCGGGGTTGAAATAAGAGAACCTTGGTGCTCTTTGAGCGCTGCCGGTTTTCTAGCAGATGTTTCATGACCCAACTAAGTAACACCTTCATAAGAGCCACAGTGGCGCTGTGGCTAGAGTGCAGTACTGCAGGCTACTTCTGCTGCCTGCCGGCTGCCTGTAATCTGGCAATTCAAATCTCACCAGGCTCAAGGTGGATTCAGCCTTCCGTCCTTCCGAGGTGAGTAAAATGAGGAGGGCGTTTAGAGAGGGCTGTGAAGCACTTTGAAACAGTATGTAAGTCTAAGTGCTATTGCTATCTCTGCCATGGTGGTGTAGTGGTCAGAATACAATATTGCAGGCGAATTCTGCCCACTGCCAGCTGTTTGCTTCTGACCAGTTCAAGGCTGACTCAGCCTTCCATCCTTCCGAAGTCGGTAAAATGAGAGGGCAAGAGGCTGATTCTGTAAAAGCGTCGAGGGGGCTGTAAAAGCACTGTAAAGCCGTATAGAAGCCTAAGTGCTATTGCTATGAGTGCTAGAAAAGAGTGGGATTTGCAGAGGAGGAAGAGGAAGAGGAGGAGAACTGGAGAGTCCTTGATGCTCTCTGAGCTTGGTTTTTTTTTTTTTTTAGACATTTCAGGACCCAAACTAGTTAACGTCACCCATCTTTTAAAAATCTTCCAGAAAAATTAAGTTGTCTCTAATTTCCTATTGCTGGGTGAATTGGTTGCACTCTGTATATTATTTGCACCAGGTCCAAGAATTGCAATGGTGATCTCCAGAATATATGTTCTTTTTTTTTTTTTTAAGGGCTAAAGAAAATCACCCTCTATGGTTCTCTAAGCACAAAGTTAAATGGAATTTTGTTGCACAGATAGAAGCAGCATCTCTCTGGATCCCAGCCGCTCTGGAAAAACAACAAAGGTCATCTCCTGTCCTGCATGCATTCAGCTGCTGGTTGATGAAAGAATGAAAGATAGCTGCCTAACTGAACCTGGGTTTGATCCAGCTGAACCATTATAGTCCTAATCTGCCTTCCATAATATGTGATGATCTGGACAGGGCACTTCAGTTCTCTTTGCTGTCTACCAATACATGGGATTTCATATTCAGGACGCAAGGCTCCCCATGCCAGCTTTTTAAAACGCTGGGTTTTTATTTTTTATTTTTTCATTTTTATGGGTTCTTCCGGCATCCCTTATCAAGTCTTATGTTTACAACCCGCTTTAGGATAACTGCTGCTCCCTTGTGGGTTGAAAACTTCCCGCTGGCATCTCCACAGAAGAGATTTATTGGGACGTTGAGCTGCTGGGACGCGGAGCCAAAAGTCACAGGCTGCAAATATACTGCAGCCCACACCCTTTTTGAAACCCTGGTTCTCAATTCCTGTCTTGCCACTTCACCTAACTCCTAACCTAGTGAGGTTGCAACAATACTAGGTTTATTATCTTCTGACGTATTTTAAGTGCTTTGAATAAGGAGAAACAGATGTCAGTTGATAACCCACATTAGTCAGCAAGACCTATGATCAGTTACGATCAATCCTTGCAATTCATGCTACAGCTCTAAAATTAAACCCAACTGTGTTTTTAAGAGTACAGCTATCTGCCAAGTACTTAACTACACTTAAAATGAGGCAAGTAGTATAATTGAGTAACAAGAACACGTCACACTTATAACTTCAGTCTCAAACATATCTACCTGGATAGCAGGTAGAGGGTAGGATACTGGAAGACATCTTTTAATAACTGTTTGGGGTCCCTGTGCATTCAGAATAGCCACTGGCCTCCCAAGAAGGGGCTTGAAATGAGTGTCCAACCTTGGGAAATTTAAGTCTTGTGGACTTCAACTCCCAGGATTCCCCATGCTGGCTGGGGAATTCTGGGAGTTGAAGTCCACAACTCCCCAGGTTGGATACCCCTGCCTTAAAATACATTCCCAAAGTAGGCAGAACTACCCCACAAAGGATTATTAACTTGTATATGACAACACATGCATAAAATACTTAAAAAGAATTTTCACCTAACGAGGGGATTTTTCCCTTAATAGGGGATCAAGGTATTTTAACCAGAATTTGAAAAGCACGTTCTAAAAGTTCATTTGTTTCTAAATTCACAGCAAACACTGCATTCCACACCTTCCCTTTCCAGTTTAGATTCAATGCCTGGCAGAATTACTTGGTGTCCACACTTTTAAAACCCTAGGATTAAAAATATATATCCCTAACATTTTACATGTTGTCTTAAATATAGGCAGTGCACCAGAAGGTAGGTTGCCTGGATCGACAAATGTTAGGAGCAAGGAGGAAACATACAGATCTGGAGATCAAAATTAAAAAAAAAAAAAAGACAAGATGGGGTGATCCCCATAAAAAGTCATATGGTCACTGCTGCCTTTTTAACTCTATTTTTTCCAGCCTCTTCCTACCAGTTGCTCCCAATTTGGAAAATCTTTCCATTGAAAAGAAACAATTAAGCAGAAGTGGGGAACTGTGGCCCTTTAGGACTTGTGGACTCCAACTCCCAGAATCCCTGAGCCTGCGTGGGCAATCCACCAGTGCTGGCTCAGGAATTCTGAGAATTCTGGGAATTGAAGACCACAAGTCATCAAAGGGCCATAGTTCACCCACCCTTGAATTAAATAAACCATTCACTCATGCTCCTAAAACACAAGGCATTCACTCCATACTCCAATGCAAACTCAGGTTAAAAATGTCCATTATTTTTTACAGGATGCACAAATTAGGTGAGTGGTCTGTGGGATCCAGGACACCCCTTGAAGGATCCTACTCAAGATCTAAAATGCTCCAGGTAAACACAGAGAGAAAATTACCTGCCCGCTTTCCAGCTAAATGCAAAGAGAAATACCTGTCTGCTTAGGTTTCTACTTCTTTATATGAGGGAAAGGTGCATTCTGCATCCCCAATGCCAGTCCTCCCAACGGCATTTTTGTTTTCTATATATTTATTTTTATTATTATATTTATATGCAGCTCATCTTGCATAACAATGTGTGAGATAATAGGCAAGACAAACTTCTTTCTCTCACTTATAAAGCAACTCTGGGCAGCCTTAGAAGTAACTCGGTTTTGAATCCGATCTGGCTAACTTTTAACCTTCCAACCAAAGGCATGGAGGATCGATCCCAAACCTTTTGTCTCCCCGGGGGAGAAGGAGCGCAGCTGGTTTTATTTTTTATTTATTTATTAAATTTATATATGCAGCCCACCTGATTCTGTCAGAGCTGCTCTGGGAGGATGACATCGTGGTAAAAAAAAATAAGATATTACGGAAGATTAAAATTAAGTAGAATGTGTTTTTTCCTTTCCCAGCTAGAAAAGCAGAGGGATGGCCCTGAAAAGGCGGGGGGGGGGGCTCTGAAGGGCTGGGCTCCCACCCTCCCCAGTTGTGGGGGTTTCCCCAGGTTACCTCAGGAGAAGGGGGGGAAATGGGGGGGTGGGGGGAAGCTAAGGGGACCAGACACAGCCCCTCCTCTCTTGATATGCGAGGGGAGAGAAGGGAGTCTCAGAGGAACAAAGCCAGAAGAAAAGGTGCCCATGAATATGTGGGGAAACTCTCCTTAGAATTGGGGGGGAAGCGGAAAAACAGTCGTGAAACATGGGGTGCAAAAGCAGGGAGGCCTTCAAGAGAAGTGGGGAGACCCTCAGAAAAAGTGGGGTATAGAAGCCCTCATGAAAAACCCTCATGAAAAAGGGGGTGCAAACTGGGGGAGGCCCCTCATGAGAAACAGGGAAACCCTCAGAAAAACAAGGTGTCAAACCCCCATGAACAGTGGGGTGCCAAACCAGAGACGCCTTCCCTCACAAAAAGTGGGGAGACTCTCCATAGAAAGCGGGGTGCAAACCTGGGAAGGCCCTCGTGAAAAAAGGGGAGACCTTCATGCAAAGTGGGGTGCCAAAGCAAGAGACTGCCATGAAAAGTGGGGAGGCATTTGTTAAAAAGGGGGTGCAAACCCCGGGGAGGCCCCCAAAAGGGTGTGTGTGTGCAAACCTGGAAAGATGGGGAGACCCATTTCCATCCATGGGGTGGAAAGGCAGGATGACCCTCATGAAGAAGTGGAGTGCCAAACCCTTGGGAGTCCCCCACGGAAAGGGGGGAGACCCTCCTTCAAAAACAGGGTGCTACCGCGAGGAGACCTCCAGGAAAAGTGGGGTGCAAAGTCAGGGAGAGCCTCGTGAGAAAGCAGGGAGACCCCCCCCCCATGAAAAGCAGGAAGACCCTCCTCAAAAGGTGGGGTGCCACATCAGGGAGACCCCTGTGAAAAGCGGGGTACCCGAGAGACCCTCCTTCAAAAGCTGGGAGGCCCTCAGGGAAAAAAAGGGGCGTGCAAAGGCAGGGAGAGAGCCCCTCCCCCTTGAAAACCGGGGTGCCAAATCCTTGGGAGTGGGGGAGGCACAGAGAAGCCCCCCCCCCACTCACTTTTAGGACCCCCTTCAAATCTTTTCCTGGCAAGGCCCGTGTGTGTGTGGGTCCGTGTCCTAGGGCTAGAGGAAAGTTGTGTTGGGGGGGGATACTCATCTTGAAGGGCAGAAAAGCCCCCCCCACCTTCGGGGCCTCCTCCCAGTCTTTCCCTGCAAGGCCCGCATGTGTGTCGCCCCCAGTGATATGAGGAGGAAGGGTGTGGGGGGAGGGGTATATGTGGGGGAGGGGGAGGAGCTTCACCCTGAAGTGCAGAGAAGCCCCCTCTCTTTAGGCCCCCCACTCTTTCCCTGCAAGGCCCGCGTGTGTCCCCCCCCCAGGGGTATGTGGGGGGAGGGGTCTGGGGAGGGCCCCCACCTTGAAGTCCCCCTCCTTTAGGGCCCCCCCTTGTGTGTCCCCCGAGGGGTATGTGAGGGGAGGAGAAGAGGGGGGCGGGGTCTCACCTTGAAGTGCAGACAAACCTTCCCCCTCATCTTTAGGGGGGCGCCCCCCACTTTCCCTGCAAGGCCCGCGTGTGTGTCCCCCCCCAGGGGTATGCGAGGGAAGGGGTGGGGGGAGGCTGAGGGGGCGGGGCCTCACCTTGAAGTAGCCGCCCTCGTAGAGCGTGTTGGGCGGCCCGAAGATGGCCACCTCCCAGTTGTACAGGTCGGACTCGTCGACCAGGGTGATGCGGAAGCCCTCCACCGGCTCCTCCTGCAGCCCCTTCAGCTCCAGCATCAGCGCCTTCTGGGAGCTGCTCACCTGCTGCTGCGCCATGGCGGGGGGCGGCGAGGGCGAAGGCCGGGAGACCGAGGAAGAGGAGGAGGAGGAGGAAGAGGAAGGAGGCGAGACAGGAGCCGCCGCTCAGGCCGGGCAGGGCCAGGCCGCGGCGGGCCAGGCCGGGCCAGGCCGCCCGGCCCGCCCGCCGCAGCAGCCGCCGCCGCCGCGATCCTCCTGCTCCGTGCGGGGGGGGGGGAGGGGAGGGGGGGGCGAGCCCGCCGGCGCCGCGGGGAGGGGCAAAGGCGGGACGAGCGCGGCCTCCTCCGCCACCGAGCGAGGCCGCCGCGCAACCCTCCTCCCCCGCCGCACCGCTTTCGACCCCCTCGACGCTGCCGCTTCCTTTTGTGACGGCGCCGCCGCCGCTCGCTCGGTTCCGTCGCTCGCGCCCGCTTGACGGGAACGCGCACGCTCCGCCCGGCAGGCCCCGCCTTGCTGCTTCCGTTTCCGCCGCTTCCGCCTTCCTGCCTCGGGCAGGAGGCGCAGGCCGGCCGGCCGCCCTCTCCGCGCACGCGCAGAGGGCAGAGGCGGCTCTCTCGCAACGCCTTTCCTTCCCCGGTGACGTCAGAGGCGGACTTGGCAACGCCTCTACCCCGGTGACGTAAGAGGCGGCTTTATTGGGAAGGTTTTACCAACGCTCTGATTGACTGGGCGGAACACACAATCGTTCTCTCTCCCCGCTCCTAGCTCCGCCCTCCACGTTATGTCATTGGTTGACTCCTAAACTTAATTCTCATGGGTCACGCCCTAAGTGGAAGCCCTTTCTCTCTCTCTCGTCCAGTGTTTAGCCTAGCCCCACCTTCTACCTTTACATCATTGGTTGCCTCTTAAGCTTAATTCTCATGGGTCCCGCCCTAAAGGAAAGGGAGCGTCCGGCCATTGGTCGCTGCTTGTTAAAAAGCACTCAGCCTTCTTCAGGGATTGGCTGGTTGCCGGCTCTGTTGTTGTCCAATGTCTTTGGCGGCGGGGTGGCCTTTAGCTGCTCTTACATGGACGGAACCATTAAGCCTTTGGAATAGGGGGGATTTGATTGAATTGCTCTTTTCAATAAATGAAAAAGAAGTCATTTCCTCAGTGCTGATTTATTAGACGTTATTTCCAAAAAATGAAGGTGGGAAATTAATTGCCATGAAAGGTGCAATAAAATGTAGGCAATGGATCAATTATATAATTATCATAATATGTAATTGTACATGCCAATGTAGGCAATTGATCTATTTTATATATGTGTGTATTATGTTTTATATTTATATAACACAATACACATATATTTATAATACATTTACATATATAAATGTATATATAAAAATGTACATATATAATATATGTGTATATACCTAAATGTATACACACACACACACACAGAGGGAGAGAGATAAATAAAAACCACAAAACTCCCTCTGCCCCTGAACAGGGTTTATGGTCTGGTTCAAAAATAACTTGGATCACTTTAATGCACTGGGCCAAATCGTGTAAACCACCATTAGGCTAAGCTTTGATACAACCACAAATACAAGCCATGGTAAACCAAGTTGAGCAGCCTGGTTATGGCTCAGTGGGCTTTTCGGACCAGTACAGTATAACGTAGTAGTGTTTTTCAACTGTTGGGAGAAATAGCTTTCTGGGTTCAGTTCCAAGTGGGGAAGAAAGACACTGGAAACATGGTGACTGCTTGGAAAGATGGTTTAATGGTGGGCAAGATCACATACCTTGGGTGAAGAAAGAAGGAAGGAGATGCTGAGAGTCCCTTGGTTTTATTCCCTCTATTGGGATTTGGATTTGAGCTTGTGTTCTGATTCCCATGGGGCCATGCAAGGGCAACTCTGTAAGCTGTCCTGAGTCCCAAGTTTGGTGAGCTTGCTGGATGATGATGTAATGAAAGGGCTTTGAGCAATTCCTATAGCTCTACCTGGAGTAGATCTTTGTGATGTAAAATAGACTGGCCTAGGCCAGAGTAATGGCCCATTAGCAAAGGGGCGAGGCTGAGTTTCTGCTTCTGAGATGAGTTTCTGCTTTTGAATTTCTACTCTTTTTAGGGAAAATATTCTGCCTTTTTAATATATCCTAAAATATTTCATTTTCCTAGGAGAGGGGTTGGGTTTTAACTTCCAACAAAACCTGGGTAACTTTAAGGACTGCAACTCCCAGAATTCTGTGCTGGCTAAGGGAATTCTGAGAGTTTAAAAGTCCAGATAAAGTTGGCAAGATTGAAAAACGCAGCGATAGTCCCATGGCAAGTCTTCACAGTAGCATAAACAATTTAGAAATTAGAATAATTTGTCATTTTGAATGTAAACCAACCTGCATACGTGAAAATTAAATTTTGCTGCATACAGCTCTCAAAGGGTCCATACCTCCAATATACATTACATAAATGTGACTAAGTAAATAAATAAAATACAAAAATTATGCATATATCCAGATATATTCTATGACACAGAAACAACACAATCTAGTTTGGATATATACAAAATGAGAAATGTTCTGATTTTGTTAAATTTCTTAATCTGAACAGATTTCTAGTTGCCTGGAAAAAATTATCATACTTTATCATTTTATAATTTATACAGTATCAATTATTGTTCTTGATATTTATATTCTGTTTATATCTTCATAATGACATACATGCTTTTAAAACCAATGCAATATACTCTTCTTTACAATCAATTAATAAAATGTTGAAAAACTTTAATTTTTAGGTCAAGCCTAAATTCCCTGTTTCTTCCATTTTTATCTCTTTTTCTTGCTCTTATAATTCTTTCTGTGTAACGTTTCATAATAAAGTGACAATAAAGTGATAATAAATCTTTATGAGTATATATAATACAATAAAATGAGAGGATGAGGTTGGATTTCCAGAGAATAATTTAAGGACGCAAACAATCCTTTCCCATGTAAATTTTCTTTGGGACGCTGATATTAATTCTTACTTCAAGTAAATACAGGCTGTCCTTGAGTTATGACCACAACTGAGCCCAACATTCATGTTGTTAAGTGCGACATTCATTAAGTGAGTTTTGCCTCATTTTATGACCTTTCTTGCCACAGTTGTTAAGTGAATTAGTGCAGTTGTTAGCAACATAGTTGTTAAGTGAATCTGGCTTTCCTATTGACCTTGCTTGTGTCATGCTCTTGGTAGAGTTGGACTGCTGAGTCAGACCTAAGTGGTAGGGTTTCCTTCAAGGCAGCCTCCTAAAAACGTCGGTGTAACTTGTAGTTTTTCCCCACCGTCTTTGATTCATGTTTTTTACTTCCACTCTCAAATGAAGCCATCAACGTGTTCGCCGATGACCAACATTGTAGGACAGGGGAGATTTTGGGGTGTCTATGGGTGAGATCCAGTGGTGGGACTCAGCGACTTAGGGACCAATCGAAGTTACAACAAATCCCCCCCTAAAGGTACTTATGACAACCACCCCTTCCCCTTTCCCACAACCTTGGGAATGCATTTTGCGCACTCAGCAACTGGCCCACTTTTGCAGGTCATCCTCAACTTATGACAGTTCTTTTAGTGACCATTCAAAATTACAGCGGTGCTGAGAAAAATGATGTGTGACCGTTTTTCACACTTACGACATTTATAGCCTCCCTATGAACTTAGGATCAAAATACAAGCGCTTGGCAACTGACTCATAATTACAGCAGTATCATGCCCTTGTTAGAGTCGGACTTTGAGGGAGAGGAGGAACAGCCGACATGGAGTGGAGGTCTGGCTCCGGAGGTTGTGGAGGAGGCTGGGGAAGGGCAGAGGCCGGCTGTGCAGTTAGAGGAAGAACCAGGCCCATCCCCTCTTCATCCTAGGACATGTAGGGAGGAACAGAGAAGGAAACAACTTGGCTTACGAGAGAGGAAGCGGCCATGATCCCAGCATTGGTTGCAACTGGGGAGAATAGTATATAAGAGAGAGGGTTACAACACAGCATTGCCAGAAGCAAAGTGTGTTTTATTGTGGGCTAAAGTTATCTTGGTTGGCATCCTTCCAACACACTATGCCTTGTTATCTCCTTGAATTTGGTAATTAGTTATCCTGGTCTGTTGTGGAAATTTCTTCATTGTAGATTATTTTGGTTTTTCATTTCACCTCTATCTGCTCATTAAGTTCTGACTGTTGCTTTTTTTTGAAGACTATTTTTGAGTACGTTTTATCTCCAACTGAGAATTATTCAGCAGTGGGGCCAAGTTGGAGGCATTAAAGGACATTTATTTATGTTTTGGATTTTGTTACGTTTGTGTTATACTCGGGGTCATCACAGCTTGTCAGAAGGGTGCAAAAGGAGATCCCATCATTCTGAGACACTTGAACCGCCATAAGTGTTAATCGGTTGCTAAGCATCTGAATGTTGATCACGTGACCACGGGGTTGCTGCAATGGTCATAAGTGTGAAAGACGGTCGTAAGTTACTTTTTTCAGTGCCATTGTAACTTTGTCACTAAATGAACTGTTGTAAGCCAAAAGCTACCCGTACAGTTCTTTGGGACAAATTCAGAGGTGGTCTTCAGCCGGTTCTGATCAGTTCTGGAGAACCGGTAGCGGAAATTTTGAGTAGTCCGGAGAACTGGCCAATCCCGCCTCTGACTGGCCCCACCAACCCCATCTGTTCTCTGCCTCCCATTGAGTCCCAGCTGATGGTTGCCCTGCATAGAGAACAGAGCTGGAAAGCTAATAAAGCTAATAATTATTTATTTATTTATTTTATTAGAAAACTAATAAATAAATAAATAAATAAATAAATCAGGTTAGTGGGATTGGGGAGGGAATGAGGATTTTGCATCCACCCCCACCAAGCCACACCCACCAGCCATGCCCAAAGAACCGATAGAAAAAAATTTTAAGTCCCATCGCTGGACAGATTGAGTAAGAGATCCTCGGTTGACATACTGGGCTCCCTGATCATGGGAATATGCTTGGTGTTGGCTTAGAATAGTCGTTTATCTAATAAAATACAGCTAAAGAAACTATAGTTTCTTATACATTATGATTTATGCAATAAACTACAGCTAAAGAAACTATGGCTTCTTGTAAATGGTGATTTATACAATAAACGACAGCTAAACAAACTATGTATGGCTCCTTGTACATTGTGATTTATACAATAAGCTGCAAATTAACAAACTATGGCTTCTTATAATTGTGGTTTATCCAATAAATGACAGTTAAACAAACTATGGCTCCTTGTAAATTGTGATTTATCCAATAAACAACAGGTGAAGAAACTATGGCTTCTTGTAAATTGTAGTTTATCCAAAAACTATAGCTAAAGAAAATTATGGCTTCTTGCAAACTGTGATTTATCCAATAAACTGCAACTAAACAAGCTATGGCTTCTTATAACTGGCTTATCCAAGAAGTGACAGATAAACTATGGCTTCTTGTCAATTGTGATTTCTCCAATAAACAACAGGTGAAGAAACTATGGCATTTTGTAAATTGTGGTTTATCCAACAAACTGCAACTAAACAAACTATGGCTTCTTATGGCTTATCCAGTAAATGACAGTTTTAAACAAAAGATGGGTTCTTGTAATTAAAATGAATCCGTCAAAGAGAGCCAGGGATGAGGACAGGAGGTTCTTCCGACACTTGTGGAATAGTGTAAAAAAAGGTCAGAGGGATAGGAGTGGGTTTCCATTCTTGTGATAAAGCCCTGGGTGTGAAAAGGGGGCGGGGCTGCCTTTGCACACTGATGGGACACCTGAAAACAATTCTTGTTTAAAGCAAAACCAAGACTGAAGCTGAGCAGGCCAAGGGCGCCATCTGCCGGACACCAGAGATACTGGTATTTAGTAGTAAGACCAATAAAGAGGCGATGCGGGTTTTCTGGAATGAAAATCAAGCTCTACAATATTTATTTATTTATATTTTGTACTAGCTGGATACCCATGTGCTTCGCTACAAAACTATGTGGTCGGGCTTAGTTTTCGGGGAGGAAAATAAGGGGGGAAAAATTCTGTCTCTGCCTACCAGCAACCATCGGTATTCCTCTGGCTAGCTTCCTGTCGGTGTGTGAGAGAGTTGAGGGCTGTTTGGAAACTGAAACAGTATTTGCTGTATGAGCAAGAAGGAGACAGCAAGGAGCCTGGGCATGGCTTAGCTCAACTGATCTGTACTAAAGCTGCTTGGTGCTGCTGTGAAAATGAAACTCCACTCCTCTGCTTGTGTTTTGCATTTGGAAGATATTTCTTTTCAGGTGGGGAGGGGGAGTAGGACTCCTGATTAAGTGAATCATTGCAGTTGTTCGGTTAGACACACAGTCGTTAAGTGAATCCGACTTACCCCTTGCGTTTGCTTGTGCAGAAGGTCGCCAAAGGGGATCATATAAGCACCCCCCCTGCAACCGTCATAAATACGGGTCAGCTGCCAAGCACCTGAATTTTGAGCACCTGACCATGGGAATGCTGCAACGTGCAGGGATGCAGTGTGAAAAAACGGCCCTAAGTTATTTATTCCACCCCCAGTGCCGTTTTAACTTCGAATGGTCACTAAACGAGTTGCAAGGGGCAAGTCGAGGACTACCTTGTAAACCAGCGAAGTGGTACAACTGAGCCCGGAACTCCATCCTCCAGAAACAGAGGGCGAGGTTGGACCCCTCTTTCCTTTTTCCTACTTCTAGACTCAACTGCGTCAATTACGTCACGTAGTTCCGGCAACACTTCCTTCACGCTCTCAATCAAACCTCGGAAAGGGGGGGGGGGGCGTGGCTGAACGACGCTAACACATCGACCCGGAAATGACTAACTTGGAAGCCGGAAGCCGGAAGGAGCCGTGCGCCGCTGTCGGGCTCCACGTGGTTTTTGCCGAGTTCCACTCACATGGCTGCCCGAGCTGGTCGGCGGAAGGTGAGTTGCGGCTGAGCGGAGCGCGGTGGGGGGAGGACGGAAGATCGGGGTGAAGCAATACCTTAAGGGAGGGACCCCGGGGACCTTCGCCTGCCTCCTCCTGGGACCACAACCCCCATCGTCCACGGTCGGGGGAGGGGGGGGTCAAGAACGATGGGAGTCGCAGTCTCTTCCCCCTCGCTTGGTTTCAGGGTTTGGGGGTGAGGATGGGGATGGGGTGGGGGATGTTGAATGGAACCATAGCCTGGCGTGGCCCAACTTGGCCAGAGCTTGATCCGTTGAACTGTAGGGTTGGGCTAGAAGACCTCGAAGGTCCCTTTTGTTATGCTGTTATTTTGATCGATGCATCCCAGCACCTCATCTTTGGGGGTGTAGTTAATTTTGGGAGGAGGGGGAGGAAAGGAACTTTTGTCCTCGCGCCCACCTCCACCCCAAATATAATTCCTGCAAAGTCTATTTGGATGGATGCTGCCTCCCGCTTCTTGCAGCAGCTCGTATCAGGTAGTCAAGCTGCTTGCGGAGTAGATTTGGTGGGCCCAAAGCGGGGTTTGTGGGATTTGGTTGGCTGCAGGCGGACCAGGATTTGGCTCTCCTTTCCATTGCCTTGTTTCTGGAGGCTTTTGTTTCCTTGCAAATCTGGGGTGCCTGCTGGCTTCTCATTCAAGTGAGACCCAAGGATGGATCTTATTTATTGAAGTTTAATTTATTGAGTTGGATGTCCCAAAGGTGCTTTTTTTTTTCAAGAGGACTTTTCTGGTTTATCTTTGAAGACGTTTCGCTTCTCATCTCCAGGTGGCCTTAACAAATGACCAACTGTCTTGTCTGCAAGGAATGTAAATCCTTCCATTCCCTACTATCCCAGTCAGAGCTGAAGAATCTTCTTGGATGAGAAGCGAAACGTCTTCAAAGAAAAACCAGAAAGTCCAGTTGCCTCGTGAAAAAAAGCACCTTTGGGACAACCATGACTTGGATGACGGAGAATCTTTATAGACTTTTAGCTATACAATTTGGGATGAACACCCTTTCAATGGTGTGGGAGTAAGAATGGATTTCCAAGTGGAAAAAATTGCAGACCACAGGAACCAGGAGCAACACTTAGGTGACTCTGAGGACACAGACAAACTTCCAAGTGGCCTTAACAACTCTCCAAAAGGATGCAAATGACCAGCTGTCTGCAAGGAATATAAAATCCATTCCCCACCATCCAGTCAGAGCTGAAGAAGCTTCTTGGATGAGAAGCAAAACATCTTAAAAGAAAAACAAAGTCCAGTTGCCTCCTGAAAAATGCACCTTTGGGACAACCATAACTTGGATGATTGAGAATCTTCATAGACAGCAGAGGTGGAAGGGACCTTGGAGGTCTTCTAGTCCAACCCTCTGCTCTTAATCTTAAGCCACCCACAGTCACCTTGAATGGGAGATGGGTGACATAGCAGTTTAGTAAATAAATAAATAAAATTAGGTGGGGGTTGAAAACAGAAAGAGTACTGCAGTAGTTAAAGGATGGTATAAAAAGAATGGGCAGTTACAGGTAATACTTGACTTCCAACCACAATTGGGCCCCAAAATTTCTGTTGCTAAGCCAGACAGTTGTTAAATGAATTTTACCCCATTTTATGATGATGATGATTATTTATATATGTTTTATTTATAATTGTATTTTGCCCCATTTTATGACCTTTGCTGCAGTTGTTAAACGAATCGTAGTAAAACTAGGTTCCCCATTGACTTCCCTGGATACTGTAACCGTCATAAATACAAATCAGTGTCTGACCGTCTGAGTTTTGATCATGTGACCATTATTGGGGATGCTGCAAGAGTCTTAAACGTGAAAACTAATCACAAGTCCCTTTTTTCTGGGCCGTTGTAACTCTGAATGGTCACTATGCCAGAAGCTGTAAGTTAAGGATTCTGTATAATTCTTGAGCAGCGTAGTTTTCAAAAGATGAATAACTGGACAAATCTTAACAGGAAAGAAAAGCTTAAAATCTCACAAAGAAGGAGAAACAGTAAATAAATAAAGCTTAAAAGTTCATGAAGGAGGGGAATAAATACTAAATACAGTTTAAAAGTTTGTGGAGGAGGAGAATTAGTTGTCTTAATTCTGTTCTTGGGCTTCAAAGAGGCACTGGCTGGCTGGGGAATTCTGGGAGTTGAAGTTTATTCCTTTTAAAAGTTGGTAAGGTTGAAAAAACAAGGGGCGCGGTGGCTCAGGGGCTAAGACACTGAGCTAGTCGATCACAAAGGTTGGCAGTTGGCCGGTTTGAATCCCCCGTGCCGCGTAACAGAGTGAGCTCCCGTTATTTGTCCCAGCTTCTGCCAACCTAGCGGTTCCGAAAGCATGTAAAAAATGCGAGTAGAAAAATAGGGACCCCTTTGGTGGGTCGACTATATGACCATGGAGATGTCTTCGGACAGCGCCGGCTCTTCGGCTTTGTAACGGAGATGAGCACCGCCCCCTAGAATCTGGAAACAACAAGCACGTATATGCGAGGGGAACCTTTACCTTTAGATAGATAAGGTGTTGAGGTCCCTTGTGGTTGTAAGGCAAGGACTGCCTATATCGGTTTGATATCCTACTTTTTTTTTTTTTAGTGTAGTTCTTTCTTTATACTTTATTGGCCAAGTGTGATTGGACGCACAAGGAATTTGTCTTGGTACAAATGCTCTCAGTGTACATATAAGAAAAGATACATTGCTCAAGAGTCAATCATAAGGTGCAACAGTTAATAGTCATAGGGTACAAGAAGCAATTAAATCGTACTAGGAAACAGTCAGTATAAATCGTAAGGATACCAGCGACAAAGTTACAGTCCTACAGTCACAAGTGGGAGGGGATGGATGAAAAGAAAGGAGGATTAACAGTAATAGTGATGCATAAAATAAAATATTTATAAAAAATAATCATAAAATTTTAAGGTGGAAAAAAAAACACAAACCCAAGGTAGAAGAAATTGATCTAGAAGAGGCATGGAAAAGCAGGAGGGGCTTCCTTCTTTTGTGACCATGGTGTTAAAACCAGACCAGGTAGCAGGAGTGTTAAAAGACAAAAATCAGCCTCCTTATTTGGGTGAATAATTCCCTTCTCTTTTGTGTTGTTGTTGTTGTTACCTGCAGATGTTACCTGAAAGTGATGAGGGAACTAAAGGCCTGGAGAAGGAAGAGGAACACAATGGCATCCCTAAGGAAGAGAAAGCAAAGGGAAAGAAACGGACTGCCTCACCTGAAGGCCTCTTGCAGCCGGTGAAATTGGGCAAAAGTGAGCTGTATAAGATGCCCACCAACGAAGAGCTGAGCCATCTCAAGGAGACTGAGAACCTCTTCCATTCCAACCTTCTGCGCCTGCAGGTCAGTTCGGCTGTCGGTGTTCCAAGGAACGCCCTCCAACAAATAGACTCCGAGAATATCGTCTTCCCAAAGATCCACTTTATTAGAGACTAGCTCCATAGCCGTAACTATGTGATGGGGCTTAGTTTTTGGGAAGGAAAATAAGGGGGAAAAAAATTCCTGCCTCTGCCTCCCAGCATCCATCGATATTCATCTGGCTAGCGTCCTGTCAGTGTGTGAGAGAGTTGAGGGCTGTTTGGAAACTGAAAGAGCATTTGCTGTGTGAGCAAGGAGGCAGCAAGGAACCTGGGCGTGGCTTAGCTCAACTATTCTGTAGTAAAGCTGATTGCTGCTCTGAAACTGAAACTCCTCTCCTCTGCTTGTGTTTTGCATTTGGAAGAGATTTCTTTTGCAGGTGGGGGGGGGGGAAGTAGAACTCCTTAGCATCAGAGCATTTTAATAATAATAATATAGGAAATACTAACGCTGTTATAGTCATTTTGAAGAATCCTTTCTTAGTGAGCACTTAGAAGCCAAGAGGAACATATGGGCCAAATTTCAAATTTTGTAGGCCTTAAGGTTCTGGAGATTTTGTGATGATGTGTGAGGGGTATTCCACTTTTATATATATAGATAGAAGATAGAATGAATAGAATAGAATAGAATTCTTTGTTGGCCAAGTGTGATTGGACACACAAGGAATTTGTCTTGGTGCAAATGCTCTCAGAGTACATAAAAGGAAAGATCCATTCGTCAAGAGTCAAGAATCATCAAGCACAACACTTAATAATAGTCATAGGGTACAATAAGAATAGAATAGAATAAAGAATAGAATAGAAATAGAATTCTTTATTGGCCAAGTGTGGTTGGACACACAAGGAATTTGTCTTAGTGCAAATGCTCTCAGGGTACATAAAAGAAAAGATACATACAGTCACAAGTGGGAGGGGATGGATGATAGGAGTGATGAGAAGATTAACAGTAATAGTGATGCAGACTCAGGGTACATAAAAGAAAAGATACATGAAAGTCAAGAATTATCAGGTACAACACTTAATGATAGTCATAGGTTACAATAAGCAATCAAATCATACTAGGAAACAGTCAATATAAATCGTAAGGTTACAAGTGACAAAGTTACAGTCATACAGTCACAAGTGGGAGGGGATGGATGATAGGAGTGATGAGAAGATTAACAGTAATAGTGGTGCAGACTTTATAAATAGTTGGACAGTGTTGAGGGAATTATCTGTTTAGCAGAGGGATGGCATTTGGGGAGAAAAACTCTCCTTGTGTCTAGTTGTTTTGGTGTGCAGTGCTCTATAGCATCGTTTTGAGGGAAGGACTTGAAACAGTTTATGTCCGGGATGTGAGGGGTCTCTAGATATTTTCACAGTCCTCTTTTTGACTCGTGCAGGATACAGGTCCTCCATGGAAGGCAGGTGGTTAGTAATTGTTTTTTCTGCTGTCCTAATTCCTCTCTGGAGTCTGTGTCTGTCCTGTTGGGTTGCAGAGCCAAACCAGACTGTTATAGAGGTGCAGATGACAGACCCAATAATTCCTCTGTAGAACTGGATCGGCAGCTCCTTGGGCAGTTTGAGCTTCCTGAGTTGGAAGATGTCATATTGGCACATCTGGGGAAAACCCGAATCGGAGAGTTCTGGGTTTTCCCTAACCCAAAGAAAACCCAAAATCCAACCCTTGCATTCACTCGTCCATCGCATGGTCCAATCCTCACTTCGTTCCAACTGGAAGTACTACCCCCAGTCACTCCCCTCCAGGTACAGGGTAACATGTCCTTGACTTTCTGAGAAAGGAATGTTGTTGGGGCTAATCTTCCATGAAGTCCCCCCTGCCAAATTCCCAAGCACTGAGTGTGGCAGCCCAGAAGCCTGAAAGAAAAATGGCTTCCCAGCTGACATGGCTTAGGAAATTGGAAGTCAAGACAGTAAAGTTGCTTCCTGTGGTTAGTTATGAGTAACTCTTGTGTTGCTTGCGCTTGGCATCTTGGTGGTTGAAACAGATTTGGCCGGGGGAACCGGAAGAGTGATTCGTATAACGAAAGGAAGATCCAGAACGTTTTGACACCCTCCATTTTGGATGTATTCTGACCTAGACGTTCCCAAGATCATGAAGCTGACTCCTCGTCCCGATAAAACCCCTTTTATTTAGGTTAAAGTGATTTCCCCTCCAGCAAAGTCCCGGTCAACAGTCTTTCATGAGATTTCACAACAGACCTTTATCAGGCTTGGAGAGTTGTCAGGCCGATAACTTCCAAATGCCACACTGTAGCAGCAATTACTTGGCAAGAAGTCAGGAACAGATCTTCACCCCAATGAATTGAATTAATTGTCTCCTGCAAACCCCACTCCCTTTTCGCTCCTCTTCATTCCTTATGGGAGGGGCCATTCACCGTCCACCTGAGCCCTTACTCCCGAGTCAACCCTTCTTCCTTAACTGTTCCCTTCTCCTGGCAACTCTGCGCATGAGCACACTGGGAACAGGCTCCAGCTGTTCTTCTGCCCCACTGATCTCCGACTGCGAAAGCAGCTGATAACTGTCGGACGGCCCTGACCCCATCTCTGCCTCCGATGCAGAGCCCTCGTCCAAGCTTCCCCCAGACTCCAGGACTGGCCCAGGTGTCCGAATCTGTCGCCAGCTCCACTGGCTGCCGGTGGGCTACAACAGGATGACCCCCTATCGCATTTTTTTCTCCTTCTGCAGATCGAAGAACTGTTGAAAGAGGTGACCCTCAAGGAGAAGAGGAAGCAGAGAATCGAAGCCTTCCTTCACGAAATCAGCACCCTGCTTAACAACGTCCCAGAGGTTCCGGCAAGAGATGTATGCTTTGGATCCGTGGGGTTGATAGCATCTTGAGATATGCCTTTGAAGGTTCTCGGTTATCCAGGTCCTGGTTGTCCCAAAGGTGCTTTTTCAAAGAGGCAACTGGACTTTCAGTTTTTTTTTTCTTTGAAGACGTTTCACTTCTCATCCAAGATGCTTCTTCTGCTCTGACTTCTCAGCTCTTCAGTCCGAACTGAAGAAGCTTCTTGGATGAGAAGCAAAAAGCCTTCAAGGAAAAACCAGAAAATTAAATTGCCTCTTGAAGAAAACCACTTTTGGTATATCTACCGAGGTTCTCAGTCATCCATGTCAAGGTTTGTCCCAAAGGTGCTTTTCCAAAATGCAATTAGACTTCCTTAATTTTTTTTCCCCCTTGAGAACATTTCGCTTCTCATCCAAGAAGATTCTCCGGTTCTGACTCTGAGCTCTCCAGTCAGAACCGAAGAAGCCTCCTGGACAGGAAGCGAAATGTTTTCAAGGGGGAAAAAAACCCCCAAGAAAATCCAGTTGCTTTTTGAAAAAAACAAAAATAATAACACCTTTGGGACATCTTGAGACTTCTTTCCTAGGAAGCCATTGTACTCCATAAATCTTCCTTTCTGGGAAGTGGGTTTAACGTCACAGCCTTTATCAACTCCCACTTTTGTTCCTTGGCTTTTTTGCGGATTTCCAGATTTGGGATTCCCCAGGATCACTTCCCTGCACAGCCAAGGGTATCAACTGTCCCACTAACAGAGCCCATAAAAACAAGCATCTTCAGGAGCATTAAAATCCTAAAAGCAAATATACATCATTCTGGCACGGAAGATAGCAAAACCAGCTCTAAATTTTCCCTGCACAACTCTGCTATGATGACCCAGGAGAAGGCGCGGAGGTCACACAGCCAGCTCAGAGTCCAAACTTCCCTTTAAGGCTCCAAATTTCCCCACAAATGTCCTCAAATTATTGGCAAATGCCAGAACAAAACGTATTTATTTTATTTATTTGTTTTTTTTATTTGGTTTGTCAATTGCTTACAAGATAATAGGTATAAGTAAAAACATAGTTATGAATACATAGATACATATAAGAAAAATAAAAGAAACAATAGGACAGGGACGGTAGGCACGTTGGTGCGCTTATGCACGCCCCCTACAGACCTCTTAGGAAAGGGGTGAGGTCAATAGGAGACAGTCTAAGGTTAAAGTTTTTGGGGTTTGGGGAAGAAACCACAGAGTCAGGTAGAGTATTCCAGGCATTGACCACTCTGTTGCTGAAGTCGTATTTTCTGCAGTCAAGTTTGGTGCTGTTAACCTTGAGTTTGTATCTATTGTTTGCTCTTGTGTTGTTATGGTTGAAGCTGAAGTATTCATGGACAGGTAGGACATTGCACACACACACATGGCAGCCTGTGGCTGCACCCAGTCCAGCAAAGCAAAGGAGCAGGGAAATGAGTCCACGAACCAAGGAACAAACAATGAGTTCACGAAGGACGGAAGAAGCAATTCCCAAATATTTGTACCGGCACATCAAACTTTACCAACTCAGAGTTTGTTCCCGACAAGCACCCCTCCCCACAGCATCTCTTTAAATCTCGATCGCCAGGTGTGCCTTGTGAAGAGGGGCGCGGCACTCTCCTCCAGAGTTGTCAGGTCGGTTCCCTCCTTCTCTCCACTCTCTGTGCTCGGGGATCAGGAGAGGGCGGCCCTTGCTCATCGCCTGAGCGCCGTCGCTCCTCATTTCCACTGCTTGCCCTCTCTCGGTCATCCTGCTCCTCCCCCGTTCCTCCCTGCTAATAAGCTGTCCCAATCCTGAGGGGCTCTGGACTGCCTCGGCCTGCTCTTCCCCACATTCCTCCAAAGCCGACGAAGCCACCCCTCCCTCGATCTCCCATCAGCTCGTCCTCCACAGATTCAGGTTCTGATGGGACGGGTCAGATTGAGAAGTTGAAAAGCAATAACAGATAATCAAGAGTTGGAAGGGACCTTGTAGATCATCTAGTCCAACCCCCTGCCCAAGCAGGAGACCCTACACCATTTCTGACAGATGGGAGTACAATCTCTTCTTGAAAGTCTCAAGTGTTGATGCTCCCACAACTTCCGAGGGCAACTTCTGTTCCATTGGTTGATTCTTCTCACTGTCAGAAAGTTTCTCCTTATTTCTAGGCTGAATCTCTCCTTGTTCAGTTTCCATCCATTGTTCCTTGTCTGGCCTTGGATGCCTTGGACAATAGCTTGACCCCTTCTTCCTCTCTGGGGCAGCCCCTCACATATTGGAAGGCCGCTATCATGTCTCCCCTGGTCCTTCTCTTCACTAGAATAGCCAGGCCCAGTTCCTGCAACCATTCTTCATATGCCTTAGTCTCCAGTCCCCTCATCATCCTGGTTGCTGTTCTCTGCACTCTTTCTAGAGCCTCAACATCTTTTTTATAGTGTGGTGACCAAAACTGGATGCAGTACTCTAGGTGTGGTCTTACTAAGGCTTTATAGAGTGGTATTAGTACTTCCCTTGATCTTGATTGTATCCCTCTGTTAATACAACTTAGGATTGCATTGGCTTTTTTGGCTGCTGCTGCACACGGCTGGCTCTTATTTAGCTGGTTGTCCACTAAGACTCCCAAGATCCCTCTCATAGTTCCTGCTATTGAGCCTGGTTTCACCCAGTCTGTATGTGTCCTTTGGGTTTTTCAATAATAGTCACAGGAAGCTTCAGCATTTCTCAATCTTGACAAAGGGGTTCCTGAGACCAACACTTGGATCTAGAGACCAATGTCTCCAGAAAATAACGAATAGGGACAGCTGCCATGTTTTACTGAGATGTTGAGATCCTGAAAAGAATGCAGAGAAGAACAACCAAGATGGTCGGGGCGTCGAGGCTAACACATATAATGAATGTTTGAGGGAACTAGCCTATCAAAGAGAAGGATTGGGGGAGACCTGATAAGTGTCTTCTGCTTCCTGAGGGGTTTTCACAGAGAAGAAAGGGGTCAACCTCTTCCACCTGTAAGGCAAGGATAAGAAGCAATGAGTGGAGGCTTCTCAAGACCAGCAGAGTTTTGTGGCTGAATTGTGGTCGTTACATTAAGGACTACCTGTATTTTGGGGGGGGTTCTTCTGCTGGGACCACCGGGGACCTCTCTCACGGAACCTCCTCCTGGTCCTAATTCAGGGATAAAAGGGTGGTGTCAACTCCTAAAATATTTCTCTGGTCTTGAGTTGCCAACAGAAAGGGAGGGGAGAGCAGTGTGGCAGCTTGCAAACTGAAAGTGCATTCCATAAATGTTTTCAAAGATGGTAACTAGATGACCGAAGTTTCTTCCATGCAAAATTCTAACTGGAGAGCATGATTGATGGCTCTGGGCTATGGAGGTGTCCCATTGGAGAATATGAATTATGATACCCCTAAAGGGGTTGGGGGAAAACCAGGGTCAAGAGTGACAATGAACGATGTGCCTCAGAGTCGGCTGCATCCAGGCAGTGCCAGATAGTTTAACTCCCAATAAATCCTTTTGAAGTTTGGCTTGAGACTCTTGATTTAAATGGGGATAACTGCCGGAACCCTGACAGCAGCATGGATTTGGGACAAACATTATAAATAAATGAAGGCTTAGTGGTCCTGTCCAGCTGTCAAGAAAGCCAATGTAAGATGTGTCAACTCATAAAATATTTCTATTGTCTTTAGAGTTGCCAACAGAAAGGGAAGGGGGAAAGGGATTTGAAAGAGCAGTGCGGCAGCTTGGAAATTGAAAGCGCATTCCATAAATAGTTTTTCAAAGATAGTAACGAGGTGACTGAAGTTTCTGCCGGGCAAAATTCTCACTGGAGAGCATGATTAATGACTTTGGGTTATGGAAGTGTCCCATTGGAGAATATGAATTACGATACACCCAGAGGGTGGGTGAGTGAGTGGGAAACAGGGTCAAGGGTGACAATGAATGATGTGCTTCAGAGTCGGCTACACCCAGGCAATGCCAGCATGTTAAACTCCCAATAAATCCTTTTGAAGTTTTGGAACTTTGGCTCGAGACTCATGATTTAAATGGGGGTGACTGCTGGAATCCTGACAGGTGAATTCTACATTTTTGTTTTTTTCAGATCACTGACCAGTCCTGGCTCCCCACAGGAGTGAAAGTCCCTATCCTGCAGCTTCCTTTCAAGGTGAAAGGGAAGTTCCACTTTCTGCCCCCAGCACAGGTGAAGGTGGTAGGGAGTTACCTGCTTGGCACCTGCATCAAGCCAGAGGTGAACGTGGATGTGGCAGTGATTATGCCCAAGGTGAGTGGCCCCGGGCAGACATGAAGATTCCCTTTTAATTTTATTATTTACATATTTGTAACCCCATCTTTATTATTTTTTGGTAAAGAACTCAAGGTGACAAATATACCAATGCTCCTGGTTCCACCTATTTTCCCCCACAACAATAATCTGATGGGGTAGAGTGGGCTCAGAGGGGGCTTTTATGCCTAAGATGAAACTAGAACTCACTGTCTCCTGGTGATTGGCCCAAAGTCACCCAGCCGGTTTTCATGCCTAAGGTGGAACTAGAACTCACTGCCTTCTGGTGATTGGCCCAAAGTCACCCAGCTGGCTTTCATACCTAAGTTGGAACTAGAACTCACTGTCTCCTGGTGATTGGCCCAAAGTCACCCAGCTGGTTTTCATGCCTAAGGTGGAACTAGAACTCACTGCCTTCTGGTGATTGGCCCAAAGTCGTCACCCAGCTGGCTTTCATACCTAAGATGGAACTAGAGCTCACTGTTTCCTGGTGATTGGCCCAAAGTCACCCAGCCGGTTTTCAAGCCTAAGGTGGAACTATAATTCACTGCCTTCTGGTGATTGGCCCAAAGTCACCCAGCTGGCTTTCATACCTAAGATGGAACTAGAACTTACTGTTTCCTGGTGATTGGCCCAAGTCACCCAGCCGGTTTTCAAGCCTAAGGTGGAACTAGAACTCACTGCCTTCTGGTGATTGGCCCAAAATCGTCACCCAGCTGGCTTTCATACCTAAGATGGAACTAGAACTCACTGTCTCCTGGTGATTGGCCCAAAGTCACCCAGCCGGTTTTCAAGCCTAAGGTGGAACTAGAACTCACTGCCTTCTGGTGATTGACCCAAAGTCACCCAGCCTGTTTTGCATGCCTAAGGCAGGACTAGAATTCACGGTCTTCTGATGATTGGCCTAAAGTCACTCAACTACCTTTGAGGCCAAGGTTAGACCAAAAGAATAATAAGCTGGTGAGAAGACACTCGGCACGTAAAGAGTTCTTTCGTGCTCATTGGTGTTCTGTTCTCTCAGCCACGCTTCTGCAAAGCCTACTTATTCAATGTCTCACTTAGCAACATAAACCTGGAGGTCAATTTACTTTATTTAAATTTGTATACCGCCCCCTCTCCCAGAGGGAACTCGGGGCGGTGTACAGCCAGATAAAAATATACATATAAATACACATACAATAATTAAAATAAATTAAAACAATTAAATAGATTGGCTATTATCAAAAGATTAAAAAATTAGGGGATTAAGAAAGCTAAAACCATTTAAAATCAAATTTAAAACCCTACATGTAACTTTAGGCCAGACCGGCTTGATGGAATAAGTGGGTTTTTAGTGCACGCCGGAAGGTCAATAGGTTGGGGATGGTCCTCATCTCTGGGGGCAATTCGTTCCAGAGGGAGGGTGCCCCCAACGAGAAGGCCCGGGCCCTCGGGGTTGCCAGCCATCCAGCCGGCGGCACCCTGAGGAGGCCCGCCCTGTGGGAGCGCACTGGTTGACGGGAGGCCGACGGTGGCAGTAGGCGGTCCCGTAATGGAGGTCGTAAGTTGAGGACTACCTGAAAACGGCTTTTGTCTTGTTAGGAAGTGTTCCAAGAGAAGGACAACCTCAACCAGCGCTATCACCGCAAGAGGGCTCTCTACCTGGCGCACCTGGCCCAGCACCTGGCGGAGACAAACCGCTTTGGGAGCGTGGCCTTTGCCTACCAGAATGGCAACCATTTGAAGCCCCTTGTGCTCCTCCAGCCGCAAGGTAAGCCGGGGAGGGGGGGGGAGGAGGGGGGGAACGAAGGATTTGGCACACTTGTTGCTAAAAATGGGGAAGTAAAAGAACCAGGGAGTGGAGGAAGCAGGCAGCTTCCTTGGCAGAGGCGAGGTTTGCTGTCATCTTCCAGGACTTCTTTTGACTTACTTCCTTCCTCCCTTCCCCTTCCGACTCTCCCTCCCTCTCTTCCCCTCCCTCCCTTCCCCTTCCCTTCTGACTCTCCCTGTCTCCTTCCTTCCCTCCCTTTCTTCCCCTCCCTCCCCTCCCTTTCTCTTCCCTTCTGACTCTCCCTTCCTGTTTCCTTCCTTCCCTCCCCTCCCTTTCCCTTCCCTTCCCTTCCGAGTCTCCCTTCTTGTCTCCTTCCTACCTTCCCTCCCTTCCCCTTCTTCCTTCCCCTCCCTTTCCCTTCCCTTCTCAGCCTTCCCTCCCTCCCTCTCTTCCCCTTCTGACTCTCTCTTCCATCTTATCTATCCCCTTCCCTCCCATTCCTTTTCCTTCGGACTCTCCCACCCTCCCTTATCGTTCCCTTCTGACTCTCTCCCTTCTTGTCTTCCACCCCTTCCCTTCTTCCTCCCTTCCCTTCCCACTCCCTTCCTTCTTCCCCCCTCCCTCCCTCCCTCCCTCCCTCCCCCTCCATCCATCCACTCTTCTTCCTCAGCCTGCTAGGCCTCCATCCAAGTACTAACCTGGGCCCCTCCTGCTTAGCTTCCGAGACTTCATAACCTCCTCTCTGGCCTTCCTACCACTGTGACCATCATTCCCATCATTTCGGAGGTTTTTTTTTAAAGGCTTATTTCAAAATAAAGCCCGAAGCCAAACAGACAGGATTCCGATTGTGTGTGTCTCTCTCTGTGTGTTTGTATGTAAAAACAAGTAACGTCCACATTGCTAATTTTCCCTTTTTCTTCTCTCTTCCTTCTTTTCCTCCCCATCCTCCTGGCTTGTGTATGTGTGTGTGTGTCTGCAGGGAAGGATGCAAAGACGGTGAGAGTCCGCCTCCACGCCTGCCCAGCGCCAGGCGTCTTCCGGCCCCTCCGTTTGCACCCCAGCAAAAACAACATCCGGACTGCTTGGTTCACAGAGAAGGACTCGCCCGGGACAGGTAAACCGCAAAGACGTTCAGCTGGAGTTTCCCAACCGTGGCTGCTTTCAAACGCGTGGACTTCAACTCTCAGAATTCTGCCTGGGGAATCCTGGGAATTGAAGTCCACATGTGTCATGCCCCTGGTGGAGACTGACTCTGAGGGAGAGGAGGAAGAGCCGACAGGGAGTGGAAGTGTGGCTCCGGAGGTTATGGAGGAGGCTGGGGAAGGGCAGAGGCCGGCTGAGTAGTCAGTGGAGGACCCAGGCCCATCCCCTCTCCATCCTAGGGCACACAAGGAGGAGAGATAAGGGAGAGGTGTAGTCTAATCGGCAGGAGAGGGCCTTGATCCTCTTCATGGGCTGCAGTTGTGACAACTGAATAATAATAATAATAATAATAATACATATTTATTTATATACCGCTCCTCTCCCAAAGGACTCCAAGTGGTGCACAGCCATATAATTAAAACAATAAATATGTGAAAAGTTAAAACTAAATTAAACTAGGACCCTGGCTGTAAACAATTAAAACCCTTCCCTAAAACCCTAAAATTTAATATAAAAAGTAAAACACCCAAATCTAAAATCAGCCCAAGCCGGCCTGGTCAAAGAGCCAGGTTTTCAAGGCACACCTGAAGGTCCCCAGGTCCGTGGCTATATGTAGCTCCGGAGGCAACCCATTCCAGAGGGCAGACGTCCCCACAGAGTTTGGATCTGCGTACTGGCAAACGCTGGAAACAAAGCATGGAAATATCTCTAGTTTATAGTTCGTCTCTAAATTTGGGTTCTTCCCAGTGTGTGTTATCTGTGAACGTCCTCCAGCCCTTATCTTGCCTGGTTTGTGTTTCTTTTTCCCTTCTTCTGTTTGTGTGGGAGTTTTTTTGTCTTCAGGCAAGAATATTTTGAGCTTGGAAGCAAAGTGAAGGAATAAAAGGGGCTTCACCTGTTTTCTGTGACTGTGTTTGTCATCACAACACGTCTTACAGTTGTCGTAGTTGGGAAAACATTTGTTCCAGGCAAATGCAGCTCTCAGCTTGCATCTCTTTTAAACTCTCTTCTCAGCTGTGGCTAATGAAGGGAATCAGGGCCCTTTCCTCCCCCATAAGCCACCCAACCCACATTGCTCCGTTTCTCCGTACGTGCCCTAGGATGAAGAGGGGGTGGGCCTGGCTCTTCCTCTGAACTCCATCTCCCTTGTTCTACCTCTTCCCTGCTCTGCCCAACCGGACTGTGCCCTTCCCCAGTTTCCTCCACAGCCAACAGAGCCACACTCCCTCTCCCTGTCAGCTGTTCATCTTCCTCCTCAGAATTCAGACTCCAGTGAGCATGACACATTCCAGCTTTCATTTAAACTGTGTCATCTGGGTACAAATATCTTATGCAATAACCTTTACAATTAATCCACGTTCATTCCTATTACATCATCATTCTATTCTTCATACTACTACAGATCTAATCTTGATAACAATTCTTAGCATATTTAATTTCTTATTCTCATCTTTACTATTTTTTTGCTGATCTTAAATTTTCTAATTTCCGTTTTTATTCTCCACCCGTTGAGAAAACAATTCCCATACCGTGTAATACTCAGTGTGTTCCTTCTCTTCGATTGCAAGGGTTAGCCTGTTCATTTCTGCACATTCTAATATCTTCCTGCTCATGTTCTGATCCGTCGGAAGCTTTTCCCTTTTCCAATTTTGTGCAAATACAATTCGAGCTGCAGTCAGTACATGAATGATTTAAGTATAGCTTTTCTTTTGCTATATATTTGAGGTGTAATCCCCTAACAGAGATATTTCCCGTTTTAAATCTCCTGCGCACACGTCTCCCACCACGCATGCATGGCAGATAACTGACAATCGGCTGGTGGGGGGCGCTCATGCATGCACAGTAGGGCTCTTCCGGGTGACCTCTCGTGTTCCAGCAGAAATGGCTCTGCGTGCCACATCTGGCATACGTGCCATAGGTTCACCATCCCAATTGCCCTAAGCGATTTCAGACCAGTGGCTCTCCAGTCTCTTCTTCAAAACCTCCAGTGATGGAGCACCCACAACTTCTGATGGCAAGCTGTTCCACTGGTTAATTGTCCTCTCGCTGTCAGGAAATTTCTCCCTAGCTCTGGGTTGCTTCTCTCCTTGGTTAGTAATTGGTTTGCATGCCCTTGCCTATTGCTCCAGCTAGAATAGAATTCTTTATAGAATAGAATAGAATTCTTTTATTGGCCAGGTGTGATTGGACACAGAAGGAATTTGTCTTGGTGCAAATGGTCTCAGGGTACATAAAAGATAAATTAGTCAAGAATCATAAGGTACAGCACTTAATAATAGTCATAGGGTACAATAAGCAATCAAATCAGATAGATAGATAGATAGGAAGGAAGGAAGGAAGGAAGGAAGAAAGAAAGAAAGAAAGAAAGAAAGAAAGAAAGAAAGAAAGAAAGAAAGAAAGAAAGAAAGAAAGAAAGAAAGAAAGAAAGAAAGAAAGAAAGAAAGAAAGAATAGAATTCTTTATTGGCCAAATCTGGTTGGACACACAAGGAATTTGTCTTGGTGCAAATGCTCTCAGTGTACATAAAAAGAAACATTTGTCAAGAGTCATCAGGTACCACAATGATAGTCATACGGTACAATAAGCCATCAAATCAGATAGATAGATAATAGATAAATTGATAGGAAGGAAGGAAGGAAGGAAAGAAGGAAGGAAGGGGAGGGGAGAAGAGAAGAGAATTCTTTATTGGCCAAGCGTGATTTGACACACAAGGAATTTGTCTTCGGTGCAAATGCTCTCAGTGTACATAAAAGAAAAGATACATTGTCAAGAGTCAAGAATCATCAGGTACAACACTTAATATTATCATAGGGTACAATAAGCAATCAAATCAGATGGATGGATGGATGGATGGAAGGAAGGAAGGAAAGAAAGGAAAGAAAGAAAACGAAAAGGAAGGAAGGAAGGAGAATTGTTTATTGGCCAAGTGTGATTGGACACAAGGAATTTGTCTTTGGTGCAAATGCTATCACTGTACATAAAAGAAAAGATACATTCGTCAAGAGTCAAGAATCATCAGGTACAACACTTAATAATAGTTGTAGGGTACAAATAAGCCATCAAATCATACTAGGAAACAGTAAATATAAATCATAAGGATACAAGCGACAAAGTTACAGTCCTACAGTCACAAGTGGGAGGGGATGGTGATAAGGAGTGATGAGAAGGTTAACAGTAATAGAAGTGCAGACTTTGTAAATAGTTGAACAGTGTGGAGGGAATTATTTGTTTAGCAGAGTGATGGCTTTCGGGAAAAAACTCTCCTTGTGTCTAGTTGTTCTGGTGTGCAATGCTCTACAGTGTCATTTTGAGGATGGGAGTTGTAACAGTTATGTCCAGGATGTGAGGGGCCTGTAACAGGAAGTTGGTCCGAAGAATCCTTTTGTCGGCATCCAGGTGAGATGGTCCTCAACCTCTTTGTTTCTTTCCAGGAGTCGCTGAGCCCCCCACCCCGCATTACAACAACTCCATTTTGTGGGACCTGGTGATGGAGACCAACCTGCTGTACCTCTCCGAGGCGGCCAGCGCCTTCCGGGGCTTCCAGGGTGGGGTGGCCCTCCTCAAAGTTTGGCTCCGGCAGCGAGAGCTTCATCAGGTAAACCGGTTGACTGGTTGAAATTGGCCCAAGCACAGAAGCTCTTTTGAAGTTTCTGTCAAGGGTGAAACTATAGCAGCTACTTGTCTTTTCGCTTCAACTTGCCATGTGGAGCTTGGCTGATTTCTTGCAGACATTTCATGAACAAACTAGGTAACGTCACCAGTGCTAGAAGGGAGTGGGGTTTTGCCCTCTTGTTTATATAGAAGCGATTTGACCTAGAGTCCTGCATCCAGTTTTGGTCACCATACTATAAAAAAGATGTTGAGACTCTAAGAAGAGTGCAGAGAAGAGCAACCAGGATGATGTGGGGACTGGAGACTAAAACATACGAAGAACGGTTGCAGGAACTGAGTATGGCTAGTCTAGTGAAGAGAAGGACCAGGGGAGACAGGAGAGCATCTTCCAATGTTTGAGGGGCTGCCACAGAGAGGAGGAAGGGGTCAAGCTGTTTTCCAAGGCACCGAAAGGCCAGACAAGGAATAATGGATGAAAACCGAACAAGGAGAGATTTAATCTGGAAATAAGGAGGAATTTCCTGACACTGAGGACAATCAACTGATGGAACAGAAGTTGCCTTCGGAAGTTGTGGGAGCTTCATCACTGGAGGCTTTCAAGAAGAGATTGGAGTCCCATCGGTCAGAAATGGTGTAGGGTCTCCTGCTTGAGTTGGACTTAATAGCAGTAACTGGGAGAGGGATCTTGGAGTCTTAATGGACAACCAGCTAAATAGGAGCCATCAGTGTGCAGCAGCAGCCAAAAAAGCTAATGCAATCCTAAGTTGTATTAACAGAGGGATACAATCAAGATCGAGGGAAGTACTAATACCACTCTATAAAGCCTTAGTAAGACCACACCTAGAGTACTGCATCCAGTTTTGGTCACCACATTATAAAAAAGATGTTGAGACTCTAGAAAGAGGGCAGAGAAGAGCAACCAGGATGATTAGGGGACTGGAGACTAAAACATACGATGAACGGTTGCAGGAACTTGGCCTGGCTAGTCTAGGGAAGAGAAGGACCAGGGTAGACAGGATATCAGTCTTCCAATATTTGAGGGGCTGCCCCAGAGAGGAAGAAGGGGTCAAGCTATTTTCCAAGGCACCTGAAGGCCAGACAAGGAACAATGGATGAAAACTGAACAAGGAGAGATTCAGCCTAGAAATAAGGAGAAACTTTCTGACAGTGAGAAGAATCAACCAATGGAACAGAAGTTGCCCTCAGAAGTTTTGGGAGCATCATCACTTGAGACTTTCAAGAAGAGATTGGACTCCCATCTGTCAGAAATGGTATAGGGTCTCCTGCTTGGGCAGGGAGTTGGATTAGATGACCCACAAGGTCCCTTCCAACTCCGGTTATCTGTTATCTGACCTGTCTCCATTCCAGGGGTGGGATTCAAAATTTTTAACAACTGGTTCTGTGGGCGTGGCTTAGGTGGTGGGTGTGGCTTGGTGGTCATGTGACTGGGTGGACATGGCTTGGTGGTCATGTTATTGGCTGGGCGTGGCCAACTCAACATCACTCCCATCGTGGCACGCATCTCCTCGCCTGGCCTGTCGTGACTGTGGGGATGCTGCAACAGTTGTAAGTGTGGAAAATGGTCATAAGTCACTTTTTTCAGTGCCATTGTAACTTGGAATGGTCCCTCCACACAGGCAAAGTACCAGCAAAGGAGGGGAAAAAAACTCCAGAGCGGTTCCTGAGACAGGAAGTCTAGTCCTGCCAAGAATGTAATAAGGGTTAACGGAGAGGCAGTTTCTGTAAGCAACCTCAGAATGTTTCCTTCCTGCCTTCCTTACAGGATTAGGCCAGTAATTTCTTCTAACAACCGGTTCTCCAAACTGCTTAGAAAGTTAACAACCGGTTCTAGCAAATAGGTGCAAACCGGTAGAATCCCACCCCTGCTCCACTCCCCTTAAGCACTGATGATGTGTCCTAGTTAGATGATGTCCGCAAGCAAGCAAGCAAACTCGGAGAGCACCGCGGACCCCACATTTCTCTACTCTTTCCACCAGGAGGAAGAATTTGTAGGCAGGGAGACAAGGGAAGGTGTGTCCTGCGTGTCGAAAGTTGAGATCCGTTTGTGGTTCTGTGCAAAGAAGTGCAAACGATACACGCAAGCATTAGGTGGCCCTAGGTTTTTTGTTTTTTTAAAAAAATCAAGATTATGAGCCCTGTGTGTTTTTGGCTGTGGATGGAAAGTGTGCATTTGTGTTAAACTTCTCACTTCCTTCACCATTTCCCAGGGTCTAGGATGTTTCAACGGCTTCATGGCCTCCATGCTGGTGGGATACCTCCTGGCCACCCACAGGATCAGCAAAATGATGAGTGCATATCAGGTGCTGCGAAACGCCCTCCATTTCTTAGGTAAGTTGCTCCGACAAGAATAAAACACGCTTTGCTTCCAGCGCTGGGCCATGTGCAGTTTGTCTTTATAAACAGTCCTCACAGCTGCCCATGAAGGGGATCAGGGCCCCTTCCTCCCTCGTAGACCTTGCCATTCACGTTGCTCCCTTATCCGTTCCTCCCTGCATGTCTTAGGATGAAGAGGGGATGGGCCTGGGTCTTCCTCTGAATGCTCAGCTGGCCTGTGCCCTTCCCCAGCTTCTCTCCGCAACCTCCAGAGCCATACTTCCACTCCCTGTTCGTCCTCTCCCTCAGAGTCAGACTCCAACAGAGGCATGACACGGTGAGGAGGTGGTGGAAGAACCTGGGCCAGTCCTGGAGTCTGGGGACGGCTCTGACAAGGCCTCTGTGTCGGAGGCAGAGATGGGTCCAGAGCTGTCCGACAGTTGAAGTCGGAGATCAGTGAGACAGAAGAAGAGCTGGAGCCTGTTCCCAGTGTGCGCATGCACAGAACTGCCAGAAGAAGGGAACAGCTGAGGAACAAGGGCCGACTTGGGAGTGAAGCTACAGTGGATAGTGAATGGCCCCTCCCCTAGAGAATAAAAGAGGAGCAAAAGGGGAGTGGGGTTTTCCAGGAGACAATTAGTTCAGGCTTGCTAAGTGCTGAAAGATATCGGCCTGGCCACTCTCCAAGCCTGATAAAGGTCTGTAATTGGGAACTATCTTGAAAGACTGTTGGCCAGGATTTTGCTGGGAAGGAAATTCATTGTAAATTAAATAAAGAGGCTTTATCTGGACGAGGCCTCGGCTTTGTGCTGTTGGGGAAGCCTAGGTCCAAAGAGTTGGGCCAAACTTTAGATGGAATCTGTGTGGGAGGGAAGAAGGGAGGGAGGGAGAAAGGAATGGGGTTTTGTTTTTTTATTGTTTTCCCTTCTAAGGAATTCTCTCTGTGAAGGAAAGGGAGCATGAAATTTTTCTGAAGTGCTAAAATGTTAGGTGTAAGATGATGCAGCAAGGAGGTACATAAATGGAAGGATAAAGGAGCTACATGGAATCCAGAGAAGCAATTCCTTTGGCAGATATATATTCCTTTCCCTTCCTGCCTTTTCTCCTTCCCTCCCTCCTCTTTCTTTTCCTTCCTTCCTTCCCTCCTTCCCTCCTCTGATCCCTTCCTGCCTTTTCCTTTCCTCCCTCCTCCTGTAATGTCTTTTCCTCCCTTCCCTTTCTCCTTCCCGTCGCATCTTTTTTCCTTCCCTTTTCTGAGTTTCCTTCCTTCCTTCCTTCCTTCCTTCCTTCCTTCCTTCCTTCCTTCCTTCCTTCCTTCCTTCCTTCCTTCCTTCCTTCCTTCCTTCCTTCCTTCCTTCCTTCCTCCTGCTTGGGCAGTTTGAGCTTCCTGAGTTGGCGCAGAAAGAACATTCTTTGTTGGGCTTTTTTGATGACGTTTTTAATGTTAGGTGTCCATTTTAGGTCATGTGATATAGTAGAACCTAGAAATTTGAAGGTCTCTACTGCTGATACTGTGTTGTCTAGTATTGTAAGAGGTGGTAGTATGGGAGGGTTTCTTCTAAAGTCTACCATCATTTCCACGGTTTTGAGTGTCTTCAGTTCCAGATTGTTCCAGTTACACCACGAGGCAAGTTGTACAGCCTCCCGTCTGTATGTGGATTCATCAAATTCATGGCAACTGACTCATATTTATGACGGTTGCAATGTCCCGGGGTCACATATCCAGCTTTTGCGACCTTTTGACAAACAAAGTCAATTGGGGAAGCCAGGTTCACTTAAAGACCCTGTGAGTAAATTAACAACTGAAGTGATTGACTTAACGGTGGCAAGAAAGACATTTGTCATAAGTCAAGGACTACCTGCAACTGCCTACTTTTTTTATATAGCCCTTTAACTTGTGATCTCTGTTGTGGACGTATGTTGAGAACTACCTGTAGGATGGGGGACTCCAAAGTGATTAATTCTCTTTTTCTTCTTCCTTCCCAGCTACTACTGATCTTACTACATCTGGAATCAGCCTCTCAAAAGACAGAACCAGCCTGGTAAAAGAGACCTTTGAATTATTTACTGATGGGTTCAGCTGGAGACAGAGGATCACATTTTAAGCTTATTATGTAAAAAAGTAAAAAATGTTGATTGTGTAAAAAAAGATGTTGAGACTCTAGAAAAGAGTGTAGAGAAGTGCAAGGATGATTAGCGGGCTGGAAGCTAAAATATCTAAAGAACGGCTGCTGGAATTGGGTATATCTAGTCTGGTGAAAAGAAGGATTAAGGGGGGACGTGATAGCAGTCCTCCAATATTTGATGGGCTGCCCCAAAGAAGAGGGAGTCAATCTATTTTCCAAAGCCCCTGAAGGCAGGATAAGAAGCAATGGATGGAAACTAATCAAGGAAAGAAGCAACCTAGAAATAAAGAGAAATTTTCTGACAGTGAGAACAATTAATCAGTGGAACAAACTTGCCTCCAGAAGTTGTAAATGCTCCAACACTGGAAGTTTTTAAAGAAGAGATTAGATAACCATTTGTCTGAAATGGTAGAGGGTTTCCTGCCTGAGCAGGGGGTTGGGCTAGAAGACCTCCAAGATCCCTTCCACCTATTCTACTATTCTACTGTTCTATAGTCAATTTTGTTCTGTTACATTCCATTCCATTCTATTCCATATTTTCTTTCCTATTCCTATTCAATTCCATTCCATATTTTCTTTTCTATTCCTATTCCTATTCCATTCCATTCCATATATTCTATTCTATTCTATTCTATTCTATTCTATTCTATTCTATTCTATTCTATTCTATTCCATTCCATTCCATTCCATTCCATTCCATTCCATTCCATTCTCCATTTCAATCTATTCTATTCTATATTCTATTCTGTATCCTACTCTATTCTACATTAGGGTGAGAATCTCCCTATTGAATAGGGAGCAAGTTGATGTGGAAGACCTAATGGTATTGTAGTTAAAGTATGTTATGGAAGTGCAAAAAACCCAACTTTTTCTGTAATCTTGGAAGCATCTGGAATAATCTGGGCTAGGAAGAGTCTATTGGGCCTGACTGTTGTTGGCTGAAATTGGAAATACTAATACCAACTTTTCCTCAAATTCAGAGCTTGAATCTTAATCTGATTTAAAAACACCTGCACCAGTGATATTCATAATGAAGATATTAAATGGAGGGTAGTCCTTTGCCTCCCCATCTCTGTTTTAGTATGAGTGTGAGATGCAGTTTCTCTTGGATGATAGCTTAGTTCCCTGGAAGCTGCTACTCATGCTTTAATCGGCGCCGTTGTTGCCATCTTGATTTTCTTCTTAGCCTTCCCTGACGGACTTCCACGAGGCCTTCCAAGTAGTGTTTGTAGACTCTTCTGGACTGGTGAACCTGTGTGCGGATATGACTGCCAACACTTACAAGCAGGTAAAGGTGGGAGGAGTGAAGTTACTCCTGGAGCAGGCTACCAGGAAGTAGCAGCTGCTAAGCCGAAAGGAGAGTTTGAAGGACTCCACAATCTGTTTGAATTCACGAGGTTGGATCGCATCCCGAACTGAACTAGATCGCTCCATAGTTGGTTCACAATTTACGACCACAATATTTCTGTTGCCAAACAAGGCTGTTTCGCCCCATTTTACAACCTTTTCTTGCCACAGCCATTAAGTGAATCCCTGCCGTTGTTAAGTTAGACACATGGTTGTTAAGTGAATCTGGCTTCCCGGGTTGCCTTGGCTTGTCAGAAGGTCGCAAAAGGGGGAATCGCATGACCTTGGAACACACCCACCGTCATAAGCATGAATCTGTCATGCCCCTGTCAGAGTCTGAATCCGAGGAGGAAACCAAGCAGCTGACAGGGACTGGGAGAGTGGCTCCGTTGGCTGTGGAGGAAACTGGGGAAGGGCAAAGTCCGGCTGCGCAGAGCAGGGGAGAGGTAGAACAAGGGAGAGGGAGTTCAGAGGAAGAGCCAGGCCCACCCCCTCTTCTTCCTAGGGCACATAAGGAGGGACAGAGAATGGAGCAACATGGGTTGGGTGGCTTACGGGGGAGGAAAAGGCCCTGATTCCCTTCATTAACCACACCTGGGAATGAGAGTTTAAATGAGATGCAAGTTGAGTGCAGCAGCTGCTGGGAGCAAATGTGAGTTCATTTTGTGTTGACTTTGGTTATCTGCGTTCCTGGCATCTTCCCAACTATGTTGAGTTATTTCAGTTCCTTCAAATCTGGAATTCCTTCTCTTGCCCTGCTGGATTAATGACCTCATCTTGCCTTGATTGGACTTATAGTTCCAGTTTTTGTTGACTATGTTTTGGACTTGATTCTCTGCAGCCAAAGGCTGTTCCTGGGAGAGCTTTTCTCCAGCCCTGAAGGTAACCAGGACATTGGGGGCAAAGTCGGAGCTAATGAAGGGACTCCTACTGATTATCTGACTGTGCTGCCTTTGTGCCACGCCCCTTTTGGGTCATCCCAGAACCAGTTTCCAAGCGTCTGAATTTTGATCATGGGACCAAATGGGCTGCAGCGGTCATAAATGTGAAAAACGGTCCTAGGTCACTTGTTTTCAGGGCCATTGTAACTGAATGATTACTAAAGACCTGTTGTAAGTGGAGGACTACCTGTAGAGAAGGACAGTGGAACGTGTATGGTCGGCTTTGGCCCTTTGAGGTGGGCTTGGGAGAAGGCCATCCGTGGGCTTCCCTTGCTCAATGGGGATTTGAACCCCACTCCTCTGTCAATGTTTGGGCTAGGCCAGCGATGGCAAAGCTTTTTGCCACCGAAAGCCCAAACTGCAACACATGTGCATCTGCGTGTGCCGGAATGCCCCCAAAACCAAAGACCAGCTGGCCATTGCAGGCATACCTATTTTTTGGCTGTTTTGGGAGCTGTTTTCAGGCTGTTTTCGGCCACGTCTCAGGTTGGTTTTGGGCCGTTTTCAGGCCATATGGGGGATTGTTTTCCAGCTGTTTTTTGAGCCAAAAATGGCCTGAGAATGGCCCCAAAGCGGCCTGAAAACGACCTGAAAAATGGCCTGTTTTTTGGGCATTTTTCAGGCTGTTTTTGCCATACGTTCGGCTGTTTTGGGGCCGTTTTCAGGCCATTTGGGGTGTCGTCTTCCAGCCATTTTTTGAACCAAAAACAGCCCCAAAATAGGCTGAAAATGACTCAAAAAACAGCCTGTTTGGGGGGATGTTTTCAGGCCATTTGGGGGGTTGTTTTCCAGCCATTTTTCAAGCCAAAAACAGCCCAAAAAACATCCTGAAAATGGCCCCAAAAGGCCCCCCCCAAAGGCCTGAAAACAGCCTGGAAACCGGACTGTTTGGGGGGCATTTTCAGGCCATTTTTCGGGCCATTTTCCAGTGCTCCAGCGCCCACGAAGCCCAGCTGGCTGGAGTGCATGTGTGCTCCAGAAACCAGAAGAGCAGCTGGCAATGGTGCGTATGCCCACTGAGAGGGCTCTTGCGTGCCACCTGTGGCATGCATGCCATAAGTTTGCCATGATGGGGCTGGGCTCTCTGAGTTGCACCAACAGACCCTGGAAATCCGGCCAAAGGAAAGCAGAGCCAGCTATTCTGGTTCCTAATGATGGCTTCCAAGACCTTGAGATGCCTTCAGAGCAGAGGTTGTCTTCAGTTGGTCGGCAGCGGGAATGTTGAGTAGTTCGGAGAACAGGCAAATGCCGCCTCTGACTGGCCCAGCCCTCCTCTATTCTCCGCCTCCCATTGACTCCCAGCTGATCGGCTGGGTCCTCTTTGGTTGCCCTGCACAGGAGAACGGACCTGGAAAGCAGGTTAGTTTTCTGACCCAAACCTTATTCCAAGGAAACAAACACGAAACGGAGATAACAGCAAAACCTTTTAATGATTCTTTACGAATTCCGTTCCTTCTCGGTTAAAAAGCTGTTTCAAACGAATTGTCTCTGATAAGAATGACCCATGCCAAGGTGGTGCAAGGCTGCCAAGAATACTAGATAAAGTTACTAAGAAATAATTCAAACACAGAGTCTCCAAGCACAAATGAAGAGAGTCTGAACGTCCATAAGGCTTGAGTACAAAAACTTATTTGCTTCCTGCAAAGAACTGCGGTTTCTCAGCTGGCTTTTAAATCTTTAGGGAGGGGCCATTATCTTGCAGCCTTACTCCCGAGTCGCCCGTGCTGCTGCAGCTGCTCTTTCCTTCAAGCAGCCCTGCGCACATGTGCACTGAGCACAGGCTCCTCAGGGGCCTCTTCATCACTGCTGCCAGCCTCCACAATCTCGAAGGAAACATTCCACTCCCTGATGGTCCTGGCCCCATCCCTGCACCCCACGCAGCCGTCCTCATCTGAGTCCTCGCTCTACGAGGACTCAGCCGTCCTCATTTGCTGCCGGCGAACCACAACAGTTAGTGGGATGGGGAAGGAGGGAATGGAGATTTTGCAGCATCCTTCCCCTCCCACGCCCATCAAGCCATGCCTGCCAAGCCACGCCCACAGAACCGGTAGTAAAAAAAAAATTGGAATCCCCCCACTGCTTCAGAAGTGATGAAGAGAGGCCGCTCAGTCAAGCCACGAAGCGTGATCCCTGTAAACATGCTAACGCATATGTGATTCTGTTCCTCCTTAGGTCCAGTTTGAGGCCAGGCAGTCGATGGAGATTCTGGATGACAAAAGGGTGGATGGCTTTCAGCTGCTCTTCATGACCCAGAAGCCTCTGGTCCGGACTTTCGATCACGTGTTTCAGTAAGTTGCTTTCAAAAGGAGGGAGGGAGGGATGGTTTTCGGTTGGTACCAAGGCAGGATGTGGGTTAAAAAAAGGGAGTTTTGTCTCTATCCTTCCACCATTTTTTTAAAAAAAACAAAACAAGACAAACCTAAGTTTCTAGTCCACACTGTTGGAGAAAAGTTTTTGAAGGGCTTGCAGGGTTTGGAAGGCGGGGAAAGGAAGCATAGAATAATTGAATGATAGATAGATAGATAGATAGATAGATAGATAGATAGATAGATAGATAGATAGATAGATAGATAGATAGATAGATAGATAGATAGACAGACAGACAGACAGACAGACAGACACAGATACTGTATTTAGATAGAGGTAGAGGAGAGAGAGAATGAGAGAGGGAGAGAGATAGACAAGAGAAAGATAGATACATAGATAGATGGATATGGATATAGATATAGATATAGATAGATACTGTAGTTAGAGGTAGAGGATAGATAGACAGACAGACAGACAGACACACACACAGATACTGTATTTAGATAGAGGTAGAGGAGAGAATGAGGAGAGGGAGAGATAGACAGACAGACAAAGATGGATGGATGGATGGATATAGATATAGATACAGATATAGATAGATACTGTAGTTAGAGATAGAGGATAGATAGGTAGGTAGGTAGGTAGGAAGATAGATAGATAGATAGATAGATAGATAGATAGATAGATAGATAGATAGATAGATAGATAGATAGATAGATAGACAGACAGACAGACAGACAGACAGACAGACATAGAGAGAGAGATACTGTATTTAGATAGAGGTAGAGGAGAGAATGAGGAGAGGGAGAGATAGACAGACAGACAAAGATGGATGGATGGATGGATATAGATATAGATACAGATATAGATAGATACTGTAGTTAGAGATAGAGGATAGATAGGTAGGTAGGTAGGAAGATAGATAGATAGATAGATAGATAGATAGATAGATAGATAGATAGATAGATAGATAGATAGACAGACAGACAGACAGACAGACAGACAGACATAGAGAGAGAGATACTGTATTTAGATAGAGGTAGAGGAGAGAGAAGGAGAGGGAGAGAGATAGAGAAAGATAGATGGATGGATGGATGGATATAGATATAGATACAGATATAGATAGATACTGTAGTTAGAGATAGAGGATAGATAGATAGATAGATAGATAGATAGATAGATAGATAGATAGATAGATAGACAGACAGACAGACAGACAGACAGACAGACAGGCACAGAGAGAGATACTGTATTTAGATAGAGGTAGAGGATAGAGAGAGAGAGAGAGAGGTGGTTAGATAGAGATACTGTAGTTAGATGTAGAGAGAGGGAGGGAGGGAGGAAGAGATACTATAGTTAGATGTAGAGGATAGACAGATAGACATAGCTAGACAGGTGAAAGGTATGTAGGTAGGAAGTTAGAGATGGATGGATGAATATATAAATAAAGATGTCAAGCCCGAAATTGACATGTAGGTGGCCATTTTATTTAGCCTTATTATATATTCCTTTTCTTTCTTTCTCTTTGCTGGTTAAGGGGGGAAGGGTTTCGGGTTTGCCACATTCTTAATGTGGGAGGAATGGAGATAGAGTTGTTTAGGCTAGGTGGTTCTTCTTCCTGTGGGAACAAAAGCTGACTCTGCTGAGACCTGGAATTGGAGATTGATGACATCAGGCAATGTTGAATTACTTCTATTGGAGAATGTGACTTTTGGGGGCTGTTTCTAACTCCCAATATTAATATAGTGTAATTCCGGGTTGTATCAGATCCAGAATTACAGCAGACTTTGCCAATTTGATGCTTTCCTAAATAAAATAAATTATTATGGAAGATGGACTTTGCTCTTTTCTTTTTAAATGGATGTCATCACTTGGAAACCTGACAAAAGAAAGATGAAAGGTAGGTAGATAGGAAGATAGAGGTAGATAGGGAGAAAGATGAAAGATAGGTAGATAGATATAGGTAGATAGATGGAGATAAATGATAGAGAAAGAAAAAAAAATTGGCTATTCTTTGTGTGATAAAAACCACACACTACCTGGGGATTCTGGGAGTTGAAGTCTTAAGTCTTCTAGAAGACTACAAGATCTGCAGATACAAATCTATAGATCCATAAAAATACTTCGCTTAACACAGATTTTTAATTTCCTTGCTTGTGAGCCCTCTTGTCTCAAAGTCGCTCATCTGTTTCCCATCTGAGAGCCTTCATGCGTGTCGCTCACATGTCTCCTCCTGTCCTTCAGCCTCCGTCACGTCTCCAAACTCCAGATGGCTTGCAAGAAGATGCAGCTGCTTAATGCGTTGATGGACCGGGGCGGGAATTACGTGGCCGCTGTTCTCCCGTTCTTCCTCAGCTTGCTGGAGCGTGGACTGGCCCGGCGGTTGACGCTCCTGGCTCATCAGTTGCCTCAGACCCAACCGGTAACTTCACCAGAAACGTACTTTCTTTACTTGCTGAAAGAACCCAGTGCCCAGGATTGACCCATTTAAGGAACGGTGTGGTCCTTTTAAGACTGTGTGTCCCCCAAAAATAAGCCCTACCTGATTGTTTTAAAATGTGCATCTAATATAAGTCCTATGTCAGGGCTCCGGCATCCAGGTTACCTACAGGACCGCATCCTACCGGTGATCTCCAGCAGGCCAGTGCGTGCACACAGGGAGGGCCTTCTCCGGGTTCCGTCGGCTGCCATGTGTCGCCTGGCGGTCCCGAGGGGTAGGGCCTTCTCTGTGGCGGCCCCTGCCCTCTGGAATACTCTGCCACCGGAACTGCGTACCGGCATGGACCTGAGGTCCTTCAGGCGCGCGCTGAAGACCTGGCTTTTCGAGCAGGCCGGCCTGGGCTGAGAGAGGGTCTTAATTTGTCTCCATTGCTTTTTAGTAATTTTAATTTGGGGGTTTTAAGGGGTGGGGTGGGCTTTTTATATTCGGCCAAATATTCAATTTAATTTCTTTTTAACTTTTGTATCATTGTCGGGGTTTGGATTGGCTGTACACCGCCCTGAGTCCCTAGGGAGAAGGGCGGTATAAAAATTTTATAAATAAATAAATAAATCCACCCCCATTTAAATCATGAGTAATTGGTGGCTAACCTTTTTGGGCTCCTGTGCCAAAAATTGCATGCTCGCGTGCTAGCACCCAGAAGGCAATACGCGCCCTCCCGCCCCCTGCGCATGCTCAGGTAATCTCCCCCGCTACCCCCTTACCTGCACTGCACCTCACAGCTGATTTTTGGTCTGTTTGAGGCCTTTTTTGGCCTCCCAGAAGCTTGAAAAAAGCCTCTGCAGGCTTTGCAGGCCGAATAATAGGCCCATTTTGTCATTTCCAGTATTGCAGGAAGTGACCAAACGGGCCTATTATTCATCCTGCAAAGCCTGCGTAGGTTTTTTTCAAGCCCCTGGGAGGCGGAAAAAGGCCTCAAACCAGCTGAAAATCAGCTGTAAGGCGCGCGCATGTGCAGTAGGTAAGTTTCTTGCGGCTTGTGTGCCGGCTTGTGTGCCGGCATAAATGGCTCTACGTGCCACGTGTGGTATGCGTGCCATAGGTTCACGGGAATAAAATAACAGAGATCTTGGAGGTCTTCTAGTCCAACTCCCTGTTCAGGCAGGAAAACCTATAAACCATTCCAGTTATGCAATTTCTTTTTCAAAACTTTCAGTAACAGAGCATTCAGAACGTCTGAAGATAAGTTGTTCCACTGCTTAATTGTTCTAACCGTTGGGGAATTTCTTTTTAGTTCTAGGTTGCTTCTCTCCTCGATTCAAGGGTCTTCAAACTTGACAGCTTTAAGCCTTGTGGACTTCAACTCCCAGAATTCCTCCTCCAGTCATGTTAGCTCAGGAATTCTGGGAGCTGAAGTCCACAAGTCTTAAACTTACTAAGTTTGAAGACTCTTTTCTTGATTAAGTTTCCATCCATTGCTTCTTGTTCTGTTTTCAGGTCCTTCCTTCCTTCCTCCCTCCCCTCCCTCTCTCCATGCCTTTCCTTCCTTCCTTCCTTCCTTCCTTCCTTCCTTCCTTCCTTCCTTCCTTCCTTCCTTCCTTCTTCCCTTCCTTCCCTCCCTCCCTTCCCTCCCTCTCTCCATGCCTCCTCCCTCCCTTCCTTCTTTGCTCTGGAGGCAAGCCGTTGCACTGGTTAATTGTTCTCACTGTCAGGAAATTCCTCCTTAGTTCTAAGTTGCTTCTCTGACAAGTTTCCATCCGTTGCTTCTTGTCCTGCCTTCAGGGGCTTTGGAGAATAGGTTGACCTCCTCTCCTTTGTGGCAGCCCCTTAGATATTGGCAATTGTTGAAAGGGTGAGAACCAGCTGGAAATCACTGTTTCCAATCCCATGGAAGTTTGAACAGTCACTAAACGAATGGTTGTAATTGAAGAACTACCATATGGTAGTGGGTAAGGCCACACCTGGAATGCTGCATTCAGTTTTGGTTGCCACGATGTAAACAAGATGTTGAGACTCTCGAAAGAGGGCAGAGAAGAGCAACCAAGAGGATTAGGGGAGTGGACATATGAAACATTCCATCCATTGCTTCTTGTCCAGCCTTCAGTTGCTTTGGAAAATAGTTTGATTCCTTCTTCTTTGTGGCAGCTCCTGAGATATTGGAGCACTGCTATCATGTCTCCCCTAGTCCTTCTTTTCAAACTAAACTAGACCTACCCAATTCCTGCAACCATTGTTCGTATGTTTTACCCTCCGGTCTAAAGATGGCAGATGGTTGTTGGTTTTTCCTAGCTGGCTTCGCTCATTTTTCTCCTCCTGTGTTTTCTTCCAGTGGTCGATTCACGTGGACCCCCCAAAGCACAAAGACATCAGTTCATTATCCTTCGGACTGTTGCTAAATCTTGACTTTGCCAACAGTGTTTTGGAGCGAGGACCAGAAGCCGATCAAGAGGAGGTGAGAACTAGAATCAGGCTGCTGATTTACCATCTGTTCCTCTCAATGTCTTTGGAGTTTCTCCGTCCTCCAGGTCATGGTTGCCCCAAAGTGTTTTTTTTTTTTTTTTCAAGAGGCAGCTGGACTTTCTGGCTTTTCTTTGAAGACGTTTTGCTTCTCATCCAAGAATCTTCTTCAGATGAGAAGCGACACAGAGCTGAAAAAGCTTCTTGGATGAGAAGCAAAAAGTCTTCAAAGAAAAGCCAGAAAGTCCAATTGCCTCTTGAAAAAAAAAAAGAACCTTTGGGATATCTCTTGTGTCTGAATCAAAACATTCAGCCAGTGCAATCTTTGATGTGAGATGTAAGACCCGAATTATTTAATACTCACGATACAGAGACAGGTCTGGTTCACAATTCAAAGGTTTATTAAAGAAAATAAGCGTTTTGCAAACAAGCTTTCAAGTCCCTTCCAAAGTGGATTGGGTACAAGAAGAACAAAGTTCCATATTTAAACAATACATTTATACCCCTGCACAGAACACGCCACGCCTAAGAGGCCTTCCTCATGACCCCTTATTATAAGATAAGCTAAACTATGGGCTTAAGGGTCGACGTGACATTGTTTTCTGTGCCTCAGTGTCATATCTTGTTTCACTGTTGGGCTTTACCTTGGGAGAATACTCTACCCCACTCTCTGGTTTCTTCCCCAGACCCCAAAAACTTTAATCTTAGACTGTCTGCTATTGACCTCATCCCTTTCCTAAGAGGTCTATAGGGGGCGTGCATAAGTGCACTAATGTGCCTACCATCAGCTGTTTTGCTGTGCTGGGAGATTTAGATTAGCTAGAAAGCAGGAAACGATTGGGTTTCTAGCTAATCTTTAGATCTTTGGCTCTGCTTTTAAACCTTCCTTAGGACTGAAGCAGTGCAGACTCAGCTAGCCAATGTGCTTCTGTGAGCAACTCAATCTGCCTGCCTGTTTTGCCTGATTTGGGGTAAAAGTTGCTCTTTTTTAAAAAATAAAAAATTAAATATTACATACATGGTGTGTTGTGAGTTAATTTTGTGAGTTTGCTTGCTAGCAAATTTTATGTGACAGACTCAGGTAGCCGATGGCAGAAGATAGATAGATAGATCTCTGAATGATTCTGTGAGCAACTCAATCTGCCTGCCTGCTTTGCCTGATTTGGGGTAAAAGTTGCTCTTTGTTTTATAAAAAATTCAATATTTATATAAATATTTATAATATTTACATACAAGCCATGCTCAGCCAGTCACATGACCACCAAGCCACACCCACAAATTAGGCCACACCCTCAGAACCGATTGTTAAGAAATAGGAATCCCACCTCTGCCTCTGTGTATGTGTGTGTGTGTGTGTGAGAGAGAGAGAGAGAGGGAGAGAGAGAAAGAGAGGTTAGATCAGATCTCTCTCTCCCTCCCTCCCTCCCTCTCTCTCTCTCCCTCCCTCCCTCCCTCTTTCCTTCCCTCCCTCTCTCTCTCTCCCTCCCTCCCTCCCTCTCCCCTTCCCTCCTCCCCTCTCTCTCTCTCCCTCCCTCTCTCTCTCCTTCCCTCCCTCCCTCTTTCCTTCCCTCCCTCTCTCTCTCCCTCCCTCCCTCTCTCTCCCCTTCCCTCCTCCCCCCCTCTCTCTCCCTCCCTCTCTCTCTCCCTCCCTCTTTCCTTCCCTCCCTCTCTCTCTCTCCTCCCTCCCTCCCTCTCCCCTTCCCTCCTCCCCCCCTCTCTCTCCTCCCTCTCTCTCTCCCTCCCTCTCTCTCTCCCTCCCTCTTTCCTTCCCTCCCTCTCTCTCTCTCCCTCCCTCCCTCTCCCCTTCCCTCCTCCCCCCCCTCTCTCTCCCTCCCTCTCTCTCTCCCTCCCTCCCTCCCTCTTTCCTTCCCTCCCTCTCTCTCTCTCCCTCCCTCCCTCTCCCCTTCCCTCCTCCCCCCCTCTCTCTCTCCCTCCCTCTCTCTCTCCTTCCCTCCCTCCCAGCAACGTCAGCAAGCCACCTTCAGTCAAAATTCATACTAGTGGTCCCCGGGATTTAAAATGGTGAGCTTGGTGGTCCCTGAGGTCCAAAAGGTTGGCGACTCCTGGACTAGATGACCTCCAAGGTCCCTTCCAACTCTGTTATTCTGCTATAGTCCCCATGAAATCTCTAATTGTTAAAATACTTGAGTTGCCTTATAGTTGTTGAAGGGTAACAGAAGGGGAAAAGAGAAAGAAAATACCTCTCTTACGTCTGTTCCTGTAGGCCATGGAGTTTCGGCAATTTTGGGGGGAGCGGTCGGAGCTGAGGCGTTTCCAAGATGGCGTCATCTGCGAGGCCGTCTTGTGGGACGCTGCCAACCTGTGCCAGAAACGTCTTATTCCAGAGCAAATAATACGTCATGTCTTAAAGCTGTGAGTAACGAGAATAGGTCTGAAAGAACATGAGGATGGGCCGGGGGACTTATTTTGTCAAGAGCATCTTGTCTTCTCACTTTTGATTCTGGGCATTTGGAAATCTGAGGGGTCTTGGTGCTCTCTGAGCTTGCTTGTTTTCTTGCAGATGTTGCATTATCCTAACTAGTACCAGTACTGATGATGTTACCTAGTTGGGTCATGAAATGTCTGCAAGAAAACAACCAAGCTTGGAGAGCACTAAGGACTCCACAGTTGTCGTCTTCCTCCTCCTCCTCCTCCTCCTCCTCTTCTTCTTCCGCTTCCTCTTCCTCTTCTTCTTCTTCGTCTTCTTCTTCTTCACAAGCCCCTTCCTTCTAGCACTGATGAGGTTACCTAATTGGGCAATGAAATGTCTGCAAGAAAACCACCCAGCTTAGAGAGCACCAAGAACCTCACAGTTCTCCTCCTTTCCCTTCTAGCACTGATGATATTACCTAATTGGGTCCTGAAACGTCTGCAGGAAAACAAGGAAGCTCAGAGAGCACCAAGGATCCCACAGTCGTTGTCCTCTTCCTTTCCCTTTCAGCACTGATGACGTTACCTAGTTGGATCCTGAAATGTCTGCAAGAAAACAAGAAGAGAGCACCAAGGACCCTTCCTGTCAACCCTGAGCTACATATATTCTCCTTTATTTAGAAATCTGAAGAGAAGTCTAACTGGATAATACAGGATTGAGCAAAACCCCACAAGCAAGTCCTTTTTACAGAAACAGAGGCTTGAGATGCAATGCAGGCGGTGTCTATCCATAACACATTTCTATGCCTGTTTTAGAATTACCATAAATAGAAAGGGGGAGGAGAAAAATTTGAAAGAGCAATGCAGCAGTTTGGAACCAAAGGTGCATTCCATTCTTATCTTGCAAAGATTATAACTAAGCTACCGGAATTTCTGCCGGCGCAAATCTCTTAATTGGAGAACGTGATTGATGACTCTTGGCTATGAACGTGTTTCGTTGGAGAATATGTAATTATGATATACCCAGAGGGGTTGTGGGAACCATGGTCAAGAGTGACAATGAATTAAAGTGTCTCAGGATTGGCATCATACACGTCATGCCTGACATGTTCGCTCCTAATAAATTCTTGGAAGTTTTGGGTCGAGGCTCATGGTTTAATTAGGGCAACTGCCAGAATCCTAACAGCTTGTATGTTAGGACCCTTTTTTAAATAGAGAATATTTATAGCTCAAGGTTGAAAAATGAGGTCTTTGATGCTCTCTGAGCTTGGTTATTTCCTTGCAGACGTTTCATGACCCAACTAGAGAACATCATCAAGGCTGAAAGAAGGTGGGGTTTGTACTCTGTTTTGTTTAGAAGAGAATATTTGGAGCTTCAGGTTGGACTGAAGCTTCAGTGTAGTCCTTGGCACTGTCTGAGTTCGGTTGTTTCCTTGCAAATGTTTCATGATTTAACTAGGTAACATCATCATCAGTGCTAGAAGGGAGTGGGGGTGTGAGGATGAGGAAGGGGAGGGGAGGACAAGAAAGGGCAATAAGGTGTCTCTGATTTATTGGTTTTCTTGCAGACATTTCATGATCCAACTAGGTAACATTATCAGTGCTAGAAGGAATGGTATGTGTGGCGGGGAGGAGGTGGCAGGAGGAGGACTGTAAGATCCTTGATGCTCTTTGAGCTTGGTTTTTTTCTTGTAGACATCTTATGACCCAACTGAATGACATCATCAGTGCGAGAAGGAAGTGGTGTGTGGGAAGGAGGAAGAGGAGGACTGTAAGGTCCTTGATGCTCTCTGAGCTTGGCTTTTTTCTTGTAGACATCTTATGACCCAACTGAATGATATCACCAGTGCTAGAAGGAAGTGGTGTGTGGGAAGGAGGAAGAGGAGGACTGTAAGGTCCTTGATGCTCTCTGAGCTTGGCTTTTTTCTTGTAGACATCTTATGACCCAACTGATGATATCACCAGTGCTAGAAGGAAGTGGTGTGTGGGAAGGAGGAAGAGGAAGACTGTAAGGTCCTTGATGCTCTCTGAGCTTGGCTTTTTTCTTGTAGACATCTTATGACCCAACTGAATGATATCACCAGTGCTAGAAGGAAGTGGTGTGTGGGAAGGAGGAAGAGGAAGACTGTAAGGTCCTTGATGCTCTCTGAGCTTGGCTTTTTTTCTTGTATGGCCCAAACTGAATGATATCACCAGTGCTAGAAGGAAGTGGTGTGTGGGAAGGAGGAAGAGGAGGACTGTAAGGTCCTTGATGCTCTCTGAGCTTGGCTTTTTTCTTGTAGACATCTTATGACCCAACTGAATGATATCACCAGTGCTAAAAGGAAGTGGTGTGTGGGAAGGAGGAAGAGGAGGACTTAAGGTCCTTGATGCTCTCTGAGCTTGGTTTGTTTCCTTGCAGACATTTCATGACCCAACTAGGTAACATCATCAGTGCTGGGAGGAGGGGGAGTTGCTTGCCATTTATATACTAATAGCTTATCCTGTCAGTGTTGGTGGGAGTGTTCTTTGTGGTGCCTTGACTAGGCTGTTGTGTACTGCTTGATCGTTGTCTAATATTTATCAAGAGAGATACCAATATTTGTAGCCCAGAATTGAATTGTGAGGTCCTTGGTGCTCTCTGAGTTTTGCTTCCAGACATTTCATGACCCAACTAGGCATGTCATCAGTACACAACCAAGCTCAAGAGGGACCAAACATCCTACAGACCTCTCTTATCTCCTTGAAATTGCAGCAGAAGTTCACTATATTCCCCCATTATACTAAACCACGGCTAGTTTTTAACCATTGTTTATTGAAAAAGCAACAATGATCATCACACATAAGCATTAAACCTTGATTTACAAGCCATCTTGGCTGGTTTTTAGATGTTGCACCAAGCTGGTGATATCTTGGTTTAAGGGTCATGCCTGAATGAACCCTAATTCTTGGTCTGGTCAGAGGAAGTTTAGGAGACAGGAAGAATGCAAACTGACTTAGAAGAAGAGATATTTATAATTCTTGGTCTTCTTCGTTTTCTCTTTTTTTCCAGGCACCTCAACATCCCAGAAACTTCCATCTCTTACGTGGGGGCCTGCTGGAACCGCTAATTAAACTGGGGCGTGAGGTGAGGTCCCTTTCCACTTTTTTCCTTGTCGTCTTCTTTGCCATCCCTGAATGTCTCTTGAGATATTTTGTGTTCTAACCTAGGGTTCTCCATCAGCACGAAGCCGATCCTGGTCCCGATAAAACCCTTTTATTTTTAATTTACAATGAATTCCCTCTCCAACAAAGTCTCGGCCAACAGTCTTTCAAGAGATTTCACCATTACAGGACTTTATCAGGCTTGGAGGTGCCAGGCCAGATAATCTTCAGTTGCCACATGTAATAGGCAAATATGTAGCAAGAATGAAAGAACAGATCTTCTACCCAATGAAGTAATGGTCGCCCGCAAAAATAACACTGCCCTTTCGCTCCTTTTTTATTCCCTCTGGCGAGGGGGCCATTACTGTCAACCTGTGGCATTTATTCCCCAGACACGATTCCTTAGCTGTTCCCTTCTTCTGGCAGGCTCGTGCATGCGCACAATGGGAACAGCTTCCCAGTGCTCTTTCTGCCTCATGATCTTGAATCCGAAGGCAGCTGATAACGTCGGAAGGCTATGTCCCCACTTGCCTACAACACAGAGCCCTCATCAGAGCCTTCCCCAGAATCAGGTTCCTCCCCACACCTCAATGGTCCACGTTCTACCGGCCCGTGGCCGATGGTGGCCACAACATTGCCTGAGGCGCGTCTCTTCTCCTTCCACCACTGGATGTCTGGACAGTGGTAGGGAAAACTTGGCTCTTTTATCACTGTGGACTCATACTCCAGAATTCCGAGGAGCCCTAAAAGGTTCCCCATCCCCGGGCCTAGTGAGTTTTTCAGTTGGGAGGGAAATAACTTTGACTTGAATGGGACTGGTAATAGACAAATGTGACAATATAACGAATATTGATCATTCAAGTCAAAATGAGGCATTTTCTATTGAACAATCCCATGCAAATCAAAAATTGATTTCCCTCACAACTGAACAAACCACTTAGGCCAGGGATGGGGCACCTTTTATGGCTAACTCAGGACTTCTGGGAGTTGAAGTCAATAAGTGATAAAAAGAGCCAA